>CM057822.1:101327304-101994804 GCA_030067965.1 Latrodectus elegans
AATGGCAATATAGTGTCTTAAGTCTGAAAAAGAGAAATCCCGATTATTGCTCGTTGTTCCGTAGTGAGCTTATTGCCATAGAGGTAGCCCTGGACTTTCTGAATTCCCTTCCACATGGAGCTGAGATTTGGGTTTTGTCTGATAGTAAAAGTGCAACACAGCATTTGGCCAGATGGCAACAAATGAGAGACAAGACTGGGGTTTCAATACTTCAAATGTTAAAACGGATGCCCGTATCGCATCATATTCTCCTACAGTAGATCCCTTTCCACGTGGATCTCGACGGGAATGAGATCATGGACACTTTGGCCAAAGCTCGTGTGGCTGAGGATGGTGTGCCGTCGGCACCTCTGACAGTTCAGGAGATTTATTCAAAGATTAAACACGAGAATAAACCCACTTATATTGTCCCTCCTGAGCATCATTGGTACCACTGCGCACGTCCAGGTGCTTCTTTGGTTACGGGTCTTAATAGACAAGAAGAAACGGCTATTGCCTGTTTCAGAAGTGGCCATCTTAGTAACTTGAAATTCGTCAAGGGTACGAAGAAATTCGAAATTTGCTCCAATTGCTTAAATGAACAGGCCTTTCCTGAACATATTCTTCAATGCCTTGGTCTCTCCGGGAGAGATCTGATGGAGAATCCACTTATGGTACTGGACTTCTTAAAGGTGTACACGCTCATGACCTGGTCTAGCACTACTGACCTCGGGGGCATGCAACAACAACAACAATGTATATATGCCGATTATTTTTTTTTCACATTTTTGTAACATTTTGGATTTTTTCCCTTAAGTTATATATTAATTTAAAATTGGATTGTGGCATCTAATTGTAATGAGGTTTAATTATTGTTTGCAGCTTTATGAATATTCTTTGCTTTAAAATGTCACTGAAAAATAAACAATGGATCGAAGCTATATTTTTGTCCCATTCAAAGAGAAATTCCCTTTTCAGTTATTAAGGAAAAATGAAAATCATGGATTTAATATTTCTACACTTAAAATAAGTGACATAGTTAATATTAAAGGAAAGAAACGTCAAATTTTACATTTGACTGGAAAAGGCACAAAAAAATGCATATCAAACAAAGGTACATACACTTCTTATTAAAGTCATATCTCATGTTCTAAAAAACATCTAACTGCCTAACACACTATCGCAAAGTGTTTAAATCTGTGAGGAAAATTATACAATCTGATTTAAAATTAATTAAATAAAGAAAATACGATATCCATTTTTTAATTCTTGAAACATAATGATCTGCGTAATACTGTGCAGATTGTTGTTGAAAATTATTTGGCAAGTGAAAAATGAAAATATGTAGTTACAAATGACGAATTTTAAATATATTTATCTGACCGTAATGAAAAAAGATTTAATGACTACCGATAAAAAGGAGAAAAAAATTTAACAAGTTGGTTTAGAGAAAGCAATATTTTTTCTAAAACTTTTAGGGTTATTACTTCTTATAACGAAGAACGTATAAGGAAAGAAGAAAAAGTATCAAAATTAATTTAGATTACTAACAGAAGTATGCTTTAGCATTTATTTTCAAAGAAGAGACTTCATCCCTTTAGTCAGTGTGTTAAGCTTCATCTGAAGGTATGGCTGGAAGCCATACCTTTAAATCTACCGCTCCAATTTTTTGAAAAAAAAAATGAGCGATGAAACCGGAGTTGAAGCTATTCCCTCTTAATGCTTCCCACCCAAGTCCCTTCACTTGTCTGTTTTGGGTTACTTTGTATTTAGACTTTTAAAACAAGTACTTCATAAGCGGCGCCCCAAAATAGTGGATGGACTCTGGAAGATTGTGAAGGAGGTGTGAAACAGCATCAGCCTTGATGTTCAAAGAAAAGAACTTTTATTTTGAAAAACAAGCTGTAACGATAGTTCAAAACAGAGTTATCAGATTGAACATATCAGGAAGTAAAACTCGTATGTATTTCCATCTATATCTTTTGCAAAATCATTACAATAATGTGTTGTAAGTACTTATGATACCTGGACAAGCCATGCTCGCTTTTCCGTTGGTTATGCTAATTTCAGTCAGTAAGGTGAATCTTTCGTTAAACCAGAGTATCACGAAGGCGAAAGTATGACTTTTCTCTAAGACTAATCCGATAGATGACACTACCAGAAGATTCACTCCCTCAATTTTGACATTGATCTGGTGATAAAGGAAATTTTCTCCAGACCGTTACACCCTTGGTAATTTCTCAACAAATAGACCAAAAGATCTTCAATTGTACAAGTTTAACGAGCACGTATATCGCATGTATTCGGTGGGTCCTTGGCGGCAATGGAAATCGAACCTCGCCCTTCTGCATAGAAGGCCGATGATCTAACCACTAGACTGCTACGGACAACAAAAGTGTGAGAACATTGTTGTATGCGTGTGTGCGTTTCGCCAGTCCACTCATTATCGATTAAACAATAAATCCCTGAAAAATACAGTTAATCAAATATAAAAAATTATTTATCTATAAAATAAGTTCACAAAGGATTTTTGTTATAGCTGCCAAAAATATTGGTTTCATTCTCAATGTTCTTCAATATTGGAAGTATAGCTCTTGGATTGCAATGCTAAAATATACACAAAAAATTAAAAGGCGAATATTAATTGCAATCGAACCGAATTGTGGTGTGCATATGGAACAATTACAATATGTTGTTGCTTACACCCACAATTTTGGACCAGGAATAAGATGCGTCTCGCTCGGTTACATCTTTGGCCGTTATAATCCAGCTGTACATACGTTTCTAGAGTTTTAATCACAAACCTCATTTCTTATAAACTTAGTAGTTAAACACCTAACTTGCCATGTCATTCATGAAACAGAAACGTCTTTTTGAGATAGATGTTAATGGGTTCGATTCCAGCCGGTGAAGAACAAGAGGAAACGGAATTGTTTTTTTTTTTTTTGGTCTCGTTATTCATTTTAGTCAGGGAATAATGCGTTGGCCTGTTTGATTAATTCCTCGTTCTCATTTTCGGAAGATAGTGAATTCGTATCCTAGATTAACCAAAGATGCATCGTGTTGACCTAAAGTGGCTGGTAAAATATCATTATGTAATTGTCCCATTGAAAGGATACCTCTATGAGTGGCTGGTCAAGTATAAGGGGTCTTTTTGCTTTATCCCTCCTGCTTCTAAATTATGATGACTCCCATCAACCTACTTCCACTAAATGGTAGCTGAGCTAGTAGATGTGCTAATACAACAGCTGGTGTGTGGTACAAAAGTGTGCTGGTACAACAGCAACAAGCTTAGTTCAAACGATGCTCGCGAATAGTCTGATTTTTTAGCAAAGAATGGTGTTAAAAAAGGTAACAATGATTTGCTGATGACAGCATTTAACTGTCCGATGCACTGAGTGAAAATATCTAAATTTTTCTGAATATGGTTATAAGTATCTACATTTGGTATTTCTCACTGTCAGAAACAGAAATAAATGCATATATATGTATATACAATTGTAAGTATTTTTATATACATATATAAATATGTATAAACAAAGTCACATGGAGGAGGTAATATGTAGCTTCTGTTGGACCGAGGTCTGTAGCACCCATGGACAAATTCAAAGCTAGAATCCAAAGGAAAATGATCTTCGAAGGCCATGATGTACAAATCCAATGGATTCCATCCCATGTAAATATTAGTAATAATGAGACCGCAGATCGACTGGCTAAAGAGGGCAGTAAGGAAGATACGCGCACTGGTTTATCACTTACATATCAGAAACTTTACTTCAATGAAAAATCTAGACTTCATTCAATCTAGTAATTTCCACCAAGACACCAATGGTACTCCGGAACATCTCTTGAAACTCTTCTGGAAATAAAATGTGACCGAACATGTCAAACGTCTTTGGCCACATTCTCAAGTGGACTTCTAAAATATTTATCGTTTAACCGTGGCATAAAAAATCATCCCTCTTGTGAAAATTGCTGCAACCATCCAGCCTGACCGACACATATTCTGGATTGCGTCAAACATTCCCGGAGGGATTTATCCTCTAATCCCCTGTCAGTCATTGACTTTCTAACTGTCAACAATTCATTGGAGTTGATCTGACAAAAATATGAGATCTTTAAAGAGGATAAGCCAACAACATATATATATATATATATATCCTCAGGCATCATAATTTGGCTGTCTCAAACGAACGCATTGAAACAAACAAACTACTCACTAAAAAATATTTCTTCAGCTTTGAACAAAAGTTTTAGCTTTAGGAAAATGGAGACATTATACTTTGACATCGAGTAGTGAACTACTTAAAGCACTTTGAAAACCATTGTGTTATAACATTTCTACATGACATTTTACAGCATCCCATGTCGCAAGTAAGGAAAACGAGAAAATTCCCGAGCAACCACCGAGACGACATACATGCAAAACGAGAAACGTAATATCCTCCTCCCGTTGTTCATTCAAAATATCTACCGTTCATCAAAAGGCCCAGTGTCTTAATCGATACCTAGGTCTTTTGCTCTGAATATCATTACTCTACGACTAGGTCAATGTAAGCTTCCCACCTCATACATACCTCTAAAGTGACATTTTGCCTTACGAACACGATAAGGAGTGACTAAAAATATTTTAGAAATCATATTGAATGAGTTTCGGAGCCAAATGCCTTTTTGTTATTTTTCCTTCTTACTTGCAATGTCTCTGACTACCAATTTCAGTCGAAGGAAAAGTCACTGCTAATATTTTCGATTTTTTACCAGAATCAAGTAACGGGTTCGACACCTGAGTTTATACCCTCCTCTCATAATGTGCAATGAAATAGTATTTTTAGGAACATTACTTCTCAACAAAAATTGCTGAAACCATCCAGCCTGACCGACACATATTCTGGATTGAGTCGAATATTCCCGGGGAGATTTATCTTCAAATCCCCTGCCAGTCATTGACTTTCTAACTGTCAACAATTTATTGGAGTTGATCTGACAAATGTGAGATCTTTAAAGAGGATAAGCCAACAATATATATATATATATATATATATATATATATATCCTCAAAACTACCTTAATGGTACAGCATTCGTAGTTTAGTTTAAAAAAACTTATTCGAAATTCCATAAAAGAATTTACATGTTTATTTTCATCTGCATAAATGAACTGAAATCTTTCACCTTCAATCAAAATTTATTTTAAACAAAAATTAAAAGTTATTAAACTAATTTTATTCGTCTTTAAACAGACTGTAGGAATTTATCAAATTGTCGTTCAAAATCTGTTTGCGTAGCAGTAGTGGCCTGGTCGGTCAAAGCATCCTTCTCTTTGCCGAGGGAGGGGGAGGGGATGAGTTCTATACATGACCCAATTAATGGTCCCTCGAGTCAGGGATGAAGAAATGTAAAGTTCTTCCGAATGTATGATAAAGAGTACAGAGAAAGCTACCAGTTTAGATGTCAACCTTATTTCTTCGCGGTAGATCAAAATGATGATTGTGTGAGGAGTGCCTTTCCAGATGGCAGAAACGGGGATCCGGTTAGCATACTAACAAATGTGTTCTTTCTACGATTGATCTTATATGTTCACCAGAGTTATCAATCCTTTACTATTATGGTCAGGATTGTTTTTCAATCCTTTAACCCACAACTTATAACTCCATCGATTAAATAGTTTCCTGATCTTCATAGGAAAAAGCCAATATTACTTACAGTTTCGTTAATGTTCATTTGTTAATATGCACATAATAAATATCGTTTTTATGTATTATGTGCGTATTATTAAATGAATGAAAATTAATTATTTATTTAAATGATATAAAAACATTTGGGTTAATCTTCCACAATCGTAGTAAATTGGCGTAAAATTCCTTACGTTTGACAACATGAACATTCACACCGAGAAACGAAAATGGCTGAAGAAATAATACCAACAAATGTCATGAATTTCATTAGAATATATAAAAATAACTCTCATTTTAAAGTAAATTTTGAAAACATTCAAATTTTCAAATAGGAGTTTACATGATAATCTCCTAATCATTAACGATCAGTTTCGCCTTTATTTCCAGCTTGTCGAAGCACGAAAGTGAAAAAATAGTTCGATTTTAAAAATATGAAATGGTTAGTTTATCAACAAAATTATAAACTTAATCCTATTCTTTTCACTACAAAAATGATTAAAATTGTCTCGAGATGGATATCGTGTGACTAGGTTTGTTAATTTACAAGTGTGTGTAAAAATAATTTTATCCAATATCTGGAATTTGAATTGTTATTTTTATAAAGTAAATATCAATAAATAACAAAAATAATGAACATAAAATGATGACAAAAAAAAAAAAAAAAAACGCATCTCAACAAAATGGTTGGTACCCTTCTCTAGGTTTCCCGCAAAGAAATACCTATTCGAAACCACAACAAAAGAAAAATCATGCCAAATCAAAACCATATCCCAAATTTTCTATTACTTTGATCACAGAAGATTAACCAGCATTGTTTTTACAAACTATTACTGTAACTCCTTTAATGAAAACAAATGAATGTATTAATAATTTATTTAAATGTCAAGCATTTGTTTTGCCAAAACGCATTATATTGGATGTGCGACGATTCACTAAATATATTATACTTAAATTAGAGAATCATAAATTGTTTTCATCTCAAAAAAGTATATTACAAAATAAAATTTGCGAGAATAAGTAAAATAAATTTTCAAAGAAAATTATAAAAATCCCAACTATATATGAATTGTATTTATTACAAAATTTTTTTTCTCTATCTCTCTCTAAAAATTCACGATGATTTTAAACTTTGTTTTTTGTAAAATATATTAATAGATAAAATTTATGAAACATAACTCATTAGTGATATTTATTATCAAAATGTGAAGTATTTAATTGATAATATGGAAAAATCTAAATTGAAATATCTTAATTTCGTTATAAATTCATAAGTTTTATAATTCTGATATGTTAAAAAAAAGCAAACTTATTTGAATCAATGGAAGATACTTTTTCTTAAATAATTTATAATTTTATATTTCATTTAAGGATATACTTTTACAAGATGCAATATACTATCAGCACAGACAAGTAAACATTCCGGCAGAAAGGAAGCGTAGTCATCGCTTATCATTTACCCTACAAAATTTTCAGGAAATATAACCGTTTTTCTTCTATTCTACGGGAGTCGGAACTATTGCTAATTATTTGTCTATAGATACTGAATCAAACGCATGATTTTCGAAAAAGTGAAGAAATTTCATTTTTATGACAGTGCTATATTATTATAGTGATTAAAAGCGCCATATACTTATCATATTTATCTTGATTTTTAGTTACTCTTAAATGGTAACATTCTAAGCAAGTAGTTTAAGTTTGTACTACAATTGTTGAGTAATCTGATGTGTTATAAAGTTAAATAAAGTACTGTAATTTGTTCTAAAAATATTTTTTTATTAAAAAAATGGGGTTTGAAGAAAATTTGACCCAGTCAGCAGAATATGTGGGAAATCAAAGAGGAAGAAAAATGGCAAATAAATAATGCTAAGTGATGACAAATGAGGCAAACAATTGGCTTGCGATTGAAAGCTGATTTAGTAAACTTTCGGTTAAAAGAGAAATTTTTTCAGTCAGAATGGCAAGGCAATTAGTAAATGTTTTCTGAAATTTGGAAAGAAAAGTTATAAAAAATGGTCATCAAATGCTTCTTTCTAAAGGATAGTAACCATATAAGATATCGGGAAAAAGATAACAACATTTTTAAATCACTAACTTTAATAACATATAAGAATACATTAGCCCTCTTAAGAATTGAGTTTTTTTCTTATATAAAATAATTATTTTTAACAGAAGTTGGAAGAAATATACAACAAGAAAGCAAATAAAGTGAAAAATTATATATATATATGTATATAAATATATATATATATATATATATATATATATATATATATATATATATATATATATATATATATAATTAGACATTAGACTACTTGAGGGTGCCCCTTGAATTCTCGCCAAGTATATCGCCAAGCTGGGCGATATTGTTCTATTTATGGTAACCTTAAACGTTATTCTGAAATCCATTTACGGTTCTGATTGGTTCTCTTCTGAGGATAAAATTAAGCAATATCCGTATGTGCTATTGGAGAATTCTGTGTACCTCAAAGTAAGAATATTCCAGCAAAATAAAGTGAGTACATTTATTTCTTTTTTTTCTATGTGCTTACTGCATTATTTTTGAAATTTCATTGTATTTTGGCCACCAATAGTGTTTGCACAGCGTTCCGCGCGAACAGGATTGGCGCCAAACAAAAATCGTCAATCTCGCCAAGGGGCACTCTCAAATATATTTTTACCAAAAATATATATATATATATATATATATATATATATATATATATATATATATGTTATGTAAATATAAAAATTATAAATTTATTACTATCTTCATTAAACTTACGGTAAAATCCTAGGACAGACCATGAGGATCAACTGAGAAAAAAACCACGTCAAAACGAAATTCCAAAATTAGTTTAATTAACCATATTTAGTGCAACCATATCATTTTACCATATCTATCAATATAGGGTTACCAAGATTGGCGCAAACCACAATTATTATTCTCTTTATTAATTGCAGGACAAAATTTATTTAAAATCCAAAGTTTATTTCTAATGGAAACTGCTGAGTAATCGACTGTGGAAATGTACTTTAGCTTTTTACAAACAATTTAAATAATGAAAAAATATTTATCTCTTAAAAATTATTTCTTTTCAACTAATAATTATTATTTCGTTGTACGCGTTCCGTGAACTGACGACAAAGATGTCAACACGGGGAATTTTCAGCACGCGAAATGGAATATTAACTCTTCAATTTTTGAATGATATAGTATAAATTTTTGATTTTCTTTTGGTATTCATAAAATTCTTAAGATGTAACTACAGAATTTCAAATATCATTTCATGTAAAGACCTTAACATTTTCTGTGAGCATTATAACTGGCCGTTGCCAAAGCCAAAAAATCAGCAATCTAGAAGATTGGCGAAACTTTAATAACGATAAAATCATCGGCGTCTTGTAAATAACGATAAAATCATTAAAGTACTTATGCTTTCAAAAATCATAATATAAGTTGCGATAAGTTTTTTATAAAAAAAACTGTTAGCATATGAAAAGCAGCACTGAAAGAATGCTTTTTATTTATGTACAAGAAGCAAAAGGAAAATTCGACTTCACATGTATTACTTGAAAGCATTTTAATATATTTCGAAACATGATCATAACTCACACATTTAAGAAAATTGAAATAAAAAAAATGAAAACAAAGTTTATATTTTAAAAGTTCAGAATGAAATGTAGGCTAATTCTAGTACATATAACACGAATTTATCGTCTTTTATCGTTGTTCGGCGACATTTGGGAGGGCGATATGCTTTGAAAATCTGCAGTTGTTGAATTGAAGAGATTCGATTTGTTAGCCATATTACTTTTTAACATCTTGCATTTCTGAATTATAAGCTTTTTTCATTGTATTTTTATGTATTTTATACATAAACATACAATGAAAAAAATATATTACTGTATAAAATGTATTTGAAATTCGGAGATAACCGTTTTCTTTGTTTTTGCTTTCTTGGCAAATATGGTAAAAACATAATTTTGTCTTTATCATTAGTTTGGCAACAAATATCAGCGTCTCACTTCGCCAGTGGCGATGTTTTTGAAAATAGAACTATACAAATTTCGCATATAAGAATTATACCAAGTTGTATTATTTTAATATGTCATTAAAAGCATCAATTCAGTTATTAATAATTCGAATTTAGTCTTAGAAAAATATATCGTTTTATTTAATTGATTCGATCTTCTGTATTATTCTATGCAGAACTAGTTGAACGTATCCACTTTGCTGTGCATTCAAACAAATTTTGACTACTACTTATGATTTATCGCATGTATACTTAGTTAGATTCCAAGAAGGCAAAACATGTGCATAGATTTCGGGATAGCCAACATGTTTTCTAAAGCTGAAAAGATAAACATTAAATCAATGCAATGAAAACAGACACTGGACATACATTAGATGTTTTAAACTCCGCCTTTCAAAATAAACAAAAACTTAAAACAATTTTTAAAACATCTCTTCTGCCTGAAATTTAAATGTGAAAACAGGAAATTCTGCAGTTTAATATATACAAGTGCATATATTACAAAATATATTTTAAGTCCTAATCTACTTATGATTTAAAAAAAGAAACATATTAATGCAGTGAAAAGAGAAGCAAATTCAATATTTTTGTAGATGGAATACCGAAATAAACAAAAACCAAACAACCAAAAAGAAATTCCTTCCGACTAAAGTTTTAGTTTAACTCATAAAATTAAACACATAACAAAATCACTTAACAATGTTTTGGAAGATGAAATAGATTATCTGAAATAAGTGCATAATGCTTAAAAGCTGTTTTTAGTTATCAAGGTATTGAATATTGAAGTAGGAATTTTTTCTAAATCCGTTCCAATACATTTCAGAGCGGTGACGAAATGGAAAAAGCAAAAACGCATTAGCTGAAGAAGGCAAAAATAATATTTTTCAAAAATCGGAAAAAAGTAAATATTATTTTTAAAAAAAAAATTCATAGAAATATAAAAAGAATATCATAGGAAAAGAATTGTTGATTTAAATTTTTTTCTCTCAATTATTTGGGGTAATCCACAGATGATAATTTAAAAAAGAGGTTAAGAACTATGCGTTTTTCCATGAAGTGAGAAGAATATCGGAGGGGAATATTACATCGCTTAAATTAATTGTATAGCAGTATAAGCAACTTTGCAAGTAGCTCGTAATCAAGTTTAATTCAAAATTTCCATTCGATTGACAAAATAAAATAAATCTTTCGATTTGATTTGGATGCTCCTTCTGATGTGGCAACCTGGGGCAGTTGTCCCGAAGGCCCATATCGGGTTCTACTCTCACAAAATTTTGGTCCAACATCGAAAGTCTCCCACGTCAAAAATCTAAAATAAAAACCGCGAAAATTGACTACTCAACTTTTTTTCAGTAAATACAAAAACTAGAATGAATGAATAAGGCAACCACGGACAAAAATTTGTTGCCTATTTTATGATGTATAAAACGAACCCATATCAGATTCTGCGACTTTGACTATTTCAACCACATTGTGTAAAAATTATATCTCACTTTGCCATCATAAAAGAAATACGTATTACACATGCATTATTTTTTAGTTATTTTAATACTATATTTCACACAGAAATTTGTAGAATTCTTCATATCCTTCAATTTATACGTTTTTGCTCAGTATTTTTTTTGTTTCATAATTTATTTTTAACCACTAATTTTGTTTGAAATTTGTTCCCTTCTACTGTAATTATATTCATAACCAGTTCTAGAACTGCCATTTCACCAGAAACTATTGCCTTGTGAAAGACTGAAATGATGATGGATTATGAAGTAAATTTAAAATCTCTTATTCGAGAAATGGCCAAGAAAATGAAGTGTAATTAATTTGCATATGAATGATCGTTAAATAGTCTTTTAATAACGCATGTTAAAATTTCTTTTACTTCTCCATTCAACGTGCCAGTTTCGTCCTTATTATTAAACAAAAATTAAAAACCTTTTGTTTTGTGAAAGAAAATATAAAGCAGATGCCTTTTGGCTTGATTTCCCTAGCGAAAACTAAAAAGTCGCCAAGGTTATACAGTTTTAAGCAATGAATAATTTCCAAAATAAACTCTTACTGCCTAAATAAATAAAACTCTGATGTTAAATAATAAAACTATAGTTAATAATATGAAGTATATATTATAATTTATAAGCAAATATAAAACACGAAGACAAATGTAAAAAACGTTACCTTTGTTTTCGTTTTTTTACAATTTTAAATTACAAAATGTGTTATAAAAAAACGTAAAAAACGAAAATAGTTTCCAACGTGTATACGAAATTGATAATGAAAACAATGTAAATACAAATTTTATACAGTAAATACACTTTTATAATAATAAATAGAGCAAAAAATATTTTGACTATTATCATTATTGTATTCACAACCGAAATATCTTTAAAATCTGAATGTTTTTTTAATGTTATTAAGTTAAACATAATAACATTAAAAAAACATTAGAAATAACGTTAAAAAAAGATTAAATATAAAAAATGAAAAACATGATAAATAACAATATAAATGACACTCGTTTTTACAAATTTTTCCTTTACGAACACCCTAAATTTTACGAACTGACATCTGGTCACAAATACAGTCCCTAAGATGAATGGTAGTTTTAATTCACATTTACGAACTTAATTTTTGAAAAATCTCTTTTTTGCGAACTACTTTTCATACTTCTTTAGCTTTTATATTTTATGATCTGATTTAGTTTACAGCTGATTTTCATTTTTAACCATAAAGTGGTTGTTTTTTTCGTTCCAGTTGAGATCATAATTACGACAGTTTATTACAATTCTCAATGATTTAATAAATCCATGATATCAGATAAAACGTTTTAACTACGTCACACATAATTAATTACGATATGGTATTGAGACGGCTTCATAAATCCGAGGTGCCAATGAATTTGCTGTCTGCGTTCAAATCGCATTTTTCGAAAGGCAGCAAACAAGGCGAAGTTCACCATCGAATGTCTGAAAAGACTGTCAAAGTTCATTTTTGTTGACAAAACTATTTATTATATAAAGACTAAAGCATTGGTTTTAGAAACCTTTTTTTTATTATTTATTTATTTTTTTATTTTTTGTTTAAGCCATAAACACGTTGGCAATAGAACAAGAAAAAGTAAAATGGAAAAGATAAGATCAAATATGCACTTCATGATTAGTTTAAATCAGCAATGACGATTTAAATTTTTAAGAAATTCATTAATTAATAGAATTCTAAATTAACGTTTGCAATATTTGTAAGCAATTTCTTTAAAATCTGAAAACTAATACGTTGCTTATACCAATATAAAAAATTTTCTTTTGAAATATTTTTTTTTTCGTTTTTAATTAAAAAAAACTTGGATTAACGTTTCCATTGAACGATTGTTAATTATTCGAATTGTGTGTAATTACTCTGCAAATGTTGAAATCTATGAATTTCTTTATGTAATTTGTGCAAAATGTTTCCAGATTAACCTAACTCCCATTGTACACCCAATACAGTTAATTTCAAGAGCCAATATCGCTGGTACGTTTGCAAGGAGTAATCAGTGCTGGGCTTCTTGAAATAGACATCCTAGTCCCAATACATTTGCTATGAAGTGTGCTGCAGGAAAGACAACATTTAGGTCCTCCAGACACGCGCAGGATGGTTTAAGAAATTAAACTGATAGTACTACACTTTGCTCCAAACATTGACACTTTAACCCCTTGACTGACTTTGACGAGTCTGACTCGTCATTGATTTCCTGGGCCATCACAGACTTTGACGAGTCAGACTCGTCAAGCGCTTCTTTCGGCGGACGCCGTGCAAGTTACAATTAGGTTACATAGTTGCTTCACTCGTTCGACGATTCGCATTTAAAAAAGCACACTGAAAGTAAGAGTTCAGTTTAGCAGAAGTCTCGCACGGTGAATGTTATACTAGCCAATATTTGAGTTTAGTAAAGATTATAAATAATCCCCGTAACATGTATAAGCCGGATGCATTATATGAAAGTGGGGATGATGGTGTAAATTGATGGTGTAGTTCAATTAAGCGAAATTAAATAGTTTTTTTTTGTCGCATCAAATTCCATTTAATTCGTCAGTCAAGGGGTTAAAACAGATCACCCAGTATGTCGGCAGAAACGTAATTTGTACTTAAAGAAATCAGCTGATTAATGAATTGAGAACGTAGTAAATGTGAGATTGAGAACGAGTTTTCAAATGTTAAACAAGAAGAAAATGAAGTAGTAGTGTGACTGTCTACAAAAAAAAACAAATAAATGGTTGGCAATATTGAAAAATGTATTTTGAAAAACAAAACAGTGAAATGCTTACTTACCACAAAAAAATTTAAACTGTATTAAAACATAAAATTACTTTACTTAATTTTTCATTAATAAATTGAAAATATATATTGTTTTTATTATTAATTTTATTTCGTATGTGCTTTTTATAATGTATAATATATACTAAATATTTTTTTTAATTATTTAGTACGCACTATATAAGAAACGCATATTAAATAATAATTTTTGATGTTTTATATGAAAATATAAATAATTTTAAGAACTTACTCTTACTTTTCTATATTTAACAAACTTTCGATTTAGTAATCATTATCATAAAAATCCGAATATCTACTGTATAATCATAAAAATGTATATTCATAAATTATGAAGAAATGTGAAGAAGTTCTCTATATTTACTCAAAAAGAAATTTAAAATGAACCGTATTAACTGAAATAAAGGGTTCGAAAATACTTCACAATGATGCAAATTCTAAGGGCATAAAAATATGTCAAAAGAATTTCTCAAAAGATTTATTCTACAACTGTCAGATTATCTGTTTGTTAGGAGAAAGGAAAAAGTCGCAAAAACTGCCAAGCAAAATCGCGCCAAGGAATTTGCATAACATGTATACTATATTAACGACGATTGATAAATTCATCATAGGAAAAACGATGTGCAGCTTAAAGTGACTATAATTATGTTATTTATCATATTCACTATAACTGAGCAAGTTCTAATAAGCTGTTTATAAATTTAAAAATTTATTTTATTTTAGGATACGTCAAATGAATCTTTAATCTTTGCGTGAGAATTTAAAGCATCAATCAACCAGCAGAACTTTGAACTTTGGAAATACCGAGTGTAATATTTTTGTATTATAATTGTTTTTGATTGCATTTAACAATAGATTCTAAAGATTAAATATTTCAAAAAAATTTATTCTTCTATTTTATCCCCAACCTGGACCAATCGATCATATTTCGCCTTGTCGGCAAATGTAAATGAAAAAAACTCAGAAGGAGAAAAGTTTCCAGCATCATCAGTCCTTCAATTTGGAACAAAGTAAGTATAAATGTTGCCCATTCATCGAATTATTCCCTCTTAGAGGACATAAGACAGAAGTTGTCAAGTCAATTCCATTTATTAAGATGCTATAGGAGGTAATGCTTTAATTTGGAACTAAGTAAGTATAAATGATGTTCATTCATCGAATTATTCCCTCCTAGAGGACATGAGGCAGAAGTTGTCAAGTCAATTCCATTTATTATAATAGGAGGTAATGCTTTAATTTGGAACAAAATAAGTCGATTTTGCCCATTCATAAAATTATTACCCTATAGAGGACATGAGGTAAAAGTTGCCAATTCAATTCTATTTATTAAGATGCTAAAGGAGGTAACGTTTAATTTGGAACAAAGTAAGTATAAATGTTGCCCATTCATAGAATTATTGCTTCATAAAGGACATGAGGCAAAAATTGTTAAGTCAATTCCTTTTATTAAGGAGCCAAAAGAGCGTCAACATATAAAGGTAGATATGCCTCTTTGTTTCAAAATCATATTCTTAACTTGCAAAAGACACTTTCAATTATTCCCAATGTAATATTACAATATTGGAGGTTCCTGGTGTTCTTAGATTTGGTCACAATCAATGATTTATAACTTCGGAAGGAAAGACGTATTGCATATGTTGATGATTTATTTAGATTAGCAGTTAGAGGCCATATTTGTGCGAAATTGAGTATATTCTTTACATATTAACTGTAATTTAATTGGTTAAATATTTTGAATTATTTAATAAGGTTTTAAAATAAGTGTATAAAATCTTTTGAGATGTGTCTTTAAATGTTCTAAGACGACTTGGTGACATTTGGCAATTTTAAACAATGCTTTTAATGATTTGGTGATATTTGGCAGCATCTTTAACGATTTGTTGAAATTTAATAATTAAAAATATGTTAGTAAGTGTGACAATATGTGATAAATAAAATGATTTCAAAGAAAATATACAAATGTATTTGTAAAGTGTGCAAATGAATTAATTTATCACTGGAAACTTATACCAACTGCCTTAACTTAAAATTCTTTTTACATTTTAAATCCTCAGAAATTAAAAAATTAAATTTTTGTTTTAAATAAGTAAGGAGTGACCTGCTGAGAATAATAAATGTAAATGCTAACAGATGGAAACACTACACAAGAATATTTTCTGTAGATTAAAACATTCTTTTCTTAAAGAAAACAATCACACACACATAATGACTGAAAGACCCACGTGCATGATGAATGCACATTTTTCAGAACACCTTGCTCTGTTCTATTTTAATATCAATCTGAGACTTATATACAATTTGCTCTTTAAATAATTCATTTCTTATTGTTGATGTAACATATAATTAGTGGATTTGAGCTATATTTTTATATAACTGCTATTTTTTGTGTTTGTTAAAATGTTTGATCAAACCCAGAGTCTTTATTTCATGCGCTAGTATAATATTTTTCAACTATTATTTTTCAACTTATGAATATGCAAATTACCCAATGGTAAAAGTTGATAGGGAAGCATCTTGCTTTTGTAGTGTTAATAAACGTAACTATATTTTAGGCAATTAAAAGAATCTTTTTTTATGGACGATAAGTGTTGAAATTAATGTAAAAATAAAAGAATGCCATAAATCATTTTATCCAACGTTTGATGAGTAAAACAAACTTTGTAAATATTTGCTTACTTTATGATATGCATTTACTTTTGGCCTGACAGATGATGAACATGACAGCAGATAATTTATTTCTAAAAATCAGTTTACTTTTTAAAATTAATATTTTTCGATTAATTTAATATATTTTTTTTTAAGAAACTTAGTGACTCACGCGATAATCCATAAGATCAGTCAAATGAAGTAACATTTGCCGTGGGCAATGATTCACATTCTCCCTCACTCAGCTGAATCTCCGTGGGTTGGGGATGTGTCCACGTTCATCTGTAACGTCCAAAGTACTTCCGCTGATGTGGTGTGCATGGCTGTGGAGGGGAGGATGCCAGCTCAGGTATTACTTCGTCACTTAACCGTGGTTCAGAGTGACGAGGCGCTTGGTGAGCGGTGAGTGTTCCAAATTTGTTAACCTCAGTATACAGTCTGGGAGGCGCCTGCACAGTTATGTATGTATTTTTCTCAGATTATTCAAAAATAAAACATACTTGAAAAAAATCTAATAAAAGTTATTAAAATCGATACAATGAAACAAGTTTATTTATTTTACCTTCATATTTAAAAAAAAACTTATATCGGATAGGGACAAAACAAAGATGAAGAATAACTACTTTAATATATTTGTATAACTTGGTGTTTTTGCATATTTTGAAAACTTTGGTAGAATAATTTTTACACTTCATAGCTTTGAATTATTTTAAGTCTAATTTTAAATGTTATTATAACTAACTGAGACAATTATCTATTGAGGCTTCCTAATTCTTTTTATTTCTTTTATTTATTCTTATTCATTGACTCATTTGTTGAATTCATTACAAAACTCCTGACTCTAACATAAATTGTGTGCAACTTAGAGAAATTGAAGCTGGTAGATTAATACTTTGATGACTAAGAATATGAGGTTCAAAATATGGGTACAGATGCCGTATAATCTTTTTCCAATACTTTAAAATGTTTTAGCGATTAAAAAATTTTGCCAAACAGACATAATTTTACATACACAGATTAGAATGTTCAATAATCTTAGTTTTCTTTATTTTTTTGACGTAATAAGAAATCAAGTTACCACAAAAGAACAGTAAACTCCTCCAAAAAATTCATCAATATAAAAAATTCGTCCAAATTATTATACGACAACTGTGCCAAAATATCAATTAAAGGATTATCATAAAAAAAGTTAAAGAAAATTATTTGAAAGCATTTTATTTTTAAAATTTTAACTGAATAATTTTATGTAAACTATTTGTGATTGTTCATTTCTAATCCAACAGTTGAAGATTGTGCATTAAAAATTGTTAAATTTTATAACTTTTCTTATTGTAGATCTAAAAGAAATTGCAAGCAAAATGATTTACAAGATAAAAATTAATAATTTTAATACTCAAGAAAATTCGAAAACTAAGAAAAGATTTATATCGCTCTGACCGATTTAAACTAACCATAAAGTGAATGTTTTGTTTTGTCTTTTTCATTTTGCTCTTTTTCTTTTATATGATCAGCCTGCTAATGGATTGAATCAATGGAAAACTGCTTTTCAAACTAATGCTTTGGTCTTTATATGAGAAATCATTTTATTAACAAAATAAATTTCGAATACATTTTTAATTTTGATTCCAAAGAGTTAAATCATAGAGTTGCTACTCGATGTGGGTGCCATGTTCAAATCAATTTGGTTACTATTTAGGACCTTTGGCTCGAAGCGATTCAAAACGACTGACTGGTTTTTAAAAGAACGACTTTCATTATGGAAACATGGTTTCGGATACTCGTGATGTAATCAGTGTTTTACGCTCAAAATGTCCATCGAATCAAATGAAATGGCACAAGAGATGTTGGTGAGTCGGTGAACCACGCAAGAAAATTTCAATCAATTATAAGGCAAAGACACAAATTTGAAAAGATAATAATTGCAGTTATTCTAAGAAGCAATATCGCTATATACTTAAAAGTAAATTATTTAGAACAATGTGTACTTTTCAGGATTTTGAAAACTTTTACAAACGGAAAAAAATTATAACTAAAAATACTTCTCTGGTAAAAATCATGAATGGATTTTTTCTCATTCCCGACAGCATTCAGACATTCAATTGTGAACTTTACTTAGTTTGCCGCCGCTCGAAGAATACGATTTAGCGGCAGAGAACAAATTCGTCGACCAGTCGGATGCATAACGCCGCTTTAATATGATGTTTAATTAATTATGCGTGATTTTTATGAAACGTTATCTGATGTCATCGATATTTTAAACCCATCAGAAGTGTAATAAAGCTGCGTAATGATAATCTCAACAAGAACGAAAGAAATATCCACTTTATGGTTAAGAAGCTTTCAATTTCAAGCTCATAAATTTTAGTATCAAATTCGTTATGAATTATGATTGCAATTTTTTTATCTTGAATTTCAGCATGAATATTTTATAGTTATTATGATTCAACAAATTTTACTTAAAGCACAATCTTTGTTCTCTTAAAAGTTTAGGATTTAATTTTTCTGGTTCTTTACTATCGAAGCGATACCAAAATTATATTTCTAAGCTAGAACTTATTTCATGTATTTCTAGCTTAGCAATATAATTTTAGTTTCCCTATCTTGATAGCCGCTTTTAAAACGGCATCAAAAGGGTTACATTTCCCTTAGGTTTTTAAAAGAAAATAAGTCGCACAAAATTACGAGTGGTTAGAATGACTAAAAAGAAATTTATAAACAACCAGAAGTGCTCTGGCTCACCAAAAACAATAAATGCATTGATCCAAAAATTGCTTTTTTTTTGCTTGTGTCATTAATGAATTTGATATTATGTCGTGATATGTAAAGCGTTGAATTAAATTAGTTATAAGAAAAAGAATAAAATGCAAACAAAAAGTTCTGTAAGCATGACTTTTTGACACTAGATGAAAATCAGTCTCAGGTAAGGTAAATTATAAACCTCAGATAAGGCTAATGTAAATCAATCTAATCTTTTGATCATTATCTATATGCTTTGTATTTTTGCCATCTTTGACTTAGATTTCTGTTCACTGCAATTCATTTTATTATCAACTTGTATTGCCACTGCGCGTTATAAAATAACATCGCAATGAGAGATATAACGAACTGCATTCAAAGTTATTTTAATTATGCCTTTAAAAAAAATTAATGTGTTTTGTTATAACTTCAAAAATATAGCATTCTTTTCTTCTATAAGTTGACATTCTCTCTTTCATACCAAGCAGAAAAGGGTCTTTACACATTTTTAACCTTTATATATGTATATACGTATTTACGACGAAGATCTTTACTAGTTAACGTATAGAAGCAGCTGCTTTCCAAAACAGCTTCTCGTACCAGGCTACTGCTGACGAAATTGCCATTAAATAACACTATACGTCAATAATTCAGTATTAGTAAGTCAGTAAAAACATATAGCGATACATTTCGCTATTATCTGACTCCAATATGATTTTCATCGGACTTTGGTGGCTGATGTAAAATATACAGAAGACGCTCATTTTCAAGAAATCTTAGAAACCAAAAAAAAAAAAAAATAAAACTCACAATATTGAAAGTTACATCTTAAATACATATTAAATGTTACTTCTTAATACTAATTTTTTTACCAAATTCCTCTCTGCTTTACTAAACACAATACTATTAGAAACTATTATTATTATTATTATTATCATAACACCCGTCTGTCATTCAACTTTTCAGCACTAAAAAAGGCGGAAGAGATTGCTCTTTGTTCGGTGGGGTATTCAGTGGTATGCCATTTTAAACCCCGAATGTGGGAGGGTCATCGTCCTTTAGAAACATTAACATTAGCAGAAGACAAGCAATACTTGAGCTGACACTCTCAGAGGTATCATTTCACTTGGAAGACATTGCGACCACGAGCTATTCTGCGTGCTGTAGGCTACCTTTCGTGAACACGACTGATCTTACTTTATTGTCTTAATTCGAATGCACAACTTACAGATAACAACCCTAATTAGCCAGGCCATCAAGGAATGACAGAATTTATTATTTAGTACGCATTGTGTAAAAAAAAACACAGGCAAAATAAAACTAGACTTTTAAATTGTTACTTTCATTTTATCGAGGAAAAATCAAGTACTCTTTTATTTTATCCTGCTCCAAACTACTTTTTAAAACATTAATTACACATTTTCCCTGTTTTTTGGGGTTGGAAAGTATTCTATGGTTATTTTTATCAGAATAAAGAATCTCGTCTCTCGATGCTTGTTTTGAGGAACAGTCATTTTCTTTTCCCTCGATATCAAGAAAATAATATAATTTTTATCATTCATAATATTATTAATCATCCAATATTTCTTATTTAGAAACTACATCTGTGTCCACATTTAAAGTTTCCTCAAATAAAAGGGTAATACTTGGTTGCAGTTAATAAAAGGGTAACTCATCTTCATTCAAGTAGTTAGTCAAATGTTCTTGGACATCTCTTGAGTAACTGTGATTTCATTCATAAAACTTGCATGCAAACATCATCTAAGTATTGTTTTTATCTGAAGCATCATTTCAGCGTAAATTGACAAATCCATTGCGCATGAAATGCATTTTGATGGTGTGATTCTTAGACACGATCACTCCTTGTGATGTTGGTGTTCGAAATTATTGATCATTCTCTACAGCAAATGATGTAAAGACTGGTGTTAGAATAGGTAGATGAAATTCCACACAAATTGCTTTAAAAAAAAAAAAAAAAACAACAAAAACCAGGATTTAAACTTTATAAAAAGCGGATTTATCAGTGAAGCAAGGGCACAAATGCCGTAAAATCTAGGATGCCAAATTCTGAATTTGGTGATTTTTTGGAGGATTTTCTTATTTATTTGGTAACCTGGTCATTATTATGTCTTAGAAATAGAGACCTTTAAGAACTGTGAAAACAAATTTATCTAGGCAACCCTAGTATTTATATCATTGGTAGACATCACAATACGTCATGTTGGCAACGTTACTTCGACGCCAAAGAAATTCAGAAAATGGCATGCTGGATTATTCGCTGTGCCGAAGTTAGTTATAAATCATTCGAAAGATGAACGATTCTCCGATAAAAACGTTCACTCAGGTCTCTCAACCATAAAACAAAATTAAACATTAAAAAAAAAATACATAAAAAGGATATTTTTCTTCGTAAGTTGGAATTAATATTATGATTGAGTCTACGGTACTATGTTAAGGACTAGCGACTGTTTTGTAAAATCGTGGGTGTCAGAAAAATGACCTTCTACTTCAGGGTGGACAGGCTTTCTGTCTCACGGAGCTACCTTGAATTTTTTTGTTTGTCACGGGATTATTTTCAGTGACAATCGATGTTTAAACAAGTGCATTGTTAGGTATGTGAAGCGTAAAATATTAACATCCGGAATCACCCCAAAATGTCACTGTCGATCGCGGTCCCCTTAATGTGCCACCCAAGTTCTACTATATAAAACAAGAAAATGGTCGGAAAATATTTTATTAGGCAATAATTGAGAAAGCTTGACTGAAGGAATTTTAACACCGAACGCGAGGTTACACACGGAGTAGAACCGGCGCAACAGTCTTCCCTCAACTGAAGAATCGATTACTGAAGCGAACATCTTTTTTTCCAGTCGTCGAGTCTGACGAAACGCTTTCTTCTATTACTCATGGTCGGAAAATGCGGGACATTTTTCCTCCGCGTGAAGATGTCGCCCTGGAGTCTGCTGTGGGACTTCCCGGTTGTGGCAACTCTTTCTTACTGCTAACATACAGAAGGTGAAATGTGATTAATGGACGCTATTACATAAGAAGAGGGGGGAGGAGGTGATTGCCACTCGGAGGGGAGGGTCATAATAAGAGGGAAATTAGAGTGCATCTAGGTGTAGCATCTCAAGGACCTTCAGCCTCGGGCCCTCGCACAGGGAGTATCCCATTTCCCAGAATCACAACTGCTTCATTGATTCGCGAAGAAGGACAGGTATGCTCGATTTCATTAGCTCACCCTTTTGCGTCACTTCGCTTCGCAGAAGAGCACGCTGCTTGATTAGGTGATAAGCGGTTTGAGATGCATCGAGACTCGCTGCAACACTCTCTTCAGGGGTATTAAAACTCAACTTAAAATAAATGAAGGAATAAAAACATGGTTAGCTTCAATAATAATAACCCTGTCGGCAAAGTTCTTCAATAATACACAAAGAAAACTATTTTCTTTAGAGATTGAATATTTTTACTCAAAACGTAAATCTTGTTTGTCACTTACGAAATGACCTAGAAGGGAAAGATTCGCTCTCTGGCATTCAGTTCAACAGTTTGTGAGTTAGATTCCATTCATCACCGCGTAGTGGATAACCTAACAAAAGGGGCTAGAGAATAAAAGAGCATGGTGTGTACCAAGCTAGCATAGGTCATTCCTGCCTAGCAGTAAAAGGCTCGTTGTAAGGCATTAAATTGTCTCTTGGGAGAACTTATCATAGGTAAAGAAACATGGAAAATTCCCAAACATCCACACCGACAAACGTGCTTGTAGATACCTGACAGGATCTTAAAATGACGAGGCGTTTGGTTATAGAGGATATTGCCTGCGATGATTTGTTTGTTTACCTTTTTTTGATTCCTTCAATTCGATGCTTATTATTCAACAGAAATTTGACATTAAGTAAAATGAATATGTAAAGTTTAAGGCACAGAGGCCGTTTAATCCAGGATGCCAAATTCTGAGTTTGGCGATTTTTTTGGCTGATTTTCTTATGCATCTGGCAACTTGATTTTATTATGTCATAGATATGAGAACCTATAAGAATTATGCAGAAAATTATATTATTGTAACCCTAATATTTACGTCATCACGCACGTTACATACGTCATCTTGGCAACATTTCTTCATCGCCAAAAAAATTCCGAATTCGGGATCCTGGATTATATGGCATCTGTGCCAAGTTTAATCAATAAAAAATGAGACTTTTTATTATCAGTAATTATAAAATAGCAATCATGAGTGTTTTAAGAATATAACCATCTTGTACATTAACACGTATTGAAAAGTCGTGAGGAATTTAGAGATCTCTGCCTTTTCTATCGTTCATTTGATTTAAGAAAAAGCTAATTAAATAAATCAAAAATGTTTATATTTCATTTATCTGTGAAAAGTTATTCAGTTTCATTCCTATAAAACTAGTTCTAGATTATTTGTGAAATTCAACATAAATTCTCACTGAGATATTTAATAAAACATAAGTTAAGAAAATTTTCCATTTGCGCTTATATATTTATTGTATTTTAAAGTATGTTATTAAACCACGAGCTGTTGCATTTGATTGCTAGTGTTTTTATGGTGATATGTATTATAAGCCACAAAATATATTCATTTTTCCAAATTAAAAAACATTTCAAAAGTTGTAAAATTTTTCTATCAGTAATAGTTTCACAGTTACATATGCAATAGAAGAAGCCAGATAGAGCAGGGAAAAAGAGTGAATAAATTTCTCTCGCGAATTTTATATAATTCTGGCAAATACCACTATGAATATTTAATAAATGTTTTAAATTATAACATAATATAAAAAAGGAACTCGTAAATTTTTAAGAATCAGTTATTTTCCTATTTTAAGCAGAATAAACTAAGAAAGTAAAACTCCCCAAATATATATTTAATTATTTAATATTTATGGGGGTTATGGTTGTATAAATTTCTAATTCATTACATTTTTACCATTTATATATACAAGCGAAGTTCTATTTTTATATAAGTAACCTTTTAAATATCAAAATTATCATATGTTGTTCTTTCAATACACAATAACAAATGGATTTGTAATAGCTTCACCAAAATGTCAGGAAAACTGTATTAAGAATTGTTCAATTGTATGTCATGATTAAAAGTTGTGATATGGAATTACACGATTTTTATTCTGTTCTCACAAATACATTTTCTATCCGTAAGCACTCCACTTAATTTTTTGTACTATATAAATATTACACGTAACTCATATTGTCTTCCTATATCTTGCAAAATGTCGCAAAGAAAGAGAAACATTAATTCCCAACTCTTCTGTATGACAGATGTTTTTGATACTGCGACGAAACAGGAGAACTTGATAATTGAAAAGCTCACTGCAGCCCATTGCAATCTTTGGAGGGAAGAAAGATCAAGGTTTGACAGAGGCTATCCAAAATGCTATGAAAATTATGTTAAATAATTTTTAACTATAAGTCGTATCTGTTTGGCATATAATCCAGGGTGCCAAATTCTGAGTTTTGTGATTTTTTAGTAGATTCACTTAAGTATCTGGCAACCTGATTTTTTATTACGTCACAGAGATATGGAGACCTATAAAAATTATGCAGAAAATTCTATTTTGGCAACCCTAGTATTAACGTCATCACTCACATCACAATACATCATCTTGTCAATATTTCTTCTTCGCCAAAAAAATTCAGAATTCGGAATCCTGGAATATACGGCATCTGTGCCTAATTCCTTCACTTGTGGCACAGAAAATTATTTTGGGAGGGAATATGTAGTGGATGACAAGAAAGCATTTAAAGTTATGCTTTTTTGACATCCACTACCCTCCAAAGTAATTGATAGAATTTTTCATAGCCAGGAATATTTACACAGTGCAAGGGAGAAAATCTGAAACAAAACAATCCTTAATGTACAATAATGACTAAGTTTAAATTTGGTGCAACGAAAATTATAGTGAGCTGTGTTTGAAAAAATATATACATTTATATTGTAACATCCTACTATATTGTTTGTATCGAAATATTTCTATACAGAGCTGTCTTGTGAAATGAAAAGCTAACGATTTTCAACTGTATGATATTAAAAAATGTTTATCAAATATAAATGCTTTGTTATATTCTATTTTTTAAACTTGGATTTCCATTATACACTTTACATTATTTCTCTTAAAAGTGAATATGTTAACGAGAATCAAATTTCATTTATGCGATGTTTTTGTTTCTTTTAGACATACATGTGTATAAAAGAAATTAAAGTACATTCATATATATACAATATGATTAAAGGAAAATTTATAATATAACTTATTCTGCAGATTTAATATTTCTTTTTTAAATGTTTAATTAATATAATAGATATATTTTAATATTAACCTTGCAATTACATGGAGTTTTATTCACATAGAAATTAATTCTTTTCAGGTCATTACATACATGGGATTGTGTTTAATTCTTAACTTTATTAACCATTTCACTTTTAGTTATCAGTATTTAATTATTGAAAATTCTTTAAATAAAAAATAGTAAGGCATTGATTGATGGATTTAAAAATTTATTTTATAATGACTTATTGAATTTAATAAAGGCTTCATAAATTTTAGATTGCTTTTAGACTAAGCAAGGATAGAATTTTTAGTTAAATTTATGAAACCAAATTTAAATTTCTGAGTACAATTTGTTATGTACAATTCTAATTTCTCTATGTATTGAAAATAAAATGTAAGAAAACACACAGTATATACAATATAATAAAATATTTATTCATAAATATTATAAAGGAAAACCACAATAATGATTTAATTTTTTCTCATTAAGACAACACAATATTAATTCTATTAGTAGCTCCTAATTGACAAATTTAACATAAAGGCAATCAGAAACAGTTGTAATATCTATTCAAAACAAACGCATGTATAAGTAGTATAAAGCCAGCCACGAAATTACTATACATTTCAGATATACAAAAAATTCGATTATACTCATAAGAATTAATTTCATTTTGTTCATTTATTTTCAATATTTTTTATTAAATAAATCTTCTAATTTATAAAATTGATTTCAAAATATCTAAAATAAGAACAAGCCAAAAAAAATACACAAAAACACAATGAATTAATGTTTTATGAATAAGGAAGTAGAATATCTATAAGGCTTGCATTTTCAATATTGGATCAAGTTTTGTTGACACAATAAAAATGGTAGGAACTAGAATTTGATTTCATATGCTTTCGAAATTTAAAAACAACCAGTTTCAAAACTACTTGGTGTAAAAAAAACATGGAAATGTTTTACACAGGTATATAATGTGGTGGCAACTCATTTTAGAAATGAGTTTGTAAAATCAGAACTGTGTGGTTAATAGTTTAAAAAGAACAACGTTTCACTCAAAGTTATCAAAATAAAATTAATAATCCATTATGTTTTTTAATCAATTTGAGCTCACCTATCATTGATCTCAAATATTTTCTTTAAAAAAGTATACTACTATGTCAAATATTTAGTTTTATGCACATCAACAAATATCCAAATTATAAAAAAAGTTAAACATAAAGTTGTGGGAATACAATTTTGATTTCGTTTTGACATCTTAATATATTATAGTTGAATTCGTATACAATACGAAATAAAAAAAAAAAAGTTGTACTGGCATAAGCATATCTTCATGTATGTAATTTCTCGCCAACTCCGGCATCTTTTGCTTGGATCATAGTGTTGCCGATTTCAGTTTTTGTTTTTATTGTAGTGTTGCAAAATTCAGTTTTGTTACTTATTTTGGATGCCAGATTTTGTTTTTCTCATGTTTTACATAATTTTTACGTTACATATGTACTTTTTTCAGTGGCAACAGCTTTTTTAGTTTCACTTCCAGTTTCTGTGTTCTAGGTTTCAATTGGAAACTATTTGACAGCGTTTGCTGTTGTGGGAACATGCAGGAAATTCCCTTCTGTTGTGTTTCGTTGTCGCCGGTGTCCAAACATCGTAAAATTTTCTTTTTTACAACGTCGTTTACTTTATTTATTAATTATATCTATCTTTTTATTTGGTTTATTTATTATATATATTTTTAACATCGAAAACTGTTTTTTTCTCAATTTCGTTTTGTTAATTTATACATATCTTATATATTTTTGTTAATTTATTATATTTTTCTTATATTTTTTTCCATAATGTCTCATGTGATTAATGTTTTTGACATGTATTTTTTATAGCATTCGTGTTTCATTTTCTGTTTACTTAAAAAGTGTATATATTTAAAAAATAGTTTTTGGCATGCTTTTTTGTAAAAATTTAAAAAGTGTATATATTTGGAAAAATAGTTTTTACATGGTTTTTTGTAAAAGTGTATATATTTGAAAAATATTTTTTGCATGCTTTTTTGTAAAAGTGTATATATTTGGAAAAATATTTTTTTATAAAATTTGATACTTAGAGAGAGAGAGAGAGTTTCACTAAAATGTGAAACAAGCGTGGAGGGACTTGTGACAAGCGAACAAAATGTCGAAATAAATATCATGTGATTCGGCATGTGAGCTTCACTTCATATGAAGTAAGTCCATTATTTTTATTTATCTCCCTTTTATAAATTTTCTAAAACGCTAATCCTTCGAACTGCGGGAAAATTCACGTGTTAAAAAACGCGCGCTTAGCTTGGCGTTTTGGCTACGAAAAAATTTCACCCTGTTCGCCAATAGATGGGGATACCCTACTAGTTCTGTTTTACTAATCCGATTAAAAATATAACAACTGTGTAAAGCACAAAGAAATTAACTTTCACTTTGAATATTATACGAATACATTAATAAATTGCAGGTGCAGATTACTGTTAATCAAATTGCAGCTTAAACATGGCCTGGATTTGTTAATGTTGCAGCAGATAAAGAATTACAGTTCTGATTTACATCAGCAAAATAATTTCACCTAAGACAAATAGCTGACTTGTCAGATTTGGTAACTGTTATCTTTTAAAGTATGTAAATTATGATACAATAAACCGTATTACAAATTAAAATTTTGTTAATTTAGAAATTTACCATACTTTAAAAATGAACAGATATAAAACAGTAGTAATGTAGTATTCAGTTTATTATTTCACTGAAAAATGTTCCCAAATAATGTGGTTTAATATCAAAAATCTTCGACACGCTAAATGTAAGAAAGCGTGTTTATGAAGTAGTCACTAAATTCCAACTTAGAATAGAAAAAAAATTTTTTTCCTCGTGGAAATGTTTGACAGGAAGATATGCAAATACTAAAATGAAGCTCTTAATATTTTATAATGATATACAATGTAAAAATATCAGTACAACAGAACATTTCATGATTTTGATATATATGATATTTTTTCTTGATTTATTAGACTGAAATATATGAGAAAAATGTTGCAATGACATTTTGAATGAGCACAGTGAAGAAATGTCACCTTTTGTACTACTAAATTAAATGATTTATAAGCTTTTTACCTAGAAGGCAATTAGAAACTCTTTCTCACTTTTTGCATTCGCATTAGCTAACTCTTGTCGAGTTTTAAATATCTTTCAAAAACAGAAATACAAATACAGAATCTGTTAAAATAAAAAAAATAGTGATATATATTTCATTAAACTTTAATTCATTTGCATAATTATAGATTAAAAACAAGGTAATTTCTTTTAAATAATTTTAAGTGTACAGAATTCGCATGAATGATCAAAGGATATAAAAATGATTTATTTTTATATGGATATGAATACTTTAGTTTTCTAAGCATATATCTTAAGTTAATATAGTCTCATAATATCAAACCAAGGTACAAAATATCCTACATAAATTAGTTATATAATTAACACTACGATCTTTACATTATTGATTCGCATTGAAAAATTACATTATGTGAAGATAATGTTTTGTATTTAAAATAAGAATATAAATTTAAATTAATACATGCATCGAATCATTGAAAATTAGATTAGGATTAATAACTAAAATGCATGTATAGTTAGGAAGCAAATTATGATAAGTAGACAATAGTCACATAAAACAAATGAGAATGAAATTTGGTACCATTCCATTACACCAACGAAATCATTGAAAAAATTGCTGAAGTTTCAGGAGAAATAAACTTTGACGTTTAAATAAGATTTGTCAATAAATGATAATTATTTATTTATCACACACATATATATATATATATATATATATATATATATATATATATATAATATAAAATTTAAATAAAATATTTGCACTATCTTCTAGTAATAGCTCAGTAGTAGCACTATCTTCTAGCAGTGGCTCAGTAGTAGCACTATCTTCTAGCAGTGGCTCAGTAGTAGCACTATCTTCTAGCAGTGGCTCAGTAGTAGCACTATCTTCTAGTAGTGGCTTACTCCAGTGGCTCAGTAGCTTTATGCCTCTTCCCATTAAGATCAGCAAAGTGAAACATCATTTGCGCCAGCAGTGTTGGGGAGGGTGACCACGCCCTACTCTCCATCATTGGGTTACTAGAGCTCCGTGGGTTGGGGACGTGTATACGTTGATATGTGACATCCAAAGTCCTTCCGCTGGTGTGGCGTGGATGCGAAGAGGAGGATTGCAAATCAGGTGTAATCTCGTCACCTGACCGTGGTTCAAAATAACGAGGCAGTTGGTGATAGCCGAGTATTCTAAACCCGTTAACCTGAAGGTATAGTCCGGGACTCGCCAGCACCGTTATGTGTGTATTTTAGTAGTTTCTAAAGATATAAATCTCATTAAACGATGCACGAAGCAAATATTTAAGACAGAGACAGTAATTGCAAATTTTTCTTTCTCGTAACAAAGGGTGTTGTTTATCCCCTTGGTTTAGATAAACTAAATCACTTCCCAGAGACCATATCGCACAATTAGATCAAAAACAACACCCCCTCATTCAACAGTTGCCTCACAGAGGAACCCATAGAGTCTAAGATATGAGCGGGAGATGGTTGGTTGCTTGGGTTTTGTAGCGCAAGGTCCAATAGAGGAAGAGGTGCGCCAAAACTATGATTTCCGGAATATGAGAGGCAGAAATGATGGCAGAACAGAGGTAAAGCACATAAGTCCTCTCATCTTCACTGAACATGAGACTCTTGATATGACCAGACCAAAGTCTAGCTAAAGTAGTTTGCGCATGTTTTGGACAAGAGCACTGCAAGGACAATCCAGGGGACTAAGCAGCATACTAAGAATGATTACGAGGAGTCTTTAAAGTGGTTGGACCTCAGAAATACTCAGTTCAGTGGGGAGTTTGCTATCTTCACTAGCAAGCTGTTTAGCAACTTCCTTTTCGTAAACTCCCACATGCGTGGGAATCCACTGTAAACTGACAGTGCCATCATGGGTCAAAGCAGGCAATTTTAGAATAATATCCTGTTTCAATTTATCCCGATTATGATTATCGTACAGGGTATTATGGAACTGTTCCTAAAATGTTGTTGTCAATATTTATCAGTAACATGCAGTCATTTCAAAATATCATTCTAAATGCGTCTAAGAATGAAAATTGTGAAGGCTGATTGTGAAAATATGGATTTTAATTTGAAAACTCTCTAAATTTACTTTATTACATTCAAAAATTCAAATAGATCAATGATATGCAGCTTGTTTCTATAAGTTATAATTTCAGTTAAACGTTGATAAATTTACTGGGATATTTTTATAACTATAATTTATGCATTAGTTATTCATGTACTTATTTCTATATATATATATATATATATATATATATATATATATATATATATATATATATATATATATATATATATATATATATATATATATATAACTAGGCATCCGAATTTATCATCCACTGGAAAACCTACATGATAATTTGACAACCATGACTCAGACTACTTTCACTTCCTCCACCATGTTTATTTGCAAGGAAACTCAAAGCTAAATCTCCAAAATCAATGGGTGAACTCGGGATGAAATATCAGAGGATAACTAGCTCTTTTGGCATTGGTGAATAAGGTTTCGTGACATCGGATGTGGGTTACCCTGACTCGCGAGTTAACTCTGGTTGGTGAATACGACCAATAATTTAAAGCATAACGGCTTAAAAGTAAGACATTTTAATATCCACTGAATAAATTGTCTTCTTGGATAACATTCCTTGACTGTAAGTTCCATAGGTACTAGCTTGAACCCCTGAAAGACACATTCGGCAATGTTCTCCAGCCACAGCTTCTTCCAAGCAGAAGTTAGAGTTTTTTCGGTAACCCCTTCCCATAGCCGATCATCTTGAGGCGTGAAACGATGTGGAAGCGATTGCCTCTAATCCTCATTCACGCACATATTACACAAGTGTGAGAAAATGAGCGATCACTAGACACTAGAAACACTAAGGTTCAACTGGAACGTAGGCTTCTGATGAATCACGTGCACAATCTTCTGGTGTAACACATGCACAATCCGGGACTTCTCTCCTCGACACTTGTTATGCGATCTGTCGCTTGTTAAGCAAATCATTATTTCCGAATTTTTTTTTTTTTTGCTTGTCATGCGAAGTTTTTGTTCTGAGAGGTGTTCGTTAAGCGAGGTTCTACTGTATCAGAAATTTTTTGGAGAAATTCAAAATATGCAAAGCTTTAGATACAAAGTCGTTCATTCCATCAACAATGATCCAAATCGTCCGCTTAGCAATTCTTAAACACTTTTAAAATTCAAAATGAGTTTTCTGGAAGGAAAGAAACGTTTTGTCGATAATACCGTCCGCTTCAGGAAATGTTAACTGTGGTTATCGACACATTTGATTGCTGAAACAATGACGTTTGGTTATTGTAAAAGGCACTTTATCAGAGATATAAACTTATGAAGTTAATCTACATTAGTATGCAAAATCTAAGAAAAAAGATAATTTTAATCAGACAGAATTTAATTAAACAGAAATTGCAGAAAAGGGGCTCTTGCGATCATTATGCAGCTCAATAGGAAGGTCATGCAAGCGGTAGGAAAAAAAACACTTGGTAATGTGAGCGTACGCGAAATGCATTCGGTCAGAACGCTTATCTCAAGACTAAAATAAAAGGAGGGCCGCATAGGCAACTAAAGACATTCATTGCAAGTGTTACTAAGTCCTAAAATGAATTACAATTAGAAAAATCACTCGGTCGAGTTCAAACGTGGGAAAATGATCAGAAAACTGGGACCGTAGTGAGACTAGCGTAATTGAACAGTTGGTAATCAATAGAAGGGTCAATTCCTACTCTTAGGAAACCTTCCAAGCGATAGAGGCAACTGTTGGAAAAGTTGGTGGTGGCCATTCCAAGAAAACAGTTGCAGGGGATAACTGATGCATCATCAGAGAGGTAAAAGGTGACCAAAACCAGTCAGCCAGTGCTATCGATCAGCTACTGCATTAAGGTGGGACAATTATCGTAGAATGCCTATTTGCTCACCATCTTTAAAACGCTACATCCTGTTGAAAGATAGTCATTATTTAAAGTGATGTAAAAAGCACATCATCTATAGAGTCGCGTCCTATTAGCTTAAAGACATTTGATGCAAGTTCGAGTCTGTTCTTTCGTGAAATATGGCTGGAAGAAGTTATTTGGTCAACATTACACGTGGAAAAATTATCGAAAAAGTGGAGGAGGGACATAATGTGAAGAGTTCCAGCATACTGTTCTTCTTTTCGGGTAAACAATCTTGTGTTAAGATATTATGAGTTCAAAAAAGGTTTTTTTCTTTGACTCTCTAATCATTTAAGCTTAAAATGCTGTGTCTCATTCCTGAATTTCATGTTTCCCAGATAATTTCTCATCGAGTTATGGCAAAAATCACCTGTGGTTTAATTTTTCACTCCAGTGTACGTCGTTACCAGTCGATGTAAATTATAGTGGAACTACTGTGTAAATCAAAGTTCTAAAATTTATTTAACTCAATTAATATTCGATACAAAATTAACATTTATGAGCTGTTTCTACCCTTCAGTGTGCTCTAATTTTTAGTTCTAAGTCAGATTATAAGAAAATTAAAAAATAACTAATTGTAGGTGAACATTTTTTTCAAACAATTTATCGAATAGTTTCGATTTTTAGCGGTTGGTTTTATTCGCCTTCAAAATCTCGTTCTTATTGGCTCCGCCTTAAAATCCTGGTTTAATTGTCGAAATAGACGAGAGTCAGTTTGCCAAAAGAAAACTCAAAGTTGGTCGTGTTTATCACCCAATAATAGGTTTTGGGGGATTTAGAGAGGGTAAAAGAAATGAATACCAACTAAGGAATTCCTTTGTTGGTACCAGAACACAAAAGAGGGGTATGTTCTCTTTGAAAATGCATCTAGAAAAACGATGCATTTTCAAAGACACCTAACCACGAAGATGGAATGACGATTAATTCAGTCTGATGAAAGGATTTAATAAAATGAAAGGATTTAAAGTTGGATCTCGAAGAAGCTGATTACGACCATTTGAAAGTGAATCCTCGATGGCCTGAATCGGACTCATTATCGAAAGGCAGAAAGATCGATTCTAGACTTCCATCGTGATTAATAAAGTGGAGCACATTCAATAGGTTGGTCGAAATTACCTCCTAGTGAAATGATGACTCTGGAGCTGAGTATTAGGGGTCTTCTGCTCGGTACCTGCTCTTAAATGACGAAAACTCCTGCACAGTAGTTTCCACCTTACGGGAAGAACCCGACTCTGGATTAGTTACAGGAAAGTGTGCCGGTACGCACACACATACACAGTATTTGAAAGTTAATCCCAACTATAATTTCGTAGATCCGGGAAAAAACATAAAATTATCTACAGTATCGATTAAACGAAAAAATAAAATGCAACGCAAAATCTCGCTTCCACCCAATCAGAATTTGTACTGGTGAAAAGTGTTCTTACAACTGGAAGGCAATGAATTCAATACCTAACCACGAAGATTTATTATGTTAGTTAATGATAGACGGACGGTGTAAAATGGCTCGAAATTGCAATATCTTCCATATTCTAGGGCTGATAGGCCATGTTTGTTGGTCCTCTGTTTACTCCCTATTTAAAATAACAAAGACGTACATGCTTTTGGGGCTTCTTTTTAACCATAAAGTCGTTGTTTCTTTCGTTACAGTTGAGATCTTGAGGACGCCACTTTATTACGATTCTCATTGGTTTAAAATTTCTATGACACCAGATAATTTTTCATCCATGTCATATCGTATTGATATGGCGTTGTAAATCTAACTTATCGGCGAATTTGCTGCCTGCCTTTCTTCGAATGTTTTTCTTGGATATATTTCGAGCGGCAGCAAACAAGGTGAAATTCGCCATCGATTGTCTGAGAATAGGGTCGAAGTTCATTTTTTAATAAAATGAATTCTTATATAAGGATAAAAACATCGGCTCGAGAAGGGGTTTTCCATTTATTGAAGTTATTAACACATGGACAACAGAAAACTCAAAATGAAAAGAAATGACAAAACTTGCCTTTTATAATTAGTTTAAATCGTCAAGGACGATTTAAAATTTTAAAAATTTCGTTACATAATAAAATTTTAAATTGATAATTGCAATATTTGTAAAAAATTTCTTTTGAATCGTAAGATTATTGCCTTACTTACGCCAACATTAAAAAGCTTCTTTTAATTAACATTGCTGAAATAATAAAAAGCAGATTTGTAAAACAGGGGATTAAAAAGTTCGTAGAATATATTCTTTTTTCTTTTCTACATTTGTAAGTAATATTTATTTATCTTTGCCATTTTATCATTTAATGCGTGCCATTATATCACATTATTTGTTTTATTAACCTAGAACTATCGCGCATTTTGTTATTTATTTTGGTATCAGATTATAGACTGGTAAAAAAAACCACAAATTAATAAATATATCAGTAAAGTTAGATAAAATTTATAAAACATTTAATTTGTTTTACTTTTTTAAGTATTCTAGGAAAAGTTAATTAAGGTGTTTGAGGTCTTTCGCTAAAACAAATACTTGATATTTAACTTTTTTCTGAAATGAAAATCTATTAAATTTTAGTAATTCAAAATGAAAAATCTGTTTAGTTGAGAAAATATAATTGATTTTTCATAAAATTCCTTGGCCATTACTTTCAGTGTAATCGAATGAATTCTCAGTTATTTCAAAAAATAATCTTTTGATAATCAGTGATTTGAAGTTTACGTGGCTTTTTCTTAGTAATTATTGTGTTTGACATTTTTAGCAAAATATCAGGCACAATCATGTAATTTTAACTTGTTGTTGTTGCATGTCCCCTTTGTATCAGTGCTAGACTAGGCCCATAACGCTAAACACCCCCAAAATAATCTAGTACCATCAAAGGATAGTAATATAAATCATGCTTGGATGGCCCCTGGCATTGAAGGATGTGTTCTGAAATAGTTTGTTAAGTGAAACATTTAGTTGGATTTATGTAATACTTTAAAATGAAATACGACAGAGATACACACATGTGACGTCAAAATCACGTGATAAGTGATTTTGACGTTGACATAAGTTTTTCTCAGTAATAAGCTCTCGTTATTCAGAAAACATTTTTATATGAATTTTTATTTATAAAAATCCAAAAAGTTTAACCATTTTTGGATTTTGCGCCATAAAACCCAACCAACCAACCAAAAAGTTTAAATAAAATTTGTGTACTTTCCCATTTCGGCGATGAAAGTGAGTATGTTTTCGAATGATATTACTGAGTGGAACAAAATATCACAAACTGATGTTTCCACATCATCAATTGTAACTCTTTTTAATATTTATACTTTCATAAATTGCTGGCAACAGTTACAATTTCTCTATGTGTTTCCTGTGAGTTGTCACTAAATATGTCAACACGGAAAGATTTATGATGGCGAAATGGAACCGTTCCAAGTCTAGGTACTGTGCAGCAAACATTGTACAAATATAAGGTTAGTTACTTAACAAAATATTTTTTCTTATAAATTCCAGTAAAAAACTCAAATAATTTACAAAGAATGGCTGAAACAGTAATAATTAGTAATTCCGTAGCCACAGTGGTTCCTCTCCAAATAATATTACCGTTCATTTAAGAAAAATTGCTTAACAAATGAAGAATAATTCAAAGAACAGTTAATATTCAGTGGTTAATTATGGAAAATGACATTGTATGAATAAAGATATTCCTGTTGAGTTTATTACTTAGTGGCATGACAACCCTGGGTGGGCGATTTCCCGCTTAATAATTTTCCTCCAGGCGTCACTGTTTTTGGTCATGGTCTTTCAAATGATCAATCTTAAAATGACGAGATCACTTTGTAGTCAGTCAGCGGATCTAAATCTGGGATGAGAACCTGACTCTTGTTCTAGAGGGCATGGACAATAACACTTTCTTTGTTGAAAGTTCTTTATTCATTCCAACAGCATGACCGGATTATTCATTTCTTGGTATTTTAAGTATTTGATGATCTCGCTTTCTATGAAGGGACGATAGAGTTCTAAACTTGAGCGTCTGCGTGATAAAGCCATCAACTTGTATATCTCCAAAATTAGCTCTTAGTATTGGCCACTCAAAGACTCCGAGAGCATTTTCATCTTTCTGCGCCATTGTTCAAGTTTCTGATGTGGATGTTGGTATAAATCTGATGCGCATTACTACAGAGTTACTAGACAAAACTAAATTGGTTAAGATTTACAAAATTGAAAGGAAAGCATGCAGATTTACAATCAGTTTTTGTTTACTATTTGTCATGCGAAAAATCACTGACGATGAATTGAGCAAATTGAAGCTTAAATTAATGTTTACATTGATAACGTAAGCAAATTTGAGAAAATATAAGATGAAATACAATGTAATCATTTTAAATTTTCCTATTGAGGACGCATTAATATCGTAAAACCGGAATAATAAAAAGGTTTCCAACAGCCCAGAAATAAAATACGCCATGATTTTGCAAAACATTTGGCAGTAAACGATGCAGTGAGGACACAGATCCTTCTGCCGGAAAGTTAACTATTTTATTTGTTTTCTTTTAATAACTATACACAGATAGTTCTAATTAATATACAGGAAATGCTGTTTACAAAGCATTCAGCCCTAAATATGCTTATAATAAATGAAATGTGCTAGGTAAAATTTTACAATCGGATACCCCTTGATTCTATGGCGATTTTTTGAGGGCAAGATAGGAACCAAGAAGTGACTGATAAAATGGACGCAACACAAAAGCTATACAAAGATAGGATTACCAGGGTTACTACAAATAAAAATTAATCACCATGATGTATCACCAAATTTTACGCCAAACCACACACAAGGTGTATTCGATTCTACACTGAACCCAAATGTCACTCAAATTGGACTGCATTTGATATGATTTAATCAGAACATCAAGTTTTTAATTTCATTTTAAAAAATAAAATGGTTGCCAAATTCATGAAAGAAATAAAATTACAGAATAAAAATAAATTAAACTAAAATGGAAAGGTGGGACATTATATATATATATATATATAATTAATACAAACAACTCTATTATTTTTTAACGAGTTTTATTCATGCTTTTCGTTAGCAAATAATAAAATTCATGATCACATATATCAGTAGTAAAAATAACAGCTTATTTTTTTTTTTAATTGTGAAATGTGTTATTTTAAAATTCCATATAAAAAATTACATAAGTATATAATAAATTTAAGTTTCAATCCGCTTAGTGATGATGTCATGGCTGATATAATAGCATTCACGCCACCTGAATACGAAAATAAAGACGGTTTTCAATTGGGGATTGTAAGTCTTGGCTTCAGAAAGTTGTAAAAATCGTTTAACATGTTCCATAGTATCTTTTTAGAAAAGATTATTGCTATTTTAAATTTCAACGCTACGGTGCTGCATCATTTCCTTTTCTACCTCAAACTGATATCTATAAGTGTGTGTACCTCCTACATTATGTATTTTCTTTTTTTCCCATTTTATTTTCTGGAAAGTTTTAAAGAATCAATTTTGAGGATTTGAAACTTCTTGATTACCTCTGCAATAATTTTTTTTTTATTTTTGCATGAGAAAGCCAACTAAATTAGAACTTAAGTTTAAAAGGGATTCTTAATTCCTACAAGCAACAGCATATATTTCAACTAAAAGGTATTTTTGAAGTCGAAAGATTTCTAAGTACTACAGTAAGTGATCAGTTAACGAATAGTTCGGACTGCGAACAATGAGACAATTCGAACATTTTCACGAACGATTTTGTGTTTGGACAACGAACACACATTCGGATAACGAACTAAAACGAATTCTGACGAACACTTCTCGGTTTACGGAGCATGATGTGCAGAGTTGAATAACCAAACGGACCGCAATTCGTTTTTTCATCTTCTTTGAATTATGTTGCTTGCCTATTAAATTTCTAAGTTCTATACTGGAACTTAGAAATATATTAGGCAAGCAACATAACAGTTCTATACTGGAATTTTTTTTTTCAAGTAGAAAATTTATAGCCAAAGTAGACCATCAATTTCGGTTTTGATTCCATTTAAAACCGAAACTGATTTTATTTTGAGCAACCCCATGCTCATTCGTTGAAGAAATGGGCTGATGTCAGAGCAATGGTCTTAAAATGGCATCCAAACCAAGCTGATATCAGTGAGGTTAGGAATTTTTACAAAAATAGTGCCTGGAATTCTTAAAGAGAGAAAAGCAATAAATATTGGACATGTTCTTTAATGGCCCTTAAACGAAAAATGGAAAGTACTAGTTAATATATGCAAGACTATACATATGTATTATTTTTTAATATTTTATAACAATATAATATAATATTTTTTTAACTAGCTTATTAAGAAATTATATATATTCTTTTAAATTTAATTTTTTTAGGGCCTCCCCAGAATGAATGAATCGATTTCACAAAAAAATCAATGCTAAGACGATGATGGCTTAGCGAACAATTCAGAGCGCGAAAACAGTCTTGTAAGGGATTATGTTCCTTAACCAATCACCCCCTGTAGTGTTAAAAAATCCATTGGGGGCTTTAGATACTATAGAAGACACTGGAAAATGTTAATCTGAGCACAGAGACTAACAACTAATACATTTTCTTTTTTAAGCACAAACAATTACGTGTTGTAAAGTTTCCCAAAATCACCCCTTTATATAATAACATGCAAATACACATTCATAACTTTTAAAACATACGACCGAATCGTATATTGAAGCAAACATAAAAAAGACGCTAAAACTCGGAAATTGAAGTAAATTATGGAACTGGTTTCATAATTTACTAGTATGATACCTTAATTTACTGTAAATTCCATTGTTTATTTGAATGAATGGATTAATAGAGTAACATTAATGTTGCACTTGCATACTTCCCTGTACTTAGCCCAGAGTTGGGCTCTTTTACATGAAAGCAGCCAGTTAGATGTTAGCCATGTTAGATGAAAGCTGCCAGGAGGGAATCATTGTAATTTAGAAGCAGGTACCGGACAGAAAACCTTCTGAATACTCTTCCTTCCACCCCCAGAAGTATCATTTCACTTAGAAGACATTGCCACCATGAGCTATTAAAAGTGCTCCAGCAGCTTTCAGTCGTGTAGCAAGGGAATAATCTCGGGAAGCTCTAAAAGCAATCGACACATGTGCTTGCTTAGAGCACCAGCGCAGCAGTTGTTCAACAAGTGGCTGAGATGAATTCAAAAATTTTCGCACCATCAACCAAGCGCTTCATAATTTTGAACCACTATCAGATGAAAAGGTCACATCTGAGGTGGTACACTCTTCTTCACGTGCACACCACACCAGTTGAAGGACTTTTAACACAATGTGGTGGGTAAAGTCGTTTGTAAATTATTTTAGTGCCCGCCAAGTAAATCCTCTTCTGGTAGGGGGGCGTTTCATAGATAATGAGCTGTAATAATTTGTCACAAGGGAGGAAATCCGTAAAATTCTCAAGTACATACATCCCCACTGACGTCATGCAAAAAGCAAAAACGCAACACCTATCTCCCGTTGTTCATCAATGGCTGGAATTGAACCCGGGATCTTTCTCTCTGAAGAATGGCCAATTGCCTCCGTCACCCTCCAGAACTCAGTAACTACCTCAAAGGACGCTCAATGTCTTAAGACGAAACTAAATAGCTTACGCAAACAGGGTACAAAAAAAAATCGTCATACTCCAAAATCGACAATCTCTTCTCCAACTTTGTAGCGTTTCCAGGTGGCACTGCAATCACGCGAGCTGTGCGTATGAGCTGCGGTGCTAATGATGTGCAATATGAATGTCTCAAACCAATGATTTTAAATGTCATATGATTGCTTCTTTCAGGGTGTTACAGTTTGGGTGATCAGCAATGTGTTGTCTGACTTCTTATGTCGTCATCAATTTTAGCTGCAAACTATTTCGTGTACTAAAATTCAAGACTTCAGTTAAGTTAGTCATTCCATTACTTTTTACAATTAAATGCTCATAAATTTGAAGATAAATTATTTGTCATTTCGCTTATTTGTCGGTGTTTGAAGGCGTACTTCTTTATTTGAAAAAATATGGGATGCGTCTTACACACTGATACTCAATTTTCTATTACATACATTTCTAGAAATTTCTTTCATGCGGAGGAGTGCAATTTTTTCTCGTTTTCTTGCGGAGTGTGCGAATATTAGCGACGAAGTGCTCAGCGCTGGCGCTGTCATTGACGATCACAGTTCCTTTAAACTTTTCCAATTTTTGTGAATGACTCTTAAGTGCGTGAAATTCTTATATTTCAATTTTCTTAAGTTTATTTGCAAGTTATGGCTTAAAAAACAACGACGACATTGCTATAAAGTAGAAAACAAACTACGCGTGATAGCGTATACTAGAAAGCGTGGATACCTGGGAAAAAGATACTGAGTTTCATCAATTTGTCACTCATGTCCGAAAATGAGAAAATTTTCAACTTGCACAAATAGCTAAAAGTCTTTTATTTGAAAAGTCTTTCGTTGCTACTGTTGTCGTCTAGTGCTAGTTAGGTTGTCAATATAAGGTGCTCTTCTCTACTTTTCCAACAGAACGGTCATTGGTGTTTAATCCAACTTCCTCAGTACACACATGCCATAAGCAAACGTTTATAGGGTAGATAACCACTCACAACCCATTTTTACAAGGAAAGGACAAAGACAGGAAAGAGAGAAAGTAAATCCATGCCCGAACCGGGATTCGAGCCCAGGACCTCTCTACTCGCCGACAAGCACACTGACCATTAGGCAATCTTTTATTTACAAGATATAGTTTGTTAAGAATACTGTGAATAACTTATGAATAACTTAATTTACTTGACAGGAAGCTATATATATATATAATAAAAAGATTATACATATAAATAAAAATTATACATACTACTAACCTATTAAATTAAGTATTAATTTAAATTAATTAAAAAAATTAAAATAATTAAAAAGAAGTTACAATTAAGAATGCAATAAAGCACAACAATAAGAGAATATATATATATATATATATATATATATATATATATATATAACGATGTGACTTTTAATTATAAATAAATTTACGAGGAAAATATTATATTTAAAAAAGTCTCTATGAATGATATACTTTATTACTCTTGGTAATCTCGAAAAATATTTCTTTTTGCAGTCAGCAAACTTTATTAGAAATTCAGTTTTCCCTCCTAAGAGGGTCATTTTCATCAATTTGCAGCAGACATTTTGAATCTTAAGAATAATAACCAATTACATTTAATCAGTGACGCAAGTGAATGTTTACATACAGTCTGGCGATGATTTATTCGCCAAACACCCTCCATTAACAGAGCCAACCTTAATGAAAAGATTGCCAAGAGCGTCTCAGACGCGAATAATAATCGCAGTAACGTGGCGTAATCGATCAAACAAAATTAGAAGTTACGATGATAACAAGTCTCTCTCAAATTTCCCAGGATCAACAAATTTCTTGAAAACCCTAGTTGTTATCTAATTAATATTTTAATGCACTGTGCTTCGCCTATTTTATTAGTATTGTCCTGCTATATTTGACCCTAAATGACCTCTCCCGTAACCTATTCAGATTTTGAATTAGCAAATCATTTATTTTTAACGATGAGTAAAAAAAATCTGCTTTGAACCTTCACTTAGTACTCTTAAAATTCAGTGAAAATTGTAAAATATGAATACCTTTTCAATTTTAATTAAATTGAAAGTCCCATTTTAAGTCAACTTAATACCTTGCTTTATCTTCGTATATTGAATATTCTCTAAGATATTTACCAATTAACAGTCCGTAAAAATTTTAAAGTAAAGTATTAAATTTTCTATAAATGTGTGACGTCAGAACAATGGTCTTAAAATGGCACTCAAACCTGATATCAGTAAGATTAGGGTTTTTTACAACAACAATGCTGTTAATCACTTTTGGTAAGTTTTATAATAGAGATACAAGCAATCAAGACATTGGACACGTTCTTTAATACGCCCCATAAACAAAAAATGAAAAGGTTTGATTAATATACAAGATTATACGTATGTATAATTATTTTTCTTAAACTTATTGTGAAACTACACATCCTTTTTTTAACTTCATTATTAGGTTCTCCAGAAGAATCAATCAATTTCACAAAAAAATCTATGGTAAATCGATGATCGGTTAACGAACAATTCAGATAGCGAGCAGTTTTATAAGGATTGTATTCGTTAACCGATCACCAACTAGTTTTTTTTTTTTTTTTTTTTCTTTCTTTTTCTTCTTCTTCTTCTTTTTTTTTTTTTTTTTTTTGAATAAGATAATTCAGTTGAATTATTTTTACAAGTATTCTAATAGGCGTAGTTTAAACTAAATATTCTAAGCGATCCCACGATAATGCCCAAGCCAGGATTACTAGAATAAAATATTGTTTTGATTATCCTTTTATCTCGATATCTCTCTTCCTGATGTTATAAAAATATTTAGGCTTCCGAAGAAAGGTGAAACCCGCAAAAATTTCACATAATTAAAATTGCGCCAAAAATATACATTAGAGTCCAGATTTTTGCGTTGCTTTCTTATTCGATTACATGTTTCATAAAAGCAATGACCACTTTGAAGCATCTGCAACGGGTTTTTTAAGCACTTTCCTTTGTTATTTAAATATTTGCTGATTTGCAGAAATGCATTGTTACTGAATGATACAAGGTGAAATAGTAAAACAAAAAAAAAGTATTTTTAGAACCAAAATAATGCCGAAAACCGGTCATATGTTTCACCATAGTATTTCGGAAAATCTTCCCAGACATTTTCAGCTCATTTTACAGCAGGGAGTGGCTCACCGGGTAATTTTCCCGGGCGTGAAATAAAGGATCAAATTGCATTTGTATCTACTTTGCATGATGACGGAAAAAATATAACAATTTACAATGCAAGAAATAATTCATGATAAAAAGCATTTCTCTTGCATTTGGAATGAATTTTAAAATTTTTCTTTCACAACACACGCATCGAAAAGTTAGAGCTGTTTGCGTAAAGGTTGTAATGCAATCTGTTGCATTATAAGCGTAATACTAAAATTTGCATTTCACCCTTCCCATTTTTATGTCTAATGAGTGAAAACAATTAACCGAAACTTCTTTATTTTTGTTCATAACAAGGAAGTTTTCATTGACACACACGGAACATTTTTGGTATAAATTTACTATCAAAGAGTGAAACGTCGAATCTAAAGAAACTTTAGGAACTGGCGCTTTTGGCAAAAAATATATTGTGTTGTTGGTTATTGCGCTAGCCTGCTTCCCTGTACCAAGTTTTGAGTTGGATTCTACCAGTCAGATAGAAGTAGCCGGGTGGAGTCTTCATGATTTTAAGGCAGGGACCAACCAAAAGACCACCCAATACTTGGCGTGCTACCCCAAGAGATATCATTTCACTTGGAGGACATTGCGATCACACCAATTTTAATATGCCCCAGCCACCATAAGCGAACATGAGGGATCTTCAGTTAAGTTGGGATTTGAACTTACTACCTTCCAATAAAAGTGAACGATGCCTTAACCAACCAGGCCACCGCGGCCTAAGAAACGTATCTGTTATCGAAAGCCTTACTTTTACTGGAATATGAAATTTTCGAAAGCTGACGAATTCTGCACGCTAATTGGATCCCTAGGGTGTTCTTCCGCTTCTGTTTAGTTCAGCAAAATGAAGCGCCATTCGTCATTAATAGTGATGGGGACCATATTCTGCTTCACTGGATTGTTGGAGTTCCATGGGTGGGGGTGAATCTGTGACGTTTCAAGTCCTTCTCCTGGTAAGTTGTGATTGTGAAAAGGAGGGTGCCAGCTCAGGTGTGACCTTGGTGTTCCTTGAAAGGGTTCAAAATGACGAAGCGCTTGGTGATAGGGGAGTATTCTAAACTTTTAAACCTTAAGTCCGTGGCTCGCCTGCACCACTATGTATATATGACTAGGACAAGCCAACGTCACAAGCCGATGGCTATGCGAAATTAAGTCAGAAAAGTGCGTTTTTTGCTCAATTAAAGCTTAACGAAGGAGAAAGTACCTCTTTGCTCTAAGATCCTCCGCTAGATGGCACCACCAGAGGATCCACTCCCTCAATTTTGACACTGATCTGAAGGGGGAGAAAATTTTCTTCAAACTATTGCACCTATGGTAAATTTTCAATGTTTGACCACAGGACTTACGATTCCACAAATTTAACGAGCACGTATATCGCATGTACTCGATGGGTCTTTGGCGGAATTGAGAGTCGAACTCCTCCGATAAGGAAGACCGATTCCTTAACCACTAGGCTACCACGGCCCAGACATTTCTTATGTACTCATCTCTATGAAAAAGTATCCGTCGAAACGAATAAATCTTTTGAAAGGGAAACTACCACTTCGAAAATCATATCATTAAACACTAAGAGTTAAAACATCAAAATAAAAGATACATATTGATAGAAAGTGTTTATTACTCTCCTAATACTATTTTAGTACAATACGCAGACGTTTTCCTTCTTTTGACTGTTACTGATCGAACCGAATCTCCTTCCTTATTCAATGGAACGATGGCCATGGGTTGTCTTCTCAAGAATTTTCTTCCAAGCCTCTTTATTTTTGGTCATGTTCTTCCAATGGGTCATTCTTAAAATGGTGCGAACCCTCTCTAAACAGTCAGCCCCTCTGAGATTGGGCTGGACCCTAGCTTTTGCTCCAGAGAGCCTGGCCTGTAATATTTTCTATTTTGAACTTTCTTTGTTCATTCTAATAACATGACCTACACATTTAATTCTTTAGATTTTTATGTATTTCATTATATCAGATTCCGTGAAAGCACTATGGAGTTCTGCAACTGAGCTCCTGCACTCCTATTAATAATTGTTGACATTTTTGCGAAATTGAAGATCAGCGTTTTATGATGTCCCATGAGCATTTATCAGCAGAGATCTCAAACTTCATATTTCAAGACTTGGTGAAAGCAGACATATTATCACAAAAGATAGTAGAAAATAAAATCCGTTTTTGTAAAGTTCCCAAAAAAATTGAAATGAAACTAAAGGACGTGTCTGGTAAAGATAGTGTTAAACTTATCAGTCCTATTTTTCCCACTTATTTTAAGGTAATGGCTAATCTTTAGGAAATGTATTGCAGATAAAATGCTTTTCAAACGGCAACCTTAACCCAAGAAACACAATAAAATTGAAATTAACTGCATTTATAATTAGACATGTATATATTAATGATACCGAATGAAAGTAAGTACCGATTTAAATTAGTTACGTTTTTAATTCAATAGAGAAATACGAGATGAATGTCATCTGGTTACGCTTTGTTGAAATCATTTTATATCTGGTGCAATGAACTGATAGCTACCGTAAGCTTACATGGTTTCGATTTTACCAGCAGAAACTGTGTGAGTTCCTCAATTTCAATTACAGAAATTTTAACTTTTTGGAGGATTTTTCTTTCAAAAACTTAATATAAAATATTTAATACAACATACAAAAATGACCGAAAATTCAAAATATTGTAAATGTTTAAAGACTTGGAATCGAATTTTTGAATTAAATGTGAAGACATAAGCACAACATTTTAACACATATAAGTGTGTGTGTGAGAACACGCGTTTTATTTTATTGTAAACACACACAATCTTCCCGGGCATTACAGATGTTCTACATGGGCTTAAAGAAGTCAACTAAAAAAAATGAACGTTATTTGCATAAATAAACGGAACAAAAGCAGAGAACAACTGTTTGGACTTCACAAAAACAGTTAAGTTCACTATCCAAGTCACGCCGCGAACATTTTCATTTCGTTCTGAAAGCATAATCTAGGATAAGGATAACGAGAATATCAAATGTTCCACATATTGAGTATACTTTTTTCAGCATTCACATAAACTATTTGATTTCAGGTTTAAGCGAAACTGGAAGCTTACAAGTTTACCATGACCAAGTGTACACATCACTAAACATTTGAATTTCTAATCAAGTTATGAAATGCAAAAACAAACATTTAAGTGAATAAATTAGCAAATACACAAACAAAACTGAAATTTGAATGGAGCTCTACAGTTTAAAACACATAAAATTGTTGTTGTTACTAATGACACTTGGACAAGTCAAGCTTGCTATGCCTTGTCTATGCGAATTTAAGTCAATTGGAAGCGTCTTTCGTTTAATCAGAACACCATGAAGATGAAATTACGACTTTTGCTCTTCAAATCTTTCAATAGATGGCAGCACCAGAGATTCTGGTCCATCAATTTTGGCATTGATCTGAAGGGTGAATAAATTTCTCCAGACCATTGCACCCATGGTAACTGCTCAACGACTGACCACAGGACTTTCGATTCCACAGATTTAACGAGCACGTATATCGCATGTACTAGGTGGATTTTTGGCGGCTTTGGGAATGGAACCCCACCCACACTTCTGGATGGAATCCCGATACCCTAACCTCTAGGCTACCACGACACTACATAAAATTGTACACAGTACAAAATAATTTAATTTAATAGGACTCAAATGGCGTTTCACTTCAAAAAAATGAGTCTCATTTAGATAATTTAAAAAAAAAATTGAATAAGGTGTAGAATGTCTGGAAAAAGTTTCTTTTATAATTTTGAAGTCTGGACTTGTTTATATTCTTCCAAAATATTTTAAATTGATGATGCTCTGAAAAAGGCGAAATCACATTTGCTGAAGAGTTCAAAAACAATACTTTGCTAAAAAATCAAAAAATTTTCTTGAAGAGTTCGAAAGCGAAATCCGTCGATGCAAAAGCAACTTATCAGAGGTTCAGAGCTGTTCTAAATTAGAAACATTGTCATCAAAACTTCAAGCAGTTTTTATTTTAAATTAGCTGTGGACAGCATAAATTGTTGTGGACTCTATTAAACAGCATTATAATTAAGACTAGGACTCTATTAAGCAACATTTTAATTCAACAGCAAATAAAATTTTGGTTGAGAAAGAGGATAAACATTTTATATATAAAATTAAGAAATAACAGCGCATCATTCACGTAACGTTGGACTGTCATAATGGCGTGAATACGAACTAGAGGTTACCTGGAATCGTATGCAATTGTTACAAATTATAAATAATTATTGTATTTGTCTTAAAATATCTCAGGCAGATTGGAAATACTCACATTTTGGACAAATATTGAGGTATTTAGAAGTGTCATACGTTAAAAGCGGGTTTTCTAATGATTTGGTGACTTGGCGATGTTTTGACGAGAAAACTTGGCGACAGTTGGTGAGGTTCTTAGCGACTTGGCGAGAAATAGATACTTTTGGAAACATTCATCACTTAAGCTCTAGGACCAATATTTAGCGAGATAGCCTAGAAGCTTCCAGGATCTTGGCGAAACTGGTAGATTTCCCCGCCAAGTCAGGTATAAATACCGCAGCCCGACATAAAAGAGTTAGTTTTGTAAAGACAGTGAGTGAAGACGATTTGTCGTGACTACTAGTCTAGACAAACTGTTCTCTGTCTGAGTTATTTGAGACCTGTGATTGGAAGCCATTACTTATTGTATCTGATGAATTGTAGCTGTATAATTGTGATTGTTACAGTTGGTATACCTAGTGAATTTTTTACGAATAAAAGTCTTGTGTTTATTAAGTGGCTGTTTTATTCAACTCTCAATCGACACGAACAACGAAGCTTGGTACAACTGGTGTTAGAAGCGGGGTTGAAGAGTTGATGCAGCGTGTCACAAGAAAAATAGATATGGATTTAATGAAAAGCCTTCTCGAAAAATTAGCGGAGAAGATGGCTGAGATTAAAGCTAGACAGGAGGAGATGAAAGATGGAGAAGAAGAGATTAAAATCGAGATGATGAAAGAGATAAAATTTGGACAGAAGGAGCTTAGAAAAGAATTTAAGAAGGACATTGTAAGTGCTAAAAAAAAAATTCTACAACATCATGCAGGAGAAGATGAATGCAATGGAAGATAAAATAACTTCAGTTGAAACGAAAGTTTTGGAGAGCGAAGAAAATGTTTAAGAAGCATTAGACAATAAGAATAAGGAGATTGAAGGCTTGAAGAAACAAATGTCAAGCAGACATGACATGACAGAAAGGCATTTATGCCTTCCCTAGCCACGATTAAACTCAAAACATTCGATGGAAAATCATCCTGGCAAGTATACAAGACCAAGTTTATGATGGTAGCGGAAGCTAATGGTTGGAACTCCCTAGCCCAAGCTTTTCACCTGGTGGCTTCTTTAAGAGGAGACGCGGCCGACATCCTCGAGACGCTTCCGGAAGAGCAAAGGCACGATTTCCAAGCCCTATCGAGTGCGCTTGAGCTGCGGTTTGGAGAAAAGTGCAATAAGAAATACAGCAGATTACAGTTAAAATCCCGCTATCAGAAAGCGAGTGAAAGTCTGCAAGAATTGGCTGCCGATATTCAGCGACTTTCCCATTTAGCATTTTCGGACTGCCCAGCAGAGACACGTCAAGATCTGGCTCTCCATCACTTCATTGATAGTGTGCGGGATCCGGAGATACAGAAAGCACTTAGACTCGCCGATGTCAAAGATATCGGATCTGCTCTAGTCTACGCACTTAAGATAGAGGCTGCCCAGCAGGCCGCGCGTAAAGACCGCCACTCAATCAGAACCTTCTCTGCTACTGATACAAACTATGATCTAAGGAAACAAACTGAAGATCTGCGGCAAAAATTCCGAAGATTAGAATTTAGTAAAGGTGGCAGAAACGCGAAAATTCAGTGTTGGACTTGCGGTGCAGTCGGATACGTCCGTGGAGACTGCCCGAAACCAAAAGATGGTGGAAATGATCTTCCACCACAGCAGGGAAACTAATATGTGGCCATATCGTGGGGCAGAGATGTCCAGAAAGTTAGAAGCCCCATTTTAAATTGTTTCACATTTCTTCCGTAAGAGGTGGCGACAACGGACTTTTCGTTACGGGACATGTCAACGAAGTTCCCTGCAGAATGATAATAGATACTGGAGCCAACGTAACCACTATTAGAACAGAACTTGGCTCGCAAACTTGGTGAAAAACTCATCTTGACGCCGCCCTGCATTACCCTCCAAACTGTCGCAAGTGATAAGGTTACAATGCATGGAAAAGTCAATCTAAACATTGCATTTGGTAATGCCGTGTACCATCATATGGCATATGTCGCTGATATAAATGACGAATTTATTCTCGGATTGGATTTCCTCAAAGAGAACCATTTCAAGTTAGATTTTAAAAATCATGAACTACACCCGTGTTCTGAAGACACAGCTATTTTTAAGGCGAAATATTCAGATATTAAAACAGTCCATCATATAACTGCAAAGAGTGAAACAACATTACCACCAAGAACTGGGACGATAGTTTCCGGAGCTCTTTCAAAAGATAATAATTTTCATTATGGATTGATTGAATATTTAGATTCTGACAATAGCGTTAAAGGAGTACTAGTAGCTTCTTCACTCGTCGACCTTTCACGAAATGTAATCCCGGTAAGAATTGCTAATCTAAGCGATAAGGCAAAACTAATAAAAGGAGAAGTGCTGGCGACTTGTACTCCAGTGACCTGTATTAGAAGAAATTGTCAAGCCACACTACCTGAGTCTCCTGACATTCTAATTAATGAATTCTTTCAGAATGTAGAGTTAGATGATAAACAGAGGAATGCTGCAAGAAATCTTTATTAGGATTCGGAGATTTCTTTTCCAAAAAATCAGATGATGTTGGGCGAACCAAAATAACGCAGCACCGAATTGATACAGGAAATCATCCACCAATTAAACAACATCCGAGAAGACTACCATTCACTAAGCAGGAAGAGGTGGATAATCTTCTGATGGAAATGCAGCAGAATGACATTATTGAGCCATCAGAGAGTCCCTTGGGCTTCACCTATTGTTTTAGTTCGGAAGAAAGATGGTTCTATCCGATTCTGCGTTGACTATTGTCGGTTAAACAACATCACTAAAAAAGATAGTTACCCTCTTCCTAGGATTGACGATACACTTGATGCTTCACCTGGAAATCAATGGTTTTCGACTTTGGATCTCAAGAGTGGTTACTGGCAAGTAGAGATACATCCTGAGGATCGGGAAAAAACTGCGTTCATCACATGACAAGGACTTTGGCAATTCAAAGTTATACCATTTGGGCTTTGCAATGCACCTGCAACGTTTGAGCGCCTGATGGAGACAGTATTACGAGGACTTTCCTACGAAGCCTGTTTGGTATATTTGGACAATATCATCATTGTTGGGCGCCCATTCGAAGACCATCTAAGAAACACCCGAAAAGTGCTGGAAAAATTAAAAATGGCCAACTTGAATCTGAATTCTTGCAAATGTAATTTATTTCGACGTGAAGTAATCTATCTGGGACACATTATCTCTGCTGAAGGTGTAAGAACAGATCTGAAAATATTTCTGTAGTTAAGGACAGGAGTCGCCCAGAAGATGCCCACCAATTAAGAAGTTTTCTTGGACTACCCACGTATTACAGGAAATTTGTAAAAGGTTTTTCAAGTATTGACAGACCCCTTCACAAGTTGACAGAAGTTAAACAGAGATTTCTATGGACAGATGAATGTGAGAAAACTTTTAAACAACTGAAGGAGGCGTTGACATCTTCGCCCGTTCTTGCATATCCCGAGCCCGGAAAATTATTAAATTTAGACACAGATGCCAGCAATGAATGTCTGTCGAAACTGGAGCGAAATTATTGTACAACCAGGAAGGAATTCATAGCAATCGTTAAAGCCATAGAACATTTCCACCATTATCTCTATGGAAGAAAGTTCTTGCTCTGGACAAATCACAAATCCATAATCTGGCTTTTAAATTTTAAAAATGCAGAAGAACAGATAGCCAGATCGATTCAACGAATCCAAGAGTTTGACTTTGAAATACGTCATTGCAAAGGAACTCTTCATGGAAATGCTGATGCCTTATCAAGGAGACCATGTAATGGAAGCTGCCGATATTGTTCTAGAGTAGAGAAGAACTATCAATTAGTAAATCCTTCGGTGCGCCAAGTTACTGTTTCACCGCCATCGAAACCAGACCCATGGAGTGATGAAGGACTTAGAGAAGCCCAAAAAGCAGATCCAGATATAAATCCAATTTTTGAATTAAAAGAATCTTCCAATATGAGACCAAGTTGGCAGGACATCTGCAACTAAAGTCCTGCTACTAAACAATATTGGGCTCTTTGGGACTCACTCCATATTAGAAATGGTGTGTTATACAGGAAATGGGAGTCCGATGATGGACGTAATTTCAAATGGCAGCTTGTTCTTCCAAAATAAGTATTTCAGGTGTTTTGAAAGAATTGCATAGTAGCTCAACTGGAGGCCACTTCTGAGTAATGAAGACTCTACAGAAAGTTCGAGGACGCTTCTATTGGAGCAAAACTAGACAAGATGTAGAGAAATGGTGCCAATCTTGTGATGACTGTGCGGCACGTCAGGGACCACAGAAACGTACCCGAGGAAGGTTGCAGCGGTATAATGTAGGAGCACCTTTTGAGCGGTTAGCATTGGACATTTTGGGTCCTTTACCACGATTTTCAAATGTCAACAAATACATCCTAGTTGTCATGAACTACTTTACTAAGTGGCCTGAAGCGTTTTCAATACTCGATCATGAAGTGACTACAGTAGTCGAGGTTCTAGTGCAGCAATGGGTTTCCAGATTCGGCGCACCCTTACAAATTCATTCAGATCAAGGGACAAATTTCACCTCTGCTGTGTTTAAAGGAATGTGTCAAATTCTCGGAATAGACAAGACGCAGACCATGCCATTACACCCGCAATCGGACGGCATGGTAGAGAGGTTTAACCGAACCATCTAGAATAATCTCTCACTTATGGTTTCCAGAAATCAGCAAGATTGGGATTTGAAGCTACCGCTGTTTCTGCTCGCATATTGCAGTGCTGTCTATGACACTACCGGATATGCTCCATCACAAATGCTTTAGTCGCGAACTTCGTCGCCCTTGTGATTTTCAGTTTGGTCGTCCACCGGATAAATTTTCATCGCCAGAAGAATACCTTCGAGACTTTCAGACACGTCTTGAAGATGACCATAACTTCGCTCGACACCGAATCAACCTGACGACCGAAAGAATGAAGACAAGGTGTGACACAAGAGCGACAGGACATAAATTTCAGGAAGGTGACAAAGTTTGGTTGTGGAACCCGATTCGACGTAAAGCACTTTCTCCAAAGTTGCAAGCCAACTGGGAAGGTCACTACACAGTCCTAAAAAGACTGAACGACGTCGTGGTTCGTATAAGGAAATCATCTTCAAAACCAACCATATAGTACATTATGATAGATTAGCTCATTACCGTAATGTAAAGTAAAAAAATTAGTTGACCATAGTCTCTTTATAAATAATTTTAAGGTTTTCTTTTTTTGTATTTGTATTTTTAGTTGTTTGTATATTAATGTGTTCTGTATCCTCTTAAAATGTAAAATCTTTTATATTAAATTTGACCTCCTATCAGGGGATAGTACTGCCCGGGACGTGCAGTCCTTGAAAGGGGGGCAATGTTACAAATTATAAATAATTATTGTATTTGTCTTAAAATATCTCAGGCAGATCGGAAATACTCACATTTTGGACAAACATTGAGGTATTTAGAAGTGTTATACATTAAAAGCGGGTTTTCTAAGGATTTGGTGACTTGGCAATGTTTTGACGAGAAAACTTGGCGACAGTTGGCGAGAAATAGATACTTCTGGAAACATCCACCACTTAAGCTCTAGAACCAATATTTAGCGCAATAGCCTAGAAGCTTCCAGGATCTTGGCGAATCTGGTAGATTTCCCTGCCAAGTCAGGTATAAATACCGCAGCCCGACATAGAAGAGTTAGTTTTGTAAAGACAGTGAGTGAAGACGATTTGTCGTGACTACTAGTCTAGACAAACTGTTCTCAGTTATGAGACCTGTGATTGGAAGCTATTACTTATTGTATCTGATGAATTGTAGCTGTATAATTGTGATTGTTAAAGTTGGTATATCTAGTGGAATTTTTACGAATAAAAGTATTGTGTTCATTGAGTGGCTGTTTTATTCAACTCTCAATCGACACGAACTCCGAAGCTTGGTACACAATTATGCTTCAAACCATGATGACACGCGGTGGGGCGTTCGAATTGCTGCAAAATTGCACCAGTCTCTAAGTCGATGCTGCGGCTACTATCGCTGAAGAAATAGAAGCGTGACTCGACGATCCTGTGCCACTCCTTCGTGCACATCGCTCTAATCCGGCACCATTCCAGATGTTCGCGTCTATTCTTTGGGGTCAATGGCAGTCTTTTTAACAGATGTCATGTGCGTAGATCTCTAGCAACTAATTGACGAAAAATGGCTCTGCTCGTTATGATAGCATCCAGGGTGTCTTGCATATGCTGCAGAATTTCAGGTGACGTGTTTTACGGGGTCGCCATCGCCTGTAGTCGGACACGTCGATTCACGCGTGCTGACATCACTCTGGCACCTCGCAAATGTTCCACACTTCCTGGTTCTAACGATCTTTGCCACAGTCGGTGCACTGCGGAAGCATCCATGTGTCTGTCAGCTGCAATTTGTTGTAAGGATCAACCTACTGTTCTCAGTCCGATCATAATGCCCCTCGTAAACTCGTCTGTCTGTTGGCTGACTCCGTCGACGATGGTCTGGCATTCTCTGAAATTACTGGCGCCCTTTTCGACAAGAACAGACTTTCAAGATTATTTTCCAAGCAGCAATAACGGCGCGAATATTTCCTTCTTTGCCAGTTCCTCACCTTATCTGACATTCTTAACCAAAACTTCCCAAGTTTATAAGCCCTAAGATGAATAAATTTGATCTATCTTAACTCACTAGCAGTTTTTGTATGTTGTTTATTTTCTTTGTTTGTAATATGTGGTGTTTGTATAAGTGACGAAGTCGATAACTGAGCTGGGTATTCCTCTCAGTGTTATGGTACACCACCGGTAAGACGTTGTGACTACTATGGAACCCGTTGCAATGAAAGAAAACAACGGATACCTGAAGTCACGAGCTTCTCGATCAGCCCACGGCGGCCTAGATATTTTTGTCAAGTTTATATAAAAGAAATGCGTCAACATATCAATAAGAAAGGGTTTCGGTTAGTTTTTTATTCTCCTTTTTGCAAGCAAAGAGGGAGAGTCATGCAAAATCTATTTCTTAAGGGGGTTTCCAGACAATGGTCGACACGGACAAGCCAGAGGCCCGTCTTTCACATGGCTGCCGCGATCGCGGGATGCATTCGGAAGGAAATTTTTCTTTTACATCAGCTGAAAGCATTCCTGAGAACGTTTAATAAGACTGATGAGAATATTTTGTACTCTGAATTTATTATAGACTAGAAACGATTTTAAACCTAATGTTTTCAATTACATCATGTTGCATATTAATATCATCGTACTTATATTTACAGAGATTTAAAAAAAAAAAAATTCAAACCAATAATTATATTAAAGGTTCAATATTTGAACATTATTATACATTTACTACATTACCGTCAAAAGAGTAACACTTTGAAGAAGTTAATACAATACTTGTTGAATTTCCCAAGAATAACAACTAATCTGCCTTTTTTTTGTGGGCTATAGCAAAGAGCAATGTAGCGACGTTTGGGCGCGCGAAATCGCCAGTTATATTCCCCAAAAGTAACTGAGTATTGCTTTCAAAAAAGTAATAAAATAACCCGTGTCGTTTGATGCAAAGCAAAAGAAGTCTGAGTTATAAATGAAACACTTGATCAGAATGGTTGGGAAAAAAAACTGATTTCTCAAGTAATCTCGTTAGATGAAAATTTTACTTTTTACAATTATTATTCATGCAAAACAATGTACACGCCACTGCAGTTCAGCGAAGTTTTCTTATCTAAAAAAAAGGTAAAGAAACATTTAAAACTGACTTACTTTTCATGAGAAACTTTACATGAATGATGACAAAGCTTTTAAATGTTCATACAGGAAAGGAAAATTAAGATGCCATCGTGAAACAACTCCCAGAAGAAGACGCAATAAAACAAAGTAGCGTAGTCATGTGCATTCTGGAGAACACATTAGACATAATTCAGTGAACTGGGATGTTATATATTTATTACATCATACAAATTTTAAATCACGTGATCAGAGTATGTTTTGTTGTGTGACAAAAGTGTTTTGTTAGGTTCACCGTGACTTTGTGATAGGACACCAGTTTTTAGAGTGAAAGGTCTGGAATTCGATCCAATCTACAGTTGAACAACTAGAGGTGGATGTTGTGCAAGCACATCTTGGATGCTCGAGAGTTTTGGGGGTTTCCTCCTTTGCGACACATGAATACGGCTCATTATCTATGAAAAGTTCTCCAAAAAGGCAATATACGCGTTGGATATTAAAATGCTGAAAGCAACGTTAGGCTATTTAATACATAGTGTCAAAGAAAGAAAGCTATGCTAAAAAAAATAAGGGTAATTTTGTGTATGCAACAGAAGCTTTTTGGGTGGCCCTCGTATCGTATTTTGTAATATTGGAATGAATACAGCAATTATTTTTACAATTACAAGGCAATTTATCATTAACAATTTTATTAAATTAAATTAAATAATAAAGTTTCTAAGGATCGTTTTTGTGGAAACCGAAGGAGAATGATGTAATAGATATATTTTCGCGTCTGCGTAGGTGTGAAATGTTCACCGTTCGTGTTTTGGCAACATGTTTAGCGTAATGTAACTTTTAAAGGAGTACATATCATAAACATTGCTTTTATAAGGTATGCATTCATCCATTTTTTACACTGCAGCGTTGTGTAACATTTCATTTTAGATCTTGTATTCTTTGGGGATTTGTATTTATTACCGCTTTTTCTAAAAAGTTTACTTTTTTTTTCAAATTATCCTATATGGAATCAAAATAACTGAGAACATGTTTGTTATATTTACAGATCATTTATTAAAAAAAAAATAATCAGCAGTGATCACAAGGCAATAAATCTATTTCAATGAGATAACTTTTAAAAGAACACATGAGAATAAAATGATAATGAGGGAGAGTAAAACATAAGGCAAGATATAGTGAACATTTTTAAACAGTCATTTGAAAGCTAAGAGAGCAGGAGGAACCGTTTTTGAGCTTTAACCCATTTTTTTCTCTTTCTATCCGCTGGAAAAGTCTGCGTGGACATTTGCTGTTGCGGAGACGAACCCAAGCCAGCTTTCGATAACCATGGTTGCAATGGGATCTGAAAAAGAGAACATTATGATTAAATGCTGCACAGACTTATATCTTCTCATCACACACGTAAATGCATATTTTCTAAAGAAATCCAGTCGACTTGGATTAGTGAGACTTCTTGTACTTCCTTGTACCTATATATAGCGTATAATTGGTCTCTACCAGTCCGATGGAAGCTGCTTCAGAAGCAGGTACCCAACAGAAGGCTCTCTAATAATATATCTACTACCCCATGAGCCATCATTTCACTTGGAGAGCATTGCGACCACCACATATTTCAATGAACACGGCTGACTTCAGTTGGGTCAGGATACGTGCTCACTACCCTCTGACAATGAGATCGACGTCGTCCTCATCTACCAGAGTACAGCGGTCTCAATCCCTCATTGTTACTAATGTCATCATCTTAAGTGTCAAAAACAAGATATTCAAATTGAAGTGAGAAAACTCAGGACCGTGCACTGAAAAATGACTTCAACCCATTCTCATCGTTGAAGCTTTAAGGGTAAAACAAACGGTACCAAGGCGTAATAACGGATGTAGCTCCATCAACTAACCCGGGATGTCAAGCCAACATGGATTGAATGCTCGAATTAAGCTTTGGTGTCGATGCATTGATGTGAGCAATGATTTTTCGCAATACGGTTTAGTTTTTGTGGTCATATTCTACACACAAGTTATGGAAATTCACAGTTTAAAAAAGGTTCCGAATTCCTACAACATCCATGGCCGGTGTGGGAATCAAACCCACAAACTGTTAAACTAGTAAGAGTGCTATTCATTCGGTTAGCTCAATAAACCTCAAGGATGCTTACAGAAAATGGTTTACACTATGATGTGCCTTAAGGGACTATTAAAAATATGATATGATACGATGCACATTTATATTTGACACACTTTCTAGCAGAACAATAAATCATATTTTTAATTCAGTATAATTTTCTTTATGTACGGCAACTTTTTGCACATTAGGACTAACTCAACCGGGTGCCAATGCAATTCGGTGGAACAAATGCGCAGGATTTCGCCGACCCTTAAGAAGGCAGACACTTGATATTTATTCAAAGTAGAAAAACGCCACAGTATCCCCGTGATCTAGTGGTTGGAGACGGCTCTTAAGGGCAGAAGGACCCAAGTTTTATTCAACCACAAAGGAGAATGTTGCGTTTCTGCGTTCCAAGTGAATGCTTGGTGGTTTTCCGAGATCTTTTCTTTGCGATAATTGAATACTGTGTGAAAAGTCATGAAGGAAGGCTGTTTTCACGGTGGATATTAAAACAACGGACATCGGCTGCTAAGCTGCCTACGATGCTGTATCAAAAGTGGATCGTTATGCAGGGCACCATTCTGCACGTATTCGCGCTCAACAGGTAAAATCAAGGCTATATTTGAAAAATTATTTGAAGGGTTACTATGCTTTACAGTTGATATTTCTTTCGCTAAGGTCCAACACCAAATGATTGATACAGAAATAAACAAAGCTTTATTTAGTACTGAACTTCAACTTAAAAACAGTTTGCTCTATTTTCTTAGATAATTTTGCTTTCCTGTCGTTTTGAGATAAAAATATATTCAATGAAAACTGAGAGAGACAAAGGTTACTACAGAAAAAGTTAACAGTATATATTATTTTAATTTCGTTCATTTTATAGCTACTAACTTTCATTGGGCAATGTAAATTATTATAAATATGTATTTTCATAATCATATTCGTAATAAATTACTGAGGACAATATTTCTATGTGTGTTGCACCAGCATTCTTCCCTGAGTTGAGCTGTAACACTTAGATAGAAGCAATGGGGTAGACGTTTCGTGATTCTGAAGCAGGGTCTAAGCAGTAATACTTGGAATGCCACGCCTAGAGATATCATTTCACCTGGAAGACATTGCGACCATACTTAGTTTTAACGTGCCTCAGCCACCTTTAGCGAATACGAAGGATATTCGATCAAGCCGGGATTCGAGTTTACTAGCTTACATTAATAAGAACAACGGCCAAACAAATCAGGCTACGGTGGCTACACTGAGGGTTATGTATACGTATACACCAGCAAGGTCCCCTGTGCATAATCCAAGAAGGGTTTTACCAGTTTGTGGCTGAGGATTATGTGTACACCCGTAATACATTCTCTCAAGAGAAAGGCATAATTTTGGTAATGAATCCATAAATGTATAAACAAAATATTTTCACAATTATGCACCAAATAATATGCATGGAGTACCATAAAATTGAAAATGTATCGAATGTGATACATTATGTCGATCTGACGGATAATTAAATAGTGGTTTGCTTACTGTTCCATAACCATTTTTTGTAGGGAAGATATTAGTACGCAGAAACTGTTTAAAGTGCATTCATAATCATAGGAAACATAACGACAGTGGTGGGGATCGAACTGTTGAACCGAAGGCCAGGGAGCTAATCATTCGGCAGATGACTGAAGAGCCTTTTGACACTTCAGATCAATGCTTCGTGGGTTCGATTCACACCATAGTCGCGTATGTTATTAATGGTTCGGAATCCACTTTAGATTGTATGTGGAATGTTATCCCGCGTTTAAAAAGTAAGCCAAGGGGCAAGCCACAGAATGAAATTTCTTATCTTACTCTGTGGCTGCTCGGTGTATCTTCACTTCCTTTATAGACTATATAAAATAATATAATAAATAATATTCAAAATTAGAGGCTTCATTTAGGTTTTGATCATCAAATGTTGCTAGTTGTCCGCTCACTGCCGGCGGCACATGAATAGCAAGGAATTGACTGCTTTTACTTCACTATTTTTTCCTCCTTTTTTTAGTAAGGTTTTGTTTTGTTTGTCGCTCAACGACTATTTCTTGCACACGAGGGATAATTAGTAAAATACCTACGAATTTAAAGTGCATTCCGAACCACTACATACATCCACGCTCGAGGTGGGATTTGAGCTTACGAACTGTTGAACCGAAGACAAGGGCGATAAATATTCGGCTGCCGTCTCGGACTTTTTCTAGTAAGAAATGCCGACTACATTCCTGATGATTTATATGATACTCTGATAGAGAGGTATTTCCAATTTATCAGACTCTGATAGAGAGACATTTCTAACTTACCAGACTCTGATAGAGAGATATTTCTGATGATCTACCGCACTCTGATAGTTTTGAGAGTGGCATTGCAAGATTTTTCAGTGATGGTAACACAATCCTTTCTCAATGAAATAATAGTTATGATGTACATTAGTTGATATTTGACTTTAACCAGAAGTATTTTTTACAATAAATAACATTTATTGCTGACAACACAAGCAACAGAGGAGCAAAGTAATTTAGGAAACCTAAAACAGCGCGTCCTCTTAGCATCAGATTCAGTGACCTGTGTTCGATCCAGATCTCCCCAAGAATGTATAAACCGCACCTACAAAATGTGCTGATTGATTTTGTACATTTTATGAATTTAATACCATTGGCATAGAAATTTGTTAGACAAGTTTTTAGTTTCACTCCCCGGTTTTACTTCGCGAATTTAAGTTTCTCTTAGAAAAGATAAGATGAATCGCCGCATTTTCTAAGAGAAATGGTGATGAGTCACAACAATTTCATACATTTTCTTGCTCTTCAAAAGTCTCCACAACTCTCCTTCTCTTGCAGCAATGATTGATTTCCAGATCTTTCTCAATAGAACGGAAGCGGCTGGTGAGGGTTTTTCCCCTGTACCCTCAATTTTTGGAAAAGTTACTCATTTAGATGAATCATTATATTTTATAATTTTTGTATTATATAATATAACTGAAATTAATAAAAAAATGAAAAGATAATTTGTAATAAGACATTGTTTCCAATGCCTGGCCACCAGAATTTTTACTCTTCAGCAGTACAAGAGACGGAAGTAATGGCACCTTTTTACAGAGTGGGGCACCAAGTGGGCATGCCATTGTGCTCCCGAAAGTGGATCCTACAGGTCCCCGCTGAAGACCAGGGCTTGGTTTGATACGATCAGGGGCATCATTTTACTCAGAAACGACCTATTTTACGTTATTTGTGAAGACGATCTTGTTTATGTGATTCAACCGCCTTTAGTGAATACCATGTTGCGTATGATCAGGATTCGAACTCACTACCCTTCGATATCGAGAACGATATGTAAACTAGCCAAGGCACCAGGACCTTCTTTGTGATAACATCTGAAATCAGTTTTCCTGACAGTTTAGTTTCGCAGGAATAAATATATGAAAAAACACACACAATATTCGGTCGCTTGGACCAAAATCACATATATAATTAATCGCAAAATCGCATAATAATCGATTAATTACTTCTTTCCAAAGAAATAGAAAACCTAAATTATATAGCAAGCACGTCAATTAAAAAAATATCAATTAAGAAAATATATTCTTTTAATTGAAAATAAAAGATATGAAAGTGGACTCTCTCTCTCTCCTCTCTTTTTATAATGAACAGAAAAAATTCCGAAATGTTTTATAAACAGAAATGAGCTTTCTTTCAATAAAGGATAAAAATATTTCAATTACTTCCAACATTTTTCAATATTTGTGTCATGAACAATTTCATCCTGACATCAACCTTATCATTGGCTTAATGAATAGGAAAGTAAATTGGATGACATCCTAAAACAAGGATCAGAATCGTTACAGTAAACGCTTTTTTCTCGGAACTCTTTTATGAACATCTATATTTTACGCCAGAGTTCGCTGTCGGGATCCTGTAAATACAATGATAATTTTAATCACTATGGACGATTTAAAACTTTGAAAATTTTCTCTCGCGATCACATTTTTATGCAGCTTTTATCTTTTATCATGATTTTTATTCCACTTTTTTTTCTTGTTTTATGATTGAGAAACTTGAAGCACCATTTCTATTGGAGAATTATAAATTTTTCGAATTGTGAATAATAAACAATATTATTAATGTTGAAATTTCCGATGTTAAGTGAAGCAATGCTTATGGAATATCTTCACTCTAATCTAACATTTAACTCCACTCTAATCCTGTTTTACAGCCCATTAAACAAAACATTAATAGTTATTTACAGTTATTAATAACTTTAACGTAAAGTAGTTTTGCAAGGAGTGAATTATTATATGGAATGGACGTTCCAGGTGCAACGCACTTGTGCTTAGAATGACATTGCAGATAACGATACGCTGGGTCATTCCGATACGCAGGCTTTGGTAAACACGGAAGAAAGCCTGACCACTTGAGTGAAGATCTATGACTCATGATCTATTGTTGTTACTTATGACACTTGGACAAGCCATGCTCGCTGTGCCGTCGGCTATTCGAATTTAAGTGAGTAGAGTGAGTCTTCCCTTAAACAGAACACCACGTAGGAGAAAATACGACTTTGCTCTAAGATTCCTCCAATAGATGGCACCACCAGAGGATCCACTCTCTCAATTTTGATATTGATCTGATGGGAAAGGAAAATTTTTCTAGACTATTACAATCATAATAACTGCTCAACGTCCGACCACGGCTTTCGATTCTATAGATTTAGCGAGCCTTATATCGATCGCATTTACTCGATGGTTCTTTGGCGGCATTGGGAAGCGAACTCATCCCTTCCAGACGGAAGGCTGACACCCTAATGACTAGGCTACCACGACCTCAACCCTGATATGCGACAAAGAAATCCAATATAGTCTGAATTAGATCCTTTGGACTTAGTGGTTTTGTAATCAAGTAGCATTGGATAATTAAAAATGATGGCGAACATAATGAATGAGAGAGAATGAAAAATAATATTTAGATAACAAACAAGATGAAAATGACGCAGTGTTGTGACCGCCTCCAAAACAAGCAAATGAATGTCTGACAAAATGTGGTATTTTAGAGAGAATACGAAGAAAACTGCTTTGTTACGTCAAAAAACATAAAAAAAGGTTTTCCCAAAATAAGCAAAAATAAAAAAAAGTTTGCCTGATGTTTCCTCAATTAATTGAAAGTTGTTTACGAGTGAACATCTTTTTGCATGTTTTTTATACGAAGCATACTAAATTATTTTGTTTTCTAATAATGCTTTATTTATAAAAAGAAAGCTATTGGATGAAAGTTTATTTATTTATTTATTTGGCCATTCAATATTTTTGAACTCTACAGTTTAAAACACAAATACAGAGCAATAGTCGAGGTGAGTAGCATCAAAAAGGTATGAAAATAAAATCCTTTTAAGATGTATCACTATTTTTCTGTTATGCGAACTTTCAATTTTACGAACTATTTCACTGGTACGATTTTGCAAAAATGAGCGTCTACTGTAATATACCTTCATAAGGGAAAAAATAATTAAAAAAATTTCTACCCAATCACCTCCCTTTAGCCTATAAAACCGACCTGGAACTGTTTAAGAATCCCAAAAACTGTTAAACGATTCTTTTTTCTCAAATCCCTTTAAAATAAGTTTTTTTTTAAAGTTTTTTGCATACCCAGCCAGTCATTACTCATCTGCTACCGAATTAAAAAAAAAAAAAAAACTATCCCCGTTATTTCGTTTAAAGGGTGGAATCCTGAATGCGCTTAAGACACGCATAAGCGCTATTTGTGTCAGAATAATCCCCTTTTATAAATGGAAGCCTTCACAGCCGAACTTTTATGGCTCAGTCTCAAGGGTTAAGCGCTGTTGTTCAATTCGAATGATTTGCTCCCCTGACAAAAATCAAACCATTTTGCATTGGGGAGGAAAAGGCAGGAAAACTTTTGTGTCCACCGAAATCGGAGGAAGGGGTGGCTTATTTACCACAAACACTCTCGCCTAGACCGTTGGCAGACGGTTTAATGACTGGGCGCAGGTTAATCGACGATTTAATGGCGTAATCTCTTCCCGTGCGAAGGTGGTGCGCCAAGATAAACACAATATGACATTTATTACACCGGAAAGTTTTCTTTCCATTTCGTCCACCGAAAAATGAATCAAGGTTAATCGATTTCGAGGAATAAAAAATAAAAAGCGAATCTTCAAGGTTGTCTCGATGCAAAAGCCGACAATGAGCGAATGCAAATAAATAATTGATTATTCTGTGTGAACATTTTCTGCAGGAATATGAAATGCAACATCTTAATAATGGGTTCTCAATGCGTTATATACTCTCTTTTGTTTATTTCCTCTCTCTAATACACTCCATGGTGAAGCCAACAAAAACCTCAGTCATTTGGATAAACGACGAGTTATCTATCCACAGGCCACTCAACACAAGTTTGATTTTATTCGCTCTGAGAGCTCATTCAACCGAGTTCACAGTAGACACCTAACACAAGGCCCTGACGTTTTTTTTTTTCTACCTTTACACTCACGAACCTGCAATTTTAGTTAGAAGAATAAGAAACGTCCCCACCCTTGCTGGGAGAGTAGCCCAAGAATTGTTGCTCACTATGTATACATTTGTAACCATAATCCTATGCTCAACACTGCTCATCATAAACAGGCTAGCACAAGAAAAATAACTGAACGCTCTGAAATATAATACAATTCATGAGGTCCGTTTTTCAGACCAGCCATCGCCAAATAGTGAACCACCAATGGTGAACTCTTTTCCCACTAAGTCCCACAAGAGGGCACGTGATCCCAAGCCAGCTCATGTGATGGTTGACGCTCTGTGGGAGAGCTTCGCTACGCGCCTCGGAACTTCGTCATGTGATTTCAGTTTCATCAATAAACTGGGGAAGTGAGGCATACACGTTGGGTTGGTGGAGTGGTCTACTGGCATGTTCCGGTATCGAACCGACTGTCTTTTTGGCCATATCATTGGCAATACAGTGCAACAACTTGTCTGGTTCGGAAAGCAGCTGCTGGAAAGGCTGCCTTTTCTAGGCCCTATATAAGGGAGTCCTGTGATCTCTGTGTGATGGATACTTCAATATTTCCGCCTGTGGCTTAGAAATTGATTTTACGAGGAATCATTATTTTTAGGGTTCATAATTATGTGGTTACATTCGCAGATTAAACACAACGACATTTGAAAATGGGATTTGTTTACGATGCTTTGACGATAAGCGTATCTAATAACGCATTAAGCTGTTAAGTACAGTGAAATGATACATCACTCGATCAATCAGTAAATTGTTTCTAAATGCCGATTCATTCTCGCTTGTCGTTAAGCTTATAAGGAAGGTGCTTGTGACAAAATCGTGATGTTGTTGCTCTTCAACAGACTTGGAAATAATAATTTCAGAAATAAATATCAATTCACTAATTCGACATAACTTAGCCCGGTTGATAGTTAGGGCATTGTTCTCCTTATCAAACGGTAGTGAGTTCGAATCCGGTCTTAACCGAAGATCCGTCATGCTCGCTGAAGGCGGCTGGGTAACATTAAAATTAGGCATGGTCGCAATGACCTTCAAACGTCCTCTGGGGATGGGAGGTTAAGTATTGGAGTGTGTCCTGCTAGGTCTGTGCTTCTAAATTACGATTCTACCTGAAAGGTAGATTATTTAATTTGTCGCTTCATAGTCATTCTTTCACATGATGGCTTCTTATGCCGGCTGAAGTGGATTACGAACCCCTACAAGCATCTAAGTCCAAGATAGAATTCGAATCCAGGAATTGTAGAACCGAAGGCAAGAGAGCTAACCATTCGGCTACCATCTCGGCAAATAAGACAATTACTATATTAAAAGTAAATTTCACCATTTATAACATTTCTCAATTCTTTTGAAATACATAAAATTCAGCAACTACTTATTTCATAAAATTAAAAATACACCGAATTCCAAAGACAGAAATAATTAGAGGAGGAATTCCTTGCCTTAAAGTTCAATACCAGGTAATACAACTGTCAACATGCAATTTTACAATGAATGCTGAAAAATATGAATCACATGTTACATAACAAAATTATTTGCGCCACAATAATTGCAGAATTTTTCTAGTATAAAGTTTCAGAATAAGAATGGAATTAAGATTTAAAATGTATTTTAAGTATAAACTTCTGACTATAATGGATACCAAGTTATTCAGTTGCATTTACATTGAGCTACAAAAACTCTAGCAAATAGATTAAAGGAGCGAACACTTTAACTATTCCAAGCGAGTCTTAAAAAAAAAAGTCTCAGCAAGATTTCCTGGTACTCTACATTTTTACTTATTTCACGATTGCTTGCGGAAGATACAAAATTTTGAACTTGAGCTGCAACTGCAGTAGGAAACTCTCGTTAAAGAAGCTGTGGTGTCTCAAAACGATTCACTTTCATGACGAAAAGTCTCAAATCGATATTATATAATCTAATATATTTTCTATTATACTGCAAGCGACCCTGCATACGTTATTTCAGAACAATTAGTGGGGGACTCATGGGAAAAAATTTTATACAGAAATTGTTTTCCTCGTCAAAACAGTCTGCTTATAAAATCCAAATACCAATGATAAAGCAGGAAAAAAAAAAGGTTTCTGTTTGATTACTATTTTATAAGATTATTAGGCCGTGGAAGCCTAGTGGTTAGTACATTGACCTTTTCGCCGAAAGGGCGGGATTCGATTCCCAATGTCGTCAAAGGTACACCGAGTGCTGGTGATATACTTGCTCGTTACATCTGTGGAATCGAAAGTCCTGTGGACGGTCGTTGAGCTGTTACCATGGATGTAATGGTCTAGAGATAATTTCTTCCCCCTTTCAGATTAATATCATAATTGAGAAAGTGGATCCTTTGGTGGTACCATCTATCCGTGCAGTTTAGAGAAAATTCGTACTATTACATACGTGGTGCTTTAATTAAACGAAAGACGCATCCTACTGACTTAAATTTGCATAGCCAATGGTATAGTGTGCTTGGTTTGTTCAAGTGTCATAAGTAACAAGAACATGGGATAATCAGGGTCTTTAAAATATAAGCAAGACCTAATGTAATAACTTTTGGTCCGTTTACAAACTTAATTGACCACAAAACAAATCGAGGTTAAATAACAAGAATTTCTGCCAATAATAGAATTCAGTACTAATAATAATTTCCCTGCTCTAAACAGCACAATATGACAAGAACTTGAAAGCCATTCATTACGGTACAGAATGTGATTGAGAACATCAAAGATGTATCTCTGCAGGGTTCTTACAGATTTCCAAGAATCAAATCAAAAATTTCCAAGATGTTCTTGTTTAATAATTCTTCAGTTTATTTTAAAAATTGTTCTTAACCAAATTTGTATACAATTAAGTATATACAGCATTTTTCAATTATATTTGTAAATAATAGAAATAAATTATTGAAAAAAATTAATGAGAAATAATTGAATAAAAAATAATTTAATGATTACTTCAAAAACACTTAAAAGAATTTACAGCTATTTCAGAATTTTTTTTATTTATATTTAAATAATCAATATTTTTTAGATACTGAATTATATATTACGTAAAATAATGGTTAATATTAGAGTTTTTAAACATCTTCATCAGATTTCAATCTATTAAATTATTAAGTATCTCAAGATGTGTATACTAACTGCTTTTCAAATAAATATACTTATTCAAAACAATATAAATACAATTATTAGATAAAGTTTACCGGGTGTGTGACTTTCTTTTCCCAATTATTATTTAATAAAAGCAATTCTGTGTTTTTCTTCAGTTTACTTTCAAACAATTTAAAAACTATACAATTTCAAAATCTGTATTTTAAATTTTTTATATTTCTTTAATCATTTAAAAAAATTTCAAATTTCTTAATTATTTATACATGCTAAATTTTCATCTAAATGAAAATGTTAATTTTCTAAAGCTTTCGCTTTTAATTCATTTTCAATACTGAGTAATAACTGTTGCTTCTCTGAAGCACCACAGCCACACATGTTTGATTTTGCAATTAATGCTAATTTACTAATTTTTTCATTTTCCCCAACAATTCTTAATGTAGAATTTTCAAGTTCATGTCACCTTATAAGCGCTTCATTGTGATTTTCAGTTTACTTTTTTTTCCACGAAGTACTTTTCGCTTTCCTACTATTATTGCCCAACCCCCCCCCCCCCCGTTTTTTTCTGTTTTAATTTATTTAATTATACTTCTGCCTGTGGCACCAACAGAAAAACTAAGTAGGTTTTTGCTAATTATTGCATTAACGACACCTTCTACGTTTCGAATGTGATCATCAATAAATGCACTTAGCCACAATTGATTGATTATTTAAATTTTTTATCATCATATTTTTGTTCACAAAAAATTCACGTTCAACAGATGCTTGACTCTATGAGAGAATAATAAAAGCAAACAAATTTTTTTTTTGAACCACGCAAAAGAAATTTTTCTCGTGGCATGTCTCGAGTTCACCGGACATTGAAAAGACACTTCCTCAGTGCTTATGGGTGACGAGGAATGTGTTGGCGACTTTTTCCCTGTTATCTTAAACACCGACATTGGTGATATTCTCGATACGATGCTGATTTGAAAATTAGGATTTATTCGATGTACTAAACCTAAGTAACGTGTTTTAGTGAAGAATAAATACAGGAATTATGTAATAAGAGAAATAAATTAGCACCAAACTCACACGAGCTGTTATTATCAAACTGGCAATATTTACGAGTAGGTGATCTATTTACAATATCAGAAAACGGTACGGATCCGAAATGAGATTGATCCCAACATATTGGCTTCAGAGCGCGAATAAACGGCGAATACCAGTTCTTCGAGACGCAAATAAAATACATACGGGAGCGGAACAACGTCTTTAAAAAGAAGGAGCAGAGAAGAAAGCCGACCGACATCTCGCTTATCACAACGACCTGAAACAACAAGGGGTCAGGGAAAGCAAACATCGCTGAGACAGCCTCTTTAAAAACAAACTTCCTCGCGGAAGAAAAAGAGCGCCGTCCTGATTAATGATGTTCCGCAGGAGACAAATTTAAACGTCCCCAGACGCAGAAGCCCGCGCACGCTCGCCAATCCGATCACCATTAAGAACAAATGAAGGCAAGCAAGGGGCACCCTTAATGGGGTTATCAAAAGGTGTTAACTATCTGTGCAGTGTATAATTTTCTCATTAACTTTTATGTGCAGAACGTGATGCCGGTGATAAATGACTGCTCGGCCTGACAGAGAGAAATGGTCCTGGAGACAGAATGGATATCTAACGACTCCGAAAATAAACTTCCTCCGTTTTCGCCCCAAAAATGCTTTTCCACGATATCTTTTCCGTTCACCTTCAAAAGTGCATCGTCCACCAGAACGCTACTGAGCATAAGTGGGCATTTCACGTATGGTTCCTAGCTGCAGCCGAGTGTTTTAGCATATAAGTTAAATTGACCACATATACCTAGATGAAGCTGAATTTACCATATACCATACTGTCATGCCCTGCTACTTGTAACGTCTCGTGCCGAATCAGATGCGGTGCCACAAAGAACTATGTAAATATTTGTAAAAACTAAAAAAACAACTCCCTTCAAATGGTAAGATTCGGTCTGAAAAGGTCTTCTTAGGAGAGTACCATTATATCTATACACACAGGCAAAAAGTTACATACTTGTGGTTGTTAGCCAGAAATCAACAAATCAGTTTGTGAAAATTGTATGTTTACGTTTGAAGAACAAAAACACACATATATTAGAAAAAAAAATTAAATAACTTAAGTTAAGTGTAATACAACACATTTCACGGCTGAGATAGCTCATTCTATTTTAATATTAAGCGCGGGATATGATGACTGCTTCAAATTTAGAGAACATACAGACCAATGATTCAGCTTAATGACTTAATCTTGAGGAACTTTAAATAACTAAAGCGCATTGCTGCATCGTATTTCAATAAATTGTTTCAGGTTTTTAATTTCCGAGTGTTTCAAGACGATACCTCCAGGGGTTAAAAGTAAGATGCAACAAAGATTTGTGCAAAACAAGTTGAGAACAATGACTTACTCAAGAGTATTTTCTTTATAATTCCCTCAAAACATTTTCAACAGTTCTTGGTGTTCCACGCCATTCTTTTTCCAAGATTGAAGTAAGTCTTTTCTCCTTTCGCATAATGTTAATCACTTCAATTACCCAAAAACTAATCATTTTTTGCATTCTAAGCAATTAGGTTTGTCTTTTTTTTTTAAGAAAATTTCTCTAAGGTGCTTTCAAGAAATAATCTTTTGCGCATAAGGGCCATTTTTCAAGAATTTGAGCAAAATTCACAATTGAAATCCCGAGCTTCCTTTAATTCTATGCAATCATTTGACTCTCATTAGAAGTTTTATAAATATGACTTATATAAAATACACACAATGACTTACACAAAATTTTAATAAAATAAAGTTTCAGATATCAAAGAGCAATCAATTAATTCTTATACCTCGCATCTCTTTTTTCATAAGATTTTTAATGCAAAAGAATCAGTTTATATTAATAAAAAAATCCGGAAAACCACGATCATCCATATATTTACATAGCATTTATTGAAAATACTGAACATCTGTCTTTACAATTATTGTTGAATATTAACATAAAATTACAATTTGTTGTACAAATACAAAATTGTTGAATGTTAATAAGGATTCTGTCAACTTGATTATATATTTTTTACAAAAATCTCCAATTTGTTTAGATGTTACGGACAAACTTTTTAGAAATGCGATTATTTTTATGCATCGCCAATACACGAACACTCGCGATTTTACGAACTAGTGCCCCAGACGAAATTTTAATTTCCATTTATTAGCTAAAAATTTGAAAAATCTACTTTTTAAGCGAACTGAATTTCATGCAACGCTTTCAAAGGTTGAAAGACTTTGATCATCGTTTTTATCCTCCAAAAATGCGGCTAAATTCCGTAAATTCATCCATTCTTGCAATCGAATATAACCCAGAATTCATAGAAGATTCTTTTGCGACCATGTCTTGGAATCGCCACAATTTCCTACAATCTTGAATTGGTGTTCCAGAGAAAAACGATATCAATTGGGCAAAGGAGTTACGGTAACTGAAGAAAGCCCGACGACCCCTGTGGAGAACGGTCCATGAATTTCGACAAAGGAAACCATCACTGCTCGAAATTTTATTTCGGATATTTTTGAATGTGGACTTAAATGTAATGAGAAATATCGGATGATTAAGAACGTAACGAATGAGAATGAAAAAGAGCTTTCAGGTACCAAACAAATGGGGTAGCGGTGTGATCACATCTACAGAACAAGCGAATGGATTGACTAACAAAATAGAGATACTTTTTAATGAAAGAGAAATGATTTCCTTACATCGAAGAAAACGTGTTCTTAAAAATGCAGCAGAAATAAGCTGAGATTTGAAAAGATTACTTTGAATGATCTATTCAACAAAAGTAAGAATTGTTTTTAAGTATAATATACAATTTGTGTTTTTTAATAAAGCTTTAATAAACTAAATAATAATAAATAACTTTTCTTAACTGCACATTATTTATGAAACGAAAGCAATTTAATAAAAAAGAAGATTTATATCCAACATATGTTTTTCGATTTTACGTATTATTTTACCAGACCCTTCTGATTGTAAAAACAAGCATCTACTTCAACGGCAAAGGATGAAAGGACGATATTTTTTTCGTCTTATTCAAAGATTACAGTCTTTAACACGAATAAAGGGAAATAAATGACCCATTAATCTGTTAGATTAAAAAATTCAACGAAGCACATGAACAGAGGGGGAAAAAAAGCCATTTTGTATATGCCGTATGGTGAAATAGATGATATAAACAGATTATAACATATATTTACAGGCAATAAAATTAAGTGTTACATAGAAAAATATGAAAAAAAGAGCAAGTAAATGTGACATTTTACAATATATGTATGCATAAAACTCATACTTTAAATGGGTTGTGTAACATTGCATTTTTTCATAACAGCTAAAGTCTGGATTGTCTATACACAGATTATTATATAGGTGTGGATGATACACAATTTAACATTTAGTATTTGCTATTGGTGATAAACTGCACTCAAATATTTAAAGTATTACAGATACCATTGGGATGAGTCAATTGATATTTTTCAGCAGCTATAGTTATCAATATTATGTAAATTGTTGAACAAAATACATAATACAATAAATTAAAATAGGGAGTCGATAAATATTTAACTCAAATCACAAGCTCCAACATCCTTTGAAATTTTTCTCAGCTCCTACACCCTAAAAAATTTTTTTCCAGAGAAAAGGTCATCTCATTTTAATTTTATTTCCCAGCTAAGCCATAGTTGCTTCATTAAGATGCGACTTAAAGATATTTTAGCAGTATGCAATATATTACTCTTTTATATCTTATTCAATTCTACAGTTCTCCATTTTTGACCCCGAGCAGCCCATGTAAGGGATTGATTTTTTTCCGAGGACTTTTCGTGGAGAGTAGGCGGTGTAGCAAAGAACAAAAACCAGGAAAATCACCAAGTATCTGGACATGTATGCAGGCATTTATCTTCGGCTGTTCGAATTCTAAAAACTTCAACAATTTTGCTTTTAAAATTTCTTGAAATTCTCAAAACAAAACGCATTCTATTTCTGTTGTCTGCTTACCTAGTATCATTTTATGATCACCCACAAAATGACTAGTAATAGAACAAGACAAAACAATCATTTATTGATGTAACCGTCAAAGTTGTATTTTTTTTTAATTGTCACTTGCGTGTATAACAAATCAAACCACTATTTTGTACAGACTGTCACTTCCACTTACTTCTTTCAAATTTTCTACTTCCACTAACTTGTTATTTTAAACCTATGTGTTTTCCTTTTCACAATACTCAAGACATTATATATCAATAAATATAAATTATTCAGCACCACACACATTTAGACGTACGTTTTGATTTAATTTAATTTCAAGAAAAATTAGAAAACAGGTTAAATTTTGCATATTTCAAAAACACATAATTTTATCAATAAAATAAAAAAAGTTGTATAAAAATAGAGGTAATGAGTAGCTCAGAAACCACGACTCTCCTTTCAGAAATTTCAGAATGAATCATTACAAAGTAAAAGTCGGTAAGAATTTTAATTGAAATTGACTTTACTCGTAAAAATTTAAAAATTGTGAGATGACAGAGGTTGACTTACTTCTATTAAAAATTTAAAGAAAGTGTTTGTATGAATATTATTCCATATCCGGATTTCACATAATTTACTGCAGCACAAATTAATCGTATTTCAATGACTTCGAAAAAACACGTTAAAAAATTCCAAAGTACACAGCGCGTTCTTTTATAAGCAAGTCGATTTCAAATAAAAAAAAAAAAGTGACCACCAGCAACATTTTTCAGGAGAGGCAAATAATCACTGGCATTGGGAATTAAAATAATAAAATTAAATTATTAAAAAAATCCTAATTTACACATACATAAAATGAAAGTCAAAAGAAGAAGTTATTTTATGTCCCTTTTCTGACTTAAGCGAGGCTTCTCAAATAATTAAAATATTTATTTAAAAAAAAAACAAAAAAAAAAAAAAAAAAACAGTTGAATATCGAAAACGATTTTTCTTTTAACTTAACCCTAAAAATCATCGCACAAGAGAAACTTTTTTGTGATAATTTATTGAGATCTAAAGAGGAATAAATATATTCATATAAGTTAAACAATTTATTTCAACTAAAGAAAAGCACTTTTCTGTCAAAGGTATGCCACTTACTTCGGCGACATATTACTGCAAATTTAATTTTGTATAAATCTTTACAACAAGAAAACAAATATTCGCAGAAAATTCCGCATTTAATCAATTTTTCTTTATTTTTATTGCAAAAGACTTTTTTATTTTTATTGCAAATCACTTTTAAAATAACGAAATTACGATTAGTTGAAAAATGCTTGCGCGCGAGCAACGTCAACAAGCGAAACTTGCGACGCCTGGTGTAGACAAAATAAGGAGAAAAAAAAGAATAAAAACATGCCAAGTTGCACACCTTTAACAAAAATACACTGAAAAAAAAACTTTCATTTTTTAGATTCAATAAATTGGAATGAAAATAATTTATCTTGCAGCTTCTGTAAAAAGAAGAGAGATCTCGGGGATTTTTCAATAAATTTCCTGGTCTAAAAATAAAGGTCTGGAAGATCTGATGGCATTCGTGGCATATTCCCAGGAAAGAAGGTAAGGCGACACTTGTTCTCAGCACAGGTTACTCCTGTTCTCCCAGTTAAAAGCTCGTTTGAAGCGGAGAGATAAATGAGGTATGAACGCACAAACAGCCCAAGTTAGTGGCATTTTCGCGGTTAATTTATCTTTTCTTTTTATGGCTCGCTTAACGAGATTTATTTTCATTGCACCAAATTTATCTTCAGCATACTCTTATCGCGCCGGAGCAATTCTTTTTCGACAAAAATGCGCGGTCCTTAAATCATTAGATGACGCTCAATGCAATACCGACAGCAATCACAAAACAACAATCTCTAGAAAGAAACTGGAATAACAGAAAACCTTATTCCACTATCTGTTAAGTGAAGAAATTACTATTTTAATTTTTTAACTAATAAGAAGTTAGAATAAAAAATAATCTCATTGCAAAGCTTCTCCTTAGTAAAGAATTTGATGTTCTTATTTCTACTTCTTAACCAATCAGAAATCGGGGGAGAGGGGGACTATTCCAATTTTTTTTTATACTTCGACAGTTCAAGAATGATAAAAATATCTAAGTTTTTAAATTCTAAATTAAACAAAATTCCGTGGCACGACAGCCCATGTGGGCCAAGGCCTCAATGCCCATAACTATTTTCATGACCGTGGGTCCTGGGGTGCGAAGCATATCTCCCAGTTAGGTGGTCAGTCTAACGTGAGACCACCAGTGTTTAGTTCCAAAGCATGCTTGGTACTCAATTTATCGACCCACTGAAAGGATGAAAGTCTAAGTCGACCTTACCCATCCCGAGGCTTAAATTCTAAGTTCTTCTAAAAATTCTTACATGACCTATCTGATGTACTTTGTCCAAGACAATCCCTTAAATAAATGATATTTTTAGATTTACATTAACCCAAACTTTTTCGTGGCACTTCTATTTTCCCTTTCTATTAGGCGGCACCTTAAAATCAAATTATAATATTTATTCATGTTTTTAAAAGTGTCCAGTTGGCTTACATAATATGCAGAAACAATTCAGTGTCTCTCATACATTTGTGGGTTCCACCAACCATTAAACATGTAAGGAAAAACAGTAAGGAAAAACATTTTTTTTTTTTTTTTTTACAATTGGTATACTGCTTTCCAGAATGCTTTTACTATGATAAGTGCTTTACAAAACAACCGATTCAATGCATTGCTCAGTTAATTTCAAGCAAAAGAACTTAGTTTCAGTACAAGTCTTACTATAGCAAATTTTGCTATAATTGCTATTTTGATTTATACCAATATATAATACCTAGTAACAAATTCTGTCTTGATGCATAAACAAAATGAATAATATTCCAATTAACTATTCAATAACTGGTATCTTGCCTAAAAAGTTTCAGGATTTTAATATTACCACCATTCCCATTTGCTGTTAATTTTTTAAAATAAATACTTGCGTTTTTTAAAAAAATTATTTTACATTTAAAAACGAAGAATAAATTATTTACTCCTAAACGCAATATTTTACACAAAAGAAAGTCATAAAGATTTCCGAGGAGAAATCATCAGCATCTGATTCATAAGCAGAGTTCATGGTTATTACATTCATTTCATACATCAGTATTCATCATTCGTTCATATAGATCCATAAAACACTTGTTCGATTCGAAATAATAAAAAACCGAATCAGATGAATTAAGTTTTTTTCATTCAAGCAAAATATTAACAAACAAAACTGCAGGGGGGGGGGCGATTCATTGCCTGATAATTATGTACTAAGATTAATGTTCAATAAATATGAAAGTTTTTACGTGTATTTTTTTCAAATTCATTATTCATTAACACTCTTGGTGATCTTATTTCCCTAACAAATAAATGATAATATCTACTTGACAGGAATTTTGAAATAAGAAAGTTATAAAGGTTAGTATAAAAAAACATTTATTTCAAATGTTTAGTATAGTTAAAAAATAATCTTAACTGACATTTATATTCCATAAATAAAAAAGTTTATTAAACCGTGCAAGAAAATCATCACACACATGAGTTTTCAAGTCAAGTAAGATTTTGGGGTCCCATTAATTAAAAAATGCTCCACTGCCTAATTTATGTCTGGTTTATCAGGAAACATACGTAGTAGGCCTCATCGTGATGCACCCTGGGTAATGTTAAATCAACTACCGCTGTGCCGTCGCCTTTCGTTGGTTTGATAGAATTATACTCGATTCATATACTTCAGTTCAGAGCAATGACGTTTCGCATACACGAGACGGTTAAGTTTGTCGATCAACGTTTATTTATTTTATTTTTTTTTTGTACCCTACGGCTGATTAGACCAGGACCTACAGTTTAAATGGATTTCGAACCATACAAACACCCAAGGTGAGATTCGATCCGTTGAACCGAAGGCTAAACCGTTGCCAGCTCGACAAAAGGACTTCATGTCTGTGCATACAGTAACTTAATTCCTTGCAAGAATAAATAAGTTATGTAACATCGCTCATCATAGTAAAAAATAGATTTTATGAAAATGACTTGGAAAATATTAATTCAAGAGTATCGTTTCTAAACAATCTACCTTAAGATTGCTTTTGAACGACTGTTTATGTTCGAAGAGAATATTCCTATTTAAACAAGAAACATTCGTGCAAATCCACGAAAACAATATATCAGAGAAAATAAGAAGAATCAATCAAATAATAGAAATCTCTCATTTAATTTCACTATTTCTAAAAGAAATTATTTTGTTGTATTCATATAAATTATGTAGAATTTGAAAATTTCCATTAATGCAACGTCAGTCTCATTCAATTTTTCAAATAAAGCGAGGTTTTGCTACTGGAGCCGCATGGGTTTGGTTGGTTAGGGCGTAGTTTTCGATATCGGAAGACAGTGAGTTCGAATCCCAACTTAACCGAAGCCGACCGGGGCGCGACTTTACAGACCCTCAACGTTGCAGAAACTTGGCGAGAGAGGAACAGTGCCCAAAACTAGTTGGCGTAAAATTTTATACGCGCTTTACACGTCTTCGCTTACAAGTTCCACTTTTGTTTCTCATTGATTTATTGAAAATGGATTCCGTCGTTAGCAAATTCAAGCGAAATGTATGGAATAAAAATTTTAAGCAGCAATCCAACAGGTGTTATAGATTCCAAAAAATCTACAAAGGATGTTGTAATCTACTAAGTTTGCCTATCCAAAATAAGGAAAATGCAGAAAATCATCCAGTTCCGATCAGTTTTCATGGATTTCCTTTAAAGAAAATTTTCAGAATCAAAGTTAAATACTTATCCCATACATAACTATTTCATTATAATATTTTATGTCGATTTATATCAGATACACAAAGTAATTTATCCAAAAATAATCTTTGCAAGATTGCATTTATATCCAAAAATAATCTTTGTTTCAACTAATATGTAACTTAATTATCTTGAGAATTGTTCTGATAAACTAGGAATATAAAAAGTAAATAGAAAGAATGCAAAAAATTAAAAAAATTTATATTATTTTGGTATAGGCAAAATAATATAAATTTTATACCTAGGTTACATCTAGCATTTGTAATTATATATATAATCCTTAATTAAAAATATTTTACATTTAGTGACATTAAATTATTGTACCTTTGAAAGTTTCATATTTATACAATAAGTAAAAATTCAAATATATTTCACAAGGTATTAGTTTTTTTTTCTTCATATAATATATTCTCAGAGAATTAGAAATGCAGAATAATACACTAACACTATTCCAATATCATGTTATAAGATATATCATGTCAAGATAACAAAAAAAAATAATTAATGAGATGCATGTTTTTGGATAGTTTATCTCTTTTTTTCTTAATTATATACGATTTCTTTTTATGAACTCAACAAGAAAACATGATTAACAATAGTTTTATATTATCATTAATGAATGAAAAGCACGTTAGTGAAAGAAATTTATTATAAGAGAATTCAAAATTGTTTTGTATAAATTTCTAAATTCTTAATAACCATTGAAGCATGTCATTCTTAGCAAAGATTTTTATCTGATATTTTTTTTATAAAAAAAAAGAAAGAAAAAGATGGTAATATGGAATGATTAATGATTTATGTCTGTGATATATTTATCTATTTTTCTACTCATACATGACTTTTATGATTTATGTGAAATCTGATCAACTATATTTTAATATTAACGGGTGCAAAACATGTTAATAAACGAAAATAATTTGACATCACAATATTTATAAGATTTAAAATTGCTTTATGTAAATTTCTAAATACTTAATAACACACACACACACAATTAAAGAATTTCATTCTCAACAAAGATATTTAACTGAAAACTTCTCCTTTATGGACAATTATAACAAGTATTGAAAAATTTCCTATTTTGTGACAATTTCGAATGTAATATATTTTTTTCTTAAATAATTAAATATTTAAAGCTATGAAAATATCACAATTAAGATTTAATGATGTTAATTAAAAGGATAATGAAATTAGTTTTAAACACAGACTGTTATCAGTAAACAAACTTTTTTTTAAACTAGTAAAAAAAACTTGGTAAATGTTTGTGATTGGTTTCCCCTGTTGTTTCCAAGATCGCTCATTGATAACAAAAGATCCGATTTTTAAGACATATTTATTTACATTAACACACATAACACTAATTTATAGACAAAGACATAAATTTAGTTGATTAATTTTACATTCGAAATTTTCATCGCCTGGAAGCGGTACTTCCGCTACCACTCGTCGTGGCATACCCGTACTGTCTCTCTCTTTTCGACAAGCTTGCCCTATTTCTCAAGTGTCTTACCACTTAACGAACTCGAGGGCTCCCGTCCGCTAAGTGTTTGATCTTCACACCTTCCCTCCAGTTTTCATTGCTGGACCTTGTCCCGCAAATGGAAACTACGAAGAATTCTAGAAAGTTCCTTTTACCTTTTATCACCATTCCATCAAGAGCCAAATAATACCAACATTTTAAATTTAACTTAGTGCTTAACCTAGGTGCTGACATGCTTCAGCTTACACTTTTGTTTCATATTCTCTTTAAAGGAAAATATCCTATACTACTGCTATATTCATTATATTTATTACAACACAATATTATAAAGTAAGAAAATAAGAATCAATATCAACACAAAAAAAACAATTATGTGCAAATATTATTCACACACAAACCTTATGAAAATTAACGACCCATAACAAATAGAAATAACTACATTATATTATATAAAGTTAAATATGAATATTATGATATATCAGAAATTATTTCTTTTTTTTTTTATTTCTTACAAGATTCATTATAAAAGAAAAATAATTAATCATCCTCATAAACCCTTGATAAGGCATCTGCGATAACATTATTACTACCGGGCTTATGAGCTATTTTGACCTGATAGCGAGAAAGAGCCAATGACCATCTCTGTAATCTGGCATTCTTCGGAATGCTTTCCGTAAGATATTTCAGAGGATTGTGATCTGTGAACAAATTTATGGAAGTTCCGTAAGTCCATGCTTCAAACTTACCAAGTGCCCATATCACAGCATACGCTTCTCTCTCGATGGTACTCCATTTGGTCTGCGCTGGAGTTAATTTCTGACTGGCGAAGGTTATAGGCTTAGGATTTCCATCTGTATCTCTCTGCATTAAGCATGCTCCAATGCCAGTAACCGAAGCATCTGTGTGCAGTTCAAATTGTTTATTTAAATCAGGGGTTGACAATGAAGTGACAGTACACAAACTATCTTTCAATGAGATGAAGGCCTTTTCTGTCTCTTCAGACCAAGGAATATCATTTGGGATAGATTTTCTGGTCAGGTCTGTTAATGGCTTAGCAATATTCGCATAATGAGGTACATATTCCCTATAATAGTTAAACAGTCCTAAAATCGATCTTAAGGCTTTCTTCGTTCTTGGCGATTTTAAGTTTTTGATAGCTGTAATTTTATCCGGATCGGGCCCATGCTCTCCTGATCCAACTACATGACCTAAGTATTTTACCTTCGATCGAGCAAAGGTACATTTCTCTAAATTTGCGGTAAAATTACACTGTTTTAATGTTTCCAAAACTGTTCTTAGATGGTTCAAATGTTCTTCCCAACTAGATGAATAAACTATGATATCATCCAGGAAACTTTCAACAAAATCATTATGAGGCCTTAGAATCTGATTCATAATTTGCTGAAAAGTAGCTGGAGCACCTGCAAGTCCAAATGGCATTACTTTCCACTGATACTGTCCTTTAGGTGAAACGAAACTTGTTAGTTCTCGACTATCTTGATCCAATGGAATTTCCCAATAACCTTTAAGGATATCTAGAGTTGATAGATAATTTGCCGCACCAGCTTTGAATCGTAATTCTTCTGAATTTTGCATTGGAAATGGAGCTATTTTAGACTCAGAATTCAGTCCCCGATAATCGACACATAGTCGAATCGTTCCATCTTTCTTTGCGACACATACAAGAGGATAAACAATCTCTGCGGAAGATGGTTCTATCAAATCCTTGTTTAATAGTTCTTTTATTTGATTTTCCACCTGAGGTTTTAGTGATTCTGGTATGCGGTATATGTGAGGCTGTTTCCTTTCGATTCCAGGTTTTAATGTTATTTTATGAGGTGGTACCTTAGCTCGTTTCAATTCACCATTGAATACGACTTTGTAGTCCATAAGAATTGTTAAAAGCTGAGTCTTTTGCTTCGGAGATAGATTTGAAAATTCGGTCTTTTCTTCTAGCTGTTTCCAACTGTCCTTTATTTCTCCAAGGCCTCCTAAAGGTACAGGTTGAACTTCTCCAAAATCTTCATCAGCTTCATATATTATGCCCACCATATTCATCGGTTGGATATATTTCCTTAGCTTATTTTGATGCAAATGACGGATGCTTCCATCCGGTAGCTTAACTGCATAAGAATGTGGTGATTTTTGCTCTACAATTTCCCTGGACCTTTCCACCTAGAACAAAGTTTGTTTGTAGAGTCTGGAATCAGCACAATAACTTCATCTCCAATAGATAATTCTTTTTCTTTGGATCTTAAATTATGATAATGTACATATTTCTCCTGTTGATTTTTAGTATGTTCATCGGCGTATTCCACCGCTTCCTGTAACCTATTTCTAACCTTCTGAAGATAATCAGTGATTGATTCACCAATACCTTGAGGTAAAACAACTTCATCTTCCCATGTAGATTTTAAAATAGCTAAAGGTCCAACTGGGGGGCGTCCATGAACGAGTAGGTAGGGTGAGACCCCAGTAGTAGCGTTTGGCACTTCACGATATGCCCACAAGAGAAAAGGCAACTGTTTGTCCCATCCTCTACCTTGCGACCTTATGGCATGATGCAACATTGATTTCATTGTGCCAATCCATCTTTCTATTAATCCGTTACTCTGTGGGTAACCTGGTGTAGAGAATTTTGGTACAGTCCCTAATCTTTTAAGAAATTCTTGCGTTAACTTTGCAGCAAAATTTGTTCCATTGTCCATAGCAATGATTCGAGGAATGCCAGTCCTCATAAAAATTTCCATAAAGGCATCGCATGTCGCTTTTGCCGTCAAAGTTTTAATCGGAATTGCCTCTGGCCACCGACTGTGCTGATCCATAACACACAACACATACTGATGTCCCCTTGAAGATTTAGGTTCAATAGGCCTAAAATGTCAGCATTGACTACTTGGAAGGGAAGTTCTGGTCTACCAACAGCTTCTATAGGTCCTCTGTCTTTCAGTTTGGTTTTCCTCCGCAATTGACAATCGTGGCAAGATTCACACCAGCGTTTTACATCCCTTGGCAGACCTTCCCACCAAAAAAGACATTGTAACTCTTTCCTTTGTTTTCCTAGAAGCAAGATGTCCTCCTGTTGGTATTTCGTGAGCCAATTTTAAAATTTCTTTTCTCCTGCACTCAGGAACTACAAGCTGTACATACTTCTGTCCTGCCACATTGCCTGTGTGGTACAATAAATCTGACTCAACCAGTAATTATTCTTACGCTGTCTGGCATCTTCAAAACACCGATTTAATGTAGCACAGGACAACTGTTCTTTTCTAAATATCTTTGCTTGCGAAATTGGAGTACTATTTTCTTCATCCTTAATAGCGGTTATTTCTTTATTTGCCAAGTTACTTTCCACTGGAGTAGTTGAAACCTCTACTTCAGAATTTTCTAAATCAAATGTTCCTTGATTTGCTTCTATTGCCTGGTGAGCTTCTATTTTCCTTCCCTCCACATTGAAAGTACTCAAAACTATTCCTTTCCCGTGGATATTTTTTATTTCCTCTCCAAGATATTTTCTTCTTTGTTCTTCCAACAAACTAAAAACTCTAGGAGTGATCAAAGCTTGCTCATGCAATCCTTCCACAACCGCAGCATGCACCATGATATACGGCCTGATATCATCATCTGCTGACCAAAGACTTAGTGGAACAGAAACAAGCTTTCCTTCAACCGGAGATCCAATTGCAGGCCTCAAGTAAATTTTCCCACTTGACTGCAACATTTCTTCTGGTACCACTGACTTCCGCAGTACTGTAATTTCCGCACCACTATCAATGATTCCTTGAAACTTATTATCTCCTATATTTAAATCAACTCGCAAAAGCTCACCATCCTTCTCACTGATTGGAATTTCCCAATCGAAACTTGCATTACCCATTTTAATGCAAAGTTCATTTAACCCTTTTTGCTTACCTCAGTTTCACTTATATTAGAAACTTGAGTTACCGTATTCATTTGCGGGCAGAATTTCTTCAAATGTCCCTCTTCCTGACATTTGTAACACTTCAATACCTTTCTATCTGGAGCGCAACTTGCGGTATTATTTCCTAAACGATTCTGTGGTCGTGGATTTGGGTTCTTTTGATAATTATAATATTCTTTCTTTTCCACAAAGTTTTTATTTCTAAGTTCACCTGGAAAATGTTTCCTTACAGTTTCGTTCTGTTTTGTTCCATGTGGGCCGGGAATAAATTTAGTATAATTGTGGGAATTATTTGCAAAACTTTTTGGCATCGAAACTAGGAAATTATCAATTTCCCTTACCAATTCAGGGACTGGAAGCCAATTTTCAGTCTCTTTCAGAAATATTTGAGATCTTACATGAGTAGGCAAACTCTCTTTTATTTTGTCAGCTACAATAAGCTCTTTAAGTTTAACAAATGTTTCTACATCTCTTGATTTTAAATACAGTTCTAATGCAGCTTCCACTCAGGACGCATACTGAGCATAACTTTCATTGTGTAATTTATAACAAGAATCAAAATTCTTTTTGTGTTGTAACGGAGTTATTCTATATTCCCTTAAAATGAAATTTTTGATTTTGTCATACTGATCTAAATCTTCTTCCGACAACATAGCATTAATACCTTTAGCACGACCCTTTAAACACTGTAAAATAATTTTCCCTTCGTACTGTTCGGGTACTTCATAAAGCTTGAACATCCTTTCTGCATGATGGAAAAAGAAAGGAAATTATTAAGCTTGTTATTGGGGATATAAAATTACCCCTTTCATTATATTTAAATAACCTAGAAATGTGTTTCCTAATTTATCTCGCCCATATTCTACCGTGCTTAATGAGTTGCCCTCATATTCCCTTTCTTTTATTTCTAATTCACGCATTTTAATTTCATGCTCACGTTCTCTTTGTTCTGCTTTGGCTTTTTCTCTTTCTATCCGATCGAAATTATTGTATTTATTAATTCTCGAACAAATGATTCTTCAAAATGTTTAGATTGTGTAATCAAATTTTTAAATCTATAACTTTCGCGTCCGGAGGAATCTGTTCTCCTAACTCACTAGCCAATATTAACAGATCCTCCTTTCGAGCTTTACCCAAGAATGCAAAGGCCATTTTAACAACTAATGTTATCGCAAATTACCAAACTTAAGTATCAACTATTCAAAGCAAAACATTTAAATCACACAAATCACCTTTCATTTGTTTAATCTATAAAATACTTTCGTTTACTTAATGTACCAAAAAAAAAAAAATTTAAGAAATTTATTCTAATAATAAATTTTAAATTTTATAGTTTCAATTTTCATTTCAACACACTGTAATATACTTAATACACACGATAATATACTATAATATGTATAAAACTTCAATTACATAATACACATTAATGAATGAAAACAATTCAAAACAAGCTAAAAAAAAAATATACATATACGAATCATACTCCCAGTTTAGGTATTTCAATTTAAATAAATCTTTATCACAGAAGATCATTGAACATATAACCACTTAAATCAATAAAATGCTAAAATAATTTTTAGTAACATGCATTTATATCTTTATCATTATTAATATATATAATTTTACCTTAAAATAATATGAATCAGAGTTACCGAAACAACCAAAAACTATTATTCATTGCAAGCACAATTACTCTCAAAATATAAAATAATTCAAAACTTCCTCTCATAAATGCTTCCCAATCTTGGTTTTGATACAAAATTTAAAATCTAAACTTAGTTACTTTACATAAATACTAAATACAATCATAGTAAATAATAAATATACCTAATAACATTGAATAATTCTGTGAAAATGCAATTTTTAATAATGCAAAACAATACTCAGTAAAAGCATTTAAACTTTCTTGAAATAGTTTCTTATTCCATAAACTTTTATCATTTACATAATGAACAACAAAATGATAATGAAAATTCAAAGCAAAAACATTTATATCCTACTATATCACATTAACACATTACACCAAACATACGTTTCAACAATTTACTATTCAATAATACAGTATCTTTTAAATTAATGCACATAACTCAAGAAATTGACAATTAGCAACAACATTATTATTCGACATAAATTTGTTTTAATAAACAGATTATTCCAAAAATATTTTTTTTTCCTAATAAATCAAAATTATATATATATACATATATATATTTTTTTTTTTAATATCACCAGTTAGAGAAAACTTTTCTGAATATTAATGAACAAATGTCAATAACCAATATTATTTCGAACCCATATCGAACTTTTAAACATTTTCTCAATTAAATTAAACATTATACATATTTGTTTTTATCTTGATATTTTGAATATTTAAACATTTTTTTTTCATTTATTACATTTACTTCTTAAACAAAACCCTACAAAGAAATTTACGAAAATTCTAAAACAAAATTTCCCTTAAATCATACATAATTAAAACATATATTGGCTCTTAATGGAAGGAGAAGCAATCAAAATATACAGACTCACGATTTTGTAGGTATTTTTCCATCATTAGGATCTCATCATTTTGTATTAATCCGGAATACATCCTGTCGACTGCGCCAATGTGATTGGTTTCCCCTGTTGTTTCCAAGATCGCTCATTGATAACAAACGATCCGATTTTTAAGACATATTTATTTACATTAACACACATAACACTAATTTATAGACAAAGACATAAATTTAGTTGATTAATTTTACATTCGAAATTTTCATCGCCTGGAAGCGGTACTTCCGCTACCACTCGTCGTGGCATACCCGTACTGTCTCTCTCTTTTCGACAAGCTTGCCCTATTTCTCAAGTGTCTTACCACTTAACGAACTCGAGGGCTCCCGTCCGCTAAGTGTTTGATCTTCACAATGTTATTGCTACATATCGTAAATATATAATTTTAGAGGGAAATATTTTTGATATTATACTATAAAGTCAATGAATTATATTTTTTTTAAATTCGACAACTTTAGCTATGATAAAAGACATATCGTACATTATTAATATAGAACTATGTATAAAATTTAAACCAAAAACTAAACAACACTTTTAAATGTTTTTTATTGGAATGTTTCAGAAAATCTTAATCACTTTTAAATTATTATTGTTATAAATTCATATAACAATATTCAATATTATAATAATTCATTTATAAACACGTAAAGTAAAAAACATGACAAATTTTCGAATAAGCAATGTAGGCGCGATATTTAATTATGCGCCAACTAGTTTTGGCACAGTTTTTCTTTCGCCAAGGTTCTGTAACGTAAGGTGGTGACCGAGGCGCGTTAAATTGGTCGTGCTCGCAATGTCCTTCAAGTGAAATGATAACTCTGGGGGTGACAGGTCAAGTATTAGGAGGTTTTCTGCTTGATCCTTGCTTCTAAACGACGAAGACTCCCAACCGGTTGCTTCCGCTAACAGGTAGAGCCCACTTCAGGGCTTGGTATAGAGAAAAATTGCTGCTGCAGCATCAACTGGGGGCACATACTTCATTACGCGGAGATGAGGATGCCAGCTCAGGTGTGGCTTCCTCACCTGACCGGGTTCAAAATTGAGAGGCACTTGGTGATGGGCGAGTATTCCAAACCAAAAGAAACTCAGTCCGGGACTCGCCTGCACCGCTATTTATGTATGTGACTCTTCTAGAAACGAGCGGGATCTCCTTTGTCGCAACTTGACTCTCCCCAGCGTAACATCAAGGGAATCATTTACATTAAATTGAAACATAATAGAGCCACCTTGTACAGGGATGCTGGTAACTAGTGGAATGTCTTGTAGAATTCCCAATTCTGTGCCTCGATATATCGGAATTTCGTGCTTTCGTTCGCTTAATGGAGTCAAGGATTCGGCCTCGCTACCACCAGGAGGACATGGGTAGTGACCGCCTCAGGCCATGCCCCATTGTTTTTTGAAGACAAGGGCGATAATTTTAATTCTCTTTATGCTACATCGTCAATTCATTGGGCAGCTCAACTAATGGCAGATGTCGAAGACGGGCGTGAGATAATAATTTAAAAAAAAAAAAAACAATGTATTTGTGTGTGCACTTGAACTTACTAATTATATTTTGACGCAAAGGTTTTAGGATGGCCGTTAATTTAGGTGCGACAAATTCCATAGGAATTGCCTAAATATGTCCGGGATTTCAACATCAGTAATCACTTAATTATCTATAATTCAAAAAAAGTAATAAAAATAAATAAATAAAAAATAAAAATTACAGAATTTTTCAATAAAAACATAGATTTAAATAACTCAAACAAATAATTAATAATAAATAAATAAATGAAAATAATAAAAGCAAACAGAAGATGCTTGACAATGAGTTCACAAAAAGAGATTTTTAGAAATTTTAACTCTGAATGGGAATTAAAATAAGCATTGCCTTTGTAGGAGTACGTTAAGGATTAGAGACAGTCGTACGTAAAAATATGAGTGTTCGAATAAATGAGAGGTTTATAAAAAACGGAATGTCTACCGCAGTTCCTCCAGTTCAGTTTTGTGATTTTAATTTAATATAAAGAGCCACGAAGTCACGCGATGAAATATTAATAAATGAAAATTGGAAACAGATGAAGTTATTTGCAGCTGGATGGTTCTGTTTAAAGCAGGGCTCTGAATTTTTTTTCAAAAATGCAAGATATCTAAATATAAGAGGTTGCCAGATCTTTTATGATGAAAAAAAAATTCGGCATCCACATTTAAATACTCCGAGTGCTAGACAGAGTTGTGCAAGATGAAGGGGGAACGCCCGCCCCTCCCTCCGGTGGCTGTCAAAAGAAAAATGACAAATGCGTTTTAAATAGCTATCATCAAGGTGGCGAGCGAAGGTAGGCGGAGAAAAATTTAGAGCGATTTCCTCAAAATCAAGAGCCAGGACGAAAGTATCTATTTCTGCCCAATCCAACCCACAATCAACGCGAGAACAATCACTTAGTTTTTCGCTTGATACAAGGTAACAGATGAATAAAGTTCACGACTCAGACATAAAATGAAAAAAAAAAAAAAAAAAAAAAAACACTTCTGCGCAATGGTAAGAGAGCAGTTGGCTTCAAAGAGAAGAAAAAAAGCTGTATTTTTAAATCACGACACTCATCAAGCATTGAAAAAAAAAAAAAAAAAAAAAAAAAAAAGCAAAATTCTTTTTGATTCTTGTTCATAAATATAGGAGGTAAGAGATTTTCTGATATTTTATACATATAAGTGAAATTCGATATAACGACATTCTGCAGTCCAGAGCGAAAGCTGTTTATAACGAGTGGTCGTGTATTGGATATAATAAAAAATATACTACAATACATACTTACAATTTCCAAAAAAATACGCTATTCTTCTTTAAAAAAATTCATATTATACAGAAATATTTAAATTATTCTTTATGCCACAAATAAAATTTTGTCAATCAAAATTTACTTCTAAAATCTATCTTAAAAACTTAGACTTAAGTAAAACATAAGCGAAAAAATTGTACTTGCAGCACATCTATTACCCAAAGAAAAAATCCGGAATAGCAGTTTGTCTTTTCTGCATAAATGATTTTTCCAAAACATATCTTCCTTTTTATTTAAAGATGATAAACAATGTTCTATATTTTCTTGCCTTTCAAAAAAAATTTTTATAACTGCACATGAAAATTTTTTTAATTATAAAAAAGTTGTTTCTTTCGTTACGATCGAGATACCGAATACGTCAATTTGTTACAATTCTTATTGCTTTAAAATACCCATGACGTCAGATAACATTTCATCCATGTCACGTTATATTGAGACGGCGTCGTAAATCCGACTTGTCGTCGAATTTGCTGCCTGACTTCCAATCGCATTCTTCGAGCGGCAGCAAACGAGGCGTAGTTCAATATCGAATGTCTGAGAATAGAATTGAAGTTTATTCTGTTAATAAAACGTTACTTATGTAAGGAACAAAGAATCGGTTTGAGAAGCGGTTTTCCATTGATTCAAGCCATTAACACATGGACAATAGAACAGGAGAAAAAGTAAAATTTTTTTTTTTTAAAAAAAAAAAAAAAAAAAAAACCATCTATTTTATGGTTAGTTTAAATCGGTAAGGATGATTTAAATCTTTAAAAATTTCATTAATTTGTAGAATTTCAAAATAGCAATTGAAAAAAAAAATCTATCTCTCTCTTTTATAGGAAGTGTAGACATTATGCCTTTGTCCTTTTCACTGGATGTTGATGTAATTTCTTGGAAAAATAATGGGGAATCAAATCATTTTCGGTCAGATTTTCGAAGCATTGTAGGTCATCACCAACTGTAGTAAATTCTGTTAAAACATAAATTTTCACTAAACTTCCTTTTTCCCCAAAAAATTTCTTGAAACATTTTCCCTTTTTCATCCAAATTTTCATATTGGATTAGTTCCTCAATTATTTCAGCACAAGATTCCATTACAGGTTACTTTATGAAATCAGTATAGGAGAAGCAGCTCTTGATGCTATGTTTTGCCACGTCATTTAATGTTGCTATTGAGACGAACAAAGCCGTAAGAATATCTACTTCTTTATCTTCACATTCATCCAATGCAGAAAAATTATTCCTCGCAAAAGTAATTTCTTATAATTAATAATTACAATTACATTTGAGGCTCACAATCATCCCCTGACTTACAGGCTGAAAAACCAAACTAACGCTGGTTGGAAAACATTTCACGGTAACAATCTCAAACTTTTATTTCATGATGCGCTGATACAGTTATCAATTATTGGAACAATCTTTCTGCCATCAGCTTAACCACTTCTGAAAAGTACTAGATGTCATCTACGATTTAGAATTGTTTCTATAGGTCACTAGCAAAGTTTTGATACCTTTAAAACACATCGACTTCTTCGATTTCCAACAGCTAAACGGGGAAGCATTTCGGTGCCAGGCATACTTACACATAAAAGAACCGCAAGTTTTTGTTTGGGTGCTAACCTTCCACTTGCATCTTCGTGTTGGAAGACGAAAGATCTGTCAGGTTTCATTCTATAATACAGTCCAGTCTCATTTGTATTGTTTGGGGTAGAGTTTTTTCCATAATATATATATTTCTTCGTTGACTGCAGCAATTTAATTCCAAAGCTTCCGGAAAGAAAGTACATGTCTTATTTTCCGAAATCAAATGCCTGTTGCTTTGAATGCATTTCCTTCAATGTCCATTTGTTCAACAAAACTAAGTGCTTTATACATAAAAAAATTTTATTATTTTTTTATTATTTTTTTTATCTATTAAAATATTTATTGATCTCTTTATTTGTTTTAAAAATGATAAATGAATTCCTATAATCAATCTATCTTCAAGCTTCTGAAATTTTCCATCGCGAGGTCCAATTTATAGATGGTTTAACACCAAATTCTTTTCTTAAAATCGAATCCCAATATTTAATTGTGCCAACAATGTGCTTTACGGGATTCCAAACAACTTAGAAATCTGAATTTTTTTTTATCACTTTATCTCTTTTGGTGGTTTTCATTTTTTGTTTTTAGTGATACTGCATTCTATTCGTCATCTTGATCAGTGGCAAAGATGTAATACTTGTCATGGAAAAAAAAAAAAAAAAAAAATCGAAATGTTCACTTTGCCTATTATTTCACGAGGAAACTGCCACATCGTACTAGTGTGACCATAAATAATCCTAAGCGGATGATCATTAACTTATGGAGAATTACGTTTCTACCAACCCTCCCATCATCGGAAGCAGAGTTCTGGCATTGACCCCTCTTATTTAATAGAATGGTATTTTTGGCTAGGTAATTTCACCGCCAAAGTTGAGCTGAAACAACGAAGGTTCTATGTCTAAAAATTTTTTGTTTTCAGTTACCTATTTTGATGCAAATTCTTTTTCCTAAAAAGTATTAGTTTAATTCATTAGAATCAATTTCTCATTCAGAAAACAATGGCTTCTAATCCAGGCTTATCTGAACATCGTGAGAGTACGCAACAATTAAGTCCAATGTTCTACACTTATTGTGGCGTGGAAGTCTGGGGCTACTTCAAATACTGACCTCGTTACTTGATAGAAATTGAAGGCCACGAGGCATTTTCAAATAAATAGCTAGATAATAATCACAATATAGGAATAACCTAATCCATTAGAAACTACAGTATAATCACTCTCTATAACACGGTATATAAGTTCCACGTTATGGGAACATTCTCGTAAAACAGGCACATACGGCTTCGTATAACGCGTTCTCTAACAATGTGATTCACGCTTCACTTTTCTCGTTAAAAGGGATTTAAATCGAATATTAAGTAAAAACTATGCTATGAACGAAATGTGAACGTTTTAATAAAATGAAATCAACATTTTAAATTTAAAAGAAAAAGAAAACTATACTAATATAGCTAAAAAGCAGTTCATTTCAAACAAATCAAATAATTCCAAAAACAGTTTTATTGCATGTTTATTCGCTGTGGGAGATATCTGTAACAACGTTCCTTCGACATCTTTTTCAAGCAGAATGTTCAAAGGTCAATAATATAATTTAATTTTACAAGAACAATATTGACACAATGTTCAAACGTACTCGAAATGGATTGTGAACTGAACAAATCATTATAAATTTCGCAGAACAGAGTTAAAATGTGGGGAATCAACACACGTGATGAAAAATATGTGTCATACGAGACGCGTAATGCGAAAACTCGTTATAAGAGTACTATGTTATAAGGGGCGGATTACTGTAACTGTAAATTTGGATGAGTGTTTATGAGCAATTTTTTACAGTAAAGCCACAAGATTTAAAAGAGTGCATGAATGCAAGACTGCGTTTAACTGAGCTATCGCAAGTGCACAGAGAATTCTGAATTGTAAAATATTTTAAAAATCCAGGCCACATACATCAGCAATATCCCATGATAATGCTAAAAAAATTGAAGCTTCATCTAAACAACTTCATCTAATTTTATCCTAAAGAAGCTGACCTGAAGAAATATATTTAAATTTGGGGACTAAGCCTTTAGAATTTCTCTTCCACTTTATTCGACCAATTCCTTTTGTTTAATTCCAAACATGCATATAAAATCAAAAGTCATCGATTAAATCTAATATTTACAATTTGTCATATTATTTACGCTTTTATTAAAATAATAATGGATTACAATATATATTTGCATTGCAGTTTATGTTTTCGCACCGAAATATAGTCATGAAAAAGATTTAATTTTTTTTCTTTTCACTTTGAGTTTACGGACACTTTCATAACTAAATACGCCCCACGTAATTTTCGTTTTAATATTATGACTAAGAGATATGCAGAAATACAGTAGATTTTCATTTCCATGAACCTCCACTTTATGAACACGCACCATTTATCGTGACTGATGCCTAATGTCGTCCCATAAACGGAACTATAATTTTAACTACCTGTTACGAACTAATATTTTGAAAAATCTTTTCCGCGAACTCATTTCATGCGCCATTCATAAGTTTTTCGCAATCATTTTTTTTTATTGTTCGTTTTTTACGGGTGAGAAACTTGGATTGACATTTTTATTCCAGAATCGTAAATCCCTCAAATAGCGAACATGTACCTGCATTTGCTAATGATGAAATCTGGGAATCTTTTAAGCAATTCCTACGGAATTAGTCCCGCCAAATGTAATTCTCGTCTTACGGCTGATACACCACAATGTAATCATCAGTAGCTTCAATTGCACTAATATCATAAAGTGCTTTTGCAAGGAGTGGTCATGGCTTGGAGTCGACTTACGAAATTGCTATTCCAGGTGCAATGCACTTGCCACTCATGCTAGAAACAATGTTGCAAAAAAAGATTTCGAGGGGTCATTTTAACATGCAATATGTTAAAGACACCACCGTAACTAGGAAAATCTAAAAACATTTACCTTGCGATTTCACAGATAATTTGTTACTCATTCATAAACTTCCAAAAGAATGCCCACTAATATCCGAAATTTTATCGTAAAACTGATATTTAAAAAAATGAAATGATTAAATAATTGGGAATATAACAAAAAAAAAAAACTTTCAAATATCAAAAAACAAAATCTTTTGCTATATAGCTTATGAATGGCAAATAAAATCTAAGTGTTCTTTTCTGAAAAACAACAATGAAATATTTTCCTAAATCGAAAATGCAGAAAAATAATTTTTTAAAAAAACTGATATAAAGACATCCGATAATTTCGAGATGATAATCATTTTTTAGTTTTAATAAAAAAACGATAACGATAGCTATAGTTTTATATCAAAACGATTGTTTTCAATAAAAGTTGATTTTAAAACGAGAGATAGTAAAAGAGAAGTCATATATATTAAAAAATATATTTGCTTCATTATTAATTAAACAAAAGAAATGGATTATTTTCAATATGCGAATGAAAATGTCTTTTGTACTGCGCATGTTTTTTTTTTTTTTTTTCTTACATCAGCAAGCTTTTTATTTGCCTTCTTTTAAATTCTGCTGTATAAATATATACACTTTATGTTCCACAAGACGATATGTAAGAACTTGAATATTTTCTAAACTAACAGAGAGCTCAGATCAAAACAAAATGCGAAATGATGCTAGACAAGTGTAATATCTTTCCGAAAACACGAGTTCTTGAACGTAATTGGTCAAAACTGGTTATAGCTGAAATACGTCAGACGAGTTGTGAAAGTTTTCAGCGCCATCTGTTATTAATTTTTGATAATATTGTAACTAATGAAATTATTTAACATATATTCCGCGGATTATATACAGCAAAATACGATAACTGATTCTAGATGAAATAACAAATAATTCACATTTCGATTTTATCAACTACATATTTCGTAACTTTAGCAACATATTTTTTTTTCCTAAATTATGATCAAACTTTTAATGCAGTCTTGATTTTTCTTGAGGTATCTGCCTACGTTCCAGCCATCATTTCCATCAGCACTAATTTTATTTCATCTTATTTTTTTTAGAAACATAGAATTTTATATAATGTATTTTGTGTGATATAAGTTATTTTCTAGCAAATTTTAGTGAAATTTTAATAGAATGGCTGCTGAAAATTATAAGACAACTATCTTAAATTTAATTTGGACATAAGGTCATATGATCATCCTCTTTAAAATAAACAAACATCTATGATAAATATTAAACGATAAAGAAAATATGTTTAAAAATGTACAACATTGTGGATATTTTACAAAATTTTACTGAACATTCCCTTTAAAAATAGATATAAATGAAAAAGTTCTTATACAATATTTAAAATTTCTGCTTCATTTCTAAGATAATGCCACTTAAACTATGCATGCCAAGTTTTTTTTTTTTTTTTTTAAAAAAAACTACATTATTATTTGAGATACTGTGTTAACGATTTGGATATTTTGTAAAAAATAAAATTATGAAATCCCCTTTAAAGCGATAGTTTCGTTTGTAATAGCAAAAGCATTGCCAATTCTTTCTAAAGGTATAAGCCCCATAACGGTCATGTGCTTATGGATATCAATAATTAAATTCTAAAATTAAATATAAATTTAAAAGAGAGTAATGAAAAAACTAACCACTTTTCGTCTTTTACCATTTCCGATTTGAAAATGGAACTTATTGTTTTGTTTTCCAAAGGACAACATATTTCAAAATTACTGCAATTTAATTTCTATTTGTCACACTGTAAAACGAAACACTGTTTTGGAAACTGAAGAACTCTACTAATGAAATGAATTGACACATGAAGCCGAAAATCAATGTTTTTTTTTAACATAAGCGGATATCGTAAAGCCTTTGTTTACTGAGTATTTATAAGATGCCACTGGAGTCATCATATAATGAAACACACACAATCAGTAGTTCCACCATTCATAGTCATTTTTATGAAAAGATAATGAACTCAAATTCATTGAATTCTTATTGTGTTCATTTTATGTCATAATAGAAAAATTTATAACGGGTAAATTCATGCAATTTTATGTATGGCCCGACCAAAACTTAAACAACTAAGTTAATTAAGTGACAAAAAAAAGGCGAAAAGAAATTTCATCCTCAAAATGGAATACTGTGCATATTGCACATTTTTCTCTAATTTAAATATTTTTTAATCAACTAGCATTAATTTTCAAGAAATAATAAATTCACATCAACTTCCAAAAAAAAAAGATTGATCACCTTTTGTCATTTATGGCAATTCCTAACATAAAAATGCTCTCCCAAAAATAGCATAATCTTGATGAATAAGGCAGCAAATCTGATACCAAGTTCAATTTGATTGAAAACAACCATGTATAATGCAGATACTGTGATTATGTATATTTTGAAACAATCAGCATATTTTTAGGTTTAAATTTCATGGAGAGAAAAACAATAAACAAGCAAGTTTAGACTGCTGCCTCATTGGAGATAGCTTCCACAGAATTCTGGTTATGTTATTATACTAGTTATTTTAAAAAATAGTGAAAAGTATAATCACGAAATTAATGCTCTCTTGTTTGTTGTTTACTCTTAATAACCAACTAAAAAATAGCTTCAGAATTTACTAGTCCACCCAGATATAACTTGTCATTAATATTTATTTAGTGCATTTATGAAACTAACTATTTGTGTAACAGAGATATTTTTAAGCAAGTCTAAAAATAATAAAGTATACATATATTTTTTTCATTTATTTACCCAATTTGAATACTGTAATTGTAATATTGAATTCTCGTAGTAAAAGTGAAGATTTTTATTTTCCACAAATTTTAAGCATCACATATTTCTTTACAAAGAAATCAATTAAAATTAGTCATATAGACTATTAAAGTCACCATTTTTTCCTTCTTGAAAGCACAAGCTGACATTTTACATTTATAAAAAAGCTTGAAATTTAATTAAGACTTAATATATTTTGTAACAGGATACAAAATCAAAGAAGATATCTTATTTCCTTCACTATACAGTTTAATTCCTTTGGAGAACCATGATTCATACATAAATTAAATCTCTCTTCAATAACAAACAAAAATTCGATGGGGGAATTTTGAGTCCACAAGAAAAGAAATAATTCAGTCTATGCTTTACAGATTTTGTGCATCATCGAATCACAACATCTCAAATTGTGATAAGCAAAATAAAAAATTCAGTGATGTGTCTCTTCGAACGGTCGAGCATTTGTAAATGCAAGAACAAATTGTAATTAGACAAGTAATATAAAATTTATAAGTTAAGATATAATTAAAATCTTTTACTTATCAATTGATTGAGCATTTATATTTAATTAAAGAGTTTTTGACTCAAAATAAAAATAAATTACATAAGATAATTTCAATTTGTTAAGAAGATCTATTTTGCAATAATATAACTTTGTTTTATATTTATAATATTCATTCAAGTATTATGTACAATAAAATAAACAATCAAAATTAAACTTTAAATCAATTATTTTACAAATCAAATATACACAGTAGCTTCTAAAATAAAATACTCGCAAACAACAAACATTTTTCAATCACTATAAAAATAAAACTTTTAAAATGGTGATTACGATATATTTTACTGACAAAAATTTATATATTTGGCTTAATTGCTCCTATGCAGTTATTTTTTGTACAAGATGAATAATTGCACCAAGATTTATATTTTAAAGAAATTTCCAAATCTACAAATATCCACAAAATGTGGAATTGGAAACAAACTCTTGAACCACAACACCAATCATTCAGCTGACAATTCAAATCAGAGGATACAAATACACTGCATAAATGACAACATATGGATGAAAAATATTTAAATATTATGCTTAAAATACAAATTTTAGTCTATAAAATTTTTTCCTCTAATTTTTAAACTAAGAAAAGAATATTATTTACCACTTAAGGAATTTGAAATTATGTATCGACCCAACAAAATTATCATCAAGATTGATAGGTACACTGCTGAGTGAAACAACGATTCAAAATCATACACAAATATCAAGATTAAAAGTGAAAGAAGGTTCAATAAAAATTATTTGCAAAGGTTTTGATGTGATCTAAAAACTAGATATCAACTTCATTTTAACCTTTAGGCTAAAAATCAAAAAGTAAGATTGTTTTGTTTAATTGCAAAGCTGCAACAATTTAATAACAAATGACACCTTGCAAAGCTTAGTATACAAGTATTAACAAGGTTATATCATAAAATAATCAGAGAACAGCAACTACTTATTAAATTGGCATATTAAGTGCTCATTTATTATGTTATCATTAGTGTTTTCCAGAATTGAAACTATTACCTTTCTAGTGTATTAAATGAGATAAAATTAGAATTCCCACAAAAACTGAAACATTTCATTGCTGCACATGAGAGTAATTGTTTAGAATTCTGAATAAGACCATTCATTACCAATTTTACTACTAAAGACTGCAAACCCTTTTTTCTATTAGCACATGGCATGTTACAATGAGCTTCCTTTACTGAACTAAAAGTATCCTCTATTAACTTGTGTGACATGACTTTGGAATTTTTGCACCAACTTATGAACATTACACACACTTTTTACATTGCATATCAGTATAAAAATAATTATCTGATATTAATCACAGCCGCTCTACAACAGTATAGTGGAAGCCCATAGTAGTCTGATTGGTTAGAATATCATTCTTATTATCAAAAAGTAGTGTGTTCATATCTCAATTTAACAAAGATCGATAGTATTTACCAAAGGTGTTTATGGAAAATTAATTAAGACATGGTTTCAATGATCTCCAGGTGAAAGGATAAATCTGGGATGACAGGTAAAGAATTAAAAGTATTCTGTTTGGTTCCTGCTTCTAAGTTAAAAAGTCTCCTACCCAGCAACTTCCATTTAATTGATACAGTCCAACTCTAAAATAAGTACAAGGAAAAATGCCAATGCACACATTGTAGGTGACTAATTACCAGTTTTACTGCTAGGGTTGCAAGTCATCTTGTTTTGTAATGAAAAACTAAGTTCTTTATATTCCACCATCAGGATTCTAAAATTAAAGTGATGAAGTAGATACTAAGCATACAAGCGCATAAAGTTACTAGTACAGTATAAGTACTGCTGGCAATTAAAATTGCAACACCAGGTAGAAATGATCTTAGAAAAAACAAAAAGAAATGCTTACCATTAGTTAAAATCCAATCAGTGTCAAAAAATATGGAAACAATAGGTTGCTGAGAAACTTAGAGCAATTCACAAGAGTGCAAGATATATCATGATTAACACTCAAGAGAAGATAATGAGAGGCCAACCTTGAAAACCATGCAGTCAAGAAATGAGCTTTTTTGCGGAATATCCAGTATTTATTCACATAGTCAGACAACATTTAGAAAAGCAAGGAATGTTAGTACAGCAGTTACAATTCCAATTTCCTTTGGCAATGACACTCAGAGACAGACAGCGAATCTGGTGTTCCCAGTGACAAAAATAAAGGCAGGATTTGCTGTATTGTTTTCTTTTTTTTTCTCCAAAACAGTTCCATTTTTACATGAGGGATTTTCAAAGCTGCATAAGTATCTGAAGATATAAGGATGCTTATTTCCTGGTTGCATTCGATATTGACACAAGGTCTTGTACAAGGTATGATGGTATAGGCAGCTATAGGGTACACGATATGCACATATCTAGTTTGAATGGCTGATAGTTTGAACGGCGATCAGTACAATGTATTATACAAAAACAATGGTTATGCTCCCATTTTCAGACCAATGATATACAATCTTTCCTCATGATAATGGATAAGTATAGGTTGCATATTGTCTTCAAACCATCCTCGGTTATTTTCCTCACTATACAAAGGATATCCCAATGTTATTTCAACCAGCACAGGCTCCAGACCTCTTACCTGTAGGTAATGGGAATACCTGGTAATGGGTTATTAAGGAGCTAGACCTTAATAACCATTTGCCACCTTTCTAATAACCACAAATAATGAAATGTGGTAAAGAGTTGAAGTAGTATAAAATGAGTTAATTGCTTCTATGTCATTATAGCAAAATTCTATCCTAGGACTAATTGGATGAGGTCTGCATTAGTATAAAGTAACAGAAACTGTTTCTATTAATTTCAAACCCCTTGTAAACCTACAAACTGCTTGTTAATTTAATTATTTTGTTGACATGCCATACTGTTTACATGTAATAAATAATTTCTTTCATTTACTTTGCTTCAAGAAGCTGCACAGTTAATGACCAATAATATACATATAATTATTGTTACATATTTAATTGTTACACATAAAATCAAAATAATGTGACTTTAGCTTATATTTTTCCTATCTGGAAATATTGATAAAAGAAAAAAATTATATTTTTTGCAATTTTAATTAGCATTTGTAAGGCATAGTGATGTTAACACTATTCAACTAAATAGATTGATATCTTGCACAAGTTATTAGGATTAAAACCATTTTACTTAATTATATTTTAACAATAGAGAATACCTTTCTTCGAAAATTGATTCATCCACTTAATTATTTGCTTGTTTATAGACTACACTGGTAAACTTAGGGCAGAAGTTTTAAAAAATAAATATAACATGTATTAAATAAAACTTATAAAATTTCTAGAAAAAAAAAATTAAATATTTTTTGGTCAAAGTAAATATTATAATAAATAAAAGAAGATGCTGAAAATTTCTATTTTCTTCATTTAAAAAGCATTCTAAAATATATATATATAATACTGCAAGATTTAAAAAAAATATTATTTCCAAACTTAAATTAATAATAATTTTAAAAAGTAAAAATTTTGGAATATTTATTTTACTTTTTGCAAAATAAATTTTTTATCTTAATACAAAATAAGACATGTTTCTAACATTAATAAGTAAACCTGAATTTAATTTTATTTTTACATTTTGAAAAATCTCAAATAAAAAAAAACTAGTTAATGGTTTTATGGTCATTTTTTGCAATAGTGCTAAATTCATTTGGAACCTACAATTAAAGTGATTTTCAAATAAATATCAATAATTGTAGTAGGAATCATACCCAAAAACTGGTAAACTGAAATCCAAAACCTAAATATTCAGCTCTCAACTTGATTAATTCAGCGAAAAGAGAGAAAAAATTCCTGAGCACATGACTTTGTAATCTATAATTTGCTACTAAAGGTGATACTGTACTTAAAATTATAAAAAAAAAAAAAAAAAAAAAAAAAAAAACAGTATATACATATAAAACAATGTATTTTGTTAAAAGTATAAACATGGTTTTTTTATATCGAAACTATTTATAAAATAAAAATTCAAGTTAAAATGATACAAACTAAAACACAAAAAAATTCACAAAATCTAAAATTACTTTCAATAACTTTCGCATCTTTTTACATAATTTTTACAAATAAAGCATATTACACAAGTCAATTTTAAAAACTTTTGATAAGTTTATGATAATTAAAAATTATATTAAATAAAATTAAAAGGTATTACAAACTATCAGTTTAATTACAAGTGAAATCATAAAAACATTTCAGCAAGATAACAAAAATTTTTTTAATAACTTATAATACAGAAATATAATAAAAATTTCAATATGAAAACGAAATTATAGCTTCTGGCAATGATAAATTAGTAGAGTAAATAAGTTTAATTCAGTACTCACTGGTTCTGATATTCCTTGTCCTGCAGAACCTAATGGTTCACCTTCTTTCCAACCTAATTTTCTAAGCATTTGATAGCCTACATTTCTCTTATCCATTACCCTGTGAAACAGTTAAAAGAAAAGGTTAACCCATTAACTACAATAAAGTAATTATGTGCTTCTCTATATAACTACTATAAAAAGAAAATTAATTTTTATCTTTCAAAATTGCATTTACAGCAAAATACAAATATGATAATAACCACAAATAAATATAATATCAAATGATGCATTTATTGAATTAGTTACATTATTACACAGTATAAATTATTCAATATGATTAAAGAATAAATAATTTTTATCTAAAGTTAGTTCTTATTATATTAGTAAAAGATAGTCTGCATACTGTCCACCAGTCTTTAATATATTGATACATAATTTATATTATTATCTACCCATTTTACACATTTTGTGGTTGAAGACAACATTGAAAGTGGTTATCCATAATACATAGTCTTAATTACATTTTATTAAAAATGCAGGCTTACATAGATATATTGAACCCAAAAATGACGGTAAATAAAATTAGGGGACTTTACCTTGTGTATAAGATTACAAAATTTATTTTCAGGTTCTAAAGAACAAAAGCAAAATTATAACAAAAGAAAAATAAAGAACAAGAAAACAAGCAAAATTCATCGTAAACAGGGAAATAAATTGGATCAGCAGCTGGATGTAACTTGGGAGTCTTCTACTACAAAGTATGCTGTACATTCTGTGTGTGGACCAAGCGGAATGATTTGTGATCGCTACCTGTGTTTTATGCATGTTATACCCAACTTATTATCGTTATATCATTTCATTATAATAATTATATCCTTTATTTAATTTCGAACCTTTCTTTTTCATATTTTAAGCATGAACATTAAAGTGACTTTGAAAGACAGTTGAAGTTTCTTTTCATTATTTTGAGGATTACAACATGCTATGTTATTTTGAGGAAGGAAAGCATCAGTTTTCTTCAAAAGATAAAAAGAACATAAAATTTACATTTTCAGTTTCCTTTTTCAAAGTGGGATCCCACATTGTTTGTTATTGCCATTCTCCAGTCTAATTGACATTTGTGTTTCATAAATGTTTCTTTTGGTAAGTGTGTTGTTCCAATATCTTGCTAATCCACTGGTACATTCCAATCCTTTTAATGTCCACCTTTAATATATTCTGCTTTGAATAATGCAATCAAAATCCAGTGAACTTTAAAATACTCTCACTATGAAATTTGACTAATGAGGTCAGAGTAGACAATCCGACAGCACTGGTAAAGCAAAATGCTGCACATGTTTAATGGTGGGGGTTGACAATCTGGTGCCACTATTGTTTAGTTGAGAATGATTTGTGTTATGTGAAACACTTGTTTCCACAAAGCGCTTATTTACTGCTTTGGTTTTTAACTGAGAATAGGGAAATGAGTGAACGAAAACTAAAGTTACAATTTCATTTTAAACTTGACAAGACACCAAAAGAAACTCATATAATGCTAGTACATGTTTATGAAGGTCAAGGACTGTCTAGGAAATGTGTGTGTATGAGTGGTTTATCAATTTTAGATAAAGACGTGAAAGTGTTTCTGATTAACCATATAGCAATAGACCAGCGACCTACATCAATGACAAAAACATTGAGAAAGTGAGGAAATTAATCGCGAAAGATCATTGATTCACTCCACATAATAGCTGAAGAACTGCAAATTAATTATGAATCCATGCGACAAATCATTCTAGAACTTAGAAATAAGAAAAACGTGTTGCCATCCTGTGCCACATCACTTGACTGATGATCAAAAGTGGCACATTTATAGTCTTCACAGGATTTTGTCAAAATGGCAGATGCAATATCCAATACCTTGAACTGTATTGCCACTGAGGATGAGTCCTGGTGTCTCCGTTATATACCTGAAATGATAACATTAAATCACGTTCTCATGCATCACCTTGTTGGGAAAAGGTCAGAGCAGAAAAATAAACCATCAAAACAATGCTCATCACCATTTTTTATTGGTCACAGAATTATTCACATGAAATTTCTACCTAAGAGAAGGATGATAAATGCATCCAGGTACACTGAAATTTTGGCATGTTTCATGAAACGTCTATGTTGGGTATGACTCCAGCTTGCACAACAAGGTTCATGGTTTTTTGTTCATGACAAAGCTTCCTGTTCCTGTATCCTCACAGTTAGTGGTAAAAAAGAATGTGGCACAAATTCAACACACTCACCAGATCTCAATACTCCAGACTTTTTCCTATTCCTACAACTCAAATTCACTTTGAAAGAAAAGATATTTGATGTCATTCCTGACATCCAACAAAACTTTTAAACTCCATACCAAAAGAAGACTGCAAAGTTTTCAGGACACATATAGGAGATCTCAGCGGTGCATAGTTATAAGAGTTCACTATTTTGAAGAATAGTAGGGTAATTTTAGACAACATTTCATCTATGTTAATATTAAAGAACTATTCACTGAAATTTATTGTTAGAGGTTGTACTTTTTTCCTAATAAAAAGTAAAAGTAAAAACTTTTTTAAATAATACATTTATTTTTAGGTTTCTCTAGATATAGAATTCAATGGATTTCAACTAAACTCTAAAGAAAATGAATTTTTTTTTAGTATGCATACAATATTTTTTAACACTTTGTCTACCAATAATATCTTTAAATAATGAATTTAATCCCTTCACATGTAATATTCTGTTAAAATTTAAAAATATAAATATTTTGGCCAGGGTAGGAAATCCATAGATGAATATTTTAAATGGATTAACAGAATCAAATGGATATTACAGATTTATGATTACCAAATGTTTTAAAATTAATTATGTAAAGATTGAGGTTACATATATTTTTATACGTAATATCTCCTCATATTTATTTTGCTTAATACTTGAAGTTATTCAACACAATAAATGACTCCACATATTATGAATGGTAATGATTAAAATTAAACATCATAAAAAACTTTACTTTCAAAGAGAATAAATATCAAGTCTTTGATGGTATACATTAATGTGCTCACATGAACTATATTAAAAATTACTATAAAATGGAATGTGCAAACAATATCTGAACGATCAAAACTATTTTAGTTTAATGTGTTCAGATATAATGAATTTAGAGAATTTTTAACATGGTATCATAAAATATTAGGAAAATAATGCATAATATATTTCTTTTACCTAACATAAATTTACCAAATCTCTAAAAAGTATTGCAATTTCTTTATTTTTTAATAAAAAAACAATATTTACTATTAAAAAGAATATTATTCTTATTTTTATACTTATGTATTATTCAGTTAAACATTGCACCGTTAAATAATTAAAATAGAAATGAAATTCATTTATATGGAACAGCTAAATACTGGTTAGTTTAATGTTTTCAAAATAGTAGTTTAACTTGAAAAATATCCCTCATAAAAATGCAAGTGATACATGCTATTCATATATTAAAATATTATTAATTTAGCCAAATACAAATTTTTAGTTTCAACTTAAAAGCTTACTTCTTCTTTTTTATTTCTTTTTTACATTACTTTTTAAAAATGAAAATATTTTTTATTTATTTGAAGTTTAAAATAAGATTTTTAAAAAAATAGAATTAAGTCCTTTAGGAAATCTGGGAAGTGCACAAAAACTGTATAGCTAAGCAAAAAAAAAAAAAAAAAAAAAAAAAACATTAAATATAAAATCCTACATTCCTGATTCAGTTAAAAAGACGTTTGGTGCTGTTTGTCACATATATGCACAATAGAAATTTTACCTAAAACTTCCATTCACTTGACTATGTCATTTGCATTGCATACTGCATTCATTTCATTTCACAAAGTTAATGGAATTAATTGTTCTTAAGAAAAATTGTTTTCAGGTTGCGATTTTTCTTCAAAAATTCGAAGTGTTAAGAAACCAACATTTTTGGAAACTTTTTACTCAATCAGATGATAGGTAGGGCGATATCTCTCTCATTTACTTCTTTTTTCAATACATTATAATCACTTATGGCAAAATTACAATATCAAACACAATTTACTTTATCTGAAGAACATGATGGATGACATGATGATGAAATACAAAGATTTAGTGTGCTGGTATAACTAGATAGAAACAGTTTAGTATCACATTTTTCAATTTGAATTTTTTTTAAGTCTATTTAGCCAAAAAATGCTTCATCGTGATACAATTATTTTCTAGCAATTAGACTATAGTTAGTTAATAAATGTAGGACTACATATATATTTCATCTTTATTAAAAATGAGAAAAAACATCAAAAAATAAATGTTTGACTAATGCAGGTGTGTGTGAAACATTTAAAAATTAATTAAGAATAGTTCAAATCTGCTTTTGTAAATACAAAAATAATTAAGCACATTGTTTGATGATCTTAAAATACAATGCAACTGATTTACTTATTTTCTGATATAAAATTAAATAAGCAAATGACTACTAAAAGATTATTTTCTAAAACTATTAGCAGAGAGAGAGAGAGAGAGAATAAGTTATTTAAGAATTAATGAAAAAATACTTTATTTTGAGAGTCAGAGAAAAATCCTAAAAAATTGCAGAATTCATGGAACAATTCATATTTTTACCAGAAAATGCACAAAAAACAAAATCAGTACCTTTCCATTGATGCAACTTCAGTCTTTTCATAAGGATTTTCACTACCAACAGTTTTTCGCCTGATTTCAGCTTTATCTTCATATGTGGCATCAGAAGCTGAAACTGAGTTTTTAATATCGATATAATCCATACCCTAAAATTACAAGAAAATACAAATAAACAAAATGTGTGTCTAGATCATTTTAGAACACAAAAACTGATTTCTAAATACAGAAAAATCAAAGAGAACATTTAATTTACCCAAAATAATATACTAGTATATATTCCTATATCTTTAACTTTATGTTAATCCTACAAGTCAGATCATAAGGTAGGAATTAAAATTCTCCAAAGAGAAATGAAATTTCTTTTATTTCATACAAGATTTGCAAATATGCTCTACAACAATTGAGAGAGTATATTGCTTTGTAAGAAAGTTAGGCCACTTCACTGTTTATACTGATTATTTAAAAGGATACTTTCAATCTTTTGACAATATGGCGCCTCATTTCCCTAGTGAATTAGAAAGAGGAATTAAACAAGATTCTAACAATAGAGGATTAGATTTAAGATAGGGTGGTTCCAAAAGAACCTAGCACCGTGACCATAGGTATATTGTACTATACCCCTCAGAAAGCCTTATTTGATGAAACCAGTGGCTGAAGCAAAATTCAGCAGACATTTTACAAGAATTTCCTGTAAAATCCAAGGTTCAATCAAGTGCTGACACAGGTGTTCAAATCTATGTACAGAGAAGGTTTCACATTCACATAAGATACGTATTGATGTTTCTTCAATATGATGACAACCTCTACATGTGGGATCATCTGAAACTCCCATTATGGTGAGATGTCTTTTAAGGTGGCAGTGTCCTGTAAGTAGACCCACTGCTTTTCTTAGACTTTAATAGCCTTGCTTGTCTTTGATCATTGGCATTGTACCAGTTCATAAACAATTGTTTTTTTAAGAGATCAAAGGCATGCTTTCTGATCAATTCTTTAGAAATACCTAGCACTGGTTCAGAATCAAAAAAGTCGGTTGTTGATCCAGTCCTTGCCAGCTCATCAGCTAATTCATTGCCAGGAACACCAGAGTGCCCAGGACCCACATTAAAGTGATGGGGTTATTATTAGCTAATTTACACAGAGTGAAATAACATTCCCAGATAAGAACAGAAGTTACAGTAGACTTCTGTAGAGCTAGTAAAACAATAAAGGATAAAAATGTGTTCAACAAAATTATAATGCTCCTAAATAATCTTGTCTTCAATCATATTTAATTTTTTTTAAAGCATGATGTGGCACACTAGTTGTAGGTGCACCAAAAATTTTTAATCACTCTGGACAAAACTATGCAATCGCCTTGGAATTCTTTAAAGGAAAACTGTTATAAAATTTTTGGATACTTGAGAGAATATTTACTATAAGATCATCAGTAATATACTCGAAGATTTTAATTTCCTGAAAAGTTTATTCTAGAAAATGAAAAAATTTTAGAACATCAATGAGTTTAAAACTTTATTTTCGCGAACTTCCATTTTGTATTGGAAGATTTACTAGAAATAACAAGGATTATTACATCAGAGATTACACAATATCGTCATAGTAACAAAATATTTTTGATGCTGACAGCAGAATATGTCAGAAGTCCTAAATAGTTCATAAGGAAAGCTGAAAATAGAAATTCATAAGGGCGGAAACTTCATAAAGATTTGTCATTTTATGAAACTAGTGACAAAAATAGCATTTTTATAGTGCAAAATATAATTCATTAGTGAGAAGTTTGCAAAATATGTTTTTAGAATTGGCAGTAAATTGATTTTTGTTTTACATTTTATCATTCAGAATGCTAGAAAAAGTTTCTTTTTTTTTTTCAATTTTTGTTATGTAAGGTTAGGATATTATTTAAAAGCACATTTTAAAAATTTATAATTTACAAATTTTAATACATTTCATTAACATTTCTGAATTTCAACTTAATTCTACACAACTAAAACACTATGTTTCATTTTTCAATAAGTTATAATTAAGTTTCACTTTTTGCTATATAATAAATACAATAGAATTTTAATAAAACTTCAGCACATGCTATTATAATATTTGAACTATAAATCTAAAAGTTATCATAGAAAATAATTTGAGACTATCACTAAAGATATAATACTTAATTTTATCATGCAATACATATTTATTACAGTTTGGTAATTAACTTATCAAAAAGTAAAACAATTTTTAATTATTATATTATGTAAATTGAATAAAATATAAAATTCAGAAAACACTTATGGAATATTAAACTGAACAAACAATTGAAATCTCAGTTTATTTTTAAATAATTAAATATTAATTTTGAATAACATAATGATTGATACATATATACATTCACTAATATTATTTACTTCTAATCCATATTTTTTCTTAATTCTTCGAACTTCTTTCTTCCACTCTTTTCTTTTCTCTTCATTAGTTTTAAACACTGGAATACATTCCTCTAATACAAGAATATATATGCAAAATCAATCATATAATACAATAGATCAAAAGAATTAAAAATGGTTCACTTCAAATTAAACTATACTTTTAATTTGCAACAATGAACTCTATTATTCTTGCAATATCAAACTTAATGAATTCTTACCTTGTTGATTGCACAATTCTTCCATTATTTGCCCAGGCTCGCATCCATCACATGTATCATAACCAACATGTATATGAAACAAGAGTTTACAAGATCCTATGGATACATTATCTTCATGGTGTAAGATATGAGACTGGCTTTCTTCTTTTGGCTAAAAGAAAATTTTTGGATCAAATTAAGAATGGTAATTTTAGACTAATAAGAAGATATTTTACAATTGTGTCTATTATAATAAAAGTTAAGCACAAAATGTTAAAAAAAAGGGGGATTGAAATAATTATTAATTAGACAAAATTTAGGGGTCTTTTTAAACTTATAGACATGCAATTCTAGAATAGATTAAGTTTTATGATTTTACAATACTTAACGATTTATTTATTTCTTCATTTCAATAAAATTTGCTAAAGTATTTTAAGTAAATTTTGCTATTAAATCAGTGTAAAGATGAATTAATCGAAAATTATTCACTTCAACAAGAACCTAATTTATAAAAGAAATATTTACAAGTTAATAATTATATTTAAAAACAATTTAAAATTATATGATAAAACTATAAACAGAAAAAGACTGACATGGGAATTCATTAACTTTCTATAATAAGCATTTATTAGGAATGAAAATGAGGAAAAAAAAGAAACCTTTCTTCAGTAAAAATTAAGCAGCACAAACAACATTACTTAACTTCATTAATTTTGCAATTCATAGAGTTTGATACTTTTTTAAAATTTGCATATGTACATGCATTTGGAATAAATAAAAAAATATATGTACATGACCATTTATTTTAATATTATTTATTTCCTAGAACTATTTAAATGATATAAAAATGGCCAGAGCAAAAGGTTGAACAAGCAGAGAAATTAATGAAAAATTAAAATGTGATATTGGAATTGTAAAATATATACTGACATTTTAATATAACATGATATGGAAAAATGATCCTGCATTCAAGTAGCATAAAACGATAAAACTCCTAATCCTATAAAATGCTGAAATAATTTGCTTGACATATTTACATTCATTTAGTGCCTTCATTTATTTGCTATGAATAAATATTCAGAATAACTTAATTTAAAATTTATACTCTACTAAAGTTACTCTCATACAATCAAATTTCAATATATTAATAATAATTTAAGACTTAATTATTTTTTCTCTTAAATTTACTGAATAAAAACTATCTAAATTTTTAAAAAAGGCAAAATATAAAAAAATTAAACAAATTTGCAATTATAAAAAAAGTTTATTTTAAAGATTTAAAAATTTAAGGATTAGAAAATTGTTTATATGACTGCTTTGAAAGAAAAAGTATGCAAATAATATTAAACAATATATAAAGACTGAGTTTATTAGATTTCTTTTCAATAGAATTTAATTTATTCAATTATAAATAATAAATGACAATTTAGTAGAATTAAACTTATTTCTGAAAAAATTTAGTTTTGATTTAATTAAAAATATTTGAAAAAAATTTCACATTAAAAAAAATTTAATTTATTCTTAATATTTATATTTTATTTATTTATTTTCACCATTAAGAATGAATTTAGTTTCTGTACCAAACTGAATCAAAATGAATGGAGGCCTTAAAATTTTTAACTGATAAATTGAAAACAATTATTGATTACTTGAATTAAAAATTTAAGCTTCAAAAATCCAGAAAATGCAGTAAAAAAGCAATAACTCACTTTAATATTATTACCACAAATATTAATTTTTAATGTTTGAGATAAGGCTTATTTTATAAATATTGTAGAACATAAAATGTGTTTTATTTCATGTATGTGTTTAAGTAATAAATCAAATAAAAATGTTAACAAAGGTATTTTTTTATTATTATTAATACTTCATGATCACAAAAAACATAATCTTAGACAATATAAACAACAAACATATTTCAGACATATAATCAACAAAAATAGAAAAATGCAACAAAATTTCTAAATAAAAGAATTGTAAATTATGTTAAGCTTAGGTCAAAAGATTCCTTACATTTATTTAATCAATGACACAAGAAGAATTTTTCAGAAATAACATGAAAATTTGCAACAGTTATTATAATGAAAATTTTACTTTAAATATTAAACTAGATTGACCAAGAACAAAAAGTTGAATAAACATGTGAAAGCAAGAAAAATAAGTAATTGAATAAAATGCTACAAGAAATAGAAGATGTATTAACATACTAAACTAGGAAAACTAAAGACATTATCTTTAATAATGATAATGATTTATAATATGGCTACATATTTGTCTTTTAAATCATTCGCTAATTCTTTTTTATTTAAGTGCTATTTATTGCATTAATTTCTAATATAAACTTTAATTTCTTATTCAAACATCTATATTTAACTTTATGATTGTATCAAATCTTCAAAATATAAATAACAATTTTTAATACAATTCCAGCTACTTTTTCCCTTCAAACATAAAACATTTTAAAAGCTGGGTTTAGCTGAAATAGATGGAAATATGATGCCATATTTAAAAACATTTTCTCTTTAGAATAGATCTTATATTTTCTCATAAAATATTCTGAAAAATTATATAGCCAATTTTTGATGAGAAGCTTATACTTCTGATATAAACTTCAGTCTTTTAATGTGTGATGCAGTCAAAAAATAATGCTCAAACATTGCTTGCAATTCATAAGAAATAATAGGAAATGCAAAGCTAATTTTTCTTCTAAATTACCTATAAAATAATACATGTATGGAGAACATCATAAAATGCATTTGAATATCTTAGATGTTTTGATTTTAATTACTAAAAATTTCCTGTATATAATCTAAAAATTATGTATTTAAAAAATTTCAAATTTCACTGTGCACATTATATGCTGTTGTTGATGAAATGATAAAAGACATTCTCTCTCAGAAAAGCTAACAACAAAGTTTTGAAATAAATATTTGTTTATGCCTTCATGAAATAAATAACAGATGGCATCATGATTCAGCTGGCTTATTTCATCTATAATCAGTTTTATTCAATTATATTCCTGAATGAATTTGATTCCTTGTAAAGATATTACTATTGCATAAACAGTTGCTGTCATTTTCTCCCTTTTTGTCTATCTTGAGTTATTTCATTCTGAAAATATTTAATTTGGAACATTATGGAAGCAAATTAACAATGGATTTTAAATTAAAAGTCATTGAGAAGGTAAATATAAAATGGCAACAAATGTGTTAAAATAAGATTTAGAAAAAAATTAAATATAAATAAACATGCATGATATTGTAATGCTTCATAGAGAGTTGAAATTTCAAGAGATTCTGATGGGGAGGTTAAAGATGGTTGGTGAAATCTGAAGAAGATGGGTTTTCTTTCTTTCTATTGACACTTTGGGCGCTTCATAGGCGTGAGATAGTTGTTTGCGAACCCAAATATGACTCCTTTGCAATTTTGCTTCATTGTTAATTAAAAGCATTTGTTTTCAAAATTTGGAGTCATCTGTTTGTTTAACAGTATAAAAAACATATCCAATGCACGATTCGGAAATAAATCACTTCTTCCATTTAACTATTAAAGAAACAAATTCTATTTTTAAGAAATATATCTAATTCTGTTTTAAAAGTTAATAAAAGTCATTAAGTTTTACTAGCTTCTTCGAATTATTGCTTTTAATCAATTCCATGCTTTCATCTTAGTTTATCATACTTTGTGGTGAGGTGCATTCAAACAGATTTTTTTTATAATAAATGTTTTTTTCTGTACAATTTATTATATTTTTAATCATACATGTTTTTTATTTTATGGACATGTTCAATTATTCACTAAAAATATTGCCATGTATTATGGAATTTTGTTTTACTCATGAAAAAAGTCTTGCTGATAATATGCCACTGTGGATAATATACAAGAAAATATGATGTGTGTGTGTGTGTGTATATATATATATATATATATATATATATATATATATATATATATTTGAATAAATACAATAAAGTCTCTGCCCAAAATTGATATATTAAATGCAAACAGTAAATTTTATAGTTGAAAAGATATATAAAAAAGCATTTTTGTAGAATTTTAATAAAGATATTACAGTTTTTATAAAGATATTAAATATTAAAAGAACACATTCTTTTACTACAAATGTACATCATCAGAACATTCCAAGCAATGAAAAAACTTCAAAAGAAATCTAATTCATGCATATAAAAAATTATTTGAAAGTTTTTTTCTCACAATCAAAAATATGCAATGTTGTTCATGATAAAGTAAAATTTCAGTTTGAAATTCATGAAAAAAGAAGAGAATAGCAGGTTAAAGCAATGAAATAGAAATATTTTTGTCTAAATCAGCATAACTAAAAAAACTTAGCTGCACTTATTAATCACAGTAAAAATATTTACGAAAAACTCGATTTTTTGAAATCAAGATGGTTATTTACAGCAAAGGTTAATTAAAGAAATAAAATTAAATGTAAAAAATAAATTTTTAATCAAGCAAAAGTTTAGATATTTTCTCAAAATTAATTAAAATTATTTATTTCCAAATCTGAAAATATTTTAAATTTGGAAGCTTTTATATATAGTTTAAATTAACAAACACACTTTTATAATTTAAGTGCCTCAAAGTGTACATTGTATAGGATTTCTTTGAAAATAATGAATTGAATCTTAATGATTATGAACGATTTAATAAAGGAACATGTTGAATTCGAAACTTCAATGCTTTAAAATAATTTTAATAAAAAATAATTGCTAATATAATAATAAAAAATAATTGCTAATAATTATATTAAAAATAATTACGAATATCAATTGCTTTAAAAAGCTTGAAATGTCACATACAAAAAATGTTCTTTCTCACAAAAAGTCTTATAAGTATGGGACAAAAAATAAATTCATTGAAATACCGAAAATTACTTTTATGTTTATATGAAATTGTAAAATAATGACACAAAAATAGAAGTATCAGTGTTTATAATAATCACTACAGGAATCTTATAATGTGCAGCAAATATCTAGTTGCACATTGATCCTTTACTCCAAGAAGTCACACGTTTTTCGATCAAAAAAACTTTTCTCAGAACTAAGCCTTTTAACAACAGTATCTCAGAATTTCCTTCAATTGCTTGAAAAGGTAATTAAAAGGAAAAATCATAATGAGATATACCAAGAAATCAATAGAATACTTGAAAAATTGACCTCTAAGCAAAATAAGATTATGCACATATGTATATAAAAGATTTACAATTTCTAATAGACATTATAAAGAAATCATTAATGTCTTTATTAGATATTCAGAGAAAGTAAGCAAATAGAAGTCTATTTGAGATGTATATTTATAAAAAAGAGATATTTAAATGAAAATCAGCTAATAGCGAGTGTAATGCAGATGACTATTGCCTGCATTAGTTAAAGTTATATGCCTTTATAATATATTCTGATACTAATTTCTTTTAAAAAAAATTTTGTATTTGTTTGGTTGTAATTTAGTGCTTTTAATACAATAAAAAGCATTAAAACTAATTACTTTAAAGAATTATTTTAATATTTATTTTGCAAATGATAAATATTAGAGCTTCAGTCATTAGTTCAAAGATCCTCCAATACTTCTTGACACTTTTCTCATATTGTGAAAGTAAGGTAAATTATTTAAATGTTCAAAAATCATTGGTTAATTAAAGTCACCAAACACAGTTTTAGGAATTCACCACTCTAAATCTATACATATAGTTTTCCAAGCAGTCATATCAAGTCAGTCTTCTAAATAGAGACACTGCAGTCTTTCTTGAAAAACTTGGAACAGTTCTCTCCTTTTCCAGAATCTCCTATCTCTTATTACCTATGTGTTGAATCTATTTTAGAGTTCTTCTAAGGATCAGGTTAATAAACAATTTAGTTGTGTACAAAGGAAGAGGACAATTTATATGTTCCACTATCAAAACTCTCCTCTTAGGCACAGTGCATCAGCTTTTTCATGGCCCATAATTCCACAATGAGTAGGAACTCACTGGAATGAAATTCTGTGTGCTAGTGCCTTGAAGAATCTATAGTCCAAAATTCGCATATGATTATGATATATCCTCCCATGGGATTTCTCACCATATTTGGGGTCTTTTGTTTTGGTTATAGAGTTGCTGGTTTATCCTTTGGGGTAGCAATTTGAGTTTTCACAGCTTTTCAGATTCTTTTGTAGATAGATTAATATTTTTTATTGGGTTTTATGTCATTCTTAAATCACATATGTTTTTTAAGTGGCAATAGCATTTAAATTGCTTTGAAATAAAAAAAGTCTCAAATGTGCCAATAGAGATTTACCATAACAGTTCCTAAAATTCTTTGATTATTCTCACTTTGGAATAAGCTTTCAATTTAAGCATTCTAGATGATATCAAGTGTTATGAAAATAAAACTATTGTTTCAAAGACAATTAAGATTAGGGACTTAGAACAAGTATGTCTTGCCTCAATGCAGCAAAAAGTCAGAATTCTCAAAAGTATTTTGAACATTTCACAAACTTAAATGAATTCAATTTGCACATAATTACAATCTAAATTCTTGAATTTTATCTCAAGCAATATCTTACATTTTGATTCATTTAAAAATTCATTTAAAGTTATTTATAATGACACTTGTTGAAAAAGAATGATCACATTAATATCTTTAATGAAATACCAATTTTCTTTTTATTCTTTCTCTTTATACCCAGTGTAAAGTTGGCTCAAGAAATAACATTTTTGTGAGTAATAGCTGATTATGTGCAATAAACAGTCTGATCTACTATTCAAAAATAACTCATAAAGCAAAGGAGTTTATACATCAAATTCATTCAGAATTTCTATGATGTATGGTTTTGATATAATAAAGATACCTGTTGAATTGTTATATTGTTCTGTGCTTTCAGATCATCCGCTGAAACAAGGGGCTATTATCTATTAAGTGATTCAGCTTTTAAACTAATTTCCCACTAAAATTTAAAAAACAAAGTTTCAATTGCTCCTAATATAAGTACTTCATTGTCCAAGCTATATATTTTATCATGATAGCACTAAGAAGTAGATATTCCTTTTCTATAGTTATAAGGGAATGAACAATAGCTATATTCCCAGCTCCATTTTAAATTTATTCTCAGATCAAAATCTTAAAAAAAATATTCTATTATTTGCGTTTAAATATATTTTCAAATGCAAAGATACATTTAATGCAGAACTTAAGGAGTCAGAAAAATATAAGTTAAGAAATTAATTGAAATTATGAAGAATATCTATGAAATGAAGATTATACGTATCTTTAAAATTAATTTCATGTAACAGCTTTTAAATTAATAACTTACAAATGAAGATTTTTCATAATATAATGAACTACATGAATAATAAATTTTATACCCCCTAATTTATTAATTAAGCTCAAAATTATATTAAATTTTTCAATTCAAAATAAGAATACTACAAATAACTTTAAATTAAATAACATCATTAACTAGCTTTCATTCCATGGGAAACTAAAGTATATTTTTACAGAATAATCAAAGAACTGTTTTTCAGAAAATAAACTAAAAAAACTTTTAAATAATAAATTAATCCTTTTAACAGAAACTGCCAAATTGTTGAACAATGCCTATCAATGAAACAGAATATATTAATATTAGTGTAAATTTAATTTTATTAAATACCAATTTTAATTATTTATATCAAAAGAGTATATAAATTCTAATACAATCAGAACTGATTTTTTGAAAAATTAGTGAGGGTAATAGAATATAGAAAAAATATCAACAAGTGTCTGTATGTCTAAACCAATGGAATATACAGAAAACACATCATTTTTTTCACCACTAGAAATTAAAATGAAAATATTAATAAATATTCCTTAAAAATTAATAATATAAATAAATCAATTTAGTAAACTGAAAATATTGTAAAAAATTACTTTTGATAATCTTGTATCATTCAAAAATGTGCCATTTTGACTTCCTAGGTCTTTAATACTATATTTCCAGGTCTCCCTATTAAAAGTTACTTCTGCATGTGCCTAAAATATGATAAATTTAAGTGTCCTAATAACACTCTTTTTGAAATTAAAACTGAGAAGAAAAAATTAATATTAAATAAAAGTCATAAACATATAATTTTTTTTACACACAAGTAACATCACAAGATAAAAATATGAAATGAATGCAAAATATATTATATTATTAATTTATTAATAAGAATATATTTAGAAAAATTAATAAAAATATTCAATATCAATTTTAAATTTACTGTGGTTCAAAAATATGAATTAACATATTTTTTTTATCTTACTTATGTATCAAATTCTTTAAAAATAAATCAACCATTGAAAGCAAAAAATTGGAAAAAACTGGGACAAATTTAAATCAAATGGAAATAAAATTTCATTCTCCTAATTTCCAGATATGGACTTAGACAAATCAACCATAACATAATTTTGTTTAACAATAAAATAAAAGTATTAAATAATTTTGTACGTATACAAACTAAAATGACAACTTCTTACAGTAAATTCATGACTAAAATATATGACATAACTACTATTCAAAATTATTTAATCATAAAGTATATCCATATAAGTTTACTTTGAACATAATAAAACTTTCTTAAATTCATTTAATATTTCCAACTATCATTGTCAAACTACCTTCCTAAATATTTTTAAAAAATCATGCAGTAAAAAATAGAGCAAGATAAATTTTAAAGTATTTTATATAACATAACTCCAATGATTTTGAGTTAAGCAAGATACAGTAACTCTTAATTTCAACTTATCAAATCTCAATTCTAAAGCAAACCTTAATGTAGCAATGGGAGAAATACTGCAGTTATAAAAAACAATAAATAATATTACTTAATTACAAAATATTTCAAATAAGTAAATTTATTACTATGATCTCTAAAATCACTTTTCATACATCTTAAAATAAGTTTGAAATAAAAATGAAATAAATTTAAAACACAGCACTTTGTTGTTCTAATAATGCTACAAAAACAAATATTTAGATCCAGAAGATTTAAAAAAATTTAGAATATTAAATTTAACATAAAATAAAAATTTGTCTCCAAATACTTAAAATAAAAATAAACATATGAAGCAAATAGAAAAATGTGAAGTAACAAAAACATTGATAATGTTGTTGTTGCAGCAACATGCTTCCCTGTACCTAGCCCAGAATTGGGCTCTACAAGTTAGGTGGAAACACCCAGATTTATGGAAACACCCAGGTTTATGGAAACACCAGTCTTCGTAATTTAGAACCAGAGACTAAGCAAAAGATTCCTGTTACTTCACCTGCACCCTCAAAGGTATCATTTCAAGTGGAGGATATTGCAACTATGAATTATTTAGCATGCTATAGCTATCTTTAGTGAACACAATGGATCTTCAGTTAAGTCAGGATTCAAATTCACAATCTGTTAATGAAAATGACATCCTAACCAACCAAGCCACTGTGGCCTTGTTCATCATGTTCTATAAATTATGGATCAACTCAAGAAAATATTACACAAAATTATTTGCAAAATTTAGGGGCATAACCCATATATGCTTCCATCATTAAGTGACTGATGCTTACTGTGAATTATAAGTATCAAACAATTTCATTTAACAATTTTTAATTTGAACAGTAGCAAATTTTTGAGCATTTTTTAGCCTATGAGTCATATCAGAAAAATGAAATGAATGAACAAAATTGCAAAACCTGAAAAATGACTTTAATCTCTTATTTTTTAACTTCTTTATTTGGTTTTAAGATAATAATTTGACATGGATTCACATCACCATATACTATATTTTTCTATGATCTTGGAATCAATTATAAATTTATATTTATTTTTAATAAGACCTATAATTTATTATTTTTGATTTTTTTTGAGATCATAGCTGTTTAAAGTAAAAAAATCATAATAACAACATTCATGCAAACAATGTTTTTTATACAATTATTGAAACAATCCTTGAATAAATAAATGAAGCATTTCTACTCAAAATTTTAGCAAACACAACATTACCTAAGTTTAAGTCAGTGTGATTTTTAGCTGTCTGCAAAATTTTGTTGATAGCTGAAAATCATGTTGATTTAATTGACACAAAAGGTGGCAAAACATATTAAAGATAGCAATTCATGATACTTGTATGAAGAAAATATAAAATATTTTTAATTGTACATTTAATTGTAGAAAACATTTTTTTAAGGTTTCTAATATATATTAGTAATGAGTTTAATATTTCTTTACATAATTTATACATATTTAAAGAATTTTTATTGAAATAATGCTATACACTATTTGTTTACATTTTAATATTTTTCTAAACCATTATAATCTGTATTATTCTTAGTTATTTATTACTCAAAGTAAAAATATAATTTTACTAATAATTTACCACATAAAGTATTAAAAGTACAATGATTCTAATGGCTTCATTAAAATAGATTTAGATATCAGAAGCACTTGTTACCTAAACATTTCACATCAAACTTTCCTCATAAACTTCAAATAATATTTACCACCACACAAAAATTCAATCATCAGTTTTTTTTTACAAAAAACTAATAAATCATTTTTCAATTTATTAACCATTGCTGAGTACTTGCAGCAAAACTGCAAAAACAATTTTAGATAATACATGTTTAGCTTTAAAAAAGCTTAATTTTCCACTTCTTTAAATTCCGTAGTGACTTTAAAATTTGTGTAATTCTACTGAAATAACAAAAAAGTTTAAAAAAAAAAAAAAAAAAAAAAAAAAATCCCCACAACTATTTAATTTGTGAATATATCAGATAAAAATCTGACAAAAAATTAAAAAAGAAAGATTTATTTCACTTTTTACGGTTGAATTTGTTTACTTATTAACATTTTTGCAATAAATCAATATTTCACAAATTATATTTTCTTGATGAGCAAATCAAGATTTTAAGCGATTTTCTATTCCTCTCCTAAGATTGGGTTGTTTAAATATAATACTCATCATGGCAAATTTTTTTTCATGAGCAATTTCAAATTAACTTTCTTACCATAAAGATTATTATATCGCTTAAGCTTTTTATTTTAATTATATTATAAATGGCTTAAGCCACAAACTCAGAAAATTTTCAAGGTAAGTATTCTTTAAAAAATATAATTATCTTTTATTAATTTATATAAAATTTTTCTTGCAAATCAATACTGATGTGCAAATATATTAAGCATAAAATTTGAAAAGTTTTATTTATAATAGTTTGAACGGTGGGGAAATTAATACAAAGAAATTATAAATTCATAACTTAAGTTTCTTTCACCATAACATGCTTCATATCATTGGTATTAAAGGGAGTAGTTTTTCATATTATTCCTTGAATATAAATGAAAAATAGTCATTTTAAGAATACTATAAAACTATAGTTTTACATACTTTACTTATGCTGGCATCAGGAATGAAAACTTCCTTCAATTTATCACGACCAATGATGGCACCAGTATATGTTATAAGTATTAAAGTTCCAATTTTAAGCTTTTCAGAACATTTTACAATAGCTCGTATGCAAGGAAATCGCATATTAGAAATTTCTGAAAACAAAAAGAAATAAACTTAAAAAATTATGTTTAATAGTAAATTTATTTCAATCTAAATTTATGCTGTTTAAATGAAACTCTCAACACATAAACTAATTAAATCTAAAAGCAAAAATCTGTGTGAACTGTTTATAAAATAACTGATTATGTTACGTTCTAGCTGTGGGGGTGAAAGTACATGACAATGGTCATCTTCCTCTGAATCTGATGAAAAAACTTCTCCTTCTTCTGGGGAACTATAACCCTCATTTTGAACATCTTCTATTTCATAATTATTCACCTTATTGTCTTCATTACACTGTAACGCATTCTGAAATAGTTAAGCAAAACATCACAACATAATCCTCTATTTTTAAAAATTCCTTTACAAAGAATTATAATTATTTGTTCATTAATAATACAAATTGGTTACCAGTTCAAAAATTAATATTTGATTATTAAATGAAACTATTATACAATAAAACTACAAATAAAATTTTCTGCATACATTACGATAATGTATTTGAAAGTTTTTAAGAACCAGAATTGGATATGTTATGTGACATATTTAAAAAGGGTAGACAATATTTTCATAAACTGGTTAAATAATTGCTAACATATAAAATCTTAACTATAATAATAATTTATAGATATTATCAAATACTATACATATTTCAATCTAAATTATCTGTAACATTAAAACTTTAAAAGATCACACACACAAAAAAAGATCATTTCTTTGAGTGTGATCTTTTAAAGTTTCACACTCACAAAAGAAAGTCATAATAAATACTACAGATTTTTATATTACAAATATTATTACATTAACTAATAAAATTATACTACATTATTTTGTATTAATATTAAAATAAAACAAATGTCCCTTTTAAAACAACATACACTAAATAGCCTCTATAAATATCTTCTTTTCTATTATTTAATATCTTTGCCCAAAAACAAAACTACAGATAATTATGTAAAATATATTCTTGAATAAATAAGAGAAATTAGATAAAAATGATAAAAATTGAATTTATGCAGTTTTAAAATGTTAAATTTCCATATAAATATGCACTATAATTAATAAAATTTATAGTTCAAAGAAAATGTAACTAGCAAATTTAAAAGATTGCATGCAACAGACTATATATTGTTGAATTAAAAAATCAAATTACAACATAATATACTTTTTAAGGAACAAAATTTTCAGTATTTTTCAATTTGATCACATATTAAATTCATGTATTAAAAAATTAATTCAAGAATTAAAGCATAATGTATATCAATCAAAGTAATCATTATTTTAATCAACAAAAAAAAAAAAAAAAAAAAAAAAAAACTAATCCTTTAAATTAAATATTTTGATCTTCTAAGTTACATTATGGTATTGCTTTCATATCCCAAAATTTAATGTTAAATATCAGTTTCAGATCACATTATTAAGATAGTTCAAACTCCAAATCTAAACACTAAGAAAATGCTGAGATTAAATCACATTATTTTACTCACTGCAGACATATTTGTGACACTAATTCTAATCCTATTAAATATGAAAGAATCAAATAAAGCAATAAAAATGTTTTAAATAGTTAATTTTTTTTAACAGTCATTAGAAATTTTTTCGTAAAAAATCATTCCAAAAATAAAATTGCAGAGTTTAATGTTGTATTACTTCCATCAATCATAAAAATAAATAGTTTACAGTAAATTGGATATAAAAAACTTCTTAATTTGAAATTCATACTTGCTTTTTAAGCCAATATCTCTTTCTTGCTTTCCTTTTTTCATTTTCTGTGTCAATATTATTTTCATTTTTATTAGTTGAAATATGTGAAGCATCTAGCTGATAATAAAAATTATAGGAAGAAGATTCTTGGTCATAGCTATAGTAGGTACCATTTTTTGGATCATATAAAAGATTTCTGACCTAAACAAAAAGCATATAATTGATTTTTATGTAAAAGAAGAAAAAATATGTTAATTAAATAAAACAGTTATTCTCAAATATAAGCTATTTAGAATTATATAAATAATAAAATGCAAGAATAAAATCACGATTATTACTAATTCAAAGTACTACTGCTTTCATTTATATTAAGAAAATAATAATATAATAATTTTATTATAAAGTGGAAAATAGAAAGTATGATATATCATTAATAAATGCCATCTCTTAAAATACTATTTATAGATGTAGACATGATCGAAAGTTTGATAAAGAATTACTACATGTAACAGTATTTTAGTCATCCACCTTCTGTAATGGAAATAAATTGACAGAAGTCCATGAGTAACTCATCCAAATCAAGAATTAACAAAAAATAATTTCTATTAAAGGATAATAACATGCATCTTCTAAATGAAATACAGTGAAGTACTTTGTATACGCCCAGGTAATTTTATTCTCTTTATATACTTACACACTTTTGCAAAGGTTTTATTTGCATTTTACAGAAGGAATTTTTCCTGAAAATTTTCTCCACTTTTTTACCTACAGACAGTATATTCAGAAAGTTTTTTGTTTGTTGAATATTCAAGAATACTTACACTTTATAAGAACTCTTCTACTAAGTTTTGATAAATAATATTTTGCTGTGTTTTAAATTAGTTATATTTTGAAAAATAAAACATAATTTTAAAACCAATAAGGTATTTCGCAACAGCACTGCTGATAATATGCTTGAATACCACATTGCTCTAAAACCTACTTACTTATTTTTAAAAATAAGTATGACAGATGTGTGTTACTTTAAAATATGATGTTTTGATGATTATTGTCACTTTAAAAACCAGTAATAAGCAACATATCCTTCAGTACAGCCTTTCAGCATAAATGATTAAAAATGAAAACTTCATTTTTAATCACATAAGAAAATGCAAACTTTCCAATGTGAAGTTATTATTAAAATAATTATTATATTTTTGATTACTTGAAACATGTATTGTGTAACAATCATTGGCAATATATTTATTTAATGTAGGAAATTGTATAAATTAAACATTTTGCATATTCAACATATTCTTCATAGTAAACAAGTCAACATTTTTATTAAATTACATAAAGTGGAAAGCTTTGACTGAACGGATTGAGTGAAAATTGAATGCATCTTAATAGAATATTTTTTGGAAAATATTCTATATAATTGTTTTTTATTTGACCTTAAAAGCAGTAAAAATAAAACTTACTGTGTCAAAATAATATCCAGTTGAGTGGCTGTAGTACATATGAGTACTTTCATCGTATATGTAATCTGACATTCCCATATTTTGTTCTGCCACTTCTCTAACCAAATCCTGAACTGTTAACTGTAAATAAAAATTATCTTGAAGATCAAATGTTAAAAATGAAATTATAGAAATAAAATATTTAAATAAATATACGAGATGTATAAAGTATAAGAATTTTCTTAACAGAACACTCATGCAGACTTAAGAAAATAAAAATAATATCTGAACTAGTTGTAATTTTTCAAGTTGAATGGATATTACTTGGACTTTGAGTATTTATTTATACAACTTCAATAAGATAACTATCATATAATAATATTAAAATATAACTCTATCAAATTTTTATGTAATAAATGAAGAAAGTGTTACTATTGTTCAAATTAGAAAAGATTTTAACAAAATTAGAAAAATGTTGTTTTTATTATATATATCACATTTTTCTAATATCATTAAAAGCTTTTCCAATTTGAACAATTATAGTAACACTTTCTTTATTATATATACATATATATTTCTTGCCAATTAAATTTTTAACAGTTATATAAATAAAAGTTAAAATTTTTATATAAAATACATTTGAATTCTTCTAATATTATAATATACATACTCTGGTCACAAGTATATATAAAGTCAATTGTTATAACATTTAAAATAGAATCACTTTAACTTCCAAGATCAAAATAATTACCACATAACTTTAAAAAAATGTATGAGAGATAACTGATTCCTGACTATGTTTTCTTAAGTACACAATAAATTAACATATTTAAAGAAAAGATTAATTTTATTCAGTTAATTTGGCAGCAAAAAAATAAATTCAAAATTTATACAAACACTAGTTCCATCAGGAGGTTGCCAATCACAAGTAACATTAACATCTAGAAAAAATTATAAATTAATAGTTAAAGAGTGAATGAGAAATATATATATATATATATATATATATATATATATATATATATATATATATATATATATATATTCAGATTAAAAATTAAAAGTTATTTTCATATAATTTAAAAGTATAATATACTCAATATTTAACAAAATAAATGAAATTCTTTTTCTTATTTTACAAAGAAATAATTGCAAAGTTGCTTACAACTATATTAATGATTTATGCTTTAAACATTAAATAATGATAAAATTTTAGAAAATTTAAAAAAAATCATAATTTTATGATTAATAGTTTGAGATTTTAAAAAGTAGGATAAATTTACAGAATTTTGTACAATTAATTATCTTCAAAGGAGAGATGAGAGATAAGATACATATAACATTGATGGCAAAGAACATATGATTTTATGAGCATGGTTGTTTGGATTAACTATTTCATAATTAAAGCAATAATTCAAAAATGCTTGATTTCTTATTTTGAATGTAAGAAAAAGACAAAAACATTCTAACAAACATAAAAACTAAAAGTTTATACGCATTTTTCTTCAAAAGACAAGAATTCTATATTTTAGTTTGTCAAATTAAACAAGACACTGTTTACATTTAAAAAAGACAGAGAGATAAAGACGCTATAAGAAAAGAAACATTAAGAGAAAATTTTTAAAAAAAAACCATTTTATACATTGCAACTATTGAGAAGAAACTAATAATAAAAAATGTTCTTGAGGTAAAGGACTAAAGCTTGTGTTTTGTATAAATTTACTGCTCATTCAACAGGCTGTTAATTTTTTTTTTAACAAAATGTAAAATCCGAGTGACTAATCATAAATAAGTTAACCTTTCACCCACAGAAAAAATGAAATAATTTCATTGATTGAAAACAACTTCTATGTTGCTCCAATGTGTATTCTTATGTTTCCATTAAAGAGAAAATGATGTGGCTAATTATTTAAAATACACCCTTAGATTAATAGATTATTTTTCTATTTCTAAACAAAATAAAAAATATTAACATAAAAAATTGAACACATTATATAATATATTGAATTTATATAAATTTTTACATTTCAAATAGAATGCATTTCATTAGCATGTTTAAAAATGTGTTTGTTTGTTATTTTACTAACATATGAAAAAATTAATTTTAAACAAGAACTTAAAGAATTTAAAATGTAACATCCCATTATCAAGCTTGTGAATCATGAATGAAGTTATTCACATAATGAATTTTATTATGTGAATAACTGGACAATCTAATTTAAGATATTAATAATGGTGAAAATTTTTTAATTTTTTCCGAAAATTATAAAATTGTAAGTAACTAAGAAAGATACAAAAATTTTAGATTAAGATAAACCATGCTTACTATCATCATCTTGAATTTCTAATAAGCAATTTTCATTGTGTAATTTATCTTCATCTTCTTTTGAGCTTCTTTCCTGGGGAAGAAGAATCGCCTGCTGAATCATTGCTCATACAATAAATATCAGCTTCAATGTATCTTGAAAAAAAAAAATTTGGATCTTACTTCTGATATATCTTGTGTGTTAGTTATTTTGCTACTACAATCAGAAGTATCACAAATATTTAGATTATTCACTTGGTGGACAACAGTTTCACAAGAATAATCATGATCCTCTTTGGATTGTTTTACAGAGCTATTTGTTTCTTCATCATCTAATTGAATTTGCAGGCTGTTATTATTGCTTTTACTATCAACTTCAGACTTATAAGCAGAATATAATACATAAGCATTTTTGGTATAGTCATAAGTATAATAGGCACCATTTTGAGGCACATAATAAAGCTTTGAATTCTAAAATAAAAATATTTATATTAGATACAAATATTTCTCAATAACAGACATTTATGCTGGTTAATATTGTGTTTGTTTCTTAAAAATTTAAATTTTCTTTTGTTTAATTTTTAATTAAATTTAAATTAAAAAAATTGTCTGCATCCCAGAAATATTTGTCAGGATATAGACAACATCTTTATATATAATTCGCAATTTTTGATAATATTCAGAAAATTTATTCTTTGGCAACAATAATCACATATTCTTTGCAAACAAAACACATATTAAGTTACAGCTATTTAATCATAAAATTTTACACTCATTTAAATTGGGAACATGTGGCTGTTATGAAAATAAAAAACAAAATTATATCTATTCAATTAAAATGTCTAACTAAACTTACATTAAGAGTTTAAATTTTCAATACATTAATATTAAAATTTTATGAAATCAAAAGCACATTTTCAAGTTGTTAAAGAATACTTTTATACATATTTTCTTAAAACTTTTCTTACAAGATGAAATATTAAGCAAATCTTTAAAAATTATTTTATAAATGTGTTAAAAAAATAATAATCGTATTATACACTTTTTCCTTACAAAACAAAAATTTTAATAAATTTCAAAACAAATCTAAATTAGTTGCTTAATAATAATAATAATAATAAAAAGACAAAAAATACACACATATATGAAGCATAAAATTGTACCATTTTTATTAATATAGAAATTAATGATGATTTTGACATTTGAGATAAAGCAAATGCTATTGAAATGCAAAATGTTACAAATACATGGAGACAGATGAAGTCAAAGCCTAAATGTGCAATTGACTACAATGACAAAACGGGAAGTATAAATCAAGTCACCCAGCATTAGCTGCATATTCTACAGCAAGAAAAACAGGGAGAAAATATTACAAGATTTTCCTCCATTTATTAGATTTAGCATTGTGGAATTTTTACATTTTGTATAACAGCAAGTTCAATATTTCCTAAACAATTTAAAATGGAACTTATGTCAAAACTAATTTCAGAAAATTATTGCCACTTAGAGAAACTTCACAACATTTTCTAAGTGTTATTTCAGCTACTGAAAAGTCAAATCCAACAAGACTGTTTTATGCTACTGGAAAAAAGGTTCCAGAAATAAGTCACTGGAAAGAGACCAGATACCAGTGTAAAAAATGTCAGATATCACTCCATGTTGTCCAATGCTTAAAAATCCATTATACAAATAATAGCATTTAACTTTTCCTATTGGCCTGAGATAACTTGGAATAGTAATGTAGCATTAAAATTAAATGCATTAATGCTTGTAAAGTATTAAGAATTAAATTTAAAACCTATATCTATTTTATTTTGTTTCCTAACTGAATTTAATAACAGAATAAAAAAATGTGATGGTCTTTTCGCTATTTACTGTAAAACAAGCAGTAAAATGCTTAAAACTAAAATCTGTACACAAATATTAAAAAAATAAAAAGAAAAAAAAACATGTACATGGAATTTACAAAATACATTAATTATTTGAAGATTTAAAATTTCTCACACACTAAAACAAATGCCTTAATTTGTCATATAGTTTTTAAGCATTTTTTTAAATGCATTATTTTAAGAAGCATTCAGATAATGTCTGAAACTAAAGAGCTTTACATTTTTTATTATATTTTAACAGCCGAAACTGCATTCATCATCATTACTTCATAAATTTCATTTTCTAAAATGAAAAATTATCCCTGTTTATTATCAATCAAGTTTCAAATCCCAATTCAAACTGAACTATAATTGCAGTCAAGTGATCATTTGCTCTCCATTGCTGTAATTATAAAGGCATTTCTTCAAAGAGACCCGAATAATAATTTTCAGAGACTAAATAACGAGATAAAAAGAAAAATAGTTTTATATCTATATGAAGAAAATTTCTCAAAGAAACATTCTACTTATAAAACTGTTTTATAAGCAATAGAATACAAATATTAAGATAGTTTCACCAAGAAATTTTATTTTGGCAAATAACACTTTTAAAATCAAGGCCTATAAAGAAACAACACTAAATATTAATGATGTTTCATAATTCTAGAATTATAAAATTTATTTTTTAATTTAAAACAGTTTTTATAATTTTTACGTAAAAAATTAAGTAATATTTGATTCTCACAGTGTCATAATAATATCCTGTAGATGTGCAATAATACATTTTGTAATTTTCATCATATATATATTCTTCAGAGCATCTTACTTCTAATGCATTAGAATCAGATGCCTAAAATACAAAAAGATAATAGTCATAATAGACATAAATAACAATAATAAAACATTCCATGTAAATAAATAATCATGAAAATTAGAATGAACTTTTACCAACAAAATTTTTTTAAATTTTGTACACTAAATTAATACAAACTTTGTTGTTTTTATTTAAACTTTTATTCAGCATAATATTTCAGGATTTCTGAAACGAAAATCACAAAAGTACATAATAATTATTGTTAAATTATATAATACTACTGACTGCAAAGAAACTAACAATTCATAGGTAAAATGACTATTTTAAATTAAAACTAACTTTTTTATAAGAACAGTGAAACAGTTTATAGAAAAAGTATAAGATATATGTAAATAATAAAAAATAAATCAATATTAAAAAACAAACAAAATATCTTCCAAAATATAAGATAATTTTAAAATAATGCTAAATGCATTTCAAGAAGTCAATGCCAATATTTTACAAAAAAACAAGAATCAGAAGATATATCATCAAAAGCCTATTAACTATATATGAACACTGTTAAATGCTTCAATCAATTCTAAAAAAGTGAGCTAAAGAAAAGGAAATGCAGAAAATTTTTAAAAGAAAGACTGTCTTGGTAAATTTCTATGGAAGAAGCCTTTCCACCTTTTCTTGTAATTTCATGAAGTTTAAATAGAGATACAAAAACATTATTTACTATACAAACGTACTTAAACTAAGAATATTGCTTATAAAACGCATTATCATGTACATAAAATATTACCATTAATATTTAAAAGTACAAAAAGAAAATATTTTCAAAAATCCACAGTTTGAAATATTTATATTGTAATTTAAACAAATATTACAATATAAATATTTTAAAATAAAGATATTAATAATGGGATCAAAATTATTTTTAATATACAAATTAATTATGTAAAGATACTATATATTATTTAAGGATTCCTACTCTGAAAACAATAGATCGAGAATGTCATTTGTATAAATGGTGAATATTTTTTTTTAACTCAAAAAGTTAAAAATAACACAAAACAAGCAGTAAACACTATATTGAAAATTTCTTTTATTCAGACCATATTTTTATTCATGTAGAAGCAATAAACTTAATATGGGAATTCATGAACATATACTTTACACGATAATGAGAGTACTTAAACCAATTATGGTAGAACATGATGTGCAGCTTCAGTCGAAGAAATGTATGATATTCTAACACAGTACATGAAAAAACCCAGAAGTTTAAATCAAATGTGATAATTTTCCTTAAGATGAAATAATAAAAAATCAAAATCAATGTAAAAAATACATATAATGACAGCATATTATGTTTTAAAATAGCCAATGATAACTGAAAATTATTAAACTTTGTGATTACAAATTCAATGAAGAGCTATAGTCTTGTTTTTTTAAACTGCAGGATGGTTATCAATAAAAACGACACTTTTTGAATGAAACAATATTTATAAATAAAATGACAATGATAATATAATATGCTTCCATATTCCCAGTTCTTCCTCAAAAGCACTTATAGGAAAAGGCTCCAAATATGAGTCTATTATAAACTGGAAATGTTGTTTAACAGAAAAAAGATATTCCAAATAATAGTTATAAAAAAAATTTTCAGAAAAAATATACAACTTGTTGGAAAGAACATTGTAAGTAATGATTTATTTATTTTTTATATATCTGAATAAATATTTTACATTTAAGAAATTTACATTAGTATAGTTGCTTTTCTATCAAATTTGTTATTTGAACTATTTGTTTTACTTTTAAAGTAAAAGAAATAAATACAAGTTGTATAAAATTAGTTCATTCATCTAAGATTTTAAAAAAATGTAAAATAATAACAATACATTATTAAAAATAGATAAAGTTAAAAATTAATAATTAATAAATAAAATTTTAGATTAAAGATATAAATGCTTATTCCTACAAATCTTTAATTTACAAACATTCATGATATTACAAGAGAGTGGAATCTTTCTAACATGATCATATCCATGCAACAATAATCAATATCCATTTATGAAGAAAAATTTTGATAACTTTCTTTTCTACCAATGATACATTAGTGTTTTTATACATTAATGATGTTTAACTTTTATCACTGGATTCCTTTATAATCTTTTAACTTTGGAATTTGGACTAGTGTTTTTATTTGAGAATAAATCTTTCAAATTATGAATGACTAATAATACTGCCGAGGTTGAAATCCTAGATTTATTTTTAAACAATTCACATGGAATTTCTGCTGAATCTAATTCCTGTCATACAAACCTAGTATTAGTGTATAATCAATAGCTTCAATCACAAATATTGTAAAATATTTTTGAAAGGAGTGTTCATGTCTTAGAATTGCCTAATGGGAAAAAAAAAAAAAAAAAAAAAAAAAACAATAAATTCTAGGCGCAATGGATTTGTGAATCATCATTGGCTCTATTTAAGAAATCAACATATTTGAAGATTACCAAGAACATTTATAAGACAATTAAAAAGATCCACTGCAGACCAAAATTTCATTTCAGGATTTTATGAATGAGAATGCAGATGTAAAATGTACATAAAAATTAACATGTGACTTAGAATAAAAAATATACAATTAAAAATTTAGCTTTGAAGCAGAAAAAAAGTTATTACTTAGCCTAATTTTCCATCACTAAAATTAAATAAGAATTGTTCTTAAGTATGAATTTTATTTTGTATGAAAAAAGTTTCTAGTATAGAGCATACTAAATAATTTATTTCTAATAATATTTCATTTTTACATAGAGAACAATTAGGTAAAAGAAAAATTAATTTTAATATTTAACACTCATTTTTTGATTTTATGAATTTTCAATTTTAAGATCAATTTTACAGGATCCTAGAAGTTTGCAAAAACCGTGTCTACAATAAAATGTTTGATAATTTTAAAGTTTCATATCAAACAAAATTAAAAATATTAATATTTTAAAAATGTACATTTTGTATAGACTATATGTCTATAAAACAAGCGTCTATATTCAAATTTATGACATTTTTATACAATTTACTGTATAATGTTACAAGCAAATATAAAAAATTAAATAATGTATGCTTAATTTCACTACTCTAAATTTTTAATATTTAAATGCTATTTTGCACCATTTAGTGCTACTTTGATCAGTTAATAAAAAGAATATTTGTGCACATAATAAAAATATTAGTACAAAATATTGCTCAATTAAGTGGGTTAAATTTAACAGAAATTGATTTCAATGAATTATTATTAGGTCTTTTTTTAATTTTTAAAGTCTTAAATTTGCTCCGGAATTCTATGAATGTGTTAAATTAAATCACTTAATATTGCAGATTTCAAAAGAATTTATTTTGCAGTTGTTTCACTGAGTGTTCATAAATATTGAGTTTATGAATGTAATAAAAATGTTTGAAACAAGAGATGAGTCAATATTTCGTGACATTATTATTATACACTCACATATTTGATTTGACAAAGTTTAACCATCAACTTTTGTGTGACTTCATTAGTATTATTATTATAAAATATTGCATTTAGCATTATTGTTAAATATACCATAATTAAAGCATGTACTTCTTAATATTATTTAAATGAATTTAGAAGTTACCTCTTCAGATTTGGCATCTTTACAATCCTTTAATATATTTGAAGACTCTAAAAATAAAATTAAATAAGCATTAAATCAATTAAAATCATCTATCAATATATTATTTATATTTTAATTAAGATATCAAAATAATTAAAGCAATCTGGAGTATACTCAAATAGCATGATTATCATCAGATATAAAAAGAAATAATAGATTGATGTTGAGAGGCTATTTTTCAATTCCTACTATTATTCACACTCTCCCTATGTATGGCTTTCTCTATTAGAACTGGTGTTTCTTCAAAGTTATTCAGTCTTAAAGAGCCTCTTAGTACCTGGGTAGGTTCTTTTGGTGGTGAAATGTATGCAATTTTTATAGTCCTTAAAGCTGTGATTGATATTCGACAACAAAATATTGTTCATCTATTGACACTCAGGCAGCTAAGCAATTAATTACTAATTACAGTCCATTTCCATCTGAGATTGTGCTTGAGTATAAGCAGTTTATTGATTCATTTCTAAGCTCTGGAAAAGATGTCATTTTCCAAGGGATTCTAAGCCATTGTGGCATTCATAGCAATGAGCAGGCAGATTTGCCGACCAAGGAGGCTTCAACATTACACCCACCTTATCTCCCGATCCCAACAAGATGTTTAACAACATCTCAGGAATAATATATGATAAAGAATTTCCCTTTTTCAAGACATGGCAAATGGAAAGACTTGGGCTTGCCTTCTTAATAATCAGACTTGAATGCAGTTCTCACTCCTCCCTAGAGTTGAAGGAGTAATGTCTCTCAGAATCATTACTGATCATGATTATCTTCAGGCTCATCCATTCAGGATTAGATTTGCAGATTCACCAGTTTATTCTCTCTGCTATATTATACTTATAACTAGAGAACACCTTTTTAGTTGCCAATCTTTTCTTGATGTTTTGGTTCTGAAACTTGAAAATGCTAATTTTTCACTTCAAAAGATTTCACTTTCAATTCATAATTTTAATATTAAGAAATAACTGTTACTTCACTGAAGCACCACATGGCAAAGAATGTTTATTTTTGCAATTAATGTTAATTTCCCAGTTTTTTCAGCTTCCTCAACATACTCTATTATACTTGTAGAGGTTGTCATTATATGGTAGAAACTTCAATACACACCTTATGTGAATGTGAAACTTTTTCTGCACATAGATTTGAACACCTGGGTCAGCACTTCATTTAACCTTGGATGTTGTAGGAAATTCTTGTAAAATGTCTGCTGAATTTTGCTTCAGCTACTGGTCTCTTCAAATAAGGCTTTCAGAGGGGTATAGCACAGTAGACCTATGGTCACAGTGCTAAGTTCTTTTGGAACCACCCTATCTTAAATCTAATCTAAATCTGACACCTATGTTATAAATCTAAATTAAAAACACAAAATACATTTTAATGAAAACTCTGGTTTCTAAACAAGTTGAGATTAAATCAGTTTTCAAAATCTCAATAGCGTTCTATCTCCAACTTTCAATACCACAATCGCACACTATTGTCAAGTTAAATATCGAATATTTAATTGTATTTATTTAGTAAAAAACTAAAGAACTAAAAGCTACAAACTTTGCAGCACATATTTTACAAAACTTACATATAACAAAATAAGTATAAATCTTTAGAAGTCAATAATATTATTCATATTTGGACAATAAAAAATAATCACAATCAATTTTTTAATTTTCTTTCAATTAATAAAAAGTATATAAATACTTTAAAAATAAAACGTATAAAACAAAACCAAGCTAGTATTAACAACTGTGTCATAAATCAACATCTCTTGGAGGCATCCTCCAGAACACCCATGGTATATCAGTAAGAATTCTGATACATGGATTGGCTTTATTGGTGCTAGGAAAGACCAAACTGTTTTACCTCAACTGTGCACTGGACATTTGAAAACCATTCAATTTTCCAATGGCACTAAGACAGTACCTTCTGATAGTAAAGCCCGACTACCATGTGACTAAATGACTGTGACATTGCATTTGGAGGCTGACGTTTTCTTCTAGGTGAACATTTTAACAGACAGTTGTTACTGTATCGTTTACCATTTAGCGGTAGTTTGTTTTTGAAATATTTTATCATATTTTCATCCTGTGTAACAATTAAGAACATGCCTTTTAAATGTAGTGTAATTGCTCATAAACGCAATTATGATACTGGAACTAAGGTTTTTTGCTTTTGATTCCCACAGTTCTCCATGCTTTTGATTAAAACACTAATGTATGCATGAAATTCCGGGACAAAACATGGAAGTAACCAAACATTCCAATGTCCAGGGTAAGTAAATTAATTTTATTTATTGTTTCATTTGAATGACTTTTATACTATTACTTTATTTTTCAACTTCTTCAATAACATTAATAGCAATAAAAAATTACAAATAAAGTAAAAAAAAATTCCAATAGAAATTTTTTTTTAAATTTTTAATGCATAAAATCATATCCTTCAAATAAAAATTTTTATAGAAAAATAAAATAATTATTTATTTTTTGATTCATTAATAATAATAAAATGTTTGAGGTAAAAGAGAAGTGTAATAAGATAAAATCTAAGCTATTTTGAAATTAACTTCAGAATGAATACTAATGATCATATCAAATGAAAAATCTTTTATTAAAAGAGAAAAACTGAGATTTCTTTGTTGCATGTATATTAGCTTTCTTAATTTAAATTTTACTTCTAGGTGTGTGAACTGCATTTCAAATCAAGTGATATTTAAAAACTATAATTGCTTTCAATAAGATGAATGGTAATAAAATAGTCCTATAATATCTGAAAATACATCGCCGAGCTGGCAGCCGAATGGTTAGCGCTCTTGCCTTCGGTTCAACAGTTCGTGGGTTCGAATCCCACCTTGGGCATGGATGTTTGTAGTGGTTCGGAATCCACTTTAAGCCGTAGGTCCCGGTCTAATTAGCCCTCGTGTGCATAAAATGACCGTTGAGCGACAAACAAACCAAACCTGAAAATACATCCTAATGATATACCTTGTATCTTTAATGAATGTACAAAATATTTAGCAAATACAAATGTCATAAACAGGATCTCTCAATTAAACCGCAAAGATGTGAAAATTTCAAATGTTTGAAGAAATAGTTCAAAGAGTAAAAAGAGTGACTTGTGGAATATAAGCAAAAATACTATTTTGCAAATTTAGATGATATATAAAAATGCTTGAAAAATATAGACATTCTGGATTTTTGGGCTGTAGTTAATAGAAAAAGCAATTTTATGTTTATAAAGAATGGTTGCAATACACATCCAAATTTGTATACTAATGTTTTTATTGATGAAAATCTGATTATAAATGGTTTTATTAAAAATGTGCGAATAAAGAAGTTGAGTAAGTTACCATTCAAATTAATTAACATTTCAAATAAATTACCATTTCAAATTAATTATTTTATTGATTTTAGCAACCATTTCAAATTAATGTTAATTTGAAATGGTTACTAATCAGTAATATATTACAAAATATCAGTAATATACTACAATATATTAAGCAAACTAAATTAAATGAAAATTATAAGGATTATGAAACAGATTTACGTGACTTAATTGATATTTATCCTATTTGTCAGAAAATACTGTAAATAAAATGATGAGCGATGTTTTGTGTTTTGTAAAGGAACAGATTTCTTTTGTTGCTTTTTAAAATCATAGAGCATATGCATTTCCAGTAATTAGGATATTTTGCATGAATCTGAAATTTGCCTACCTTTTTTTAAAAAAATTGGAAAAAGAAAGTATTCTTATTATCAAATACCTGCGTGCGGTACACAACATAAAGAATATCAATGGCCCCTCCTAGTAGTATTTTCTTATTGAATGCTCAAGTAACAATACATTTGTATATCTCTCTTATTTTGTATTCAAATTTATTTTTATTTAAATAGATCAATCTTTATATATTTATAGATGAAGTAGAACATTTTGAAATAGAGAATTTTCTGAGGATTTTTGATAGACATTTTTCCATTCCATTTCAAAAATTTTGTTATGAAATTTTTGAAGTAATAAATTATAAATCATTTAGAAGTTTAATTTAAGATCTTGAAAATTTAACAATAGATTAAAGTAAAAATTAAATTTTTTTCAAAAGAAAAACCATACTATGGACCCCCTCCCCTGTTTGCCCCAGGGGGGAGGGGGTCCATAGTAAATTTAAATAATAATACAAGTAATAAGTAATTTTTAAAATACAAGAAGTAAATTAAAGCAATAAATTATTTATATTTTTAATAGGTTTTAAATTTAAATATAATAACGTAACAAATTTATATATATATATATATACCGGGTGAGACAAAAGTTTGTTACAATTTTAAAAATTCATAAAAAAAGAAGAAAGTAAGATAAAGAAGTGCGGTTGCAAGAAAAGGCTCACAAAGTAGTCGGATTTTTTTTTTTTTTTTGCAGCAAAAAAGTATTACTTAAAAAAGTCGCCTATAAATGGTGTTGACTGTCCGAAACACAATGAAAAGGACAACAGTACGCTCCATTAATTTATTCTGATAACAACAGTTGTTCAATATGACCTCCAGTACATTGTACGACACAACTAAGGCGACTCGCAATGCCCGTTACAGCTGAATGCAATATGTCGGATTGAATTGCACAAACCTCACGACAGATGGAATCTTTGAGTTCAGGCAATGTTGAAGGAGATGAATGGTACACACGTGATTTCAAATAGCCCCACAACCAGAAGTCGACCGGAGTGAGGTCGGGTGATCCTGGAGGCAATGTGATCTTGCAACCTCGACTGATCAGTCTCTCTTCACCAAAGGTAATCAAAAGAAATTGTTTTACTGGATTGGCATAATGTGGTGGTGCGCCATCCTGCATAAAGTTTATTACAGATAACACACCTCTTTGATTTAATGTGGGCACGACTTTGTCACGCAAAAGAGTGAGGTAACGCTTAGGGGTTACTGTGCACGTTTTCCAGCCCAATCTGGGACACGGTTTCAAAGAAGAAAGGTCCGACAATGAAAGATGAGGTAAAGCCACACCAGACTATCAACTTGGCTGGATGCAGAGATTTTGTCGTGTATTCACGAGGATTAGATGTTGCCCATATACGAGTGTTATGAGTGTTGATATCCCCCTGTAGTGCGAAGTGCGCCTCATCCATCCAGAAAACGTTGAACAACCACTGAGGGTTGTTTTCGATTCTTGCCATAGCCCACTCGGTAAATGATTCCTGCATAGCTGTGTCTCTTGGTTGTAACTCCTGCAGTGACTGCAGTTTGTAGGGATAGATATGCAATATCCCGTGGAGGATATGTCGAATCGATGATTGAGGCACATCCAATATTCTTCCAGCTTCCCGAGCACTGCTACTCCCAATGGACGATTCCGCAGCTAAATCATTCATTGTGGTTTCCACCACAGTAATTCGGCTCTCCGCCAACGAGGGTCTTCCACTGCATGGCCGATCCTCCAAAGATCCCTGCATTCAGCCAGTTTCCTCGAACCTCTTGACAAGCTTGACTATTCCAAGACACGATATGGGGCCTTTCTTCGTCTTCAGTCCTTTTCGTCAGGCGAAATTTTATAACGCAATAGTTGCTGACTCTCCGTTCAAATAGAACAACTTCACCAACAACGCTCGATCGGGTAATGATAACATTCTGAAAGCGAATGAGAAATTCTCGAGTATCATGACCTTTTATCGCAAGATTAATTTGCATAACTCTGCTTAATCTCTCGATGTCAGCACCATCTATAGGTGACTTTTTTTAACTAAAACTTTTTTTACTGCTAAAAAAAAATTAAATGAATTTATATATATATATATTTATAAATTTTTAAGAATTTATATATAAATTCTTAAAAAGATTTTAAGCAAATATTTATAATTAATAATAGATTATGCTGCTAATAATTATTTTAGAATAAAACAGAACACCGGGATTTAAAAAAATGCATAAGAATTATTAAATTATGTGTGTGTGTGTGTGTGTGTGTGTATATAGCATAAAATTAATTTTATTATTTTGATTTGGTATATTAATAATCACAGATTTATATTTCCTTTAAAAGTACTTCAATGAAATTATAAATTCCAATATTGAATAAAATTTCATAGACTTGATCTTATGAGTAGAAAGTTTGTTATTTACAATTTGTTATCAAGTTATACTTGAATAAATTTTTTCATATAGCTGCTATTTTTTAATATTCTTTGTTGAAATAATAGTTTAAGCAACATAAAATCAGTTCCTTCAGAATATTTTATTCATGAATAAACGAGGTTGTTCTCAGCCACAGCCTGTTGACATCATAAGAGAGTGGTCCGGCTTTCTTAGCTGTAGAGGATGATGGCTAAGACCTTTTGAGCTTGCACCAAATGTCACATTGAAGAGGCAAGTCCCAAATATCTTTTATACTATGCTGGTCTACTTCATGAGGATCTCCTAAAGGAGCCCTGTTTGGCTGTGTTGAGATTAAAAGTGGAAGACCTCATGGATCTGATCTGATTTCAGATCAGAGGGATCAGTAAGAAGAAGAATAAATCAAAAATATAAATAACATACATTTTTATGCAAACTTGAGTTTCTGATTAATCAGGCACTGATGCCCATTTCAAAACAACACTTTATTCTAGTTTAACTTATAGAGTAATACATCAAAAAACATCTCTAATATTTATACACAATTTTAATAAATTGGAACTAGTAGGATATTCTCTTCCCGCCATTGAGGACCATTGCAACTTTTTTCATTGCCAAGTTAAGCAAATACGAAATTGAAACTTTAAAACTAAATCAATTACTTCACAAGCATAAATTGTATAATTATATAAAAACAAATTACTATAAATGCTTCAAAGGTTACTAGCACACAAAATAAATTTTGTGTATGTAAACAATCACTTTACATCATAAATCACAAGTGATACAAATGCATGAAAAGATTCTGATGCAGAAAACCAATTCAGCACATCTTACAGCCCATATTGGCACCTTTTAATTTCTTTAATAAAATATTTTGAGACATTGATATGACAATATTTATCTTTCTGATCTGATAATTATCTTTTAATTTAAAATTATATTAATAAGTTGAGATTTTTAAAAAATTGTAGTATAAAATTTTAGAAAATAAATTTTTTTTAGCAATTACAGGCTTCATATTAGTATACATAACACAGTAGATTTGGTGACATTAATGATATTTGCCTTCATTTGGGATAGTGATAAAATTTGTGATAAGCAGTAGTTGATAGGCAAGATTGGTGGGTTATTGCCTTTTAGAAGTGTTTATTCCTTAACAATTTATATCTTTTTGCAAAGTATATTTACATATAAATGTTATTTTTTATTGGCAACAGTTTGGCAATAAGAATCAACTCATTTAGCTGTGTGGCATTTTGGAGAATCATGCCAAATATATGTTATATATTCTATGAATTTACTTTACTTGTTGACAATTTTGTCCAAATGTTTTGTCTTGTTAAATGTTGTAAATTTTAATCAGTTTTCAAGATATGAGGATTATATCTGAATAATTTATATCTTCATTGAAACAATAAAATAGGACATTTATTTTTAACTCACATTCCAAATTTGATAATGGCATTGTTACAAAAAATGTAATCATAAATTTAAAACTTGCATTTGCTAGAATTAAAAAGGTCAAATCATAGGTACCAGTATAGAGGTAAATGCACAAAACTTAGTTTACTGCATCTGAATGCTTTCTGGCATTAATATGATGGAACTTGTATTTTAAGATGTAGTGAGATTGTATTCATGCATAAAATTTAGTTGATGTGATAATAACACATGATGTAATTGATATGTTTTGATTTCATTTAACTACAATTTAAGCTAATGAAGTGATTAATATAGTTTGAAAATACTGATTTCTTATTTGTTTATATTTTAGATGCATCATGATTTCCACTGCAAACAGGATAATGATGCCAAGATTATCAACAAAATACAATTTCTCAAACATAATTTGTGGCATCTATCATTCAATATGAAATCAAAAGGCTTGTCTTTTATATACAATTTTTGCTACAAGAATTCTACAAGATAAGACTGTAGATGATGCTGAGTTGTATTCCTCTACATTTTCTTTTCCAAATCAATTCAGCCCCATAATTTGTCAACATTTTGAGTGTGAATTAACAATAGTTTTATTTATACATAGACAGTTTCACTTCAGGTCAATTTAAACATATTTTTTTGCGAGGGGGTCATCTTTTTCTGGGAAAAACGAAATAGCATCTTCCTCATTGCTTGGTAAAGTAAAAATTGGTAACTTTTTTAGAGCTTAAATTGGATAAAAAAAAAAAGCACTATTTTGTGAGATTTGAATGAAAACCAAAGGTGAAAATGTGCGTAGTGGAACCTCAGTTCTGATTTTTTTAAACATAATTTGGTAATTCATACTGATTGCTGCGAAAATCAAGGTGCACCATATTTAGAAAGTTAAATTAGAAGTTTAAAGGAATTTTTTTACTTTTAAGTTTATTAAATGAAATTTAATTTGAAAGTTTCTTTTAAGTTTGAAACGTTAAATATTTTTACAAACTCCTTCATTGTAAAATTAGTTTTAGTTTTGAGTGTTGCTAGTGACAGCAATTTACAAATAGTGATAAACTAAGTATTGATTTTTTTTTTTTAAATCCTCCAAGTAATCAAGTAATGATTAGGTAAGTTCTTTTGCTTTAAACTTCAGTTTTTATCAGAATGTATGTTAAATATAAATAGAAACTTGAGTTTTTAATATAAATATGTTATTTATATTATTGATTTATTGGTTCTCAATGGGATTAGACTCTGTTTAGCCATTATGGAAATATAAAACAGGACTTAAAGTTCAATGATTAAAAAGTTCTTGCTTTAAGTTCCTTTTTTAATTTTGTCTAAATATTAGCTGAAAATTAAGAATCTATTACTGATTTTAGCTGCATAAAGCCTAAAAGATGTTTATCTTTATTGAATCTTAACAAAAATCCATTTTATAAAAACAAAATTTCATTTTAAAACAAAACAATACATTAATCCTAATACTTAATTATTACATATTAAAAGAAATCTAGTATTAACATTAATTTTTACTTTATTGAAGGTTTTCCATTTCTCATACTTTTTAGAGACTTTAAAATAATTTGGTTAAGTTACTCATCCAGCAAATGAAACAAAATAGTATATGGTACCTATCTCAGTAGAATCACAATTATTCCGTATCAATTCAGAATTTTTACTCTTGTCCATGCCTTGTGAAATTATTTCGTCTTCTGGAGAAACAGAAGGCACTGTTAAATTTGCATTATTTGTCAAATGTTTTCCGTGCTTATCATTTTCAATTTCAGTTTTACAGAAACAAATATGACAAGATTTATTTTGATAATTCAGTAATAAATCTTTTAAGTTCTGAATTTGTAGTTTAAGTTTTTCAATTTCAGATTCCTTTTCATTTAATATTATTTGCAAGTTAATACAATTAGAACAATGACAAGAACTATTCATCTTATTGAAAGTAAACAGCTGCCTATACAAGTATAAATATTCAAATTTTAAAAACAAAACAGACGATTTCGTAAGTTTCAAATAATATTACTTCAGTTAAGTTCGGTAAGATGAAAGAAGCATTAAATATTTAGATCACGCTGAAACTGTGATGTAAAGAAAACAACCAACCAATCATCTTTTTGAAGAGAATTTAAACGAATGAATCGTGCGGAAAGTTGATTTCACTGTAACTGTGATCGTCAAGCAAACTCGGTGGAAAATTCGAATAGAATTTTTTTTCATAGCGAATTTTATATCGGAGGAAATTTTCATCTTATTTAAAATAAACATTTAGTTTTATTTTAACAATTGCCTCAGATTAAGCTTATTTTATATCTTTTAAATCATGTCTAAAAATGTTTATTATTCCGATAAGTATTACGATGACAAATATGAATACAGGTAAAGGACTTTAAAGTAATATTTGAAATTAATAACAACAGTATTAACATTTTGTACTATTATCTGCATGATCATATGCTTTATGTTATTTATGATAAAATGTATTAAAATAAACTGTTCATATAGTTTCTTACAGAATTAAAATCCTCTGGTATATTTATTCATTGTTAAGGGAGTACCTGTACACCGTCAGTATTTAGCAAAAGTTGACTTACAAATTGAAAATATTTTGTATCTTGAAATACAATTTTGCATTTATCTTAAGAGTTATATATTTTTTAATGTTCAACATTTGAAAATTAGTAAAAGCAAATCAGCTGTATGATGTACCATTGTAAGTTTTCTGTCAGTATTGAAATAAATTTTCAAATATACATTCAGGCCAGATATTTTATTCATGTGTTTCGTAGCAAAACTTAATGACTGATTTGGAATGTATTGCGTATGATATTATTTGAAATTGTATAAACTAACGTAACAGGTAATCACCAGATTTAGTGACCTTTTATATTTGTTGCAAGTTTTTGTGCTTTTTGACTGAGTATATTTTATCCCAAAAAAATTGCTTTTCACTGTTTTAATAGTAATTTTTGGGGTTAGTACATTTTTTGTTATTGTTTTTCATATTTTCATGTGTATTCCTTATCATTAAAAAAATATTAACACATTTACACAATAGTACTTTTCAATTTTACCAATAAATGTGATAATTATTATCTTGTGAAACAATGTCTCAAATTACTATTTTTATGATTAATTTTTAACATTTTATCTTTTGCAAACATTTTAAATGATAAAAAAAAAATAGTTATACTTTCAAAATAATGTTTTTCTAAACAAAATATTACGATTTCTTTATCTGTTTTCTGTGAGTTGTCAAAAAATGTCAACACAGAAGATTTGTACCAGCAAAACTGAATAGTATCAAACTAATAATGTTCTACATTCTATTTTGTAATTTAAAATATTTCTTATGAGTTTAAGAAATAGTCAATATAAATTGCTTATAGAATTGGCAAATTAGCATTAATAATGAATTGAAAATGAAAGCTTTAGGTGTGGAAACTTAATTATTTTCTAATAACAATATTGTGTAAGTATAAATAACTAAGAAATGTGAAAATCTATTGAATGATTAAAGAAATAGAAAAGAGCCAAGAATATGGATATGAAATTATACAGTTTAAAAAATTTTTTAAAGTAAATAGAAAAACTTTTATTAAATAATAATTGGGGGAAAAAGTCACATCCTGGAAACTGTATCTAATAGTTATATTTGCTTTGGATAAATACATTTATATTTGAAAAGAAGATATTCATCTTAAAATACTCAGTAAATTAATAGATAGAATATTTAAAAACTCTAAAATTACATGTTTTTTTATACAATGTATAATCCAGTAATATTAAAAATATTGGTCATTTAAATAAATTTCTTTCTTTTATAGATGCAAATTCATTAAGGGCTTTTGAAGTAATCATTAAATATACTTTTGAATTAATTTTAAAAAATATTAATGTTTGAAGTTATTGATTTGTGTTATTTACAAACATAAATATATGCTTATTAAGTTAAGAACAATATTTAAAATCAAAAAATTACTTAATATGAATGTCAATACCTGCTGGAAATGTTTGATTTGATTTTTGGAAATTTATACAAAACCTGATTTTGTATTATAAATTCATTTTTATGTGGCAATGGGAAATTAATACCAACTCACCTGCTTATTAAAGATTAACCATCAAATTTAGTGTTTGTTGAAATATATGAAGCCTTATTTCAAATTTATATTTTAGCAGATTATGATATTCCTAAATAAATATATATAGTTTATGCAGAAATTTTTATTACATAAATAGGTAATTTGTACATATGTTACAGGCATGTTATAATTTCAAAAGATATGCTACAGCGTGTTCCTAAGGATCGTCTAATGTCGGAAGAAGAATGGCGTCAAATTGGAATACAACAAAGTGAAGGGTGGCAACATTATATGATTCATGAACCAGGTTTGCAATAAACTCTTATTAAAGTTTTGATTATTTAAAAAGTGTTGTATTAATTCATATTGTTATATGAAATAAATTTGCTAACCTTTTTGTCACATTAATATATTTATGGAGGGAAAATATTGTTAACTACAAACTATGGAGTAAACAAATTAAAACAACAATATGTCTTTAGAATTTAAAGTTACAGAAAGTACTCTTCAAGATTTTGTATCAAGTGCATTATATTTTAAATGTAATATATTTAAAATGGTATATCTATTTAATAGGACTATAACTCATTGAAACTACTGAAATTTTGATTTGACCCCTTGAAAATTGTGAATTATTTCTGGAATTTTTACTTACCTTGATTCATTTATTTTTTGTTAGAATATATTATAAATTTTTTTTAGTTTTTGTTGTAATATTTTAAAATTTTTAATTAAATTGTTTAAAAACCAAATTTACTATTAGCTCTTAATGTTACCACTAAATAGCAGGACAATTTATGTGAGATTGTAACTACTAACTAAATTAAAAACCTTTTTCAGCCACAGTAGTTTCATGATGATCCATTTCACTGAGGACTGGATGTAATATTTAGATTTATGTGTGGGGAATGAAAAGTAATCATCAATAACATCATTTGGTGCATAAAGAAATGATTTGAATATAATATTTTTCTTTTTGTGTTTCTTTTATATTGTATGAAATTCATTGAATATTGCTATTTAAATTAAAATATTTCTATATCTTGGTAAAAACTGCATCTAATTTCAGTGAATCAAGATGAATTTGTTCATGAATGAACTAAATCCTTGAATAAATTATTTATTTAATGTGCCTGGTGAAAAGTCTTTTCAAAGATTAATAGATTCTAGAAAAGCCATACAAAAATTGGCTTTTTGTGTGATTCAATATATATATATATATATATATATATATATATATATATATAGAATTTTGCTGAAGAGAGTAAATTATTACTAACACCTGTCAGATTTAAAAATTGCATTAATGAAGAATTTAATCCTATTGCAGATAGGTATTTTTTTTATTTTAACTTATTCTCAAATAGAAAAAGATATTATCTATTATGGAAAATAGTTGATTTGCTTTTACTTCTTTCTCATAATTATATAGAATGTGGGTTTTCTGTGAACCAAAATTTGTATGATGGTAGTAAATTTAAATCTATTGTTAAGTGCATCATTGATAAGGTCCAAAACATAGAAGGTCTCAACAATGTAATAATTAATGAAAACCTACATAGTTTTGCCTTAGGTGCCAGTAAAAATATGAGTTATATATAAATAAATCTAAACAACCAAATTACACAGGGAAAGCAAAAAGCACTTCTTGAGAATATGATGAATTGAAAATTAAAATGAAATATTGTGAAGATGACGAATATGAACAAAAAACTCTACAATAGGAATTGCTGAGGAAGCTGAAAGAACAGTTAAATTAACATTAATTGGAATATTAAATCTGTGTCATTGGGGTACTTTAGAGAAGCAACAGTTATTACTCAGTATTAATAATGATTTAAAAGCAAAAGCTTTAAAGATAAAAAGTTAGTATTATTGTGTATGATATTTCACATATTTAGGTTCTATTGAAGAAATTGAAAAATCTAAAATATAGATATGAAATTGAATAGTTTTAAAAGAGTTTGAAAGTAAATGGATGGAAAATTTAGAACTGCTTTTATTAAATAATAATTGGTGAAAAAAAGTTACATCCTGGAAACTTTATCTAACAATTGTATTTATTTAGTTTTGAATGAGTATATTTATTTGAAAAGCGATTGTTATATGCATCTTTAAATACTCTATAAATTAATAAACAGAAATTGAATGGAAATGTTTAAAATGGATAGTTTTAGATAATTTTTCTGTTGTGGCTATAAAATTCATTGAAGGTGTTTAAAGTAATTGTTTAATATGTGTTTTACTTAAATAAAAAAAAATACTCATTAATTGTATTTATTTCTATTTACAAATATAATTGCAAAATGTTGCATATACATAATGATATGCATATTTAAAAACAATTGGTAAAATAAAGTAAAAAAAAATTATTTAACATGAATGTTGATAAATCCTTAGAACTCCAGGAGTTTGCTTCTTGTGAATCTGTAATATATTCAGCTATTTATGTACAGTATAACTTGTCTACATTTCTAAAAATATGTACAGATTTTGTTTAGCATACTGCCCAACTTTCGCACTGAGCGATGCATTTGACATGTCTGGAGATTATTTGGTCTCTTGTTTCAGACTTGGTAGCATAGCAGTTGTAAACTCTGCTAAAAACTTCTTAAATTTTGTCTTTCTGAACTGCATTTAACTACCCATCTCAGATTAATGGCAGTCTTGCCAAGGTCTGGCATCAAAAAATCAAGTGTGGTATCTTTGCAAAAAAGATGGGAAGAAAAAACAGTATAACTTGTTTAGCTATTATTAAAGAATGAAACAGTTAAAATAATTACTATGTGATCAAATATTTAAATTTCTTCTTTAGTTACATTTTTGAAGTTATTCCTGATCATATATCTAAAATTATCTTGTTTAGCATGTTTGCCATCATTAAGTATTTAAATGAAAATAAATATTTTCATATAAATTCTAATTTAGATATTTTTGGAGAAATATTTTCCCTTTAAAATATAATACAAAATACATAAATATATAGTAATTTAAACTGGCTTATCAAAGTTACATTCTTTAATCTATTGTCACAAGCATAGACAAAGTACAATGATATTTTTGTGATTTAAATTAAGGATGGAAATTTATTTCGATGGTTATGACACACATGCTAAACTTAATAGTTTTGACTTGATAGTTAAAGAGAAATGAGCTATAATTTAAAAGTTAATAATAACATGTTTGCCAACAAAAATTAAAGTTTAATCAAACATGAAATGAATAATATAAATAGAATTTTTATAATCTGGATAAAAAAAATCAATCTAAGTTACATTTTGTACTCGTCAAACATATATAATCAAAAATTTCCTGGATAATGTGAGTGCTTTAACAGCTTCTATATTATCAAAATTTAAAAAATTACAGATCTCCTTTACTTTCCCCATTCTTATTTGGCTTTACCAGCATCTTATCTGATTCTTTTTATTATTATTTTTCATAATCTGTTTTAGCTTTTTCTAGCATAGATAATTCTCTTTTCAAATTAATTTTTGCCTGTTAGCACATTAATTTTTATTATAAATTCTTTCAAGCAGATAAATTACATTCCTAGCTACAAACAAATGTCAAATTGGTGAGTGAAAAGAAATATATTTTTGCACTGGAATTATTAAAATGAATATTAGAAAATGTTAAAAAAAATATTAAGACATTGTAACATTAGTTGTTTTCTTCATTTAGTCTTAAAGTACTAAATGAATTTACTTAAGACTGAATGAAGCAAACAACTAATATTACCACATCTTATAATTTTTTTCAAAGTTTTCTAATATTTATTTTAGTAATTCCTATGCAAAAAATATATCAAATGAAAGATCTGCTCATTTGATTTTGTACAAATTTCTGTGGAATAATTATAATAATGCATTCTTGCACTTGCATCTCATGTTGACCTGGCCAAAGAACTTGTTCTTTTCAGCTCAGCTCTTGTCACGCATTTCGTCCTTAGACGTGTACTACTAGAATCCATGCATCGAAAATTTGATGTGAAATCTTTACAAGATGTTGATAAGAAAAAAATCAATCATCGTTTTTGATTCCAAGTCTTAGTTTGTCCTGGCTCCTAATCCTGTTTGTCAACTGGTACAATTGGATCAACATTTGTGATACAAAGACACTGAAAATTCTAAGTAATACTTAGAATTTTCCATAATATCATAGTAATGAACATTTTTCAGGCTATTGTCTTCATTTTTTTTAAAAAAAGTCACTGTTATATTTTTGATATGTTTTGAACACTTGGCAATGAAATTTAACCAGCATAAATTTAGTTATCAGAAAACTTTTTTCCCTCATATAACTTACATTTGGTTTCAATATGTGACTATAAGTTAAGAAAAAATAATTGATATGTTGTGATGTATTTCAATTATTTTTACAACATTAATTTATCATAAGTTTTATTATTCAAGTCTAAAATATTATTTAAATCATAGGTTCTCAATGTAGGTGATAGTACCCTCTTGTGGGCATTTACCACTTTCTGGAGGCAGTTGAAAATATAGAACAAAATATAGAATATAATATAGAAGACAAGAGTTGATTAAAAGTATAGCCTACAATAAGTTAATAGTGAGTGTAAGTCCAATACACACAATGGAAATTTATAATGTGATTTTAAAAATGTTTTATAACTTATACATGAAGCACTAAATTTTATGGACCATTAGTAAAGCAAAATCAAATATTTAACTGATGTTGGGGAAGGGCATTTTGGATAAAATGAAAAAGCTAGAGAACCTCTGATTTAAATTTTATTTTAATAATCGTTTTGTCATATTTACTAAATGTCATTTACTCCTAGTTTATAAATAATTCTTTTCTTATTTTTAGAGCGCCATATTGTATTATTTAGGCGACCTTTGAAAGGTCCAGCTCCAACTCAAGAAGAGCAAGCACTGAATGATATGTCAGAATGAAGATTTTAGGATTTTAATAACTTGTATATAATGGTTGTGTAAATAATCAGATGCTGAGAAGCTATCATATTTTTAGTGAACATATATTTAAGCACTTTACTGTGAACATCTATTTACTTTATTTAAGTAAAAATTTAACATTTTATAATGTCAAAATTCTTTGTTTTTTAAATGAGAAATTTTCAGTTGGAACTTGAATTTCTCCACATTTCATATGTTCTAATGGAAAAATTTGTGAATTTAACTGAATAAAGCTCTTTTTAAAATGCCTTCATGTGTTTTTTGTATAAAATAAATTTTTTAGAAGTTCTATAAAAAGTATTCTACATTTTATAAAAATATTCCTTATAATAGCTGTGAATTTTTGTAAATTCATTTTTTAAGGATTTTAATTGAAATCATTTTTTAATATGAAAGTAAATTATAATAACTGCAATAAATAAAGAACACTGATACATCAATATAAATTATGAATAGATACATCAATCTATTCATAAAGATGCAAAAATGTTTGCTACTCTTTTGCTATTAGCATTGTGTATGCTTGAGAAAATTATTAAACATTGAATTGAAACAAAGTTATTTTATTTTTATGTAGATTAAAATTTCTTTAGATTACACTGATTAGTAGCAGTTTTAATGAGACTGGAAATAAATATTAACGTATCTCAAAAGGACTTTATAACGATATTACTTTCATTGATATTTTTCCATCTTAGAAATAGATGCCCATATTTTGAAAATTTATTTTGGAGAAGATAAGTAAAAGTTTTATTTATTTTTTTATTTTATTTTATTGGCAGGTAAAATGGCACTCATGTGGTTATATGTGTTTAAAGAACTCAGCTTTATATAGTCAAATTTCAGGTTTCAAGTTCTGGAATTTTTGATTGTTTGTATAAATTATTAAAAGAATTTGTATTTTTGTGTATTTATAATTAAATGTGAAAAGACATAAAAGTATACAAATAACAGTAAAAAATACTTATATAACTTATTTCTTTAAAATTATACGAGGACCCTGAAATTTTTGAGATATGCGCAGATGAAAATTCACAAAATAAAAATATTGGCTTAATTTTAAAATACAAAGTATTTTAACACAGAAGACGATATTTTACTGACTTACTTCAACTTTCTTAGAGTAGAATAAATTTTAAACAGAAGAGAAAATGGAGTTGACGCGAAAGCATTTTCACTCTTTGATTTCCTACTATTTTAAAGCAGGATTAAATCAAGAAGAATGCATTCAACAGTTGCAATTAGCATTTGATGATGAAGTCACCAATTCGTTCTACTGTATTCAGATGGTATAGAGAATTTAGAAGAGGTCGCAATTTTCTTCAAGATAAAGAACACACAGGAACACCGTCGGCAGTAATCCCGGATAATGTCTGCCATACAAAAAATGTTAATGGATAATAATCGCTCTACCTATCAAATGATACAGAAGGAACTTAACATTGGATCTGCAGTCATACACAAAATCATTCATGAAGAATTACATATTATAAAAAAGTAGTTTGCTGTTGGGTTCCCCATAATCTAACTGAGCATCAAAAAGAGGAGCGTGTCAGAATTAGTAAAGAAACTCTTAAATTGCTAAATTATGTTGGCCACCGCATCATTTCTAAAATTGTAATAGGTGATGAAACGTACATATTGTTTTTTGACGTTCCAACACATCAAGAAAGCAAAATATGTGTCTTTGGAGATGATCCCACGCCGACAGTGGTGAAAAAACAACGCGCACTGGAAAAAGTGATATATGCCGTTTTCTTCAGAAGTACGGGATTGATCAAATCCTTCAAGTTGGAAGGACAGAAGATAGTAACAGCAAACTGGTATAACACTAAATGTCTTCCAGAAATTCTACAAGAACTGAATGTTAGGGGACTAATGCTTCACAATGACAATGCATCCTCAGATACAGCCGGATTAACAGTTGAGTTTCTTAAAAACGAATTAAAGTGATCGAACATCCGCCGTATTCACCTGATCTAGCTATGTGTGACTTTTGGTTATTCTTTAATTTAAAAAAGAACTTACGTAGTGTCGTTTTCATTCAGAAGAAGAGATTGATGTGGTTATAAATGCATTATTTTCATCTATTCCAAAAAACGAATGGCTTGAGGTATTTAATCTGTGGAAAATGCGTCTACAAAAGTGCATTCATGCTGGAGGAGACAATTTTGAACACACCTAAAATTTTGTAAGTATAACTTTAAAAACCTTAATTGTATCTTAAAAGTTTCAGAGTGACCCTCGTACAAAAGTAAAAAAAAATTTAATTTTTTATCCAATAAAATTATTGTACTCAGGTGAATTTTTAAGCACAGTACTTCTATTTAAAATTTCATACTTAACCTTTATATCAATGCCTCAGTTTGATAATGTTGTACACTTTTTGTATCACTTTCAATCATATCCAATTTTGAAAATAAATTTGGATTGGTGAAAATTTTAATTCTAAATTCATAAAATTAAATGATATTTTTCTATATTCATCCAGTGAAAATAAAATTTAAGCTTACTCTTGGAAATCAGATTTTCAATGTATTTCAAGTGTAAGATAAAAGAAACAATTCTTTATTAAAATTCATATTTCAATTTGAATCATGTGACTTCTTTTTCATAGTATTGCAACAATTTATTTAAAATACTTGTAGCAGAGAAATGAATGAGTAGCTTAATACTAAAAATTGATCAAATTATTTTTATTATCTTTGAATCAGTATGATATAATGATTTGTAATCTCAATTCACATAATAAAGCTTCTTCAAATATTTACAAAAAGTTCATTATTGCTTAATGGTATGCCCATGCTTTTTAAAATAAGGTCTATGTTTAATACCAGCTACTGTTGAATACTGAAAATAGTTATTGCACTTATGGCTTATACATGCATGCCTATCAAAATAAATGCTAGTTTTCCAGCTTGAAACGTGTATCATCTTATACAATGCAAAATTCCTAGAAGGCAAATTGGCTTCAAATGTTAAATTATCATGAATCCATTTCTAGAAACATTTTCGTAAATACATTTGTGAATAATAGTTTCATGTTACTTTGAAAGAAATATTTGATTTGTATACAGGAATCAATGTAAACAAGTAAAAATTTGAAATAAGGTTGGGGGGAATCCATTATTTTTACATAAACCAGATTTGAATACAAAGAGATTTTAGAGACTAGCCATCTAACAAAAGCATTTCTATTTCCCCATGTTATCATAATATTAAATAAAATTCTTATATTGATGAGGTCTTATGCCTTTATTACTGTTTAACTTATAATTTATTTCCAATAGTTAACCATTTATTTCAAAATCAAATAGTGCTATTCGTACATCATCTGCATGAGATGAGGTATTGTTCCATTGTGGTGTAACTGCCAAATATCTTATTTATTATATTTGTGTTGAATGGATAAACAATTTCATAGAATTGAAGGTGTATTAAAAATAAACAGGCATGGGAGGGAATCTTTTGACTGCCCATTTTATTTAATTTTGATAATTCTAACTCTACCGCCAATTCCAACTCTTTATTTGTAAACTTATCATCAAATGAAACAATTCAATAGCAATATGATTCATCTATATCAGCAATATTTTTTGTTTAAAGATAAAATTAGAATTTTTAATATTCTAGAAGACTTAAACGAAATTATTTTTAATATAATTATCTCATAAGGTGCAAAAAATTTAGAATGTAATTCATTAGTTATTGCTGGAAATCAAATCAATATTTTAAATCGAAATGAATATTATATCAACACTTAAAGCTTGAAATATAGTAATGATTTTTAAAATGCTTTGTTCTCTAACAGGTTCATAATATTTACATTATTGTGTCAAAACAAAAACTATTACTAATGTGTTAAGACTACTTAAAGTTGAACAAGTGATGTATTTTTAAGTTTAAAATTAAATGTTTTATTTTACAGTTACAGAAATTTCAAAATGAAAATGCATAAATAATGGATAATGTAAATAAAATACTATAACTTTATTTTCAGTTTGATTAAAAAATTCTGCAGTATTTATTACAGAATGCTCATAATGTGTAAAATTAGGTTTCAAAAATAAAATTAACCATTTTAAAAAATGATACTATCATATATATTAGTAAAGGGGGAAAAAAATGAGTATAAATGAATTTCTCATCTACTTTACAAAATTTCAATTTTGCTAAAATTTAAAAAATTTCTTTGAATTTTGAAAGATATATGCCAATTGAATTTCCATTACTATTTATTTTTCAAAGCATGAAAATCTTAACCAGAGTAATGAGCTCAGAATAATTTAGCTAAAAATACAATAATTTTTTCACTATTTTGCAGAAATGAATCCTTAATATTATCTCAGAAGTTTGAATAATTGGCAATATATCTGACTATGCAGATAATGTAGCATCAATAATATTCAAGAGACAAAGGGATTATAATTATTCAAGTGACAAAAACATACATTCTTGTGTATAGTATAGTCACAATACAAGAATGCATAGTGACACTATACATTCTTGTCACTTGAATGATTATAATAACCATATTTCTAATAAATAATTCAAGGTCACTTTTTTTTTTTTTTTTTTTTTTTAACCTTTTAAATCTCAAAATTAAATATTATACTTAAAAAATGTTTAATTTTAAAAGCATGTTTTTAATTTAAAGTAAACAAAATTAATATAGTAAGTATTTTTCTTCTAAATCAATACTCTAATCTTCATGAGAAGTACACATCGTTTCTAAGAACATGAATTATGATTTCCTAAGCATAGAACAGTCAAAAGAAAAAATAAATAAGGTTTAATGCATTTATTTCTTTTATAAAATATAACATATTTATAAAAATAAGTTTCATTCAAATATTCTCCCATTAATATCTGCAATTTTTTAAATTTCATACCATTTTTTATACAGTTAAATAAACAATTACTTCAGTTTACAACTCTAATTTTTTTTTAAAAAAAAAAGTATCAACAACTTTTAAAGTAAAAATAAATAAATAAATGTTTAAACTTTTCAAAGGAAGTAATCTCATTAACAATTCAATAATTTATACATGATTCAATAACTTAAATATTTATGACAAAAATAGAGAAGCAACTTATAGTTATTTGTGGAAATTAAGCAATTTATAACAATGGAAATTATAAAAATGTAAGCTTAAATTATGATATTGAGGTTAAAAATAATTCTTTTAAAAAATATGAAACTTCAGTACCAATTAATTTTTATGGCTTCCATTATAAACTACCAAGAAAGAAAAGGAAAAAGCAACAACCATACACAATTTTAACTCTTATTTACCCAAATCTGATAAACTACATAATATAATATTCTTTTTCCAATTTAAAAATTGTAAAAATATTTTTGACAATTTTTAATTTACTGTATGAGGAAAGATTATTGCCACATAATAGCATATGCATACATAAGAATAAAAGGAAAATAGAAATAAATTAAAGTATGTATTGGTGCAACGTGAAAAATTGTAAACAAAATAGAACATTTGAAGTATGGCTTAGCATAATCTGGACTAGCATCTAGGAGAATTCATGTAACAAGTATCCTTTAAGAAAGATAAACATTTCAGATAAAATTTCTTCTACAAGAATTTTAAAGCTTACTTTATTTAATATGCATAATGCATTATACCATCAAATGAATTGCAAAGAAATAAATATATTTGTATCAACAAATAATATCTAATCAGGAAGTTGGAGAATGAAGTCCTTAATATGTTAAAAAAACACAGTTTGAACTCAGGGCCAATATGTCTTTTTTTGCTCTTGATACAAATATGCTATCTATTTTGAATAATTTCTGTAAACATAATGATTTGGAAATTTTTTACTTTATTTACAAAAAAAAAAAAAAAAAAAAATTGTTCAATTATTAAGAACTATGGGTTCTGTATGTTCAAATAAATAAACTTTCTTTACTATTATGCATTACATTTTAATGTTCTCTTTGATTTTATACATTTTCTTATGAGAAATGTGATTCATTAAAAGTAACATTTATTAAATATTTATTATTATTCCATTTTCCTCCGGTTCAATGGTAAACTAAATAAAAGCAAGCTATTCACATGTATTGCTGTTCACGAATCATTGTTTTAAAATCATGTAAATGTGATTACAATACCATTAGTACATTTGTAAAACTATTTTGTTATTATTTATATATTTTGTATCTACAGAACATTTTTACAGATACTTCCTAATTTGTTCACTCAATTATTTCCTACTTCTTTAAAACTAAAGAAATACTTATAAATCCTTATATATGAAAAATAAAATAAAACAGCTGGTATATGAACTAAACTGTTGGTACATGACAAAATCTTTTTAAATGTTCAATCAATATTAATATTTAAAAATATTCAATATTTTTAAAAATGCATACTAATAAAATTCCAATATCTGGGCATTTTCTGTTCATATTTTATTTTAACTATTTTCCTTCACATTATTGATTGAAAAGAAAATATAATTTGTTACATTAAAGTTGAATCACTAATTATTCTGAACTTTTTTACTAGATCGTTTTTCAATATTTATTAAAAACTTCATTAGAAATATTCCTACAAATCTTTAACATCTGATGATCATAAATGTGAAAAAGCTTTTTTAAAAATTCCAAATAAACAAAAATATATAAAATTATTAACACCTAAATCTTAGCAGACTGGTTTAACAAATCAGAAAAAAGTCTATTAAAAATGTAATGAGTTCCTTAATACATTTTTAAGAAGAAAATCAAAAAATGGATATATATATATTTGATAGTTGAAAAAAATATATATATATACACACATATATATAGATATATATGTGCTTTTGTACTATTTATATCAAAAGTTTATATTAAATACATATATATTATCATAATATTGAAAAATGGTACATTAATAATTTATGTCAAACAAAAATTACAAAATAATCTGTTATATTCTATATTATATTGTTTCAAATAGTTTATAATTCTAAATTTTCATTTGTTTAGTTGGTGGCTCATTATTAGTTTTATCTTCAGACTGAAATACTGGTTTTGGCTGTGTCCTTGAATAAGCAGGAGTTACCCAATATGGATTTTCTTCAGCTTCTTTTGCATATTTTAGAATGGCTTCTCTAGGATCTAATGTATCATCAATTTTTTTCTTTAAACCCAAGTTTCTTACAATAAATGAAGAAAGAGTATTACCAGCAGAGGCAATACGACCCCCTTGACCAGGACCTGTAACCGGAAGATCAGGTCTTTGAGATTTGATGGGATCCTTTCGATCTTTCTCCATTTGCTTCTTTGTACTCCTTGGTCTATCAACTCTAAACATGGGCAAAGCATGAGGAGTTATGATCTGTTGTTCGCAAATCATTTCAGACTGTTTAACTTTCCTCTTACTTTTCACCACACATAATTTAGCACCTCGCTCACTGAGCTCTGGATTATAGTAAACTTTTACAAAGCCACTTTTTGTGCTAGCAATTATTTGATTGAGTTTTGGATGCCACATACTTCTTACAACATCAGAATCACCAACTTCTAATTCATAAGCTTTTTCAAATGTATGACGATTGAAAAACACTAATTTCCCAACAGTTTCATGCTTCTGTAAAGAAACACCCGTAAAGACATAGCTATCATCTGGACTAAAATTACAGTCTGTCATAGGATATCGGTTGAAAAGGTCTTTTGCAACATGGACTGGTTGTTTAAAATTTCGGATGTCCCACAGTTTCAAGGTGTCATCCCCTCCTCTAGATGCTAAATAATTATTGTCATATGAAAATGTAATTGATGAAGTATCTGTTCCTCTCTCATGGGCATTGCGTATTAAGTGAGATGTATTCACAAAATGCTTGCGATGATCCCACATTTGAATAGATCCATCTTGGCAAGCAGCAGCAACCAACTGTCCATCTCTGCTGTAGCGACAAGAAATAGGAATCGCTCGCAAGCCACCTTGTTGGCGAGGTTTTATAACATTTTTTTGTATAGCTTTATCATCCATCTGCCATATTCTTAGACTTCCATCAATCGAACAGGTTAAAAATTCTTCTTTGATACGAGGATGCCAACAGCCATCATTTAACATAGCACAATGACCTTTTGTCTTTGCCATATCAGATATGTACTGGTCACCTTTGGTGCATTCTAGTAATTCAAATCCATCTCTGTCTAAAACTTTAGCTTGTGAATTCCCTGCAATAATAAGAATAGCATCACCCGTCATACTGTATTCTAAGTTTTTTATTTGATGGCACTCACATGGCCTAAGACAGCGAAAAGATTGTAAAGAAACATCCATTCCAGCAAAATCCCAAAATTTTACATCAAAATCATAACTTCCTGTAATGAGACGTGCACCATTTGGATCAAGACTAATTGCAGAAACTGTTTTATTGCTATGCTCCAACTGAACTTCATGGCTTACAGGTAAAGTTTTATATCTATCATGTACCACGTTTTCTAATTCGTCACCACTATCAGAATCACCAGCTTTTTTAGGTAATGGTTGAGCTGAAATGTTAGATAATAACTCTTTTGGAACTGGTGGTCCTATAATTTCTTCATCAGATTCTGTATTACTATCCTCTGATGAGTCAGAGGTTTTTTTGTCAGTGGAAGGTATCTTATCGTTGGAAAAATCTTCTTCAATACTTCTATTTTCATACTTTTCTTTTGCGGCTCTCCTCGTTTGTTCAAATAAAGCTTCAAAATCAAAGGTACGTGCTTTTTTCCCAAAACTAGAAAACCCCATCACTGATGACATGTTACTTTCAGCATCTTCTTTCGAACACGATGTTGATTGGCCCGATTCACTAATACTAGTAGAAACTGGATCAATTTGCTCACCATAACTTTGGTTTCGATAGTGTCGGTTACGTATTTTACGTAATCGTGTCATTTCTTCTAAATCATCATCCATCTTAAAAGATGAATTTTATAATCATCAATGGTAGAGATTAAGGATCCGAACACTATACTTGTTTAGTATAGGTGTAATTGGGAAACAATTGGCTTTAGGTCAGCAATAATTATTCATACAAAGTGTTAAGCATACAATGAACTTATTTTAACAATCTTTAATTTTCAAAATACCTTTTTTAACATTTGCCTGATTATGTACGACAGAAAGCAGCTAACGTGATTATAAATCTTGGCTTACGTCGTGAAATTTGTTTACTTTCATGCTAAATTGTTTACATCTCACTAGGAATGAGAAGAAATACCTGTAATCGATATTTTACTGTAACATTTGTAATCAGAACTCATCTTCCACAAGTACCCGGTACTTCCAATAACAAAATCAGGGTAGGTAGATAAGCAATGGCCGGCAGCTTTAGAGGAATGAGATTTGATTACTTTTTTGTACTTGGTACGTACTGATTACAGTTATTTTTAAAGTAACAAGTATTTTACCAAATACATTTTGTTACATTTTATTTTGTACTGCCATCTATCGGATTAAAAAAACAATTTTTTTTTAAGTTTAATAAATAAATTGAATAAAAATTAAATCAATAATGATTAAATTAATAAATGATTAAAAATAAATAAGTATTCACTTAAGAGCTTAAAGGTAATCTAAAAAATAATTGTCTCTTATTATTTATGCAATATTTCATTTATTGTAATTTTCTTATTTTCCTGTAATGCTTTAATTTCTAGTATGAGGCAAAGAAATGTAAGTTATTTCCTCCACAAACCGTTTTCCTGAGAAAAATTTTGAACTTATAAGTTTTCCTTAACATATTTCATTCAATATAAAAATTCAGAACTTTTTGTTACACATATTTGTTTTCACAATTTATATCTGCTCTAAGAAAATTTTCAAATTATTCGATTGTAATTTTCAAAGATTTGTAATGTTAATTAAATATAAAATTAAACGGGATCACATAATTTCTATTTTTCAACCTAATCAGCTTAATTTTTTGTTTGAATTTTGCAATTATATATAGGAGTTTTTATAATTAATTGGTTAATAGTTTGCAAGATTCTCCTAAAGTGAGAGGATTAATCAATTACAAAATGATTTTTTTTTTTTTTTTAAGTTTGCTTAGAAAATGTAACGATCAATTAAGAAAAATAAATATCAACTTAAATTTAATCTCTTATATTTTTTCTATTATTAAACATCAACGAGACAATCATAGTAAAATTTGTTGATATATAATAGATAGTAATTTTTTTTATAAAAATGTTTTATCTGCTTATATTTTTACATAGTAGATAAAACAGATTTTTCTAAGATAAAAATTGTATTGTATTAACTCACATATCTTATCTATATATATAAATATGTATCACTTTCCTTGATCATAGACAATTTATGAATAAATAAAGTAGCTTTTTGCAATTAAAGCTATATTAATAATGTTTAAGTAAATATGAGGATTTTAAATTAGAGTAACTTTTAAAGTTGCATAAAAATTCATGAAATATCAAAAAATATAAAACAGTTTTTCCAACAATCTAAATGTTAGAACGTTTTAATATAAAATATTGTATAGTGTAATGTTTAATATACAAAATAGAGGAACACACGCAAAAATATATATATTTTCTATACATAATTACATAATTTAAGAAATAAACATGACGGTAACACATGAAGGTATAAATAAAGATAAAGTAAAATTTGATTTAATTGAAGCATATTTTTTTCCTTTTCGAAACTCTTAACCTAAATGAATAAACCACCTGTATTACGTTTAAATCAACATTGTCTAATGAATAAAAATTAATTGCATGGTGAAAAATATGAAAAAAGATTTTTCTAAAAGTTTAAATTCTATATATATGTAGTTATAATATATTGAGAAACTGACACATGGTTAAATAAAAAATAAGCATATTTATACGGAATCATAATAAATATATATATAATAATAATAATAATAATAACATTGGAAGAGAGTATATAGGCAGATTTAACTTTAAAAAAAAATTTAATTTAAGAGACCTGACCTAATTTAAGGTTCAAATAAATATGTTCAAAAAGTAAAATTAAATGTTTGAAAGAAATAATAACAAAAATAAAAGTTAATAAAAATTGCTAAATACATAACAAAAAGTATCAGGCTTTTCTTATTTAAAAAAAAAAAATAAAAACGTGATATACTTGAAAAAGAATTATAATCACTGAATAAATACACCCCGATTATTGATTTTCTTAACTCATTTATTTTATTAATCAAAACAAAACAAATAGAAATGCTTATTTTATTTTGTAATAAAAATTCATTATGGACTCAGCAGGACTGGGCATGCGTACATCTCTCAGATGTCCAGAAAATATCTTCAGATCTGCTTATCGTCCAGAAAATATCCAGGAAAAGGACCGATATCCGATAAGGTCGAAAGGACCGACAGGACTGTTCAGTCCAATTGTGATGCTCACGACACCATTGCAAACGGGCAGTATGGTGCTGTCTGGTCAATGGGACACACTCAACAGCTCTGCCGGCGTATATTCCTCCTCCTCCCCTCAAACGTCTGGCAACAGTTTTTCGGGAAATCTACTTTCCTGAGGCAGCAAGAAACTGATTTGCCACCTGCTGAGCTGTGGTGCACCTGTTCCTCTTTGCTGATAGGACGATATATCTGTCTCCTGCAGGCGTCGTACTTCTAACACGACCTCCCCCGTGCCGCCTACTACACATTCCAGTAGTTTTAAATGACTTCCACAGCCGTGAAATAACGTTGTGAGCGATGTCGAATTCCCTGGCAACATCTGTTGTTTTTCACCCTTCTTCGATATTTCCAATAATTCGGCCACGCATAAAATCATCTAAGTCAGTGTTTCTCAACTTTTTAGTATTCATGGCCCTATTTTCAATCATAATTTTTATCGCACCCTCTCCCCACCGCATACAGTAAACTGTGTACAATAATAATGTATTTTGAGTATTTTGGCACTAAACCTACATTACAACCTTAATTTAAATCTTTACAAATTACCAAGAATACGGAAATTTATTGACATTTTGCAATACCAATACTCAGCATTGAGAAAACAAGAATCTTATGCCTTTTTATTGCTCTTGTGCCCTTCCATGTCGGGCATTCTCACGGTTTCGCAAGAAGTTTCGATTTTTCTGGAATTTGTCAGGTCAGCTTAAAAGTTAAGTTTTGAGCGTGCGCAGATGTGAACAAATGTTTTCTCATAGGGAGAAGGAGAAAGTTCTATAGCACCAATTTCAATTCCAGACAATCTCCTTCCAGTCGATCCTTCTATCGCTACTGAGTCTATTCTGAATGTGTATGTTATATATTTTCGTGTAATTGCAATTCATGCTATTAAATATTCACGGCAGCAGACTTATGCAAAATCATGGATAAATTTTTAAGCAGGCGTAAGTGAGCATTAGACGATTGACAAGCATCAACAAGTACACAGACGAGCGTGGTTCCGAAAATAAAATTTAAGAAAATATTCTCAAGAATATTTAAATTTTGAGTTCACCAGTGATGAAGTAAATGAGGAAGAAAGGCCCCTGTGTATCATTTGCTCAAAAATGTTGGTGGCAGACAGCATGAAACATAATAAACTTAAACGACATTTGGAAACGCTTCATAGTGAGTACATAAACAAACCCAGAGAATTCTATGAATTAAAATTAAAATCATATGAAAAGCAAAAATCATTTGTTTAAAAAAACTGTCTGTGAATGAAAAAGCTTTAATTGCCTCTTACAAAGTTTCAGATAAAATAGTCAGATGTAAAGAGCAACACACTATTGGTGAAGAGCTTATTTTGCCTGCCGCAATTAAGATTGTAGAAGTTATGTTTGGAGATAATTTTGCAAAACAATTGCAGTCTATATCTTTTTCAAATGATACTGTTGCCCGTCGAATTGCTGGTATAGCTGAAGATGTAGAGTGTTAGCTTTTGTCGAAGTTGCATGACAAATTGTTTTCAATACAACTGGATGAGGCAACATATAGTAATAAAGATGCTCATCTCATTACCTATGTTAAATTTTGTGATGATTTGTCAGTAGTAGAAGTAAATTTCTGCAAATCAATAGGACTCAAAGCAACAGCACTCGCATTATTTGCTATCTTAAATGAGTTTATGAACGAGTCAAACATAGAATGGAAAAATTGCACCGGAATATGCACCGATGGCACTATTTCTATGTCCGAAAGATTCCAAAGTATTCAAGCACTTCTAAAACAAAAATCGCCACAGTTCATCTGGACACATTGCATGATCCATAGAGAAGCTTTGGCTTCCAAAAAATTGAGTCCTGGTTTGAATATTGTGTTAACTACGGTTGTAACCGTAGTAAATTATATAAAAATGAGAACCTTGAAATCAAAAATCTTTTCCGCACTTTGCAAATACATGAGTGCAGTACATTCAGCGTTACTATTTTATTGCGAGCCAAGAAGGTTATCACGAGGGAAATTTTTGCAACGTGTTTATGAATTAAGAGAAGAAATCGCCGTTTTCCTAGCAGAGGAAAACAGACCGGAAGCTGAGAATTTTCGTGATTGTTGTTTGTGATGAAATTGAGCTACATGTGTGTGTTGTCGACATATTCAAAAAATTAAATGACTTGAATCTTCAACTGCAAAAATCAAATACACATATATTGGATACGAGTGATAAAGTTAATGCTTTTTGTAGGAAATTGGAATTGTGAAGCAGAAATTTAAAGCAAGAAAACTTAACAATGTTTTCAAGTTTGAATGATTGTATTAAAACGTACAAGGCTAAAGAACAACATGCAAAATCTGTTTTTGTAACCATTGAAAATCATTTAGCAATGCTAGCAAAGAATTTTAAAAAGTACATTCTTGCTGACGACAAACTGATATCAAGTTATAAGTGGGTGAGGGATCCATTTCAAAATACACCCGAAGAATTCTCTATTGAAAAGGAAGAAACCTTCATAAACTTCACGGTAAGCGGCGAAGCCAAACGACAATTGAGTAAATAAATCACTCTTTGAATTTTGGGCAGGAGTGGATGATGAGTTTTCTGCACTAAAAACAAGGGCATTTCGCATTCTACTACCATTTTCAAGATCTTACCGTTGTGAAACTGAATTTTCTGCAGTGGCTTCTTTGAAGATAAAATATAGATCTCTACTAAATATAGAATAAGAACTGAGAGTGTCTATTTCTATTATTAAGCCCTTCTTCGAAAAACTTTGCTCAGGCCCAAAGAAATCTCTAATAATTGTTAAATTTGTTCTTAATTTAGTTAGTTGTTTTAATTTAATAGGTTAATTATTAAATATGTCGAAAGGTATTTCGTTTTGTACATGTGTGTGTTCTTTTCTTTCACACACTAAATAATTTTTTTTAAATAACATATTCTCATGGATATGCTCGCGCCACCCCCATTAGTGTGCTCACGCTCCCTAGGGCGCGCGGCCCACAGATTGAGAATCACTGATCTAAGTGATGTTGGGAATACATACCAAAAATTTCAAGTTCGTCTATTAAATCTTTCATGTAAAACTTTGAATTGAAACAACAACTACCCAAACGCTTCAAAACCTTTAAAGCTCTTATGAACGCTATCACGTGATGAACAGACGTGGAAAAAAATTTGCATACGTATACTTCTTCTTACTATATCCCGCACTTATTCTTGTTTTCCACATTTTGCTTCCTTTCATTTTGTAGTTGCTATGGATGATAGTGTTATCCGTATTTAGCAATTGTCCAGCAGTGTATTTTTTAGCTAAACCAATTCTCATTTCCCTTTTCCCACCCAGCCTTCCTACCATAAGAAGCGATAGTCTAAATCAGTCATGTCAAAGATACGGCCCCGGGCCGTATCAATAAAGCCCGCAAAAATCAGGTAAAAAATCAAACTTTGGATCTTTTTCCCTCATTTAAAATCATTTGGCAAAATTAACCAACATACAGATTGAATCAATATTCTCAACTTCTTCAAAATTTGATGACATAATACAACAATCGTTTTGAAGATTTCCGCAAAATGAATGAAAAGGAATTCCCAATTTTCAGCCTTCCATTCAATTTTGAAACTTTACAATCACCAGTTCATTTGCAAATTTAGTTGGTAGATCTGCATTCGGATAGTATTTTGAAAGAAAAGTGATAAACGCTCTTGCATTTTATACACAATATTTCAAGAATTTGGATAAATACTCGGAATTAAAAAAACATGCAGCACGCATTCGATGCATGTTTGGTAGCACCTATTTATGTGAGAAAATGTTTTCCGTCATGAAAATAAATAAGAACAAACATTGTACAAGACTATGAATGAACATCTAAAATCAATTCTTAAAATAACTACAACGACATCAATGAGTTTGTTAAAAACAAGAGAGGTCTGGTATCTGGATCCTCGAGCTCAAAGTAATTGCCCTCTTTTATAACTTTGATATGATTTTTAACAAACGTATATTTTATACCGTAAAATTAAATAAATGAAATGTTATATTAAATCAGTTTATTTTTCTATTTGAATTTGTCCCGCCTATACATTCTAAATTTAATATGGATGGAAGCTTCTGTAAAGCGTAGAATAGATGGCGCTACTACCGTGGAGATATAGAAAACTTCCGGCACGAAACTTCCTGCTTGCTATTCCATTATTGTTTTATACCATTGTGCTTGTATTCTGTAGTTTCCATTGCCTGTGAGAAATATTCACTTAAAAAAAATTATCCTATAAAATTTTTTTAAATGCAGAAAGCAAATATAGTAGTTGTTGAGTATCATTTGGTTGCAATATACGAGCTAGAACAAATTTACTTTTGCAAGCAAAAATGTTCAAATTTTCAATGGAACCCGATTTACAATCCTTAATTTAATTCTCTATAAATTAAATCAAGTCTTAAAAATAAGACATAAAATTTTAATTGCAATAAAAACCAGGATTTGTTTAAAATATTAGTAAACAACAAGTAAATAAACACATCGTGACAATTTTGTTTTACTCATTATTGATACCAATTCATATATTCTAGCATGATCAAGAAAATTTTAATAAAATTCATAATACTATAAAAAATACCTTTCTTAATATTTGAAATGATTTATAGTTCAATCATGCGCAAAATGTATTTCCTGAAATTATGGAATAAATGCATAAACTTAAAAATTATTTAAAGAACAAAATGATAACAATAGAGATAAATAATAACAAGAGTTAGAATGTGGGTTACAATATATCATTCATCAACAATTGATCCTAATATCACCAATAAGATCGATTCCCCGTAAAATATGGCAATCCATCAGGATTATTTAAGTAAAAATTAAATTTTTTTTTAAATATTTACGGGATCACCACTGATTGTACTATTAATAATTGTGATTTTAACGGATAAAATAAAAAAAAATTCGAAAACAGAAATATATTCTTAAACATTTTTGCGATCGCATTGATTTTCGATGGAAAGAGAGAAAACCGGAAGTATTTGAAATGGCTTCCGGTCAAACGAGGTAGTTTTTGTTTACATTGAAAACTCCATTTATATAGTCTTCTGAAAAATTGAGTTTGCACCCTTTGATCTAAATCCTATCACAATCTTATAACTCCTCTGTCTGTGTGTATCGATATATCAATGACATTATTACTTCTTGTTGTACTCGCTCTGTCATATTGACTCTTCTGTACTTATTACATTCAGTTAATTACAATGTAGCTACACTGATTACTTTGAGACAGGCACGTACTCACTCTGTCATTGACCCTCTTGTACTTGAAACTGTTACTTTCCATTCAGTACATAGCAGCTACACTGATTACTTTGAAACAGGTATTTCCAGTCAAGCACATTATGCTGGCAACTGTTTGAAGATACTGGGACTCGTGCTAACTTTGTTACTGGAAGTAACGAGTATTTGGAGAAAAGTACAGATTATAGATTATTACATTAAAATACTCACATTATAAAAACCGGTTAAAGTATTTCTTCCCATCCCAAACTGTTTCAATTCTAGAAACATCTGTTGCACATTTATAATCAGTTGTAGTAATAATTAGTTTGTCGATTCTGGTATGTGATGTTCTTCTATGCATTTGTTGAAAATATCGTTTAAAAGTCCAGATTTTAACATACTGAGAAAAATTAATTTAAAGCAAATTTGTTCCGAAAAATTCAAATAATTGAAATTAACTACACTCGCGTCCATAAATTAAGATTAATGTAAGCCCAGGCAAAGAAAGAGGCAAAAGAAAAACAAAGGTGACTTATTTAAAAAGTCTATTTATTAAACAAGAGATGAAGAGCAAAAAAAAAATGCTATATGTTTGACATCATTAATAAAAATTGCAGTTTTTACTCCCTGAAGCGAATTTCGAAAAAAGATTTAACGTGGTTGATATGATGGTTAATACATAGTATGCCCCCCAGACGATGCAATACAAGCCGTACAATGCCCGTGCATGCTGAGTATCAAATTATAGATCTGAATTGAGCGAATATTACACCACTTATCAAACAATGATCTCCGAAGCTCCAGTAGACATGTGGGAGGGGGTTAATGGACTGCAATTCGTCGGTTAAGCATGTCTCACATGTGATCTATTGGATTCAAGTCTGGTGAGTACGCTGGCCAGTCCATATGGGTGATATCCTCCGATTGAAGGCATTCATCTACAATGTTTGCACGGTGAAGACGGACGTTGTCCGCCATAAACAGAAATTCTGCACTCATGGCGCCCCGAAACGAACTTACATGTTTTAGAATGATATCCTGATAGATGTGTCTCTCATGGTTACATTCTTAGCGTGCAAATTAGTTCTGGAACCCAGAATAATTCCTTCCCAAACTAGCAATCCTGAACCACTATAATGGTATTGTTCAATGGTTTTCTATGGGTGGTAAAGGGTACCTGGCCCTCTCCATATGAAAGTCCGGCGAGAATTAGACTGAAAGCTACACTTGGACTAGTCGGAAAACATCACACAAGACCATTGATGTGGAGTCCACAATGCATGCTCTCTACTCCAGGCTAACCACAGGTGACAGTGAGTTGCAGTAAGTGGAACACACCTGACAAGCCTATGAGCATATTGACCAATGTACTCTAAGTACACGGTCTGCCTTGAAACTGTCGTACCGGTTACTGAAGAGAGCTGACAAGACAGGTCTGATGCTGTGTTCCGTCTGTTTCTTTTGGGAGTAACTGCCAAATACCGGTCCTCATTCGGCTCGGTTGTAACTTGAAGGTGTCCTGTGCTGTAACGTCTACTCACATTACGAACATCTTGGAGCCGTTATCAAAGCCTGGAGATGGCACTCTGGGTGATTCCAAGTATCTCGGATACTTCCAGATGGATGCGTCGACATTTCAGATGGCCGATGATTCTACCACCTAAAACATCATCCAAATGCTTCCTTTGTGCCCTAACTATGCGATTAATCCACTGAAAGGCTTTTAAAGTTCTTGTGAACAATTTTATTTCTTTGCTACCATTCCTTATATATCCCTCTCTTACACTCTCGTCATTGTGACATACTATCGGTGCACTGATGGTTTCTAGTAATTTGCAAATTATTCTTTATGATGTGTATGTTAATTTTACATGTGAAATTTTTATTTTAGAGTTCAGTTTCTGTAAGATTCTGAATTATCCTCAATTTATGGACATGAATGTACATCAGGCCTTCTCAAAGTAAATATGTTGTTTCCTAAAGAAATATATCTCAAAGCTTTAAAGAAATAAATACGAACCCCGAAAACTGTATAGTAAGTTTTCTCTTCAAGGAACTCAAATCATGTTCGAATATTTCAGTTTCTAGAAACACCGCATTTAAGGTATTTGAGAATTCTAACAAAGTCAGGGAATGCTGAAACAGTTGCAGGTACAATGTGTTTAACTGGGAGTATGTGTTTCAGGTACAAAAGTAACAAAAGTTAGTGCAAGTATCTTGAAACAAGTGCACTTACAATGTAATTGACTGGAAGTACATGTTTCAAAGAAATTATTGAATGTGAGTCGCAAAGTTTACATAAAGTTGATTGTGTCTTACATTTCTTAGTTGCACGTGTAAATTTAAAACAAACACTGCATTGACGAACTTTATCTACCGAATTTTTCAAATTTACTATGGTAAAAAACTCTTTAATGGTATTTTATGCCCGTACAATCTTTTCAAGATTGTTTTTGAAAGTTCAAATGATCACTTTTAATTGAAACGTCTGTGATTTGAGATACAACAGAGCCATTATTTTCAATTTCTAATGCTAGATTTTCAAGATTTAACCGCTGATACGAATGGGATACTGAATTTCGTAGAGTGCAGTTCGATTTGTATTTGATGAGTTACAGGTATATTCAAAACTGTTTCAATTCCAGAAAAACTTCTGTTGCAGTTTTATAATCAGTACTAAAAATAATGAGTTTGCTGGTTCTGGTATGTCGAACTTCTTCCATGTCTTTCTTGTTGGAAATAGAGTTTAAGAGTTCAGATTTTAATATACTGAAGAAATTACAACAAATTTGTTGATATTCCCGAATTCCGAAAAATTGAAATGAAGGAAATTAAACTGGTTGAGGCTTTTTCAAAACAAATAAAATGTTCAAGAAATAAGTACGAGCACCAAAAATTGTATAGCATGTTTTCTCTTCACGTATCTCAGATAATGTTTGAATATTGCAGTTTCAAGAAACACCACATTTAAAGTATTTTAAGTTCTTGAAAATCCTAACAAATTCAGTGTGAGTCAGGATATGCTGAAACAGTTGTGGTACAATGTACTCGAATGAGAATAACTGTTTCAGGTACAAAAATAACAAAATTTAGTGCGGCTATCTTGTAACAAGAGAGCTTACAATGTAATCGACTGGAAATATCTGTTTCAAAGTAGTGTAACTGCTAGTTCATGTAGAGTGATTGAAGTGTACAGCTACATGCCGTTGATCTGTTTTGGAAAAACATTTTGTTCATCCATAACACTTGATTTTTCGTAAATGGAAAATATAAATAATGATTAGGCAATTGAATAGAAACTGACAAGTAGTACTCCCAGCTAATAAGCAGCATAGTAAATGTTTAATAATCAAAATACAAACTTTGGTCTAGAATATTGCTTACTTTACTAGTTTTATTCATACGTAAAGTAAATTTTACGTTTAAATAGTAAAATTAATACAATTCGTTAGACTATTATACAATATATATATATGTTTAAAATGCAGTTCTAGGATATAAGTTAAATGGATGTAGGAAAGTAAAATATCAGGCGTTGCTTCGTGCAGTACCATTTGTGGGGAAACTCTCCATTAAACACAGGTCGGAAGAAAAAAATTGGCTGAAAATACTATCCGGTAAAATAGAAAGGGCTTACCATTTATCAGGAAGCCCTTGAGATGGTGCTATTTCCCACCCAATCCACCATATCCAGGGAACGTCATGAATGTTAATTAGACGTTTACTGGACATTTACGTAAGGCTGTTCAGTGGATGTTTGCTGTTTGACCAGCGTGGATGTCTATTTGACAATGGACGTCAACATACGGACTCTAATTTATTTATCTGTGTAGATTAAAAATAGACATCCATTAATATTTGGACTTCTGATGGCCATATATATGTACATGGAAAACAAACATTTATTGTATAAAATGGATATTTATGTAAATTTAATAGGTAAAATGGTATTATATATATATATATATATATATATATATATATATATATATATATATATATATATATGTGTGTGTGTGTGTGTGTGTGTGTGTGTGTGTGTGTGTGTGTGTGTGTGTGTGTGTGTGTCCTTTAAGTTTGATTTATAGTTAAGTTAAACATTTATATTTTCGTGTAAATTAATTAACACACTTCAAGTGAAATTAAATATTTTACTAACTTCGAATAATTTAACTTTTTAGTATTCGAGGTTAATATTTTCAAGAATCTTTCTTTAAACTTTATGTGAGGACATTTTTATTTGATCATATGAAGAGTACATCATAAATTCCAAATCGAAAATTTCAAAGAAATTTAGATGTTGATAAGAAAATGTCTTTGTTAATTTTCCCAAGAAGCAAAATAGCTTGGCCCAATATTGGTAATCTTGTAAAAATAACCCTAAAAAGGAAATATCATGAGCGCTAAGTTTTAATCAATATTACGAATAGCAAGTTAAACCCATATTGGTCCTATAATGGCAGCCAAGATTTTCATAATACAAAAATGCCAAGATAAACAAATACTGGACCAATGAAGGCGACAAGTTTTCTCCAGTATGCCATGATTAGCCATAATTGGTCCTGTACATGTAGCAAAGTTATTAACAATCTTGGATATGCCAAGATTTTTCCAAAATATATTATAGTAAAATAAATCCAATATAACTACCTATTTTTCTAAACTGTTAGTTGCGTTTTTGTTTATTAAGAAATTACTTTTTAATTAAGAATAAATTTCCTTATTTCCTATGCGTTTTATAACTTCAATTTTTAAAGTTTAATCGTTACCATTTTATTTTTTTGTTTATAAACACAAAACTTTACTTTTTTCTTTACTAAGGATATTTGCAAAAAGTTGTGGTGTTTGATAATTTGATTTTTCTTATATTTGTGATGACAATTTCATTGCCATGAAAATTCGTTATTCGTTTGAATTTAAAATTTATAATCGAAATCAAAATATTTTATGCTTAGATATATTATATTTTACTTTTCATTTACAAATGTTTTGTATATTATTAACTAAGAAACTATTCCAAAATCCAATGTTATAGTTATACATAAAGTAACAAATAATTTGTATAAGTATTTATCTACATTTATTTAATCACATGTAATTTTCTTATAAATGCATTTAAAAAATGTTATTAAAAAAGAAGTATTGTTACGATTTATTTAACATCATAGCATTTTAGAGATGCCTCTGAAATTTAATTTTTTTATTTTCTGCGATGCAATTATAGTATTTTTTTCTCTACTGGATTTTATAATATCTTTATACTAACAGTTTCTATTCGATTCATTCATATACTTCTATAAAATTATGTTTTACATTTAATTTCGATTATAATTGGGATAAATGCTAATTTGAAAAAGTCTGCTATTTTGTAAAGTTATTTTTCCTAACGTATGTTAGAAAAAACAAATACGTGTATTAATGTTTGGTTAACTTGAAAATTTTTATTTTTCATGAATTTATGTATTTTAAGAGCATTATTCAAAAGTCTTATTGTTTAACGATTTATTTGACTTCTCAGCAGTTGCTCTTGAAATTTATATTTTTTCCATTTTTCTATATTGCAATTATATATACAGTATATCTATATATACTGTGTTTTTAACATCTTAATGATAATAGTTTCTATTAGAGAGAGAGAGAGAGATTTATTGATATACTTTTTCAGTTAAGTATTTGGTTTTTCATTTGTGTGTGAAATATCGATTAGACATAATTTAATTTTTGTTAATGATTCGTTTTTATGTGTGAATTATTAACAGATAATTCATTTTTAATGAATCTTTTTTTAATGATAATGATTTATTTTTATGAATTATAAACAAAAATTAACATTAGAAAAAATAATTCCTTTTATTAATTTTGAATAAATTTTTAAATAATGAAATTTTAAATTGCTTTATTTTAAATCGCTTTTGATGGGCTATTCTTTTGATTTATTAAAAATTTTTTATGTATAAATACATCAGCTTTTTTTTTTTTTATAAATGATCACATTATTTATTCATTAAATTTATAATAATAGCTCCATTCGAATAATATTAATCCTAAATTGTTAGACATTTTTTTAAAATTAATTTATTTTCCTATTGATAATAATTTTCTCAATGTCAGTGAATTTTACTTGAAAAAAATTCTATTATAAATTTGATGTTGCTTATAAAATAATTATGAAATACTAATATATTTTTTTTTATTGAATGTTGCGAATAATTGCTGTTCTAAAACAGGTGAGGAGCTAATAGTTGTTTCAGAACGAATCATTACTTCAATATTAAATATTAAATTTCAGAAACATAACCACTTATGAGATTGATTTTTATTTCAGAAGAGATAAATTATTTTACTAAGTTAAATTCTCATTTTTGACAAGTACCAGCCCAGGTTTGGTCTACATTTTCCAATATCATAATGGAAAAAAACCTATCTGTACCCATCGTGCACGACACTGTTAAAATAAAGTAAGCATTTTATCAGCATATATCGTATTTTTAAAGATTTTTCTTTGATATGAAATTAAATAAATTTTTTAAATCACAAAAAAATTGTGTTACAGCTCAAACTCTTTCAATTTAATGTACAAGGTAAACAAGAAATTAATGCCTTTTTAATGATATAAAAGAATATGACTTACAGAAAATGTAGCCTGTTGTTAATCCTCGAGGTAATCACCATCGGCATCCAATATACCTTCTGCTGAGGTGTCTCAAGTTGTGCAATGCTCTTGCTGTTAAACTGGGGAATTTTGTACAGAAAGCAGTACATGGGTGTTTGGAGCTTCATTGGTAAATGATTTTCCACGAAGATGATTGTCCAGGGAAGGGAAGAGTTGTTAATTTGATGGTTTAAGGTTAGGTGTGTAAACAGGAAGGCACAAAGTCTTCCAATCAAGTCGCTATATGATATTCTTGGTTACCTGTATAACATGCGGCCACACGTTATGGACCAAGGCCAGTATATTTTTGCCATTACCTAGTTCCTTCTGTTGCAATGCCTGTTACACGCGTTCCACTTGCTGCGATTACAGAACGGCAATGATCGTTTGAACCATTTGCAGCAGGTCATAATGAACCACTTAACGACTAGTCCACCAAATAGAAAACATAATTTTGCGTGTTTGCAATGGTGGTCTTGCGCTATGCGGGACAGTATATAGGTGTGATAACCAATGTTTGGAATTCTTGGGAATGTCATACAGGACCGACTTTAAGACACTGGTCAACACACGGTTTATTGGAATCTCAAAAATAAATTTAAAATTTTAGTGATTTTGTTTTTATTTACTCTCATACTTCATACACAGGTAGGTAATTTTTCAAATTACACTACTGGCCATTAAAATTGCTACACCAAGAAGGCGACATGCTACAGACGTGAAATTTATACGAAAGGAAGAAGATGCTGTGATATGCAAATGATTAACTTTTCAGCGCATTCAGACAAAGCAGGCGCCAGTAGCGACACCTACATTGTGTTTAAATGAGGAAATTGTTCAGTCGGTACCTCATAAACAAATTGCATTTGAACGTTTTTGCCTGGTGAAAAGTTGTTGTGATGCCTCGTGTAAGAAGGAGAAATGCGTATCAGCACGTTTCTGACTTTGATAAAGGTCGAATTGTAGCGTACCGTGATTGCGGTTTATCTTATCGTAGTATTGCTGCTCGCGTCGGTTGAGATCCAATGACTGTTAGCAGAATATGGAATCGATGGGTTCAGGACGGTAATACGAAACGCCATGCGGGATCTCAACGGCCACCTATACCTAGCAGCCGAGAAGACAGGCATATTATCCGCATGGCCGTAATGGATCGTGCAACCACGTCACGAGCCGTGAGTCAAGAAACGGGGTCGTTTGGAAGACAACAAGTGTCTGATGAACAGTTCGACGACGTTTACAGCAGCATGGACTCTCAGATCGGAGACCATGGCTGCGGCTTCCCTTGACGCTGCGTTTTAGACAAGAGCGCCTTCAATGGTGTGATCAACGACGAACCTGGGAGCACGAATGGCGAGACGTCCTCTTTTCAGATGAACCCAGGTTCTGTGTACAGCATCATGATGGTCGCATCCGTGTTTGGCGGCATCGTGGTGAACACACACTGGCAGCGTGCATTCGTCATCGTCATACTGGCCCATCACCTGGCGTGATGGTATGGGGTGCCATTGAATACACGTCTCGGTCACCTTTTGTTCGCATTGACGGTTCTTTGAACTGTGCACGTTACATTTCTGGTGTGTTACGACCCGTGGCTCTACCCTTTATTTGAGCCCTGTGAAACCCTACATTTCAGCAGGATAATGCCCGACCACATGTTGCCGGTATTGTACGGACCTTCCTTGATACGAAACATGTTCGGCTGTTGCCCTGGCCAGCACGTTCTCCAGATCTTTCACCAATAGAAAACGTCTGGTCAATGGTTGCCGAGCGACTGGCTCGTCACCAAACGTCAGTCACTACGGTTGATGAACTATGGCATCGTGTTGAAGCTGCATGGGCATCTGTACCTGTACATGCAATCCAATCTCTGTTTGACTCAATGCGCAGGCGTATAACTGCTGTTATTACTGCCAGAAGTGGTTGTCCTGGGTACTGATTTCTCAGGATCTCTCCAGCCAAATTTTTTGAAAATTTAATCGCTCGTTATTTTTAGTATAATATATTTAATATTAGTTCAATAAATATCATTTTGTTATCTGCATTTCTCCCTGGGGTAGCAATTTTAATGGCCAGTAGTGTATTATAAAATGCTTATTTATAAAATTTGAGTAAGTGGTATATTTTACGGGGCAACAATTTTATTAATTCAAGCATAAAAAATAAATTTTCAAACGGAATGAAAAATGCTAGGAAATAGAAAAATAGAATAATTCTGATGTAAACACAGCAACTGTATATATAATTTCAGTTTAAATTTATTCATTTGTATAATATTCACTTTAAGCACTTATAACTCTTTCTTTTGAATATTTTGTTATTGGAATCACAAAAAACCTTTATTCAGCTCTTAACTGGAATATTAATAGTTTTTCAAGAATATTGTGCTAAGGTTTTCTTTTCTTAATCCTTTTTTTTAAATTTCGAATTTTTTTTTTATAATTGATATGAGAAATCAGACCAACAATCTATAGAAAAATCATAAGAAGTTTGGAAGGCACATGATTGTGACTACCGAAATGCATGTGGCATGTTTTGAAAAGTTTCGAGAACTTATCATAATTGTTGTAATTAAATCCAAAATTAATCGATCTATAATGATAAACAAGATTAAAGATTTAAATAAAAAGTAAATGCCATAAAAATATAGTAGCTTGATATTTTTAAATTTTCAAGTCATTGAAAAGATTTAAAAAAGTGCATTTTATAATATTTATATCCATTTATGTATTTTAGGTAACTGAGTATGTGGTAAACGGGTTTTAATAATATATTAATACATTTTCTAGCAAGAATTGAATTTAAAATAATAATAATAATAAATTTGTTCATAAACCAAAATCATCAGGTATGTGTTTAGAAGCACGTTTAAACTATTTGCCAATAAGTATTTGGACATCCGAATACTTATTACTTGATAGATTTGGCATGTGAAGATATTTGTGGTCATGGTCAACATCATTATCAACATTCCTTAAATATCGTGTAGTAAAGAGTATTGGCATTCGCCGCATTTTAGATATCCCGAAGTTCAGGGAAGTCTGATTTCGAGAAAAAGGCGTGTTGAATATCACAGAAATGGGTGATCATTATTGCTATAAATTTATAAATAAACTGTATTTATCTTAAAATATCTCAGATACATTACAAATACTCCGACGTTGTGAGAACATTGTGCAGTTTAGACGCATTATACCTTGAAAATGGCTTTTCTGATTATTTGGTTTCTTATCAATTTTTCGGCAAAATTCTTTGCGATTTGCCTGTCTTTGGTGAAATTTTTGATCACTGGCGAGAAATAGATAATTTTGGAAAAATCCATCAGTGAAGCTTTATGACCTGTATCAAGAGAAATAGCATAAAGCCTTCCAGAAACTTGGCGAAAAACTCAGATTTTCTTGTCAAGTAGATGATAAATATTGCTGCCCGTCATGGAAGAGTTAGTGAAGACGATGAGTCTTGGTTGGTTGGTGCTGTGTCCATGGGGAGAATTAAAAAAGACCATGAGTGTGCAGAACACAGCTACGATAAGTCTTGAACGTTAGTTTAGTGCACAAAAGCTTTTGTCTGTCTGAGTTATTAGAGACTTCTGTGACTGGAAGCTGTGTCCTGTTGTATTAACTGAATTGGAGCTGATTAAGCGTGATTTCTACAGCTGGAACTTCCTGTACCTTGTTGCATTTTCTTTGAATTAAAGTCTTGTGATTTTTAAGAGATTATTTTATCGACTCTCATCTATCATGAACTTTGAAGAATGGTACATTATGGGTTATGTCTAGTGAGTTAACATTCTAGAATAGATTGTGGCTTTCGGAATTAAGAAGTGGAAGGTGAGGGGTGATTGTCAAGATGAACTTTAATTAAAAAAAATTTACAAAACTAAGCAATAGAAACTGACGAGAGCTGTTCTAAAATTTCGGAAATACTTCACTAAACAGAAAATCGTCTTCCTCCAAGAGTTCCAACACGAATGCAGGATTGTTCCCATAAATACCATCTACAAGGAATCAAATTTGTTTTGATTTCATGGTCATGCTAGCACCCAAAAGCCTTTGATTTCGAAATCCTTAAAAAACGATATACGAAAAAAAAAGATACATGGTTGAAGTAATCTGAAGCATGTCGAAGTTGGACTGTAGATGAGTAGAAAAAGGTTTTTTTGAGTGATGAATCCAGTTTCAAGTTCTACGAATTGGATGGCTTTGGCGTAAACCTAGAGAATGTCTTTCGCCAGAATACACTGTGACCGTAATAAAATTTGGTGGAGACGGCATTATGATCTAGGTAGGTTTCTCCTAGTATGAAGTGGGATTTTTAGTCCAATTTCATGATAGGCTTAACGCCGACTCCTTTTCCATTATTCTTGACAACTAAGGGCTTCTTTTGCTGTGGTTATCATAAGGGTTAGATCATTGTCATTTCCAGGGTGACAACAACGTCTGTCATGCTGCGACGTCCACCATGGAATAATATGCGGACAATGGGGTGAAGCGATTAGACTGGCTTTTCCAGAATCCAAATTTGAATGCTATTGAACACATTCGAGATGAGTTAGATTGCCGAATTAAGAGGTGCAGCTATCATCTAAAATTGGAGAGAACTTACATGTTTTCTCCAAATAGAGTTGTAGAAATTACCTCTGTTTACCATTTATATGTGGAAAGTATGTTTTGAGGGTTAGAGCTGATGTTACCTCAAGTGAAAGTTCTACGAACTACTGAATACGAACAATTTGTGTTAATCTTTTTATCACAAGTCTCTAAGTACTCAGTGGTAGATCATGTAGCAGCAATTGTAGATTGTACTCTTATTTTTTGGAACTGCTTAGATTATCTTGATTTTAATTGAAGGATGAATTAGAAATGTTCCCTATGAGTTGCACAAATAGGGAGCATTTCTGATTCATCAATGTATTTTGGCGACTTTCAGTTTGCCTGTAGCAGGCGATCTGATATGCAATAACTTTCTTTTAAAGTAGATATACTTAATAATAGGTAAATTTAACTATGGAATGTTTGTTGTTGAAATTTGATTTGTTTGTTCAATAATTGTTAAGTTTTCAGATTGATATTTATTTTATGCATTTACGCATTCTTCTGTGAACCTCTATTGTACTCTGATCAAAAGTTTCTAATTCTTTCAGAATGCTAGTTAGAGTCCTTCAGTAATTGTAATGATAGTTGAAGCTTGGAGAAATAATACGGGTTGACAGTGTTAGATAGGATATTATCAGATTATCTAAAAAAGGAGTAAAATTATTATATTTTAATGTTAAGTTTCATTAAGGCATCCACTTATTTCCTTTTTTTTCCCAGAAAACCCTGATGCTTAAGCAGGTGCTGACCCGAGAAAAAAATAATAAATAAAATAAATAAAAAAATAACAATTTTAAGAAATTCAACGAACTTTTTGAGCCCCATGTTTTACAAATTTGCTGTTTTATTTCAGCAATATGAATAAAAAAATTTTAAAGTTAGTGTAAGCAAGGCAATGGTCTTTAGATTCAAAAGAGATTGTTTACAATTATTGCAATTATAAATTAATGAAATTTTTATAAATTTAAATCATCCTTGCCGATTTGAACTAACCTTAAAGGGGATGTTTGGTCATATATTTTTCATTTTGCTTTTTTCTGCTTTTCTATTGTTCATGTGTTAATGAACAATAGAATGGGTGTCAATATGCTGGTATAAAAGCCACAAGCATATTGACATCTTTGTTACAAATCTCTTATTTTTCCCGAGTAGCAGCAAAATAAATGGAGCAATTTACCGGTTTGAAATAAAATTTTTAGCATGCACTTTCTTAAATGATTTTAACTTTGAAAAAATAAAATTATCTTACTTTGCTATTTTTTAAGACACATAAAGCAAGATAAGTGAGTGCCTAATAGGTATATATAAATAAGATTATTTCTCCACTCAAAAATGGGAATGAATTAATACATAAATAATTTTGAGACATGGAACCTTTTTATTCATTATCTTTTTATGCATTCACGGCTGTATGATGAAACATTAGTTATTTATAAACGATTTGTTTCAATGAATTCCACTTTGAAGTCACTTTAAATTTTCATTTCTACCTACTCGGACTATCTGTGTGAGAATCTTTGTTCAGTCTCTCATTTTGGGGTTTTCTATAGGGAATATATGACATCGGGGAGATTTTAACTTATTCCCTTTTCTTTTTCATTAGTATTAAGAAAAAAATGAATAATACATGATTCCAATGAATTTTTTTTAATAACTTTGATTTTTTCCCCTTATAAATGGTGATAATGAAGGTCATACTGAATGCTTGGAAATCTTATCCACATTCACTATTTACGCAAAAACAATTTGGAGCAATTTAATTTTTTGTTTGTCCTTTATAACTTTTAGACAGAAATAAAATCAGTTATTTACTGGGTATTTTAATGAAACTTAAACCATTATATTTGTTATTTACATGATCTTTATTTACCTTAATGACTTAACTGATAAAGTTACCTCTTAATTATTATATAAAGAGATTAAGGAAACTAAGATGTGTTCATGATCCCTGAATTCAATATCTTAATAATTCTTTTAGCAAATATTGATTAGCAGACTAGATCACAATTTTAAATGGATTTTAAACATCTTCTTAACATCCACTCCAAAGTCGAGAGTTGAATTTGTGAACCGTTGGATTAGATGCTTTTAATGTTAACCCTGTTGTTGTGCTAGCTTACTTCCTTATACTGAGCCGCGAGTTGTGCAATACCAGTTTCATGGATGCTGTAGAGTGGAAGTCTTGGGAATTTAAAGGCAGGGAACATGCAAAAGAACTCCAGTACTTGGCCTGCCACCCCAAAAAGTATCATTTCACTTGGAGGACATAGCGACCACGACCTGCTTAACGTGCACCAGTCACCTTTAGTGAACTCATCGGATCTTCAGTTAAGCAGGGATTTGAACTTATTACCCTCCGACATTGAGAACAACACTCTTAGCAACCAGGGAATTGTTCTCAACGCACAGGAAGGAATATAAACTTGTAACTTCCAGTTAGATGACATATTATATGCGGGGCAAATGTAGATGTAACATTATTATGGGTGATTTTTATTTTTGTTTATTTGTCTCTTTATAACTATACACAAAAATAATTAATTGCATGATTTCTTTTATGAATTTTTTCTGGAATAATTTTTATCTTATGATTGGATTTCAATGAGCAAGAAAGAAGGTTTACCAGACATCCTCCCTTATAAGTGCCGGGATTATAGCCGAATTGTTAACGCTCTGACGTTGTAAAGTTCGTTGGTTCGATTTCCACATCTCTTTTGGATACTTATAGTGGTTTGGCATGCACTTTAATAAATCTTGGCCCAATTAATCCTCATGTGTCAAAAAGGATCATTAAGGGATAAACAAATCAAATAACCTTGCTGAGTACAAGTAAAATTCGCATATTCTCACCAAAATTTCATTTATTAATATTTACAAGTTTTGTGTTAGCTGATGCTCATTAAGAATTCCTAAATTGTAGAATAAATAGAACACACACATACACATAGTTTTTCTTTACACATTTTTTATTAATGTACACTTTCCAAACCAGAAATACGACATTTACATGGTAAATATATACGTAGCATATAATTATGAGTACAAAAAATTAAAATCATTTGTAAAACAGTCTCGAAAATAACACTGCGTTTACATGCACAATCTACATATAAAATAATAGAGATAATATACTTTTTATATATATAAAACATGCTAGTTAAATATATTAAAAGCGAAACATTACTTATTTCAAATCTGTCGTTTGCTTAGGTGATTTAATAAATATTTTTAATTCTTACCATTTGATATGGCAAACCAATTTATTAAATTTAAGTAATATTTATCAATATTTGTGGTGAAGGAAGTGCTTGTGATAAACAACTCTTTCTAGTTATACACGTTTCTTGATGAAATATCACCAATGATATGTTTTCTTAACTCATACAGTAGGCGCTCGTTTCAACAAACCTCTAAATTACGAATGATCCCAATTTTATGAACTAGTGTCTGGTCCCTAACATGGTCCCACAGACGTAATGACAATTTTGAATAATAACATTTACTTACTAAAATTTTGAAAAATATCTTTTTTTGCGAACTTATTTTATCACTCTTTCGTTAGATCTAATTTTTATCATGATACTTTTCAAGTTATTTTGCTTAATTATGGATGGAAATTTTGGATCAAAATTTTTATTTAAGAATCGCAAGACTTCGAATTGTTGATAATTGCATTGTTGATGTTGACTTTTGCAATTAGAGTGATAACCTCTTGGAATCGCCTATTGAAATTGAAACTCTAGACTCAACATACTTGACACTTTGATTTTAATGGCGTTGAAAAAGACAATATCTAGGGGATCTTGACATGTAGGCAATATTTAAGGAACCACTGCAGCTAAAGATAGCCAAAAACATTTGTCTCAGGACTTGTTTTAAAATAAGGTACTCGCCAATAAGCATCGACAACCCCCCCCCCCCAAAAAAAAAACTTGTTGCCCGAAGTTCTATTTTATAACTTTCTGAATGTGGAATTTGTTAATTTGTGTTATTTTGAGTTAATTTGTACTTAGGAAGTTTCTGTGATTCGGTGATTGAAAAGATAATGAGAGAGGGAGAGAAAAAACACGACCGTCTTCAAAAACAGGCTTACAAAATTGCGATACATTTTTGAGAAAAACTATCATAAAATGCTTTTCTACATCGAAAAAATCGGAAAAGCGTGTTTTTAAATACTTAGTTTTGAAACCGAAAAGAAAATTCATTAGTAAAAGAAAATTAAGAATGGTTTTTAAATATGACTTTAATTTAGCACGCATTTTATTTATTATTTTTTTACATGGCGAATGCTAAATTATTTTTTCTAATTGTACTTTATTAATGAAGAAAGAGCAGTTCGCGGTTTTAAAAAAAGTAACTTTTGAGATCTAATTTTTTTTTTTTTCACTTTACTAATTTTTGATTTTAGGAACTTTTTATCTGTCCGTCCATAGAAGTTAGTAAAAACGAGCGACTACTGTACACTCAGATATTTTGATTAAAATTATGAACATTTTTGCTTGCTTAAATAGAAACACGAAACAAAATATTTCAAAATAACATCGTTAACGAATGATTTTGATTTGATTTTCATTTAATTATTGTTCTTTTTAATTATTATCATATTTTAATTTAAAAAGACAAATCAAAATATGGGAATCTTCACGTAAAATATTTTTAAAAATAGCTCATGATTTATTTTCCACACTGACTACAATATATATATATATATATATATATATATATATATATATATATATATATATATATATATTAGTATTTAATTAAGTGAAAAATATTTGATTCCAATTAGACTGAATTCACTGCAATATTTAAGAATTAATTTCAATCTTATAAGACTGGAACAATTTTAGGTAGTAAAAGAAGGAAAATTCCCACCATTTGATTAGAAATTCGCTGACAATATTATTCACTGGACTGGGAGTAGATTCACTGGGTTTAAGAATTTTAAAAAAAAAGGAAGAAAAAACTTGATAAAAAGGAAAAACAAAAATTTTGAACTAAATTAACTTGAACTAAATTAATTAATAAAATTTTATGTATTATAATATATAACGAGTGAACATCAATCAAAATTGAGGGTAGCATGAAAAGGAACTGTTTTGTGTGTTACCCATTCTTCAATAAAAATCTAGACAATGGAGAATTTTAGAATAGTAATTCCTGATGTGAAATAACATCCAGGATAACATTGGATAATAACGCTATATACATAAACATCATATACTTTACATCATCTTAAATATCTCACTCTCTCATATAAACTGTACAATTCAAATTCCAATACAAAATAGTAACCCATTGTTTTGCATATAGGCATTAATTTTCTTTTAATAATACACATATATGTTTTTTTAATGTCTTCCTACAACCAATCTAATAATTAAGGTAGTTGAGAAGAACATTAGATTAAAATAATATCGCAAATGTTTTAAATGGAAAACCATACTTGATACCGAAAACGGCACAATTTTTGGTAAATGCGTAAAACCGGAAACAATCACATTAAAAGAGCTTCAGCATTAATAATAAAAAAAATGGCTAGTGGATAAGAGCTTAGAAGTGTACTGAGACAGTCTTTTCAAAATCACAGTATTGTACTAAATTATTGTGTTTTTGATGTTTTGTTTCAAAACGTCATTTTTAAAGTCGTATGTAAACTTGTTAATTATAGAGATACCATTTTTGATATAAATTTACCTCTGACAAATTTCTTTTTTATACATTTAAGAGCTTATCTTTCAACGCTTGCATTTCGACATTGGAAAGAAGAAATATTAATATACAATTTGATATCAATAGGATCTAAAAATGATCGGATATGAATGAATACAACGAGGGACACAATGCATAGCGCATAAAACTTTCGCAATCTGTTTCTTGTCTTTGAGCAATAACTAGACATTTGCTTAGCCTGAAAATTACCTGAAAGAAGTTATAAGATGCTAAAAGTTTGGAAAATGCCATTTTCCCGTTTCATATAAGTTTTCTTTACGTGTGCATATATTAATTGTTTATTGAAATTATGTCTTAACGGTACTTCCATCTTCTAGATTAATAAATGAAACACATTAGCGTTAATGTATCAATAATAGAAATGTTTTAGTTTAAAAGAAATAAGTCTATACCAACACTTTATCAAAAATAAAAAAATTTATAATGTAGAACAGATTGAATATAAAAGATTCAAGTTAAGTTATATATTTTCCCCGAAACATAAAACTATTTTAAAATAACATATAAACACAGCATAAAAATGTTCCAATTATATATTTAAATTCATTTAAAATTAAACAGATATAGAAAATCGAGAAAAAAAAATTGATTATCACAGCGTATTTAAAGTATTTTGAAAGGGAATTGATCGCCAAATCATAGAACTTTCCCTAGTTAAGACAAAAGAATACGCACGCTGTTCGTATAGTATTCAAAATTGGAGATTTCAATCGCTTTTTTTATATCAGAAATTTTTAAGTGTGTGAATAAAGTTTATCTTTCTATTTGTTAAGAACATAGCAGCACTAAAATGTATATACCAAAAATAGTCAAATTTCTCAGATATGTTTTGCAATCAACCCAAGTATTATTAGCAACAATACAAATATTCATTTAATTGCAACAAAACTAGTGGCATTTCATTTTTAAAATTAATGTTATTTACATTCGAGAAGGAATGATGAATAAACTGTAACTTAGAAATTTCAGCTAGAATTTCTACTGTCAAATATAGTTTATCTAAAATATTATGTGATGAGAATAAATTGATGGCGCCATGTTAGTATGAAATTAATTACAATTTTAAGGTACAAAAGACAGAAATGTAGAAATAACAATTCCTCTGCAGTTTGTGTACAAATGACATTTTTCTTGCTAATTTTCCACTTTTATTTTCAAAATTTTCTTCTTTTTTTTTTTACATAGATATATTGAAAGTGAGTAATTCTTATAAAATCCCAGAATATGATATAGTATAGAACATGACACGTTTACCGCATGTTTCATTTGACATGACATATATCTAAATGTAAGGAAGTTTGTGTTGTGGAAAATTATGAGAATCTTTCACAGTGCTTAGGAATATTATTTCATCTTATGACGTCACACTCGTTAACTTCATTTTAAACCAACCCTTTAAGTGGATGACGTAAAAAACGACATGGAAAATGTTTTACCATAGAAGTGCTACATGTTTTATACATTTTCTGCAAACAACATTGGAAAAAACATATCATAAAACTATGACATCATCTAATCAAATGAAAGTGAATGCACAATATTAATATGTAAAAGTAAAACAGTAAAACATTATGCCATTGAAAATTATTTCTATGTAAATGTAAAATACACCAATAAAATTTCCATGATTTATTCCAGAACAAGATATTTACAAAAGTAAAAATATTATTTTAGATACTTTTTATGAAAAGACGCTCTACATGTGTTTGTGTTTTCAATAATTTTAAGGTAAATTTTAAATTTCCAGTATGAGCTATATTTACTGTCTTCTATGGGAATAAATCCTGCCAAATAATCTAGTTATTGACGGTTGCTATAGTAACAGGAACTGTCCATTTTAAAAGGGTGTTATGAATTGGCAGTATTTAGAGCAGTGTACCACATGATATTCTCTAGCTATCCAGTATGCTAAAGTTGGTGCCTTTCTTTTGACTCCTTCTGACAAAAATGTAAGTTACTTGTTTCTATGGCAACAGACAGACACAGACAAATTGACGGCAGCTGTTCTCAGGGTAGGGCATCTTTCAGCATGATACATTTAACATCTTCATAATCAAATGAAGTTTTGTGATTGTCATGCTGCGTGATGTAATGTGGTCTTAATTGCGTTCCATATATTGTGAACATAGAAACGTTTTTTTTAATATTAACAAGATCTAAATAAGATTAATTAGCTTAATCTTAACCCTTTTTCTATAAAAAATACAATGTTTTATAAAATAAAAATGTTATATTTTCCACTAAAATGAAATGAAAAATTGCACAAGTATATTTTTCCCCATAGGTACACCTAAGCATATTAAGTGCCGAAAGCTATTCTTTGATTGCATTGAAAAATTTAAAATGTATAAAAATGATGTGATGATGCTAAGGGATTGTTTATTCTAATTTTTTAAGAAACAAATGAGCGCTTTATCCTATTATATAGGTATGAAAGCAGTATAAATCACATTCATTGAATTGAATGATATTGGTCATTCGTACTTGATTATAAGATTTATTTAGATTCGTGTGTAAGCGTCTTGTATTGAGAATATGCGATAGTTCGAATTCGAAATATGGAATAAGAAAGAACAACCGCATTCGTATATTACAAAACCTTTATCCGAGTTGGAAAAATGAATTTTAAATTATTTTGAATATGAAGAAAGCAAAACCAAATTTCTAGCTGCTTATTTGCAGTGCCGAGAATTTTATACACATTTCAAAAGCTGTTTACAGTAAATCTTAAAAGAATTTGACAATAAATATATATGAAAGATTCTGAATATGTATAATTGATATGTAATAACAGATAACTATGGCTTAAATTTTTGGATTTGCTTCTTATTCAATTTGAAGCTGTTAAAGAAATGTATCCACATTTAAGTCAAGTATTACTTTTAAGAATTTACGATGTCCAAGTTGATTAAATTAGTTTCCACTGACGGAGATTTTGTGAAAGAGTGTTTAATTACCAAAACACTCACAGGGGGGGGGGGGAGGAGCTACTGGATTATGGTAGAATTTGATCTAAAGTAATTTGTGTAACATGCCTTACAATCGAAGGTTTAAGATGGAAAACTTTCCGGTCAAAAACAGATTGAATTATACTCAAATACTATTTGTAAGTTAAATTTTATTGTGATACGATTAACCACACTTAGTTAATCAAAATGAACGATTAAAACACATTTATAATAGCTCTCTTACATTATATGTAATTCTTCAGGATAATATCAACAATTCATCAAGAGGACATTAATATAAACCTCTAGAGTATCAACATGAACTCAGAATAAATGCTTAATTTAAAATTAAATACAAAAAAATAATATAATTATAAGAACGTGATTTTACTTAGTAAAATCGACAAATGTCTCCCTTATCCTTTACTTAGGTTAGCCACCAACACTTTCTGTTGTTTCTAGGATTAACTAAGGAGGATTGCCTTTAAAATCCTCAACTGTTTCTTGATTTTGTGAGGATTGAAGGGCTCGTGCATTGGATGTTGCAAGGTTACAGCAGATGGTATTAGAAACAATAACAACACGTGGCTAAAAGACATTACATTAATTTTTCTTCTAAAGTTTTCCTAAAAGTTTCACTGTATAATTTTTCTCTAGTTAAAATTTCATTTAAATTATCACCCAAACAAAAATTAATTTCCATTGATAACTTTTACTTGGTCTTCTTCATAATTGGGAAAATTTATGGAAATCGAAAAATGCTTGATAGTTATAATTATATATATATATATATATATATATATATATATATATATATATATATATATATATATATATATATATATATATATATATATATATATATATACATACACACACAATAAGTTGCCGACTCTGATGAAAATATTGAGCAATTTAAGTAAATGAATTGATAGCTAATGGTGAGAATATCACATTTATGCACAAACTATCACATTTAAAGATGTCTGGAAAACTCATAATGTCTATGACTTCCTAAAACCGTAGAAGAGCTTGACGACAAAGATATTTACAGTGTTAGACAGACACAGATTACAACATAAACTCGGGAAAAGTTACTAATTAATCTCTAGCTTCCATGCTCTAACCACATGCTAGTTTCTCTTATATTGATTACTTGTGTAAATGTTAAAAAATAAAATAAACGCTCTTTGCCATTAAGTGTGTTTTATGTATATATAAATTCCAATAAACATTCTATGCCTTTTCGAACATTTATTCCAAAATTTAGCTATGTTGTCAACTGATGGGAAGGATCTATTGAGAGGGCAGCAACCTCAATATTTTTCGGGAAATTCCTTTGAAGAATAAAATAAGAAAGTTTAGGGAAATCTCTTAATTTAAGGTTTCAGTTTTTCTATGGTTTTTACGTTATTGCTTTGGATGTTCATAGATGGACAAGATTTCAGAAACGAAGTGCAGTTGTTAATAAAAAAGGGTTAAATAAAAAGGCTTAATTTAACTGCAAAACTTAAAATCGGAAAATGTGTGTTACAATTTTTAAATATGCTTCTGTGGAAATAGATGCATATTTGAACTATATTAAATATTACTTCTAAAATATTTTTCATAAAAAAAATTTCTTTTACCGTTGAAAATTTTATTCATTTTTTATTTTTTATGAATAAAAAAATACTTTTCAATTGGGTTGCTTTTAAAGGATAGAATTTCTGAAATATATTTGTATTGGAGAATTAATTTTGCAAAAAAAAATTTTTTTTTCATTGTGTTTTTTCCTATTTCTGAAATAATCCCATTCACACAAGAAAATATTCTAAATGAAAGGTAACAAAGTTTTTGAACTGATAATCCTAATCCAATTTTTTTTTAAAAAATGTCTTTGTAATGTGCTTTGATTTTTTTAAAATTTTGTAAGTTTTTTGAATTTTTTATCATCGAATTGTTCATAAAATATTCACTTAAAAAAACATATTTTTTAAAACTTTTTTTAGTTGAAATGCTATTATAATTTGTAAAATTTACAGAATGTAATGAGAGAATGTTATTGTAATTTCTAAGTTCTATAAAATTTGCAATACAGATAAAAATGCAAAAATAGATGAGAAAATTAAAATTATATGCACATTTATATGTCACACAAGTGAGTTGTATATTAGAGGGTATTCATGAGGGTGAATATTTTCAATGTGGATATCGTTCTGGAATAAATACATTTAAAAAATATAAGATGTATGGTGATAAAATTGATATAAAGTACAGTATAATCCCTTCTATAACACGGTAAATTACTTCCGCATTATAAGAAAACTTGTTGTACCAGCATTCTCGTAAAACGCGTTATATACAAATGATTCCCGTTAAACTTTTCCATTTAAAGGTATTTAAATCAAATATTAAAAAAAACTATATTACGAACGAGATGTATACGTTTATTAAAATCATATTGAGAGCATTTTAAATAAAAAAAATTATCATACAAATGTAACTATAAAGTTAATTTCAAATAAATCCAAATGCGATTTTTTTTAACACATGTTTATTCTCTGTAGGAGATATTTGAAACAACGTTCCACCGGCATCTTTATTCTTTAGCAGAATGTGCAATGGTCAATAATGTAGTTTTATTTAATTTTATAAGAACACACACGCACAATACAATTGACACAATGTGCAAATCTATGCAAAACTGAGTGTCAGCTGTAAAAATAATTATAAATCCCGCAGTACGGAAATATAACCCGGGGAATCAACGCGTTATATACAGGAAAACGCGTGTTGTACGAGGGACATAAATTCGTATAATATGGGAAAAAAAACGCGTTATAAGAGATCCGTGTTATAGGGAGAGAGATTACTGCATGTTTATATCATATCAATTTATGCTAAACAGTGATTTCAAAGATATAAGATCGTGGAACAACGATGACAAGTTCGTATCAAGCTCTCTTTCTCTCTCTCACTCCGAAAATTAAACATCAAGGCATGCAAACTGATCGGATGACTAATGTGACATTAAATGCATTTTCACTTGGTTCCTCAATGTGACCTTTCATGCAAAAAAAAAAAAAAAAAATTGATACGAAGGACCATGACGTAAATGCATTCCGGGTGGTGGAGAGTCATCAGAGTGGGGACGTCAAACACAGGTAACGACGAACATCCTAGCAGCTGCTGCTGGGAGACATCACTTTGAGCTTGTGGTTTTTTTTTTTTTTTTTTTTTTTACATCAAACAAAGATTGTGATTTACGTTCCTTTCCCTTCCCGAGTGCTCATTTTCACACCGCTGTGCACATAAGTAGTGCCGAATCGCTTGTAGAAGTACAGGGTAATGGAGATATGTTTCTAGAAAAACAAAAAATTTGGTTAAAATACAAGCAATCTTTGACATGTTCTTGGGTACATGAAGGATAACAAAAGAGATGCATTTGTATACAAAAAAAGCAAAGATTAGATATTTTTAGAACAAGTAAATTGCAACTAAATGAAGTATACCAGTGTTTTTCAACTGGGTTTTACTCCAAAGACCAGTAAAATATTTTGGTACGTACTGGTAAATTTAATAATTGGACCTATTAGTACAATTTTTAGCATAAATAAATTATAAAGAAAATGATAATTTTTATAGAATAATTAGAGAAATATTTTTAAAAAATAATTTTATAAATTAGTTTGATAGTTATTCGGCGTTTAAATAATCAGAGATACTCAAGGCAGACAGGGGCACACTTACTGGTGTACTAAATGTAAGAGTGGCAATTTATGATTTGTTACATAGTTTCTACTTTGTTATATTTTTCATCATCGATTATATTATTTTCTAAATTAGTAAACTATTGCTTTTGTAATGTAAGTGCTGTTTTAATGTTGGTTGCCAATTGATGACATTTTGGATTTTGGACAAATAGCTGGATATTTCGCGGACTGCAAAATATTTCCCGTGGACCATCCATTGAGAAACATTAATGTAAATGACTTTAAATAAAATGAAACAATTTTATTCTTGAGGAGATAGTTGTTAATGGCACTAGTACGCTTCCCTGTACTTGCTCCATAATTGGGCTTTAATAAGTATTTAAAATTTTTTAGGGTAAGATACTGCATCTTAAACAGAAGCGTAAACTGTTTATCGTCGTTTATTGCTTCGAGTAACACTAGTTTTTTAATTAACTGATATAAATATCTGGTACTTAAAAAAATGAAGATTCATATTCCTTAAAAAGTTCTGTCCAGTTAAGAATTTTATCATGCATCATGAAAAAATGTGTCCTGTCAAGTAATTTCATCAGACAAATGAATCGAACAAACTAATAAGTAAAAGCAATGGGGTGGAAGTTTTCATAGTACAGGAATAGAGACAAAGTAGATTTTAACCCTTGACCTGTCCTTCCCATAAATATCATTTTACTTGGAAGAAATTACAACCACGACCTATTTAATATGCCCCTGCCATCTTTTAGTAAACATGACGTATCTTTCGTTTAGAACTCACTGCCTTTTAATAATGAGAACAGACGTCCTAGCCAATTAGATTACTGCGGCTAAACTATAAAAGGTATAGAAACGAGGACCATCCCAAGACTTAGCCTCCCCCGCCAAGTAAGTTATAAATACCACCGTTCCATGGACCGAGTTAGTCAGTTTTTAGTTTCCTGCAGCAGTGGTAGACTAGTGGATACGAGTTGTCTGCCTGAGGTATTTGAAGACTTCTGTTTCGGGAGCTGTTTACCGTTGAATCAGTTGAGATGATACTGTATAATTAAATGCTGTAGCTGCTAAGTTTTTCCGGTATCTTTTAGAAAGCTCTACAATTAAAATTTCTGTGATTGCTAAGAGTTTATTTTATCGATTTTCAGTCAACACGAACCCTGAGCTCGGTACAATACTTTACGTTAGGTTATTCACAAAGTGAGAGGTGTCGAAAAATTATAAACTGGAGAACTTTGAACCAAAATTCCAGAAGAAGACAAGAAGTTAGATTATGCAACCAAGGATCTAACTACCATGAAAATGGGTAACTGAAAATCACAAGCCAAGAACAGGATGGTTTATAGGAACATTGTTCAATAAGCCAAAGTTGATGCTATGAAAGGGCAAAAATGAAAAGAAAACTAGCTTTTTACGTAATCAATGAACAAAACATCAAATGACGTCATATACAAAGTAAATGTGTTTATTTTAGATTAAATTTACATCGCAAAGACCTTTTTACTATGGCTTATCCCTCCTGGTTGACAGCAACATCAAATCAAGTGCATGATCCCGAATGCCTTTAAACAATGAAGCACTGTCTCAGAGCTCTAGAATAGCTGGCAATTATTTAAACCGATGCAGGTCAAAATGTGGGCAGTAATTGCTTGAGTCACATTACATTTTGGACACCAGGGATAAACTGTGTGGCATTTGACGTTGTATGTGAATGTGTACATGTCGAAATCTCGCGAGAGCTATCTGATCACACCTGTTGTCAACCCAAATCAGCAGATCAGAACAGCAACAAGGCAATTTTCCGCACACTGTTCATGCACGGGGGCTCTCCTTCCAGAAGAACAGGTATCTTGCCTGACCCGCATGGCGATCTCATTGTGAAGTCGTTATTGGTTTCAAGGATCAATTTTTCTTGTCAAAAAAATGTTCGAATTATAGAAAGAAGACGAATGATTTTCACACATTGAGAAATGATAAAAACAACTCACCTTGTTAGATTCTCCACTTCCTGCGGCTCATGGGGGACGTCTTCAGCTTCCATCATGCAGAAGAAGGCTATTAGGAAGACGGAAAGCACACCTATGACGAGTGCTATCACGCACGCCGCCAATAAAGCTGTAAGGAAAGAAGTGTGCTGCTCTTTATTCTGTTTTTAATGAAATATTCACAAATTTAGTGAAAATTACAGAAGAACCTCATTTATCAAAACTAATAGGGAATCTAAATCATTCGAATTGATGAAAGTATGGATGAAACAAAATAATCTATAAATTGAGACAAGATGCATAAACAAACTATTTTACGCAATAAAAATTGTATTTTGAGTTCAAGAGAAGGGAATTTAAAATTAAGTAAGAGAAATTAAGTATGATAAGCATTATTTTACTTACAATAGATAATGTATGAAAAACTACTTTAAACCTGATTCTCCAGACTCATCTTCAGTAACCACACTTGACACGCTCACTGGTTGGAATAAGCAACTTATCTTTTGTGGTCTTATTTCAGTGCTTACTTCTAAAACAACTAATTGACTCAAATGTACGGATTTGCTCATCCAAAGTCAATAACACTCCAGCTTCAACAAAAATATATTGTTGCCTACCGATTCGCTCTTTATTTATACAGTTTGTATATACATAGGTATGTATGCATATCTAAATGACTTTCCGGGTTAAGCAATACACGGTTTAAAAGTGACTAGATTATTGAGAGTTTTCTGTACTCAAATTACAATTAATTATTGCATATTTTAATGTCAAACTTAATGCTTGCACAATAAGTCGCATTTTTCAAATTGAACTGCTTTTTTCATTCTAATTAATTGCGAAAAAAAAAAAACATTGCATGTTTCTGTAGAAAGTAATGACACTAATTCCGGAAATGTTTAAGTTAAAATAAAATTATGACTTCACGTAGTATGAGCGATCATGAATGTTCTTAGACAATTTAATATCCACCACACACAGAAATAGGCTTCCAAGGAGTGTTTTTTTAAACTATTTTTAAAAGAGTGGAAACCCGGAAAAGTCCTCTACACCCACTATTAGAGACATCCGGGTTTTTTTGTTTTTTTTCTTCAATAGTAGCTTGAATTGTGCTCGGAAGTATTTGCTGTAAAGAGTGCTATCTTACCACCAAAGTAAATAAATAAGAGTCATATATGAAACATATTCATTACACAAGAAAAACTGTAGTACACGATACTACAGATTGGAGAAGCATGGTAAACACATTCGGAGTCGTTTAGTCAAAAACTGAATTGACGTGTTCTAGTAACACACCTGCCTAGGTGTTGCAGGGATAAGAACTGAATTGTTGTCAGGTAATTTGCTGATGATTGTCATTGTTAATATTAATACCAAGTATTTGGTAAATGCGGTTACAGATAATTTTGTTATAAAAAAAATGGAAAATACGCTTCTGTTACTTACATGCTGCTTTCATAATCATTTTTCAAATTTAAGTGTTTGTAGCATTTGGTTGGGAGAATTAGGATTCTTAAATTCTTCTGCTACCAATTCATTAAGTTAAGTATTTATTGCTACTGATATGGCTTGAGGAAAATCTTTCGAATAGTTTTAAAAAAGAATAATCTTATTTGAGGCTCTAAGATGATGACGGTTATCTCCAGAACAATAATCGATGAGTATTCCATGAATATATGACTGTTCTTCCTGAGTTCTACCCGTTCTCACATTATTGTTGCAGCTTGAGATTATTGGATCAATATACAAAAGCCGTTTAAAAGTTTAGATTGTATCGTTATAAAAGAGAAAAGTACAAGTTTATTTTATATATTGATTCTTTTACTTTTTTACAAAATTTCTATCTACATTTAAATATCTGTAGCATTTGTGTGGCTACGAACTTTACAATCCTTAAATTATAATGTTCTGCCAACAGTTCATTAAATTAGGTATACATTGAATTTCCTGAGGAAAATTTTAAAGAGATTTTACGAGAGAACTGCTAGTGAGATAATGATATATCGCAGTCCAAAATCAAAGTCGAGAACTATTCCGCTGAGGAATTGATGTTCTGCCTTCCATCACATTATTACTGCAACCCCTGACTTCTTGGATTAATTCCGAAGTTAATTGTTTGATAATTTGAGCTAATTTGAAAGTTTTCCCTTTTGCCTGAGAAAAATAATTTTTTTTGGCGATAAAATGTTTATAAAGAGAAGAGTCATAAAATTCAGTGACAAATTCAGTTAATGGACTGACAACAGATGTATACAAATTATGAATTCTGAAGATCGTAACCAAATGCAATAAAGACTTAAGTGCAGAAGGTAACTTTTTTTAAAATAACTCAAGAAGTTCTTTGTTTTAGAACTTTTTCTTTATCATTGCGTTTTTCATTATTTTAACAAAACAGTCTTTAGTTTTTGGTTTTCTGATTATTGTTTTAAATTCGACTATTTGAATCATAAACTAATAAAAAAAAGATAATATATGAAATTTTTTGAAGAAAGTAATTTATATGGGAGTCTGTATAACTGTCTTAGGTATTATATCAATGGCCAATGAGCTTTGACATGTATTCTAGAGCAGAAAGTGTGAATATTTTATAACATGTGAGAATGTACAACGTGTTACTAATGTATTGCGTTATACTTTCAATTAAATAATAAAGGTGTTAATAATGTGTTTGAATTAATTAAGGATCTTAATAGAGAATTATCGTGCTATGTGATAATTAATATTGATAGAAAAGTTTCTAATATTGAATTATATACATCAAATTTACTTATTTTTTCTATCATCCAAGCGAATAACGCTACAAATTAAAAATTAGTTAATGAAAAATAAAAATAGTTTCTAGTTAAACTTGAAATAGAAAACATATGATAGTTAATTAAAAGATAATTTGAAATCATGAAGCAATCAGAACGTTGAAGAACCAATCTAATTCTTTGAATGCATTCCAAAATACAACTTATGGAATAAATTTAGTGAAACTTTAATAAGAACGATGTAATGAATATTTTAACATTTAGACTTAGATGAATATTGCTACTGTCATATTATTTTACTATTGTTCTCTCAGTGGAATTTAAATCTCAATATAAGTAGTATAGATAGAAATAAACACAGAAGATATCATTTTAAAAGAATATACACACATGTGACAAAAGCTCTAATATTTATTTTTTAAACATTATATAGTTATATAAAATGTTATGTTATTGGTTTATTGTTATTGTTTCTTATCTCTCATCCGGTTTGACAGATCAAAGAAACCATTGACATTAATGAAGTCCGTTACAAGAAGTGGACAGTTATGGATACCCTTCCAGTCCGGTCCAAGGCAGTTCAAGGTGGGCTGAGGTGATACCTGTAATCGCCAGCATTTAGGACGAAGAGGAAACCTCTTCCTATCCTCAGAATATGTGAGACCTTTCAGTTGTCCACTTTCAAGTCGGACAGACATGCGTTGGTCTGCCTGTCACCAGGGAGAGATAGAGAACGTCCTGGTCTTTGGACTATAAACCAGTTGTGAGGAGGTGATACTAACCATTTTTTTGGACCTTTTGCCTCTAGAATAAATATGTATAATATCTAGAATCTAAATATGTTAGCTCTGAGGTGAAAAGGACAGGACAGATTCCCTAGTCCTTTCCTTGCAAGAATTTGTTGGCTAATTAATATTAATATGGGATGAGAGAGAGAGAGATTCATTAAAAATATGCTTTGTGCTGGTGAGAAATGAGCTTTAATTTTTGTAGGATACATAAACTGGTTTTATTTTCTATGTGGACCCAATTTTTGTGATGTGGAATTGTACTACGGCTGTCAGATAGATTCCAGAATTCTCCGTTTCTGTTTTCACTAATGACTCTCTCCAATTCTATGGTGACTGCAATAAGTTCACTTCGAAACGCAAAACAAAAATCTGGGTTACGTTGTTCTATATTGTATTTTTCTCGAGATGCTTCAGTATAAATTTCTTTGCTTTCCAGTATATCTATTTTGCTACCACCAATATGGGTTTTGATGTCTTTAAAATGTATTTTATTGATTATATCCCAGTCCAATTAGGCACAGATGCCACATAATCCAGGATACTAAATTCTGAATCATTTTGGCGATGAAGAAATGTTATTAAGTGACATATTCTGACGTGCGTAATAACGTAAATGCTAAGATTGCTAAAAGAGAATTTTTCTGCATTATTCTTATAAGGTCTCCATATCTCTATGACGTAATAAAAATCAGGTTACCAGATATGTAAGGAAATCCGCCAAAAATCCCCAGACTCAAAAATTGGCATCATGGGTTATACGGCATCTGTGCCACGAATTGTTTAAGTAATTTAGGAACACAATCATTCTTATCAAGGGAAGTAAAGAGTTACTTATTTGTTGTATAGTTTATAATGCTGTGAGCTTGATTACTGCAGTGTATGTTAGTACAGTTTGATCTCTTTTAAATTTTGGAATATTCTTTCGTCCTCTAAAGAAACTATTAAATTTTAGTGAATAAAATTTTGTCCCATTGCTCGATTTTTTCTGGAGAATCATCATTTTAAAATATTTTTCAGCTCCGAAAATCAAATTTAATTATAAACATTTACAGTATATAAATTAGTAAGAAAATAGACTAAATTTTATTAGCAAAAAACCGAAAATTTAACCCATGGAATTTTACTTAAAATTATAAAAATAAATTTACAATATTTTTATAATTTTTTATATTATTTGTTAATCTACAAAATTGGGTACTTTAAACTATGGAAGTTTTAAATACCGTCTGATTAACAATGAACACTTATGCATATTTTTGAGCAACAACATAAATTGTGTTTCAGTTATAAATTTCAGTTTCCATTAGTTTTCGCAAAAAAATAATGGAGAAATATATTTTGTATTAACTTATAATTTATTATATTCATATATGACTGTTTTTAATCTTATGATAAAATTAACATTAATGATTAATATGTATTATAATTAATGATAATTAATATAATTTTTTTTTATTTCGCAAGATTACATTACCGTTATTTCCGAAGAAAGACTTTCAACATTTAGTGCTGCTATAATATCACTATAAAAATTAATTAATGGCAGAAAATTTGTAAACATATATAAATTTACGAATTTACTCAGTTATAAAAACTCGTATGCACAATGCTCATACTATATAATAAATGCTATCGCAATAAATAAATATTAAATCAAACAGACAAAAAAATTTCAATTTCACTTTTGTAAGAAAAAATAATAACAACAATCTATATACCATGAAAAGCTTTCAAAATTCTGTCTGAATTAGCGAATTTTAACCAAGATTAGATTCTAAATGTTTTCAAATCTGACCAGGCGGTAAAATCAACAGGCAACTCCTGGGCTAATATTCAAGACACTTGGAAGTAATTTTATAAAAAATTCCCTAAAAAGGCTGTGGCAAATTTCTAACTGCAAAAAGGTCGTGATTGTTAGCACAACATTAAAATAAAATAGGCATCCTTTCATTTGATATGTGCCAACTTGGTAAAAATTTACCGTACAGTCACCCTTTCAAAAAAAATTTCAAAAAGTTGCCAAGGGTGACCGTATGGCGAATTTCTAATCGGGGAAAATGGTGGGAGGAAAAATGGCTTAAATAGTGACAAATATTTCATACATTGTTGGCATCTAAGAATATGCTCAACTAATTTTATAAAATTAACAAAAAAACGCAGATTTATAGATTTCGAACATCAATGGTAAACATAATAAAGTTGTTTTGCTAAATTATCCATAAAATTTTTTGATTAAATTTTATTTAAATCAGTAAATATTCATAAGAAATTAATTAAAAATAGGGTTGCTAAAATAGTAATTAGCCGGGTTTCCAGTAAAAATGTTCGTCAAATTCTGCGCCAAAAACGTGCCAAAGGTGACTGTACATTAAATCTAATTCGCCAACTTTCTAATTCGAAGAATATCTTCTGGTATGTTCAAAATTAGATTAAGACTCTCAAAAACAGAATGAGATAAGCAATTTGTGCTAGAATCTCAAAACTCTCATGGGCTATTTTTAAAGACTCTTGTGTTTTTTTTCTTGTTAACAGAAAGTGGTTGTTTCTTTCATTACAGTTGAGATCCTGAGTCCCCACTTTATTACGATTCTCATTGGCTTGAAATACCCATAACGTCAAATAACGTTTCATTCACATCACATCATATTGAGACGGCGTTGTAAATCCGACTTGTCGATGAATTGGCTGTTGCCTTCAAATCACATTCTTCAAGTTGCAGCAAATAGGGTGAAGTTCACCATGGAATGTCTGAGAATAGTGTCTATGTTCATTCTGTTAATAAAACGATTTCTTATATAAGAAACAAAGCATCGATTTGAGAAGACGCTTTCCCTTGATTCAAGCCACTAACGCATGAACAATAGAACAGCAGAAAAAGCGAAATGAAAAAGATATGACTAAGCATACATTTTATAGTTAGTTTAAATCGGTATGGACGATTTATAATTTTTAAAAAATTTCCTTCATTAATAGAATTCTAGTAGTAGCAATATGGAAGAAACAATTATCAGCTTTATTCTCGCAGGCTTATAGCTCGCATTAAGTATGATTGAGTTTTTTCACAAAACTCATCAAAAATTTAAACACCATTTGTCTAAACAAAATTAAAACATTTGTCTAAACAAAATTAAAACACCATTTGTCTAAACAAAATTAAAACACCATTTGTCTAAACAAAATTAAAACACCATTTGTCTAATCTATTTTCAACAAGCAATAGAATTCTAAATGGATTGGATTGGGTTGTGGCCGGCAGTTTTGGAGCTCTTTGCTAAATTTGCTTATAGTTGAGATAATACAAGTAATACATTGAGGAGAGAATACACACAAATAGTTGATTGATTGGTATCGTATTGTTGGATTGATAATTATTGTTGATTGTTCATGGCTGTATTTAATACAAAATCGCCGGATCTAAATTAGCATTCAGCAGACAGGTTTCATGGGATTAGAACATGGTTCCTCTTCGATAAGCAAAGACAAAAGTTTTCTAATGATAGATAAGCACTAGAGATGACCTTTTTATGACGTATTATCATTACGTCAAATTCTATAAGTTTTTTTTTTCATGCATTCGCATAAAGCTCGGGTTTTCAGTTTTGGATTTGCGGACAATTTAAACATTGAAGAAAATGATAAAGCTCCAATTCCCAAGCATTTATCCCAAGCAATCATTTCTCGGGTCATTATATAAAGTGCAAGATAATAGAATATGATCGATTATTTCAGGCTTCCCACACAGACAACGGTCTGTGGGAGATATATGGAATCTGTATAGAACAGATTTTGTAGGATAGGTTCGGGTACGAACCTTAGATAGCAATAAATCTTCTGAATGAGATTGGGAATAGAGTAAGTGCTTTTTGCTTATGGGTATCAAGTGTGAGAAATTGGAAGCATATTTACTATTCTTCCACTTGTTTAATCCTTTAAGCTGGAATGCTTTTTTTATGTAATGTCCAAAGTCTTCGAGAGATATAGATTTCAGACAATAAGGGCTGAAAATTGCGGATTTTGCTAGAGAATCAACTATCTCATTTCCCTGGATTCTAGAATGTCCCGTGATCCAAATTAGTTGTATCTCTTGATAAGTTTGCACTAGACTTGCTAATAAAATTTTTTCTTTTATTTTTTGAATGATAACAGGAGATGTTTGATTGCAAGTACATAAAGAATTGAGACATGAATATGAATCAGTGAAGATTATATATCTTTCTGCCTGTACACAAAATTTAGATACAGTAGTAAGCAAAGCCAATGCCTCTGCGGTAAATATTGAGTTTAGAGAATTTATTTTACCTGATATCGATATATATTGGTTTCAGAACTCAAAACTACAATTCCCAGGTTTGAGCTGTGTTTTGAAGCGTTGGTAAAATTTTTAACATAGTCTTGCCAAATAGAGTTATACTATTCATTAAAACTATTACAAATAATATCTTTGGGTATATTTTTCGACTGGAAAGGCAAGCCAGAATATTTGATTATTAAGTTTACTGGATTTTCTTCAATTCTGTTCGGAGGAATTAAAATTGGGATTTTTAATAATTGGTATATTTGAATTCCTTGAGAAGAAAACCAGTCTTTTGCTCTGATAGCCAGAGGTTGGCCACTATTCATGTGATTGAATGAAATTTTATTCCACCAAATAGCACAAGGAGACAGTTTCCACTTGCAAATGTTTCGTACATAGAATCTTAATGATAGCATCTCATGCCTTGTTGATAAAGGAAGAACTCCGGCTTCTTGAAGAATTGGGATGAGTGTCTATTTAGGAAGCTATGTAACAATTCTCATAGCGGCGTGATACGGAGTATCTAGGATTCTTCGGTCTGCTTTACTGGCAGTGACGAATACATGACATCCATAATCCAAACCACTGACAATATAAGACTGGATTATCTTTATCAGGCGAAATGTTCGTGCCCTCCACCATTGCTTGCAATTGCTTTTAGAGCATTCGACTTCATTAGAGTGGCTTTTCTCTTTTGTATGAAATGATGCCGGAAAGTCAAGTTATGTGAAAAATACATACCTAAAATTCGTACATGCTGATTCCATCGAATAAGTTGCTGATCAATATATAAATTGAATTTAGGCTGTTTCCTACTTGTCGAGAAATTAATCACGGAACATTTTTGAGGATCCACTATAAATTTCCATTGTTGGCACCATTCTTGTAGATTGATAAGAGCATTTGTCATTTTGATTTCTAATTTTTCTAGGTTTGTAGATTTATACAGTAATATTACGTCGTCTGCATAAATATAGCACTGAATGCCATCTGGAATTATTTCATAAATGTTTGCCATAAATATGGTAAAAATGAAAGAAGATACACTTCCTTGAGGCACACCCCAATGGAAGGGCATTTGGTCTGATACCTCACCCCTCCATTTAACTTGGAAACTTCGATTTATGATGAAATTATGAATCCATAATACTGCATTACTTTTCATATTTGCATATAATAGCTTTAAAATTAGGCCATCCTACTACACTGAATCATAAGCTTTTGCAATATCTACAGTGACACACACAATAAACTTTTTGGAGGATCGAGCAGATATAATTGAATGAGGGATGGTAGATAATATGCTATCGCATCCTCTATTTGGTAAAAATCCGTGGTGATTTTTGTTGAGGATCGGTGATGAATATATCCTCGCCTAGCCTCGATGAATGATAAATGGTTTTCTGCTTTGAACTTTAGAAATCTTTTTTTCTTCAGGATGAGATGGGCACGATGAATAATCAGCTTAATGATTGTCTTTGCAGTTTACGCATATAATTGTATTAGAAGAGCATGTTTTGTCTTCATGTGCCGAGTCGCATTGTTTGCATATTGGAGTATGCAATTTGCATTGCTTAGTGGGATGGGGGAATTTATAGCAGGTGCCACATTGGCGAACTTTATCGCGAAAAGTCTTATTTTTAATCGCAAATAGAATAAACTAATTTCTTTTATCATATTGAAGCCATAAATGGTGATAAGTATATTTTCAGAAAGCTCGGGTGATCCTTTCTTAGTGAAACGTCTTATGTTTGATACTATTAACTCGTTTCTTTTAATTTCTTCCGTGGGCAGATTTAATCCAAGTCTATTGGGATGTTTGTTAATAGAAATTTTTGTGTATAGCTCTCTTTTTGAATTTACAGGAACTCCAATAATACGTCGGATAAAACTAATCTCTGTGGCAGTTTCTGGGTTATTTGTTTTAATTAATATTTTCCATATGACAAGTAAACACGACTTCGGTTATACCGTTTGGATTCGTGATAATCTGATTTAGCTCGGTTTTTAAATGAAAGAAGTGTTTCGGCATTCCTCATTTGTCATTTTCGGGGCATAGGAAAATCAAAAAATTTTACACAAATGCTAATAATATAGTTAGTGAATGATCATCGTCAAAGTCTAGTGAATTTGAAGATGTTATTTTTGTTGTGCATGGTGAATAGTCCACAAATGCCACGTCAGCCTCCATCTCATTCACTTTTGGAGAGTATCATAATATAAAAACAAAATATTGCTCAAATCCAAAGATCTAAAGTATAAATATTTTTTCAATAGTACTCATTTCACTTAGTTGGAAAGAACTGTAATAGACGTACGTTTAACACCTGGGTTAAATTAAATAAAAATATAAGGAAAAAATATATTTATAATAGGAAAAACAGCAATAAAGCTAATAAAGCTTTAAAAAAAAAAAAAGAAAAAAAAAGTCAGAATTCTAAATTTTCACAAAGTTTTCACCTCATTTTCAAAGAAAATCATAACATGAAAAGCGATCATTTAACATGAAAAGCGATCACTTAACATGAAAAGCGATCACTTAACATGAAAAGCGATCACTTAACATGAAAAGCGATCATTTAACATGAAAAGCGATCATTTAACATGAAAAGCGATCATTTAACATGAAAAGCGATCATTTAACATGAAAAGCGATCATTTAACATGAAAAGCGATCATTTAACATGAAAAGCGAAACACAAATTCATAGAATTTTTTAAACGATTCTACACATTAGATTTATACAATTTTTTCAATTCTAAATTAATAATTGTGTGCAATATTTGCAAAGATCTCTTTTGAATCTAAAGACTATTGCCTTGCTTATGCCAGTATTAAAACGTTCGCTCACTTATTACTGAAATAATAAAATGCAGATTGGTTAAGCATAAACTTAAAAAGTTCATTAAATATCTTTTTTTTTTTTCTAAAATGTTTTTTTTTTAATTTTTAAATGTTTATACTTATGTTCTCCTATTATTTTATTCTGGTGATTACGTTTAATATTTGTTCATTTTATTGTATTTGTTCTTCTGTGATATTTGAGGAATTTTTGATTGATTTTTCTAATAAAATATCATGTAACAACAGAATCTAAATATTTTAACTTAATCAAGTTATCACATTTATGCTCTAACTATAATAACACCTTTACTTCAGTATGATTTTTACCTTAATAAATTTGCATTTGTAAATATTGTCAAAATGTGGTATTACATTGATATATAAATTTATTATTTATAAGAACTTATTACTAGAGTTTTCAAATTACAATAGACTTTATACTTTTTTATTCGGTAGCCAGGGTGCCAAATTATTTTTTAAATGCACACGAGCGCCATATCAGTAGAAACAACATATTCGTAAAAAATTAAACTATTTAACAGATAAACTGTATTTTCTTTTATTCCAAAAATTATGATAAATTAATTGTGAACATATGTAAGATTCTATCCACTGGGAAAAAATGATAGCGCCAAGCATCACGATTTTTTGCCAACCATGGAAAACCAGAATATATATATATATATATATATATATATATATATATATATATATATATATATATATATATATATATATATATATATATCAATTAAATAGCTTTCGTTTTGGAAAATCATACATACTACATACGAATATTTCATTAGAATTCATTCTATAATATAGTTATATCTCTGCTTTATATCAAAAGTTGTAAAAAAAAATCTCAGCTTTTTCATTTAAATAGCTTTTTTTATTGCTAAAGAAATTAATTTATATTGATTTTATGTTACATTTGAAGTAAACTGTGGCACATGTTTTTTAAATCGTATGTTCTTAACTTGCATGATTTAATATGTTACTTTTAAATTAGCTTTCGGTTTTAATTCTTTTTGCATACATCGTAGGGAACAACATGAAAAGATTTAGTGTCAATTTGGGGGACTCCGCATTAGCTTTACTGATTAATAAATTTTTTCTCAAGCCGTTTTGTGATTCAAAAATTATAAATTGGAAGATTCTTACCGACTGAGCCATAATCCATAATCATCGGAATAGTTTTATGGAGTGACCTGAAAAGTACAAGAAAAATGCTCATTAAAAAAATGGTGAAAATCATATTCAGTCTTTAATGAATTGCAGTATAATTCGTAAACCAAGATATTTATGCAGGTATTCTAATTTTTAGTTAACAATATGATATATTTGGAACTAATAAAATTTATTTTGCATTCCAAGTATTGTGTTAATTACAATTTACAGAGTCAAATACTAAAAATTTTTTTATTAATATTACTCAAAAACCTATTTAAAGGTTTATTATTATATATTTTTATTTACAAGATTCTTGAAACCTCGGACTAAGGCATGTTGCTTTGTTGTTTGGCTCTAAGTGAATCATATATAAATAAGTAGTTAAATTAATAAAAATATGCTAATCACATCATTAAATAAATTAATTTTTGCTTTGTTGTTTGGCTTTAAGTGAATCATATATAATTAAATAGTTAAATTAATAAAAATATGCTAATCACATCATTAAATAAATTAATTTTAATTTATATATAATTATAAATTCTATACGAAAATTACAATTACAGTTGAACTACTAAATTAAAGATACTTCTGCATTTGTTTTTATTTATTTAATAATGTATTTAAATTATTTGATTTAAAAATAAAATTATATAAATAAATAAATAAAATAAAATGATCATTAACTTTACTTATTGTCAGTAGATGGCAGCAAAGTTCAAAGCGTTTTTGATGAGCTACTAAATCATCATGTACGTGTCATCAGTTCCAATAAATATTGCTGTCATTTAGTCTATTATGCGGCGGGATTTAAATTCACCACGATTGATTTTCTTAGTTGAAATGACATTGATTTAAGACATAAATATTGAATTCATGAGTAATAAGAACCAATTTTAAAATTATGCTTTTAAGAATTTAATATTTATAATCTAACAAAAACGACAGTAAAAGTATTTTTTTAAAAATTATTATTATTAAAATATAATATAATCTAACATGAAAAAAATGAAGCGTTCTTATAATGTTTACTGATAATTTACGTATAGTATAAAATTTTAATATAATACATTTCCTGTATTATCAAAATTAAGTATGACAAAATTTGATTCATATTAATATATATTAAAAAATGAAAATATATTTTTAGAAACTCATATTTTTTCGAAATTTGTTTCTCTTATGGTACTCAAACACGTTGGGAGCAACTTTTTGAAATACACTGCATATATATATATATATATATATATATATATATATATATATATATATATATATATATATATATATATATATATATATATATATGTGTATATATATGTATGTATGTATGTATATACTGTAACCATTTTTTCTTATTTAATTTTAGAAAACATTAATATTGAGCTACTAATATTTGATATATGCAATATTATTCTTCGGAAATGTTTAATATGTATACAATTTTAAGCATTTTTTTAGAAAACTTAAAAAATGCTACATCAAAAACAATTAAACATATTTGAAAAAAATTAAAAAAAGTACCAAATAATCTATATGTTGTTATCTAGAGCATGTACTAAAATTTTAAGTTTTTGTTAAAAAATAATCAAAAAATTACGGACAGTAATGAATATTTATACTGAAATTTTAGACAAATTTTCAATGCCATTATCCGAATAACAGGCCATAATTTGGGAAATATTTAAGATTAAAAATTCCCTTAGTACACTCTCAAGAAACAATATTTAGATCAAGCTCATGAAATTTCATAGTAATATTATGAAAATATTTTCAGTTATCGTTTTTGAAGCGTGCAAATTATAGGTAAAATCAGTTCTAAAAAAAGCGCGTTTAAAGATTAAAGTATTGTGTCTTTATAAAAAAATTCTCATATTTGTTGATTAATTATTTATTTAAATTGTTGATTGATTTCCGGAACAGTAATTATTTTATGTATCTTTTAAAAGCTTACTAAATTTACATTCGAAAATTAAACACTATTTAAACTAATTTTTAGCATCATTCTGGTCCTTTTAACACCCACTTCCTGTGCTTTAAATGCCCACTTTTGACTTCGTAATCGTTACGAAAGCTTATAGCTTTCCTTCATATCTCGGAATCTAATTATAACGTAGAGACAAAAACAAACCTATTTTGGAAAGCTATTTAAATTCCGTATTTAAAGAAAAAATAAAACAAACTTATCATATTGACGTTATCAACGTGTACGGATCACTATGACTTTTGAATTTACTTTATACTTTCTTGATTATAATACCCAGAAAGTATAATTTCAGGAATTTTAGTCAAATGAATAAACAACATAATTTCAAAGTTTTATAATTTTTGTTCATAAATTTAATTAAATTATATAATTAAAAAGTTTTTCTTTTATAAATTATAACTTATTTTATGAAAAAAAAATTATTATAAAAATTAGTATAACTAAATCTTTTCTGAAATGCTGGGGAATTTGGTGGTTTCAAAACTAGTCCAGAGTAAATCTTTTGGAAACCGAGGCTTACACCACAAGATTTGAAATTTAGAGAGACCGGACTATAATAAGCAACCTCTATAGGGGTGGAAATTGAATAAACAAACTGTTGAAACAAGCCAGAGAGGTAAGTATCCAACTGAGAGCTCTGAAATTGTAGTAGATGTTTTCAACTATCTTATATTCACGCAATGGTAAACTTTTTTTTACACCAAGTGTTAAATTAGAGAATTCTCTTTAAACTATTGCAATGAAACTACAACAGAGCCTCATTAATCCGGATTTATTGGGCATCTGGTCATCCTAATTAATGAAAGTACGGATTAAACAAAATAACCCATAAATTGCGCCAAAGGTACATAAACAAACTCTAGTAAACAGTAAAATTTATATTTTCAATCGAAAAGAATGAAATATAAAACGCATAAAGGAAAATTGTTTAAAAATTTCATTCATCGTCACATATAATCCTATGCGAATTATGCGGCATGATTTGGTGATTTTTTTTAGCGGATTTGCTTGTTCTTTGGCATCCTGATTTTTTATTACATCAAAGATATCGAGAATATTAAGATTTACTTAGAAAATTTTATTATGACAACCGTAGTATTTACGTCATCGCGAGGAAATTTAGAACATTTTATTCATATTTACATTTACGAAATTAATGCTTTTATGTTTTCTTTTTTAAAATCCTATTATTTCAAAAATTTTATATTTACCATTTTTATATATCAGGATTGAATTTATTATTCAGAGGCCTAGGGATTTTTCAGGAAAGAATTTATTACGTCAAAATTGCGTCATCTTCTTGGCATTACGTCACAATTACGTCATATTGGTAACATTTTTCTCGCCAAAAGATTATCATGCAAATTTCTTATAATGATATACATAAAACCATATACGGCAGGAAAGCCGTATGTACATTTAGTTTGTGACTTACTGTAAACAATACATGAAAAATTACTTTAAACATAATGGTCAAAGTTCATTTTCACTAATCACACAAACTGGTTGGCTCATCACTGGTTGGCACAAAGTACTGACCTTTTTTTGTCGTATTTTAATTGTCATTTCTTGAACAATTAAGAGATATCTCAAACGCATGGTTTGACTCATCTAACGTCAATATACACAGCACTCCAGCTTCAACAAAAATACACACACAATATTGGGTTATTTCACCTTTCATTTAGAGAGTATGTACAGCTAAATGGCTGCCAGGGTTAGGCGAAATCCGGTTTAAAAGGGTTCGGATTAATGAAGGTTTCCTATATTCAAACTACAACTAATTATTGCATATTTCAATGGCAAACTTAATGCTTGCGCAATAAGTTACACTTATTTCAAATCAGGGCCGTGGTAGCCTTGTGGTTAGGGCATTGTTCTTCCGTAAGGAAAGGCGGGGTTCGATTCCCAATGTCATCTGAGATCCACCGAGCACTTGGAATTGAAAGTCCTGTGGTCTGTCGTTGAGCAGTCATGGGTGCAATGGTTTGGAGATAATTTCCTCCATCTTCAGATCAATGTCAAAATTGAGAGTAGATCATCTGGTGGTGCAATCTATTGGAGGAGTTTAGAGCAAAGTAGAGCTTTCACCTTCGTCGTGTTTGATTTAAAACGAAAAACGCACCCTACTGACTCATGTTTGCTTAGCCAACGGCATAGCGAGCTTTGCTTGTCCAAGTGTCTTACATTTCAAATCCAACTGCTTTTTTCATTTCAAAAAACCTGCGAAAAATAATTTCATGTTTCTGTAGAAAGTAATGATACTAATTCTGGAAATGTTTCAGTTATAATACAATTTTAACTGACATATTTCCACATATGATGGATAAAGAATATTCTACGTCAACTTAATGTCCACCACATAAATAGCCTTCTAAGGAGTATTGTTTTGAACTATTGTCAAAAAAGTGGAAAACCTGAAAAGTCCTTAACACCCACTGTAAGAGACTGTGTGTTTAATTGTTCAATAACAGCTAGGATTATGCCCGGAAGTATTTGCTATGAAGAGCTCATATCTTACCTCTGAAGTGAATAAGTAAGAGATATACTTACTTATTCACTTCAGAGGTAAGTAAAAAATATGAAATACACATTCTTTACACAAGAAATTGTTGAGTACACGATAATACATATTTGAGAAGAAGTCGCAAACACACAGTCGGAGTCCACTCAACGAAAGTGAAGCAAAAATTTGGTTTTGATTACTTTCCTGTTCATAGCTCGGAGTTAGGCACTACCTGTTAGGTGGAGGCTGCTAAATGAATTGAAAAGCAAGGAGCAAACAGAATACACTCCAACTCTTGACTTACCATTTCCATAATTTTACTTGGAGGACAGACCGCAATCTATTCAGCATGCCCCACCTGCTTTCATTGATTTCAACGTATCTTTGGCTAAGTCTTGTTTCGAACTCACTGTTTTCCAACTACGAGAACAACGCCGTTTCCTCAAGAATGCAGACGTGGAGTTCCTTTTAAAATTTCACTTGTGTGTATCGATTGGGGTAAAAAAATAAGTTCAGCATCGAAATTTTCTTTCTTTCAGTGAATTTTTTAAAAATATTATAATATCAATCAATCAATAATTTGATTTTTTAAAAACACTGTGTTTACTCACCGTGTAGGAAGCGTGTTACGGTTTTCCCAACCCACCGTCGATCATGAATGCAGTGGAACGCAAATGAAAGGAAAAACCGTATTGGATATTAATTTATTTTACAACTAAAGGAAATTGTCAAGCGCTTCGCATTTTATTCCACTACACTCTGCTGATTTTATACGAGAGACCTCATTTCTTGGTACCAAGCGTAGTTTCTAACTAAGTTAAATAAATATTGTTAAAACACAGTACATATCGCAATTTTTGTCGAAAATATTTGGTTGGAAAACGTCGGTTTTTTTCATCAGGAAGTGATAGGTTCTATACTTGGCACAATCAAAGGTCTGTCATGTTCACTGATAGTAATTGAGGCATAATATAATGTGTCTCGGTCGTAATGTTCTTCTATTATTGTGACGTGGTCTAAAGAGGAGAGTGCCAGCTCAGTTATCGACATTGTCATTGAATGAAAGCAATTCATAATTAATAGGTAATTGGCTGTGTTTACCGGTTTTACAGAAGTCAGAATCACCCAGCTGGAAACTATTGCAAACGAAAGGACATTAGGAAACTGTTTGGTATAAACTTAATTTTTTTTTTAATTTACACACATTTTTTAAAAACTTAGATGCTAAGTTTGGTAGTCAGATGACTTATCACAAATTAAGTAACTGCTCTTATCAATGTTTTGTTAATTCCAGTTTTATTTACAACTTTGGCTTTGGTTAAAATATGGGTTAGAGAAAAGAAACTAGTACTTATAAATAGGAAGTCTAGAGTTCGAACCTAGTCACTGTTGAACAAAAGAAGAAGGTTGCTTCTCTTCTATTTTTACTAATAAATGTCTATCGAAATAACTTTTTGGAAGATTTTCTGGTTTCCTCCCTTGCAACACATAAAAATGATCCGTAATCTATAAAACGTCCTTTCAGAAAACAAAAACATTCAGATGCCTTATAACAATCATCGGACATTAGGCTGTGCATTAAAAAGTGTATAAGTTGAGGAAAATTTCAACTTCTTACGTAGTTTCTTTTTAAAAAGATTTACTTTTTTAATTTTGGTTATCGCACGATCTCAGATAACTTCAATCCAACTCATTCTCTGATTGAAATTGTGATTTACACTGATGGCTTTCCAAAATTCAACATCAAGAGATGTCAGAAATAACCCAGCACATAACACGTTACACAAAGGTCAACTAATTGAAACTACAGCCCCTTGCACGCTGAGGAGAGTGCCAGAACCAGTAGCAACTGTTACCCATAACCGCTGCCGCATATTTTGTCACAAAATTGTAGAGGCGTCGGATATATCTTTGGTGTATACATACATACATAGTTGTGCAGGTGAGTCCCGAACTTTAGGTTAACGAGTTTGGAATACTTGCTCATCGCCAAGTGACTCATGATTTTGAACCACGGTCAGGTGACGAGGTCACACTTAATTTGGCACCATCCTTTCCACATCCACACCACACCAGCTGAAAGATTTTGGACGTCATATATTAAAATAAATGTGACCCTATTTTCACAGAGCTCGAGCAGCTCAGTGAGGGAGAGAATATGCCCACTCCCTCCAAATCACTGACCATGGCAAATGATGCTTCACATTGCTGTTGTTGTGGCTTATCCTCCAAATGTCTGACGAAGTTAGACAAGGTTCATTAGACTGCTGACCCTGAGGAAATCGAGGACCAGAAAGAGGGACGAGTATATATCCTTTCTGGAAAGTCTTAAATAGTCCAGGATGAGATTAGGAGAAGGTTGTTCAATTTTACATTTAGAGCAGACCTCAAAGAATTTCTTGCCTTTGAAATACGTGAGATCTCTGGTGTGGCAACTTGCTAGACCGGAAACTGCACTTCTAGAGGCTCTGTCACAACTGAGGGTAAATCTCCGGATCAACAGAAGCTGTATCTCACCTTCTCCTTATGACTTCGTTGACTCACATTGCTGGATAAAATGATGAAAATATAGGTTCTCATCCGATCACTGAAGTCAATCTTTAGAATAAAACAGTCCACGCAGCTTCTAAATATTTCCAGAGTTTATCTAATGTAGCAGCAGGAAGTATATCCCGAACCAGTTCTTGTGCTAGCATGGACCACATGTTTTCGATTGACAGTTGATTGGGAGAACAAATTCGACAAGCAAGCAATTCAATGTGATCTGTAAGGAATCCTTGAACACAAACAATTCGTATCACATGTGGTTGATCATTATCCCGTTGGAATATGACTGATGACAAGTGCTGTAGGTATGGAAGGACCGTAAGTTTCAATACCTCTGAGATGTTGTGTTGGTTGTTCATTATACCGGCAATGATTACCAGAGAGATGCGAGAGTAAAATCAAATGCACTACAAATCGTGGTACCGAGTACAGTAACAAATTGGCCATACATAACGCAACAATTTAGCAACTTGGTGTCTGACTTAGATTAGAGACTGACTGTCTTAGTGCTGCCGACCCAATCCGTTGTCCTTGACCATCGCATCAAGGGCGGCACAAAGGCCTATGGCTTTGAGTCAAGGGTAAACGAAGCAATAGACGTTTTTCGAATATTCCATTCAGCTGGAAACGACATAGAATGCAATGAACGGACACCGAATAATGCGCCTCAGTGCTACAATGCCAATTTCTGGCATATTTCATCGCCGCAAACACGTGATGTAAATTTCTCATGCTTTGCTTGCTTCATTCAGGTTTTGTTACCTTTTGAGTCGTAAGCAGAGAAGTTTGTGAATATTTACTGTAATTTATCAATTAATAGTCTTTCTTAATAAAATGAATGAGATTTTGCTTCATGTTTTTGTCAAATAAAAAATGAAGTTTTCTACTCATCTCTTTATAATTAAATTTCTCTTATGTGATATTTAACAATAGAAATGATTTTTTAGAATGTTTGTGTGTGCGTTATAGAAGTGGAAAAGACCTTTTTAAATTTTGATAAACGAATTGTAAGTTAAAAAAAACTGTAAATTTCGGATTTCTTTTCAATTTTTTGAAAAAATCATATTTTGTCATTTATTTGGAATAATTCAAAAACATTAAAAACTCATTTTTATTTCGAATTTCATTTTCATCTTTATATTAAAAATAACTTTAGAAAGATAATTATTTTTAAATAGGTTTCTTAGAAATACAATCTTTCCTAAATTTTTAGCAAATTACTATAAATTTCAAAAGTTATACGCTTATACGCTGCTCGACATTGAAAATGCACCATCAAGAAGGAGTTGTCAAAAAGTGATAAAACTGGGTAATAAGAGAGAGACATTAACGAACAGACAGACAAACAACGAGGAGAGGCCCTGGTCTATACCAATAGGTTATCAAGTTTAGCCCCTTCTTCATATAGTGGGCGCTCAGTTCGTTGTACACGAAGTTCAACGTACTGAGCGCCCAATTGGAAACACAACCGGCTGTTAATCAATTCAATATTTGATTACAAAGTTGAAACTTTAAGGCTTACTGTGGTCTGCAAAGTAGCCCACTCTATCACAGTTTTTGGTACAAACCTGAATTTTGCATTTATTATAAATACAAAAGGAGAGAAAATATTAGAAAAAAAAGTAAGTAACATTGACTAAAAATGGATAAAGTTGAGATGTTGAAATTTTCTATTTGTGGGTGATCAAAGAGTTTTTAAGTTCATGATTTGATTCCTGTGGTTTAAGAGTTCAGAGAATTCAATATCGGTTTTTTGGATGAGTTACTGGATTTACATGTTTTCAGAGTCTGTATTGGAGTCATATTCTTCTGGCTGTGATGAGTTTATGGGATCTTTGCACAGCTGAGTGCCCTTTTCATGGAAAAACGTCATCAACTGTGTTATTGTTTTTACTCTGAAGGAGTCTTTGATGCAGAACCTAATAAATTGCACCTCTTGTTTAAGGATTGTGTGAATGTTAAAAGATTGAATTCCCTTGTCAGCTGGCATGATGTTAAGTAATGTACGGGAGTACCATTCTGTCTACAGATGCAAAGGGTGGAACTTTCCTTACCAATTCTTTTGAAGTAGTTTTGGCATGGGCCATGATTGACCATTAGGCAGTTTAGGTGGCGGTTAGAGAAGATAATATCAGTTATAACTTTGGGTAGGATTTCCTTGGTGTAGTGACCTGTTGTGGAATTGTCCCAAGTTGTTTACCATTTTCGTAGAAGGCTGTTTTTAATTTTGGCATTGAGACTGGCTCTGGACTATTTGATGTTTGCTATTCGGATGTCCTGCTGTAGTGCTTCTTGTTTTGCTGCCTGGTCAGCTGTTTCATTGCCAGTTACTCTTGTGTGTATGAGCCTTGACCCAACTTTGTTAAATTAGATCTTTTTTAGTGTTGTAGAGTAGACTTTGGATTGATTTGATGATGGGTGATTTATGAGTGTTATTGCTTATTGCCATTAAAGTAGAGAGGCTGTCGGACCAAATAGTTACTGTCTTAAAGATTCTTGTTTGAGTAGATGATAAATTCTTTTATTGCTAAGAGGTCTCTGCTTGGAAGATGGAGTTTTCTCGGTGAAGTTTAATTAAATAATAGTTTGTGTTGAATGTTTTCAAAGACTGCAAAAGCTGCTCCTGTGTGCCATCAAACTCTGACACATCAGTGAAAATGTTAAATTTGGATGGTATTAAGGTTTTCTGGGGTTTTAAATTGGGCAGGTTAAGGATTTAATTTGGCGACTCTTGGTGATTGGTTGGTTTAGATCCTTATTGAAAGGATGATCGAAGCTAGTGTGTTGAAATGCTGCTTGATCATAAAGTGTGATATTTTGAGAAAGTTGTAAGGCCTGAGTCTTGAGCGCAGTAGCCTCTAAGGTCAAATGTAGGGGGGGTGCCTGCCAAGTCGTTAACTGCTGTGCTGAGGTTGTCTTGAAGGGTCTAGTGAGATTTAAAGAGTAATGTGTCGCTGAAGGGATATGAGAAGTGCTATTTTCCTTGAGGTTAATGGAAGAGCCCAGGCTCCACGTGTGAATATTTTCCCCCTATTGTCTTGTAAATGATTTTTAGAATTTTGCTTTTGAGGCCCCAGTTTCTCCCAGACATTGATCGTAGGTTTTAGGCTATTGAGATGACTTCAGGTTTAAGAGACATGATGTGAGAAAGAAAGTTGAGTTTCTGATCAAATTGGATACCTAGATATGTCAGAACTTTGGTATGCTTCAGGCTTTTATCAAGAAGGGTTAATTTAGAATTATAACGAGGAGTTTTATTTAATTTGCCTAAAATCATTATTTGGCTTTTTAGAGTTGAAATTTCCAGTTTTATTTATTTGCAGATGTTAGCAAATAAATACAGGGATTTGTTACTGTTATGTTTGAGCCTCACTTTCGTTGCCCCACTTACTATAATTAAGGTGTTATCAGTGAATGCAGTTACATTTGAATGGGCTGGCCAATTGAGATTTAAAACTGTGTTAAATTAGATTTCCAGAGCAGGGCCTTGAGGGGCAGTCTCTGGATTGTTGGTGGGAAACTAGATCCATAGCATAAGAAGTTAAAAGTTGTCTGCTTTCGATGAAGTTGTAGAGGATTTTTTGTGATGTTTTTTGGGCCTTTTAATGTTGCAACAGTGATTTTTAATCCAGGCCACCACAATGAGTCGAAAGTATTGGAAATGTCCAGACTAAATTATGCTGTATATAGGTTTTGCTCTTTGTTAGTTTTGATAGTGTTCATTGTGATGTGAAGAGCACGCTCAGTGGATTTGTTGGTTAGGAAGCCAAATTGATTGGGGTGGATAAGATTTTTTTTTGGATAAGGTTATTTTTATGAAGTGCTTAAACCTATTCGAGACCAAGCGTTCAAAAATCTTCCTCAGTGCTGGAAGCAAGCATATAGGCCACAATGAAGAGGGATCAAGAAGGATTTTTGTTTTTCTTTAAGAAGTTACCAACTTAAAAATGCTCTAGTAAGTAAGTTCCAGGCTTTTGTTGAGATATTTTAACATAAAAAGTGGTGCTGAGGAAAAGAAGCGCTTCATGATCAGATTGTCAAGATTATCTAACTCTGGAGCTTTTGAGTTGTTAAAGAGTTTGATAATGTGCTCAAGTTCATATTGGGTGAAAGTGGGTCATCTGGTTCAATTAGTGTTGGATTTGTGTTTCTAATATTCATATATGAACTCGAGAGTCTGTGCTTGGAGTGTCTGAAAAGATAACTGCTTGTAGAAGATTATTCAGCACTGTTGGGGGTGTTCTGGGATTGGTGTGGTTGACAGTAACGAACAATAAGGGATCTGTATTTCAAAACGATATCCAAAATACAGAGCGAGAACAAGGTCGTAGGTTGTAGGACCACCATGAGGCGATACATGGAACAACACATCTAAGCACAAAGCCAGTGAGAGTACGAATGGCGTCCTGAAGAATGGCTCTCAATTCCTTGTCAAACATTTACCAAAGTGAGTCTTCTGAAGGAGGTAGTGATAGGGTATGTACATAGCATTCAATTATATCTCAAACAGGTATGAGCAGTGACAAATTTGGTGAACATGATGGCAAGGGAAGTAGCCATACACGTTGCAGTGCATGTTGGATGATGCGAGCAACGTGCAGTCGGGTGTTATTCTGCTGATAAAGGTTACTGGGCATTTTCTGAAGGTAGGAGAGTGTCAAATGATCGCAGCAAGCCAAGATCTTAGTTTTACTGCTAGGCCACGGTGTGTTTCAAAGTGGTAATCAACAGTATATCTTTGGGAGGGTGTGACCATGTATTATACAGTAAATTACCTATTATCCACGATATTGGGAAGGCGTGACTTTGGCAATTATTCCAAAAATTATGAAGCGAGTGAAAGAATCAAAATAAATATTTATTTGAACAATTTGAATACCATTATCTGCAGACTTGCACTTAAGAAGTGTTAAAATTATTTCCTATTTAAAATGTTATTCACGGATTGTTCTTGAAAAGCTAAAGTTTTATTTTTAATGTACTGAAAAGTTCTGTGTTGTAGACCGAAGTTTTTCTACCATATTTAGATGTCCTAGATACGGTTAGTAAAATTTTAATTCTGAGTGAACTGATGGTTTGGGAAGTGGAAAGGTGTGCCTTTTCGATTCCTTGTCTCGATATCGATTGCGAGCGACTCTTTGCTTTTTCCATAAAATGTACTTTTCATAGGATTTGTGTTAAATATTATGGATAAATTTCTTTCTATGATTGCAATTTAGAAATTTGGATTTGAAAGTTGGCAGCATGGAAGGTTTGGTTCGTTGGCGCTCCACAGTCATTTTTTGCATACGTCTAATAATAAGACCGTGACTTACAATTTAAAAAGGATTCCGAGTTTCCAAACTCAAGGGGGAATTAAAATCCATGACTTGCTGAACTGTAGGCTATAGCGCTAAACATTCGGCTGTTAGATCAGCGCCAGCATAGCAGGATTTTTAATACCACTTTGCAGGCATACATACATAGCGGTGCAGACGAGCCTCGGACTGTCTCTAAAGGTTTAAGGATTTGGAATACTCACCTATGAACTAGCGCCACGTCATTTTGAACCACGTCAAGTAACGAGGTCACACTTGAGCTGGTACCCTCCTCCTCACATTCACGTTACCCCAGAGAAAGGACTTTGGACGTCACTGATTCACCCTCTCCAATGGAGCTCCAGCAATCCAGTGAGAGGAAATATGGTCACCTTCCCAATTACTTACCCTGGCGAATGGCACCTCATTTTACTGATTTGAATGGAAGCGGCAAGATGCCACTGGGGATCAAATTAGCAAGCGGAATTCAGCAGTTTCTGAAAACCTTAGCTTCTAGTAGAAGTAAGGCTTTCGATAACAGATACGTTTCTTAGGCCACGGTGGCCTGGTTGGTTAGGGAATCGTTTTATCGTTTTTATTATCGGAAAGTAGTGAGTATGAATCACGACTTAACCTAAAATGCGTTGTGTTCGCTTATGGCGACTAAGTCACGTTAAAACTGGGCTTGGTCGCAATGCCTTCCAAGAGAAATGATATCTCTTGGGGTAGCAGGCCAAGTATTGGGGGCTTTTGCTTGGTACCTGCTTAAAAATCATAGACTCCACTCGGCGGCTTCTATCTAACTGATAGAACCCAACTCAGGTACAGGGAAGCTTCACAACAGACACATTTCGAAGGCCTTAAATCGAAACGCAGCTTACTTCGAGTAAGGCATTCGAAACTTGTTTTTGAGCAAATTTCGATTACAAAAAAATTTTAAATAATTTTTTTGATGATATGTGTTCTTTAGTTAGCTTTCCTTGTTTGCACCTCGAAACTTGACCTCACATGTAGATCAGTTTAAATGAACCTGGGACGCTTGTGAGAATTCCTTTTAGTTTCGGAAATATTAAATATTGCGGCTGAGGCTATTTTTATAATGCATTTCGGATTAATGGCGTATTGAGAAAACTGAAAACACGTTCGATGTAAAGGGCAAAAACTCTTTAATCTTTCAAAAATATAATAAATATGATTTATTCTAAGAAATTGCAATGTGGGATTGAAGAGTAAATTCTGTACTATATATTTTCTTCTTACCCTTAGGATGATAAATGTAAAAGAAGAGTCCCCTACTGCTCCATTCTTGAAGTTGACCTAATTCCGGAACAGTATGTATTGCGGCATATGTAAGTGTCCTGTGTGTGTGAGTACCTTTTACATAATATTAAGTTTAAACGTTATGTATAATTATCGTTAAAATAATTACAAATACTAATTAAATTAGAAAAATTCATGAAATATGAAGTTTTTGTTTTGCATTTAAATAATAAAAAAAGTTAAAACTACAACACTAAATTTAAAAAATTTTACTGTCAATGTTTGAAAGTAAATTTATCGATATTCCGTGAAATAAATATATCAATGTTTTATATATTATTGTAACTTTGCTTAAAAATGTTTACCATAAAATATGAAGCATCCGATTGTGATATAGGACAATTTAAGAACAACACAAATAAAAGTTTGAATTTTAAGTCTACAATTTTATTTCTGATGTAAAAGTATAATGCGTTCCATGCCATACGCGATTTTGATTCAATATAAACTTATTTTATGACTTAAGTGGTTTTATTTATATTACTTTGTTACACTAGAGAAGGTGGCTATTTTTATTATATTTATGGACAAGCTATTTTTTGTAATGAAATATTGAGCTGAAGCACATATATGATATTAGATGTTATTCAAATTATAAATTTATTAATTCAATAAAAAATGTTATTTTTTTTATAAAGGTTGGTATTTGTTAGATATGTTTTCTTATACTTTACTATTACTTTCAATACTTAAGAAACAATTAATTTTTTTATCTTTCTGTATTTAATTACGAATGCGCGCGCGATAAAATACTGAAATGAAATTTTAAAACTTCTTACAATTTGTGTACTTTTATGGGGGTGAAACTTAATTTTCTTGGCATACAAGATACTGAGCCATCCGCCCTGTCTAGTGGTCAGAGTGCCTGACTGCGGATAGGTAGGTCCTGGGTTCGAATCCTGATTCAGGCATGGATGTACTTTCTCTCTCTATCCTATCTGTGTCCTTTCCTTGTGTGTGAATAAGGTGTGAATGGCTGCTTACACTATAAACGGATCCCTATGGCATGTGTGTACTGAAGAAGTCGGACTCCACACCAAATAAGGTTCAGTATGGGAAAGTAGAGTAGCGCACCCCATATTGTCAGCCTAAGCTGGCACAAGACAAAAAAATAAGATATTGAACTATTCTTTTAACAATTGGATACTTGCTTAAGTTTATTTATTGCTCACGTATATTTGCTTGATCAATAGCCGAGCTGGCAGCCGAATGGTTAGCGCTCTTGCCTTTGGTTCAACAGTTCGTGGGTTCGAATCCCACCTTGGGCATGGATGTTTGTAGTGGTTCGGAATCCACTTTAAACCGTAGGTCCCGGTCTATTTAGCCCTCGTGTGCAAAAAATGACCATTGAGTGACAAACAAACCTAACCTAACCTTGCTTAATCAATAAAGATAATCAGATTAAGATGCAAAGTCAAGTCAATTTTGAGCTATTATTAATACATACGCCTGAAATAGGAATCGAACTCATGAATTACTAAAAGTTCCAACGATAACCATTCAGTTGCTACGTCGGCAGTGCCTACTTTATAATATATAAAAAAAAAACTCGCTTGAAATTTATAACAACTTTTTGATAATTTTTTATAACTAATTTAACTCCACATATTCAAGTATCACACTAAACATAGAAAATAATTTAGACTCAAACCCCGGTAAGAGTCTGTATATTGCACTTATAATATAAGAGTCTGTATATTGCACTTATAATATAAGAGTCTGTATATTGCACTTATAATATGAGTCTGTATATTGCACTTATTTTAAATTTAGCTGAATATTGCCTGCTTTGCTTCCACATCAGGTTGAAACTCATTTAAATAGCCTATATAAGTTATATTGTGGTTGTTGTTATTGTTTCATACCAGCGAGGCTGGCAATGTGGAGTGCGCGGCTCCACTTTACCAACTAAGCCGTAATTTGGTGTGGAGTCCGACTTCCTCAGTCCACACATGCCCTAGGTACCCATTTCTAGGGTAGGCAACCACTCACAACCCATTCATGGACTCTCTGAATGGGGACTCAAATGTAATTCGTGCTTTCGATTGATTAAATGATTGAGAAATAATGGAGGAAAAACAACTTTCAGGTATCAAACAAAAAGGAAATGACGTAGATCAGTGACCTCAGCAAAACAAGCAAATAAATGGCTAACAAGTTTGAGATACATTTTTTGAGAAGGAAAAAGTAGTGGAATGCTTATCTACACTGAAAAAATTTCTAAAAAAGTTATTACATAATATGCTATAAAGCAGAAAAAATGTGTAGTTATTTTTTGATATTTTTCATCTATAAGATTGCTGTGAAAGTTTCTTTTATGTATGGATTTTTCATTCCATATATTAGATAGTGCATACGAAATAAAAATTTTAAGTATTACTTAAGTATTTTTAAGTATTAATTTTTAAGTATTTTAAGTATTACTTCATATAGAAAGGAAATTGTTAAAAAAAACTATTTTTAAAACATGCACTAAGTTCTTAATTTCACGAAGTATTTTACCTGTCCTTAAGGTAAAAGCGAGTGCATACTGAATATTTTCAACAAATAACTAATTTACATCAAACTATAGCAAAGTAGAAAAAAAAACTTTAATTCACACTTTTAACAGCATAAGAATTTTATAGGTTCTTCACTAATATACAACATATACGGAAATTCCTGTAAATAAAATTAAAATTTGTGTTTTTTTTTTTCTTGTTAATTCTCTAAATATAAAACTATCATCATTTTTGAAGGATGAATTGAAAAAATTTTCTGTTGCAGTTGTATTCATATATGAAAAGTCATCATCATGGATAATAAAGTGCATTATAATTGAACTATTCTTTAAATTTTAATCGAGAAAATTCAAATTACGTATGGCACACTTATATTTTGGTTTCCACATGAGTCTTATTATATATACTTTCTACTCAAAATTTATGATATTATTATTATTACCTTCATTACAATGATATCTTTATTCATGGTTACAATTATACAATTATGTAGTTGTCTTTTGATAATTTTGTGCAGCTATATTGTTAGCTCTATTTACAGTTTTATACTTATTTTTGTTCAGTCATATTGTTGCTCTTGAATGTTTTTCGGTTAATTTTACACAGTAATATTATTTTTAGTTAGTCTTGTAAATTATGTACTTTTGTCCACTTTTGTGGAATTATATAATTATATTTGGTTACTTATATAGAATCGTATAGTTTTTTTTTTTATTACACTTAGCTTTTTTCATACTTTAGGAATATTTTTATATAATTTATGATGCATTCTCTGTTTTTTTCTTTGAAGAAGCTCCATATTTTAATTCGAAATTTCAGGTAATCAAATGATGATTTGCAGTATTCTTTTAAATATTTTTTTAGGAATGAAAAATTATTCAGTTTTTATTTACTGTGTTTTTTATAAAAAAAACTCCAGAGATTTCTGATGTAGCTATGTAATTATATCATGTAAATTTTACCTTATTACATGAGGTTATTAGAATAGAATTTCACATTCAAATCTTATCTGAAGAATATTTATATAAAAAACTATTTGATTTTCTATTTTATATGAAATCTTATATAAAAAAGAATTTCTTTAAAAAAGAATTCTTTTATAAAGAATTATTTTAAATATTACTTCATATACTTTTTTTGAAATTTTGGAGCATATATTTAGATTTTTAAAGCATGCTTATGTCAATAGGTATTATATTCCCAGAATATAAACTTGAAAGCAATATTTTTTGACTATTTTCCTTTATCATCCTATCAAGTGAGAAAAGTTCATGAATGGATATATAATTAATCTAATTATAAATTAAAGTGGTCAAACTTTAGAAATAATATTCGTTTCATATTTTTATTTATCATCATAACAGAGGCAAAAACATGAATAGATTTTAATTAATCTAATTAAAATGAATAAAAATGATAAAATTTTAAAAATAATAATTTTTAATTAACTAAAAGCACTTTAAGACTTAAAAATACCAGAGATACAGGAACTCACCAAATGTGTACTGTGCTCTGAGTTGTAAGTAAAATATTACGATTTTAAAATATCAAAGTCAGAAAGTTTTTTCTGTCCAGTATGTTAAATTTAGAAAGTGAAGACAAAGTAAATTAGAGAAGTTTATATTTTAAGCACAGAGAAAGCTATGTAAAGACATAACACAGTATACGCTCCTCTTCACGAAATAGTAGGGACTAATAAAACAATTCGTAAAATAAAAAAAATAATATATTAGATTATTAAGGTCTTTTTTTTTCTTTTTTACCAAACAACTTTTTTTCGGCACTTTTCCATGACACTCCCGCTTATGATACTAAAGGAACAGTATGTTTCTTACGGAGAAGCAGAAATAATACGGCGTAAAAAAGCGATGATTTTACTGTCCCGAAATTTTTTTTTTTTTATTTTAAGTCTAATATATACTAATCGAATTTTTTTGAGCAAAAATTGACTAAAAAGTGATTAACAATGGTAAATAAACTAAATATTGAACAAAGCTAAAGTTGGTGCAAAAGATTGCTTTGTGATAAGTTTGTCGGTTAAAAGGAGCATTGCGGTCCCACATCACCGGGGCGAAAAAAAGCCAAATGCGTCAAAATACTTAAAAGAAAAATTGTACTATTGCATTATATCTATGCAACTGATCACCGCTGCGATTGCTGAACATTTTTTATTAGAATTCAAACATTCACATTAAAATAAATTTTGTCAATAAATGATAATGTTATATAGTTTGAAAAAATATTTGAATTATTTTTTTAGTAGTTTCTGAAAACGTAAACATTTTTGAACAATGCATGATGCAAATGAAATATTTTTGACAATAACTTACGATTTTATTTCTTTCCATAACGGGAATTAACGTTATAATGCAAAAAGTACCGTTTCTCTTCTTTATAAACAAAATACTATTAAAAATATTTAGAATGCGCTATAAGAAACGCATGCAAAATAAGATGCTTACTTAAAAACACAGCACTTACTCTCTCTTTATTGATGAAAATCAGGAAAAATGTAACCATTTATCTTTTTCCAATTAAAAATTGCATTTTTTTTAAAAAAAATATTTTTCCTTTTTTTAACGTTCAAAATCATTTTGCTGTTTCCTCAAAAAGTCCTATTAGCCATTCAACTAACAGAACTAAAGTACTGTTTCTGCAGGTGGTCTTTGAATTTCATCATATTTATTTGTTCGATATTTTTATGCTCTCTTTTTGTTCCCATTTTCTCAATACTTTCATCATTCTATATTTCTCATGCAAAGGTTACGAGAGACCTTAACTTGAAAACTCCCAGCACCGTAGCTTTTAGAGACGCCAATGCAATTGCCAGATACGAATTGAAAGAAAAACGCATCAAAATGTAACATTAATTATGTGTTATTAATGCAGACAGGACTGTTTCCAGACTTAGAACCCAACACTTCTGTGGAATGACTATAAATGCAGACGGCGTCAGATCTTAAGAATCACGTGGGAACTGCCCTGAGCAGGAGCTCACACTGGAACATATTTTTAACTGTCAGGCCATCATAAGAAGTGTACAGGCTATGGACGAATCTCCCTTTGAGGAAAATTTGTATAATGAGAAAATTGTACACATTACCAAGACCATGATTTTAGCACATAGATTGATTTGAGTTGACTTCAAATAAACACGACACCAGCCAAACTAATTCGATATTTCTACCGTACTTATCACACTTGAGTCTATGTTTGAAAAAATCATCGAAATGAATTTTAGGCAGCAGAGATTCTTTGTCGCAGTTTAACCCTTCCTTTGTTCTAAAGTAAGGGTTGGACAGAAGTCAGACTCACCGTTCCTTTCCATCTGAATGCCTATTATTCCCGTGTCTTCACCCCTTGTCTGCCATCCCTGTTCGTGGAGCTTCGTTGTTCAAAAATGAATTAAGTTTGTAAGCGTTATATATAAAATATCAAATAAAAATTTTAAGAAAATATCATATCGTAAATATAAAAATAAAATGAAAAACAAAACTATTTGCCAAAAATGAAAGTTCATTAAAAAGAGATTTTACAAAATTTTAATTCGTAAATGGAAGTTAAAATTATCATTGTGTTTACGGTGTCAGGATAGGGATTAGTCACTAGTTTGTAAAAACGCAAGTGATCTTAAATTGGAGGTTCGTAAATAGGAGCGCCTACTGTATCATGGTATATTTATTAATTTTAAATAATGTTAAAATATTATAAAATAATTTAAATAGTAATAGAGAGTATTTTACTTTAAGGTATTTGTAATGATGTCTTTAAAATTGGTAAAATAAAATATGCGCACGCATTGATTATAGTAAAAATAAATTGCAAATTGGGATATTTTAAATTTAACAACTTTTTCTGTCATTAATTTTTTTTCTTTTTTTTTCAGAAAAAAAGTATTATTGCAATGTAATCAAAAGGATAGAGAAGTTTAACATTCTTTTACAAAGTCATTATTGAGGTAAAGCTCTTTCTTTAAGGTATCAAATACTACTGTAAAAAAAATGTGACTGTGAGTCCCTCTTTTTTTCGTCATTCATCATTGGTCTGAGTGAGGATTTTCGCAAAAGTTCAGAATTTATTTTAGAACATTTTTGGACAAAATAAAAGATTGTAACGTATTTTTTCTTTTGTTCATTTGTTAAAAATAAATTAGATTTTTTGAACAAATTTGCATATATTCTTTGAGAGTCAGTATGATGCAATATCAAAGTTTTATCCAGATTTGCAAAAAATAATTTCTAATCCTCTAATCTGTATTGATAAAAAGTCTTTCTGTTTTATTATTGTTTGATCTAATAAATAAAACAATCTGTTATTTAAAAATTCTAAATTACAGTTTCAATTACCATTATAAATTTCAGAATTTCTGTCTGATTTTTATTACCCCCCAATTAGCCAAAACATCCTATTTTATATTTATTATTAAAATTTAAAGCATTTTTTTTCCCATTTTTAAATGAATAATTCAATTGGATGTCTTACAAAATTGATTAAATCAACTTCTTAGTTTTCATAAATTTAAAAATCGTATGGTGATGCCTCGCTTAATTTCATTTGAATGAAATACACTGCTTGATATTGAAAATGCAACAATAAGAAGGAATTGCCAGAAATAAACGAAACTCGGCAAACAGAGAGAGACAGCAATGAACAATAAGCGATCTGTATTTCAAAATGATATGCATAATATATAGCGAGAACAGGGTTGGGTCAGTAGGTTGTAAGACCACTGCGCATGGCGATACACGAAACAACGCGTCTCAGCCCACATTCAATGACAATACGGATGGCGTCCAAAAGGAATGGCTCTCCATTTTCTGTCAATCATTTACCTAAGTGCTTTTTCTGAAGGAGGTACTAGGAGGGTCTACAAATGGCGTCCAGTTATATTCCAAACGTGTTCGATTTGTGAGAGATCGTGCCAACAAGGTGGACAGGAAAGCAACTGTACATCTTGCAGGGCATACTGGCTAATGCGAGCAGTGTGAGGTCGGGCGTTTCCTGCTGATAAAGGGCATTGGGTATCCCTTGAAGATAGGGGATTATCACTGGCTGCGACACATTATCCGCGTAATGTTAGGTTGTCATATTGCCGTAAATACGAAATAGAGGTTACATAGAATCATACGCAATGGTGCCCCAAGCCATGATGCTACGTTGTCGGGTGGTGGGGCGTTTCACAATTGCTGCAGGATTAGACCTGTCTCTATTTCGATGCTACACTCGTACACAATGATTATCACTGAAGAAACAGAAGCGTGACTCATCTGAGAAGATGATCCTGTGGTTCTTCGATGTCATCCACGTCACTCTAATCTGGCACCATTTCAGATGTTGGCCTCTGTGCTGTGGGGTTAATGGCAGTCTTCTTAACGGACACCATGAGCTCAGGTCACAAGCAACGAATCAATGGCAAATGGTTTTGCTTGACATGAGAGCATCCAGAATATCTTGCACATGCTGCAGAATATCGGTAGATATGCTTTGTGAGGCCACCACCACCTCTCGTCAGTAGTGTCGATCCACGCATTATAACCTCACCCAGGCTGCACCAGAATTCTGCAAATGTTCCCTTGTTCTAACCATCTTCGCCTAAGCCGTTGCACTGTGGACGTGTCCAGGTGACTGTCAGATGCGATTTGTCATAAAGACCAACCTGCTTTTCTTAATCCGATCACTTTTCCCCACGTAATCTGCTGGAACTGAATACGTCGACGACTGCCTGGCAATCTCTGCAATTATAATCATCCTTTGCTACAAAAACAAAATTTCAACGATTATTTTCCAACCAGCTATAACGGCGCGAATACTGCCCACTCTACCGGTTCTTCGCCTTTTATCTTATCCTACGTGTCCTGGGGAGCTACGCATTCCAGGACACATTACATTTGTGTAACTCAGTAAGGTGTATCTATGCTGGAATTTGCATAATTTTCTGGTCAGTCCTTCTTGGTGTTGCATTTTCAGTGTTAGGCAGTGTATTAAGAAACATTAGAGGACTTATAGGACAAGTCTGTGCATACATAGCGGTGCAGGCGAGCCCAGGACTGTACCTTTCGGTTAAGGGGTTTGGAATACTCGCCCATCACCAAGCGCCTCGTCATTTTGACCAACGGTCAAGTGACGAGACTCGCATATTCCTCTCCACATACATGCCACACTAGAGGACAAGTTTATTGAAGGATTTTTCTAAATCTATATTTATCTCTGGGTATTTTTACTATAGGAAATTGTGTATTTATTTTAGTTTACAGCAATATTATTTTAAATTATGCTAAAACACGAAACAATTTTGTTTCTCTAAGCTTATATTAAAACAGTTGCACAAATAAAAAGGGAAAAATATGCGTATAAGCAACTATAATTAAATTATTTTACTTAACTTTTAATATATATAATCAGACTAACTGATTTATTTATTCAAATTTATTTGAGTTTTAATGAGTTGTTCATTGAATATATTAGATTCTTTTTATCATAATGAAAATTTTTATCAAGATTATTCAATTTAAAAATAATTTATTGATGTAATGCTGTAATTGTTACAAGATTTCAATGAATGTGACTCTACTATTACGACAACAGTTATTGTATCTTATATTTATATTAGCACTATATCATTACAAAATCTTTGAAGCCTTATTTCAATTTTGATATTTTCAATAATAAATTACGAAATCTCTATCGATAGTATTGATATAGTTGCGTACATATGGTTTTTATATATTCTTTTAGAACAAAATGTTTGGAATGGTGTATATATATATATATAATTCTAATTATGTACCGTTACGAATTTGTAACTTATTACTTGCAAATTTAAAAATCCTTAAAACTGTATTAAACAAAACGCAAAAAGTAGCTTTCGAATTATGTTTATCCTTATATTGCATAAAGAAATTATTGTGAATAGCAAAGTATCAATAAAAATCTCTGGCAATATAATAGATAAATCTGTTGTTAACTGTATTTACAATTAAATTTAATATAAATTTCTCATTACAGAGAATGCAGGTTTTTCGTTATATAATAGAATTAGAGTGTACACCAATTACCTGAGTACAATGCAAAAAATAAATTATAATTTTTTTTTTGTGATGTAGAGCACAAACTAGAAACAATTAGTATTAATATTTTGACGAGCATAACAAAACGCAAAATTATTGCATTTGTAAATTATTTGGTATATTTTATATTTGTTTTCGATTCATTTTTTTTTTACATGAAGCACATAAAAAGTGAAATTTTTTTATAATAGTGGACAAGGAAAAAAATTATTAGCTATGAAATACATTACTTTTTATTAATTAACAAACACACGTACTCATAAACGGTTTCAAAAATTTTATTTATTACCATTTACTTAATTTATAGAATAAAATGATGGAATATAGTATCGTGATTTATAATGTTTATATTAGTAAATAGTAGTAAGAAATAATACAAATGTTAAATATAATTTTTTAAATTATATTTGTATGCAATTTTATTTCTTTAATTTTAAAATTATATATAAAGTAAAATAACATTTATAATGCGTTTATTATAAACTAATTTCTAAAATGACTTAAAGATAAATTGATTCGTATGAAGAAAAATTAACGAAATTTTTAACGATAAAACGTGACCTGATAAATTATATTAATAAAAGTAATAATAATCCTATTCCACACACATTATTTTATTTCAGTTGTTTATCGTTGCTTCAATTAGTTTTTGTTTCAACTTTTATATAACTTTCAAAATAATTCCTTCTTTAGCTTTTTAAGAAATAAAAAAATCCAGTACGATTATTAATTTTACAGCAATGGTAAGAAACATATAGACATATATGAAATCCACCCACCTCTTACGATATAAAAGGATTGAAGTGTTGTTATCCGGCTCGGCTCCTGTGATGTTTTTGCAAGCAACAACTGATATTTCCTGGAGCCAAAAGAGTCTGCTACCTGGTCCGCACGTGTACAATTAGAAGGTTGATTTAAGGGTGCATTAGCGACACACTTTCCGCGAATCCTCTTTGGGAAAGCAGAAATTAAGGTGAGCTAATAAAGCCGAGGAAAGCTGTCCGACTTATCCCCGGTTCTTATTATATATAAAAGAGGGGGGATTAAAAATAGAACACTATTGATTTTCAGGAAGGGCACATTCCTTCCGTATTAAGTCATCCGCACATTCCTAACCGAGGATTATTGATTGATTGATCGGGCGACAAAGCTCAGTTAAGCAATCGCGATATTAAATCAATTATAGATCGAACATATTCCCAGCGGAGTAGGGACGGACTTCCCGGGCCGGTCCATCCCCTCCCCTCGCGGAGTCATCTCCCCTCCCCCAAGGTAATAGCTCCTTCTCGCAGCGGGAGAATTTTTCCTGGAAATGCAGAGGAAGCGTTGGAAAAGAATGCTTTTGCTCACCTTTTCCAGTGCAGAGGGAGAGAGAAACGAGGAGCTGGTCCGACAGGGGTCGACGGCAGCAGCAGCAGCACGCGACTTTTCGCTCGGCGACAAGGGAAAATTGCTTCTTTATCCAGACGTTGGGATGGACGCGGTTGTCAGGACAACCGATTCCACAAGTGGTGGAGGGGTGTTGTGAGCATGCTCCAGGAACCAACCAATGGTGAGAGACGGAGCGAGGGGAGATGGAAAGTTGGAGCACACACCGAGGAAAAGAAGGTGATGTCCTTACCTTGTTTTACCTGGGACAGTCCGGTGCGGTTCTGGAAAACTTAATTTTTTTTAGCTCCCCCCTTTCTCTTGCAAGTCGCTCTGACTCCCTTGATAATGGGAAAGGGTGCATCGAGATCTATAGGGTTTCTCCTTTACGTACCTGAAGAATACCAATATATCGTTTGGGATTTCAAAGCATACTGTCGTAAATCTCGGGGTTGCCGCCAAAAATATTTTATAATCCAAAACTTTTATCATTAATTTGCAAAACATTTCTGTTGAAGCGGCAAGTCTACTCTGTTTCTAATCAAAATAGACAGAAAATATGATTGCATTGAATATTTTTTGAAAGATATATTTCATTTATATAACTTTTAGATAAGAAAATAGTATGAAAATTGATATCTCTGCGTATAACTATCAGGAAAGAGAAATAATAATTTTGATATGAAAATATATATTCTGAGGTCGAATATTATGCATAAAACAAAACTTTCTAAAAACAAAAAAATTGCATTTACAGAACGGTGAAGATCAGTTTAATTTCACCCAAATTTTAAGTGCACCATGAGGAATTGACAGAAATGCTTATTTTTTCAGATTTTAAGACAAAAATATAAATATCAATCTCCTTCGAATCAGAAATCTGTAATTCAAGATTTTCTTAAAAATAACCCGAATAGTGATATTTGTAAATGATCTTTGCATATTTATTTTAATTAAATGTTGTAAAAATTTCTACTTTTGTAAAACACTATTCTATTAAAATTTTTTAGCACAAGTCATTTTTAAAATATTTTATTTTGATTTATTAACTACTGACCAGAAATCGTGATTTCTCTAAGGAACAGATTAAATGTTTCTGACATAGTTTCTGCTCTTCTTATATAAAAAAAAATAATGGAAGCCAAACAGGAACTTTTTTCTTATAAATATTTAGAATGCAATAATAAATGAAACAGTTATTTAAAATTAATTTTGTCCACTTAGAATTCATGCAATCTGCAGTAGAAAAGTCCATGTATAACCAAAAAAAATTTCAGTAAAATTTGAGAAACTTTGCATTTAAATTTGGTTTGGCGAATAATTAAAACAATTCAACTTACAGCATTTGTAAGATTCATAAGAACATGCAATCAAACTATGAATCCAATGCTAGTTACAAATTCGAGATAAATATTTACAATCTAGGTGAGATTGTAAATATATATCATAAATTTATAACCAATTAATGATGTAGTATATTTGCAGTCACACCTAAATTGAACAACCTGATAAGTAATTTTCGTTCAGATCATATATAAAGCATCAATGAGATTCGTGGAATCATGCAACGTGGCTATGAACAACAATAGATATTATATATTAAGAAGACCTTTGCACTCAATGATAGATATTTAAAATCAAATCAGAAATGCATTGGTGTGTACGCAAATTTGGTATTGTGAATTAAAAAATTGATTCAACTAACAGCCTCTTTGAGATTCTCGGGAACATTGAGCACGAAAGTGAACTTTTATGCTGGGTATAAATTAAAAACCAATAATCTAAAATATGAATATTTGAAAATAAACCAAAAATGCAATGTTAATATGCAAATTTGGTTTGATGAGTTACGAAACTGATCCAATATACAGCAACTTTGAGATATTCGGGAACATTCAACGCGAATACAAGCTCTAATGCAGGTTACACATGAAAAAGGGTTAATGCCTTTAAATTTGAATACTTAAAACCGTATTAGAAATGAGATATTGAGAATGCAAATATGGTTTGGTGAATTATGCAAGTGGTCCAATGTTCAAATACAATGACAATAAGCTTAGGGAAAAGTAAGATGCGAATATGGATTACAAACCAAAAAGCACCGATGCACTCAGTGATGGATTTTTACAATCCAATTGGCAAGTTGGATGAATGACACTGGTATTGAAGTAGACATATAAGTGCACCCAATTGTTCTACAAAAGAAGCAAGATAGCTTAATGGTAGCGTTTTACCCTCCCAAAGCACAGGTTCGCAGTTCGGTCTTCGAACTGCACAAGGTTGACTCGCGTTTTCATCCTTTCAATGGGTTAATAAACTGAGTACCAAGCATGCTTGGGATCATAGCACTGGAGGTTTCGCGTTAGGCTGACCACCTAACCGGGACACATGCTTCGCACTACAAGGCCTTTAATCAGGAAAACAAATATGCGCACTGTAGACCTTGGCCCATGTGGACACTTGTGCCGCAAGTTTAGTTTTAATTGTTTCACAACAGCCAGTCCGATGCTAAGATTAGTCACAACGTGGATCTCAGAGCCTTTCTTTATTGTAAATGACAGTAATTCGTTATATTTAGCAATTCATAAGAATCCGGTGATATAATTGGATTCATTTAAAGGACGATTATTTAACTTTGACCGTAGATTTCAGGAACTGACTGATACCTGTTATGCCTCTGACACTCCATGGAAAGAAACGACCCATTCTTTTTTATTCTATCATTGCATGTGTTCTATTGTCTGACACTTGGAGTCTAGAGTATTGCTGTCCACGGTCATGCAAGCATGCTTGGAGTGTCTGCCTTTCTACGATGAATCCTTCTTTTTACAACATAATTAGGAATTTTGATTACATGTCAGGTGGCTACTAAACTATGTGGCTACCATGCGCTAAATCAAGCATATCCGTTGGAAAATAACATTAATTTTAAAATAAAATAATTATACGAAAAAAACAACTTTGGAAGATTTCATTCATGAAATGTCAGTTGTAATTTGTGTTGGTTTCTTTAAATCTCAGTTTGAATAATCTTGAACTCCAGCTTAGGTTGCTTAGTTAAAGTGGTTCAGAATCCTATAGGTTCTCTGATCTAAATATCCTTCGTGGGCAAAAAATTACTGTTGAGTGAAAGCAAAACAGCGGAGACATCTTGAAGAAGGTTTAGATGCATATGGAGCATGTTTATGAACTATGAGAAAATTTACTTCCAGTTTAGTAGTTAAATTATGTAATTAGAAATAAAATTAAATACAGCATTAATTTTAATTTATACGATAAAAAATAGGAGCTTTATAGAATGTACTTACAAGATGTTCTACGGAACTATATCTATTTAAGGAAGCTGCTTACTCGAAAAATGAAGAAATATAGCTTTATAAATAGCATAAAAAACACATTATGAAAAATTTCCTCTTTTGCTTGCAGAGCTAGGAACCAAATCATTAGCCCCTACGAATTCATTATAATTTGTGAGTAGGAGTTCCACTTTTTGTTTAGATGTTTGTTGGGGTGAAATTCCCTTTAAACTCAGGCATTCATCGGTAGGAAGTGACAACTGCGTGAAAAGAAGGAAATATTCTGTTTCGCTACCAGTGTTATCTACATTAAAATGATTAACAAATTTAAATGACTTCTCTCGAAATAAATGCAGTTTTATTTTCTTTTAACACTGGATGAACAACGTAAGTAATAGTGTATTACTTAAAACATACTATTGATTTAACAGATATTATACATTCTTTCTGTGTAAGTCATTTATTATCAAACTTTGAATAGTATATTGGTTTACTGAATTGCAGTTATTGAAAATCTCTCTGGTCAGTCAGAAACTATATCAAATTCATGATACTTGAGTCTTTAAGTATATTCTTTTCACTGTATGATGAAGCAGCCTATGATAGAAGACTATGTAAGCTCCTGAAAATGGGTACCGGGTCCACATACTTTGAAGCAACGACCAAGAAAAGGAAGCCATAATTTGGTCTACCACCCCAGAATTGACATTTCACTTGGAGGAAGACATTGTGATAATCCATTTTACGTGCATTTGCTATTTGTAGCAAACGCGGTAAGCTTTTAACTGTGCCAGGTAAGCAACCCACGACTCTGATAATAACAAGAACGATGGCCTTTCCTAGTAAGCTAATGTTATACTACAATTATAATGGATACGGTATTGATTTCTGACTTTTCAAGCTTTTTATTGACTCTTAAATAAAAAATTTTTATTGCAAACAACGTTACACAACAAAATTAATTCAGCCACTCATTTATTATTATATCTTAAATCCATTCAAATAGTGCTTAATATATTCCAATCAATATCCAGCTGTTAAATTTAAGCATCATACTTATTTTCAGATTGCTATCATAAGTAATTAAACTAAATTCAGTGGCACAGCAGATCGCATTGGGGCAAGGCCTAAAAGTGTCTGGCCTCCCTGACTGAGAGCCCTGGGGGTGGAGAAGAAACGTATGTCTCAGTTATGTTGTCAGTATAACGAGGAACTTCCAGTTCCCAAGCATGTTTGGTACTCCGTTTTTATCGACCCACTGAAGGGATAAAAGGTTGAGTAGATCTTTCCAAGCGTGAGAATCAAACCTCAGACCTTTGCCTACAAATTATAAGCAATTTATACGTCTTAAATTGATACTATAACTTCTATGCGTACGCAGTATTGTTTATTAAGAACTAACACCTTTCCGGAGCTTCAAGATTTAAGGGGTGTCTTTGTGAATTAAGCCCCTTTTAAAAATTATTCCTGATGCATAAATCAATAAGGAAAAAAAAGGAGGGGGGGATGATTACGAATATAGCAATTACAAATTTAGAATTCTATTTATTAATAAAAATTTTAAAACACCTTGACATTACAGTTATTTATATTATTATAGGTATTACACAGTAACAGTTATTTACATCAGCTTTGTTGATTTAAACAAACCCTAAAAAGGATGTTTTGTCATACTTTTTTTATTTTGCTCTTTCTTCTGTTCTATCATCCCTGCGTCAATGGCTTGAATCAATGGAAAGTGGCTTCTCAAACCTATGTTTTGCTCCTTATATAAGAAATCGTTTCATTAACAAAATGAACTTCGACAATATTCTCAAACATTCGATGGTGAACATTGCCTTGTTTGCTACCGGTTGAAGCATGTGATTTGAAAGAGCAAGAAGCCAATTCGTCGATAAATTGTGCTTACAACGCCGTCTCAGTACGATGGGATGTGAATGAAACGTTATCTGACGTCATGGATATTTTAAACCAATGAGAATCTTAATAAAATGGCTTACTCAGGATCTCAACTTTAAGGAAGGAAACAACCACTTTTCGGTTAAAAATTGTTTCTCATAGCTCTTTTTGAAGAATAACATTATATATTCTATTTTTTAGATTTCTAAAAATCGGCCTCTGACTTAAATGAATAGAATATCATCGTAATACGCACCTCCATTGATTTTTAGCTTATTTATATTTGAGACTTTATTTTGAGGTGCAAAACACCATTTAAAGCAAAACTGAAAGAGCAATATCATTAATTTTCGAAATTCCTACTTTTTCCAGAAAGTTTGAAGAACCTTTTAAATTAGAAACCAAGGCCCGCTTATCATTGGCTGATAAAAATCTTTCATACAAATCACGAGACAGGTCATGTGACCAGTATGTATCTTACTTCTGGTCACGAGAGTAACGTTTCTAGATAATGACTTTGAATGATCTTATATACAAATTATTTAATATTCAATGAATGCATCGCTTAAATATAATAAAATTAATGTTTCGCTTTTCTTTTGTGTAAACATACAATGTTTTAAATTTTTTTAAAGTTAAAAAAATTAAATTTTAAAATTTTTAGATAATAAAATCTTTTTATAATATTTTTCAGCATTTTTACAAAGTTTAATGTTAATAACTTCTTTTTTAAGTTTAATGTTAATAACTTCTTTTTTAAGTTTAATGTTAATAACTTCTTTTTTTTTTTTTAAGTTTAATGTTAATAACTTCTTTTTTTTAAAAAAAAATTCAGAGTTACTTGAAAAAATATTTGAATTATATTTATGATATATGTTTAATCATAATTAAAGAAAAATCATAGTTATAAGGTTATAACTTAAAATGTTTTTGATATTATATAAAATCACTTTTAAAATTCAGGGCGTAAAAGGTGAGAACACAATATAATTAAGATAAAATATATTCTACTTGAAAATTAATGCGAAATGGTTAGGCGTGTTAAAAATGTCTGTAAAGACAAAAAAAAAAAAAAAAAAAAAAAAAAGATTTATCAAAGTTTCTATACAAACGCCAAGTCTTCATTGACATTATTATTGATTAATGAGTGTACTAGTATTCTTTGGAATGGAATTAAAAGTCTTAAGTAGTGAATGTGAGACCAGGTGATCTCTATAGTCAGATTGACCTAGTTACTCGGAATACAATAGGGAAAGTCCACAATACTAAAATGGAAAAGAAACTTTTTTCTTCAACTAATCGATTATTTTTCTATCCTCAAATCTGGCGTTATTTTTCACTTATTTTTTATTAAATATAAATGCTAAAAAATGACAGTGAGGGGGAGGGGAAGGAAATATTTTTACTTATCTCCATTCTACATCGCAGAAAACATTATGCTTCTTATATATATATATATATATATATATATATATATATATATATATATATATATATATATATATATATATATATATATATATATATATATATATATATATATATATATATATATATATATATATATATATATATATATATATATATATATATATATATATATATATATATATATATATATATATATACATATATATATATAATATATATATATATATATATATATATATATATATATATATATATATTATATAAGAACTATTAAAAAATATTTTAAGATGTCATTCTTTGGTTGATTGTTTTAATAACCGTAAGTAATCATAGTCTATGATGACCATTATAAAGTAAAGCATATTAAGTTTTTAATAATAAAAATTACCAATAACAAAAAGAATCTCGGTTAAAAGTAAACAATATTGCAAAATAAATGAGTTTGAATACATTTAGATACCAATTAAAATGTATTCAGAACAATTAAATAGATTACTTAGAAAAATTTTAATTTTAAACACCTTTTTAAAATTTATATTAGAATAAATGAATAAGTGAATCATTCGTAGGGAATGGATGAATTACTATTGGAATAAATCGACAGAGGTTATACTATTAGGATAAATTAATAATAAAATTATTTCAATATTTGAAAAAATTTAAAAAAAATTTAATTTAATTTTCTTTGTTTCAATTCATCTCAAAAATTAAAATAAAATTATTCATATTTTAACGGCTACTTATTAATGAAATAAATTTAAAAGCGCGTAATTCATTTTTTTATAGAAAGTTTATTAAGAAATATTGCGGAACTAGAATCGATGAAGTGTTATTAGAATCGATGAGTAATCGAATAATGATAGTAATAATATTTTATTCTTGTTTGCTTTAGTATTGTATAAAAAAATAAACATAAAAATAATTGCTTCTTAGATCGCTTTCTAATTAAAAGAATTGTAACATGTATTCTTCAATTTTTATATATTTTAAATTTATTATTAAATATTTCAAAACAAGATAATGTATGAAAAGTATTAAAAGCATAAATCAACTAATTCTTTAAATATAAGAAGTTGGTTTGTTTGTTTGTCGCTCAACGGTCATTTTTTGCACACGAAGTCTAATTAGACCGGGACCTACAGTTAAATATAAGAAATAAATTTAAAAAATTCAATTTACTTCTTTTATTTTTGTCTCATTCCAAAACTTTACTTAAAAATATTTGCGATCTTAAGCCCAGTTACGACTTAGATAAATTTAAATTACCTCATTAAATTTTTTATAGAAATTTTATTAAGAAATGATCTAAGATAATGCAATAGAAAACTATTATTTGATTAGAGGAACACAGTCAAAAATATTTTTCAAACGAGAAAAATATTTGAATACATCATTTTTTTGTCTTATATTCATATAGAAAACCAAAATGAAAACATTCGCATTTTAGACCACTTTTTAATTAAGGAAACTTAAATGCGTACACCTAATTTTTACAAAAATGTTTTAGATACCGTTTTTGTTGGAAATAGTGTTTAATAGTTCAGATTTTAACTGTGAAAGCCTCTTAGGAGCAGAAGCATATCCTGCTTTAGGACACAAAAACAATGTAAAATTTGAAATCCCAGATTCTGAAGCTAATTGTATAGCTACAGAGGTGCATTTCGGTATGCGATACTCACATTCAATAAAGGGTTTATCGTCTTGTGAGTCTGTCATGTGGTGAATGCGCCATTTTGTACGTACTTGAGAAACTAATTTTATTAAATTAATCCTATTGGAATTCTGGAATTTCTACACAAACTTAAATAAGTCATTCACGTTTCAGTTTTTACAAAAATTTTTTCAAGAAATATATGTATATATATATATATATATATGTTTTAGCAGACGCTATGCTTTACATTTAAGGTAACTTAACGTTCTATCCAAACCATTTTTTATCTTGTCAAACCAGTCTCTCGTCAAATTATCATGAATATTAGCTGCTTGTCAATAAAAATGTATTGGTCAGAGTGTATTGTGTATCCCCGTGTATTGGTCAGAGTGCCTGACTGCGGATAGGGAGATCCTGAGTTCGATTCCGGGTTCTGGTATGGATGCATATTCGCTCCCCGGTCATTTTCCTTTCCTTGTATGTTGAGTTGTGAATGGTTGCTAACCCTATATACATGTACCTATGGCAGATGTTCCCTAAGGGAGTTGGATCCCACAACAAATTGCGGTTCAGTTGAAAAGGTGAGGTAGCGCACTCCCAAATTGCCTGCCAAGCTGGCACAAGACATTAGCAGAAAATTTTCAAATGAAAGTGTCGCAATTCGAAGATTTGTGAGATAAATCTCTCACAAATTATCGAATCTTTAGAACTGATAATTTAAAATAATATGGCTCGCATGCTAGTATCTTATCATTTTTATCGATTTGTGTTTATTCTTATTGTTCGTATTGATATTGTGATTATATTCTTATTGTGTGTTCTTATCGATAATGTGATTATTCTTATTGTTCTTATCGATATTGTGATTATTCTTATTGTTCTTATCGATATTATTATAGTCATTCTTGTTGAACTTGAATTCAATACAAGTTACTGTTATAGAAAAAAGAGGTGGTTTCTGTCATTTATCTATAGGGGTAGGTATTTTGGAATTTCAATGCTTTTTTTTCTTCTTTGAGACTTCTGCTTATTATTCACTATTCATGGAAAACTTTTTATAAAAGTTTTATATGACCCAGTTTTAAGCTTTTCACTATTGGGTATAACAACCTATTTCAACTGTTTAGTTATGCATTATTATATTAAAATAATAAAAATGTAAATTCTCTTAAAATAAAAATTGGTTAAAAGCAATTTTGAAAATGGGAAATGAATGTCTGTGTTATGAAGCGCAAAACTATAGATATAGAATTAAAGTTAAAAATAATTTTGATTGGATAAACATTTCAGTTTCAGTTAAAAATTATTGATTATTGTTAGTATTTTCAACTCTCCTTTTAATGGTTGTTTTTAATACTATTTACAAGGCAATTAAACCACATCAATCTAAGGAAGAAATGTTTAGTTTCCGTGACTACGAGATCATATATTTGATATTTATCCCATCGAAAGATTGTCAGTTCAGACTGATAGTCAGTTGAGGTTATTAAAGACGTATTTTAAAAGGGCATTCAAGGACATACCCTATTTTAGCAATATTTCATTGTGGGCGTGGCAAAATAGGACCTTACTGCTAGCTTCTTATTTTTGCCAATATAGATTCTTCTTATAAGTGCTTTTTACGTACTTTATATATTTGCCAATAGATGGCGGCACTATAGTGAAGGATGATCTTTTTTCTACAGATTTCATATGACACCTGGCATTTGCATCTCAACTGTCAATTTATTCCTGATGTAATGCTTTCCTAATTAAAGCAGCGAAATGTATATTTTGCTTAGTTCCCTTTTTAGATTTTTTTCCTTTAACATTGTAAGAAAATAGAAATTGGATTAATATGATTTAAATTACCATCTCTTAAAATAATTTAATTCAATTAGTATGCTCTTTCCCCTTTTGATATTAAGTTTTACCATATTTTATGTGTGTGTGTGTGTGTGTGTCCTGTCTTACCAATTGGTAAGCTTTTCAAAGTGAAATTCATCAGTAGTTCCATTAAAAATTGTTAAAATATCTTCGGTCTTCGCAATATCAAAAATAAAGAACGTAGAAGCAGTGTCCAAAAAATTGTATCAATTTTAGGGAAGATACATAATCTCATCAAATTATAGAGATAGTGGGAAAGGCTTTATGAAGTGAATCAGATTTATGCACAATTTATACAAGAACTTAAAGATATATGCCATACGTTTTTCTATGGGAGATACTTCGGATACTTATAAACATTTTTTAGTCACTTTTAAGCGAAGTTGGCATCGTCTTGTCTACCTCTTCAATCCTTGGTGGTATGAGGCCTTCTTTATCATAGACTTCTGCAGTGCTTTTTCCCTAATTTCTTTTTCTAGTTCTTTATTTTCATTCTTTTCAGGTCTATCTCAAGTTGATCCAAAAATCAGCATTTTCCTTTTTCCTTCCGAATTAAACTAAAAAAAAAATTTTTTTATGATTTTTCTTTGAATGCCTTTCTGCCTACAAATCCAACCAATTGTATTTTCTTAGATTTTATTAATCTTGTAATTTTTTAAAATTAATTTTCACTGCTAATGACTTAAGAAAATGCTAAGATTCCACGCGTTGTTCCCTTTACTGTGGGTTCATAGATCGATATGATGCTTCCCTTATTGTGGGTTCATAAATCGATGTTGTTGAGTTTAATATGGGTTCATAAATCGATGTTGTTGAGTTTAATGTGGGTTCATAAATCGATGTTGTTGAGTTTAATGTGGGTTCATAAATCGATGTTGTTTAGTTTAATGCCTGTTCATAAATCATGTGTTGTTCCCTTTAATGTGTGGGTTCATAAATCGATGTGTTTTTCCCTTTAATGTGGGTTCATAAATCGATGTGTTTTTCCCTTTATAATGTGGGTTCATAAATCGATGTGTTGTTCCCTTTACAATGTGTGTTCATAAATCAATGTGTTGTTCCCTTTAATATGAGTTCATAAATCGATGTGTTTTTCCCTTTAATATGAGTTCATAAATCCTTATGATAATTACAAGTTCAAAAATTTTCAACTTATTTTCATTAGTGTTTAATAGCTAAAATTTCAGTTCTGTGACTTGTACAATGTATACATCAAATGTTTTTTGTCTACTCTCTAACTCAAACACTGGAGTGTTCCTTTTTATGCGGCATCTTCTCCTCAACATCTTCTGCTTAGGGTGATTCTGCCATGAGCAAAGAAAATTTCTGCTAAGTATCTAAAGCTCTTATAAATTGTCCAGATATTAATATTTATAATAAGAAAGATGCTATAGAGCAATTTTTTTTATCTTCTCTTTTAAAATTATGTTCTCTTACAAGATATTCTTTTCACGTAAGGTGATTTTTGCTTTACTGGTTTGATAATTTTAATCACATATGTAATTTTATATTTGTAAACATAAGTTCGAATGCTTAGACTATATATATATTTTTTTGGTATAGCTTTTCACTGCATACATTATTTTCAAATTTTAATACCGTGATAAACATTATGCAGAATATATTATTCATAATATACATCTTACTTTTTACAAAATTATATATTTCTCAAATTTAACAAATTATTGATTAGATATGTATCCGTTAGATATTCCCCGTACCAAAAATCAACTTTAACATCATTTACAACTTTACAAGAAAACTTTTAAAAAGTAAATATTGTGTTTGATTCCATAGGCTAATCATATTATATGAGCAGTTGAATACGAAATTCTAATTAGAATTCATTATCTTATCTAGTTCCATGTTGAGCATAGGAATAAAAGGTGCAATAGTCTCATCTAATATGTTTAGGTTATGAAAATGAAATACGAGACTTTAATAATGTTGTGAGTAGATAAAATAAAACTATTAGTATAAGACTTCTGCAAAAGACAAAATCCTGTAGATTTCTCGCATGAGCTCCTGTAGGTAATTTAGAGGTGTATCGTTTCACTCGATTAACCATTATTTTATACCGAAATTAATCTCTCAAGGGACTCACTTTGTATGACATCAAAGTTACGTGTCGAGTAGGCTCGGTGATTTAATTTTGGTTTTTTAATGCGTCTGCCACATAAACTCAATTAAATTTGAATTTAATAAGTTCCGGCTGATATTCATTTCGCCCATTTGTCTCCAATTTGTCACCATTTTGTCTATAATATTGTTTATTTTAAGCATTTAAGTGAAACTTATCCTAGTAAAGAAAAATGAGGAATAAATTTGATGTACGCAGAATTTTTTCGGCAAAAATTTGGCAACTATTGATATGATGTAATATAGATAGCTTCATTATCTCTTCCCATCTTTTTACATAAAAGAATTCTGAAGGCAAATCTCTTTTTTGCCACATGAAAGCTCTTTTTTTGTATAAGATACTATTTTTTCCCACTTATTTGCTAAAGGTATTCAACTTATTTAAACACAGAAGAATTTGAAAAAGTATAAATAATAAGAGGTTTCTGTATTGATAAATGTGACATTGTAAAAATTGAAAAGTATTTCAATAAAGCTGCCACATAATATTAAATTGAACACATTTACACAAATTCAAATGCTCCACAAAAATATATACTGAAAAAAATCGAAGTTTGATATTTGTCATATGACAGAAACTCGTCTGGTGGTGACTGACTCCATTCGATAAATTATTGGAATGATTATTGATGATGTCTGTCTGTATTGCAGTAAACTTACATTTTTCATGATCCCGCAGCTCATGAAAAATGTAAGTTTACTGCAATACAGACAGACATCAGACTAAAAAAATATCTTTCTCAACTTACCCGGTAAACTATTGCATTTTCAAGCAATCAATTTCAATTGCAAATCCTTACGTGATGGAAGAACTCGATTTGAAAAAGCGAACCACAAAATTTAACTAAAAAGCACCATAGATTTTACAAAAATAATACTGATGAATAACAAATATTTGATGATAACAATTTAGACAAATAGTTGGAAAATACAAATTTTCTATTAAAAATTCGAAAGACTTACTTGAGGATTCCTTGAATATCATAGTCACAACTGGTATATTAGCAGGATTGTTTTGGCCGTATTCCTTATTCTGTTTGTCCATCAAATTTTATTTATCCAAAGTTGAAAAGCAGTAATAACTGTAGAGAATATTGTGGAGCTTATATCAAGATGCTGGTCTTTGGATAATTTAATATACTCTGGCAATGATTCCCTTCGAAAGTCAGCGCTTGTTATTAGAGATAACCGTAATTAATGCTGATTTGAAATGTCCGTAAAGTTACTTACGCTACAACAAAGTTAATTATAATGACGTAATATTTTGCTCCGAAAAATCTTCTCATTTCAAGAGCAGAGATGCAGGGCTCCTTTTTCGACACAGGTACCGGATAATCCAGGATGCCGCATCCTGAATTGGGTGATTTCTTGCGCATTTTCACATGTATGTGGCAACCTGGTTCCTATTAAGTTATACACATGAAGATCTGTGAGAATTCTGCAGAAAATTCTATTTCGTCAACCCTAGTATTGCACATCATTGCACGCGTTATCTTGGCAACATTTCTTCATCACAAAAATAAATAAATAAGAATTTAGCACCCTGGATTATATGGCATTTGTGTGCCCCCTTTTCAAATTCTTCTCATTGTAACGCGCAACAAGTAGATGAAAAAAATAATATATAACATCGGAGGAGATCCTCTTTTTATTTTACATATTCATAATATAATAAAAAAGAAAATAAAGATGCTTTCTATTTTTGATTAGTAAAAACGTCTAGTTTATCTCATTGCAACGAAATTGTTACTGTTTCCTAATGCACCATCAATTAAAATATCTTAGAATTCGATTTGTAAGAATCCCATTCGCAATACTTAAGGACTTATTAACTAAAGGGAACTTACAATGTGTCAAACCTCACTGAATTTCGTATCAACTAGTAAATAATGGAGACCACATTTCGTGGTACAAAGCAACATTATGAATAATGTTAAGTAAAGTTAAAAACAATAATTTATCTATTTTTTGGAATCACAAATTTTTACCAAATATTGGGTGCATGTTTTACATTGAAAGTTCTCACTCGCTGTAGTTGCTCAAGTTTTGTGGCACAAGGTTTTAAAAAAAAAAAAAAAAGGCACGCTGCGGCGAAATTTGTTAGAATGATTAACTGGCTTGCATTTGTACCAACACTGTGTCATGAGTCAGTGTCATGACAGCGCTTAGTGAAACCTGGCTTTCTAAGTTTCCTCATGGTTTATTTTTATATTTGGTCATAGTCATTCAACTGGTAATTTTTAAAATTGCGAGATTCCTTTCTAGGCAATCAAACTATCTAAAGTTGGATCAGCTTCAAGCTTTTGTTCTTGAAGACTAGGTCAGCTAATTTTTATAAACAAGGAAAAATGCCCCACGCGAGAATAGAATATATTTTGAAACCTTTGAAATTTTCTTAATGTGCATGTCAGGCGTATACAAATGGTTAAACTTCGGTGCAGACACATCTTGGGTGATTACAAAGTTAATTAAATTGTTGTTGTTGTTACTTATGACACTTGGACAATCCAAGCTCGCTATGTCGTTGGCTAAGTGAATTTAATTTAGTTGGGTGTGCGGCTTTCATTTTAATCACAGAGCACCACGAGGAAGAATGAACGACTTTTCTCTAAAATTCTCGATAGATTGCACCACCAGAGGATCCACTTCCTCAATTTTGACATTGAACTGAAAAAGGAGGAAACTTTTTTCAGACCATTCTACCTATGGTAAATTTTTCAACGACTGACCACAGGACTTTCGATATCACAAATTTAACAAGCACGTATATTGCATGTAGTCTTTTTTAGAACCAAACCCTCCCCTTCAGGATGGAAGACTGATGCTCCAACCACTAGGAACCACGGCCATTAAAATAATTAAAATCTATGTGAATGAACTTGTTTTGTTTGTGAATCAAAGTTTTATTCTAGATTGAATTGAGGACGATTATATTGAATGAAGAAAGTGAACCTCATACTAGATATCTTTCTCTGATTCATTTAAAATGAAAACCAAGTTTTCTTCAGAAATTTTGATTTCAGCATTTGTAATTAAAGCATAATCAAGACAGATCTGAATTTTTTTGTAAAGTTGTTGCCATGATGTAATTATTTGAGCATTTAACTCTGAAGCTCTTTTCCCGTTTTGGTGGTTATCTTTAAAATTGTCATCTATGTATTATCACTGGAATCAGAGAAAAAATTATTTGCAGCAACAGATTCAATTTCTGTCTACATTCCCATATATTTTTTTCCTAAAAATTAATGTTTACTATTTTATCAAATTTCTGAAAAGGTATTGTGTTTGTCTTTTTCAGAGCATTCATTTTCATCCCAACGTTAGCGTTTGCAAATGCCATTTAACGCTGATTTAAAGAGTCTGGACATCAATGTTTTATAGCTTGACAATTAATGAGAATTTTTTATTGTTATGCACCTCATTCAAATTCCTTTGAGCTATTCTGTACAGGAGACTTCATTTTTAAATGTAAAACATCATTTTGAGAAATTGTTACATAATTTAACTATTTCGTAATGTGAATGCGTTGAGCAGTATAAATTCATGTTTTTACCCTCAAATTAAACTCAACCAACCGTGATTTTTTTCATATTTTTATTTATTTCGTTTTGTGTTGAGAGTATAGAAAAATCCAAAATAGATACTGCTTCTTTCACTGCACTTATTGTAGTTCATTTCATTTCTCTTTCACTGTCCGTCTTCTTTCAGTGAATAATTTCACTTCAATTCACTGCTTTTTTCATTGCTCTTCTACTGATTTCACAGCTTTTTTTTCAGTTCATAAATAGAATAGGATTTAAAAATATGTTTTGTAATGTATGCTCTTTTACGATTTATAATGGTAGAATTTAATCTTTTTACGTTTAAACTAAAACTTCAGTTAGAAGTGATTTTTAAAATTTTTTAAAATTTCTATTCCTTTGATTTGTCATATACAGAAATGTGTAATGTATGTTCTGCTTATATATTCATTTCATTGATTTGATGTTAATCTTTTCACTTCATAACAAAGCTGAAGCCCCGAAATTTAGGTATACGTTTTCCTTATTAAAATTTAAATTCAGTAAGTATGTTCTAGATCAGGTATATTATATAAATTCTTTAGACTAGATCTAAAAGGGTGTAAAGAGAAAGTGGTAAATAGCGAGCATTTGGCAAGTATATACTGGGTGATTCTAATTGGTTTTTTACGCATTAAGAGGTGAGGCCCATTCACAGATGAGATTACAGATTGTATTCGGATTTCATAGAAATACAATGTCATATTCTGTTTTGAGAGGCAAAAAAAGAGGATTATTAGAATTCCAACTTGAACTTTCGAATGTATTGGGAAAGCGAATGAATGATACCAAAGTTGCACAGACAGATTTATTATTTAGCGAAAAATCTTACAGCAAGTGCTCAAGTCACCTTTTGAAAGCACTTTTCATAGATAGTGGCCCGTAGTCACGTGTTTTAACATGTGCTCAATAACTTGGAGTGTTTCGCAAAGTGAGATCTCAGAAGACTCCTAAGCACGCACGTTGGAAGACGTGCATGCAGAAGGCAAAATCGCCAAATCCAGTTCCTGCTCTTCAACAGAGGTTGAGAAACTAACTGGAACCCAAACTGTTTCCTTCTGAGGATCGGTCTCCTATACTTTTTAGCCATCCCTTAGCCAAGAGAAGAATTTTAGTTTGATGGCTAGCGTTATCTCTTCTAATTTTTAAACAGTTCTCTAATTTAGATACATTTACGATTGTTATTTTACCAGTTAGCAGCAGATTTATGATTTGCTTTTCAAATAATTCATGATTTGCCTTTAGTATGACATCTCAAAAATTTGGTACCCAACTCGGGTTTGGATACTGGTAATGATTCATAAATGCCTTATAAGCTATTAAAGCATAGTCTTATTAAGCTTTATTTATTTCTGATGACAGATTATGAACAGTTACAGCAAAAAGATTAAAGATAAAAAACATTAAAAAGGAAAAGAAAACGGTTGCAGCAGAGTCCATTCATCTAACTTGTCTCTTGCCTCCCAGTAATACTCTGCAAGAAAAGTCTTTCGCAAAGCATAACAGTGGAGAAGATACACGGGGTCCATACCCTCTCCAGAACTGCCACAGGAGGCATGTTGGAAAAGGATCAATTTTGGATCTGTAGAGAATGATTTTGAATGCAGTCATATCCATTGGCAAGGTGGAATCAGTGCCCGTTCTACTCCTTGGGCCATTACACAAATTCGGGATAGTATTCTTCTAGGACTGACGAAAAATACGATGATAGAGTTCTTCCTAAGCTCCTATTTTGATAGATCTTTTAATGAGATTTTTTAAAGTATGAAGGACAAGAAATAATCTGCTTGATTAAGACACTTTTTTTTAGACAGGAAGTCGACTTTTTCATTATCTGCAGCTCCGCAGTGAGCTGGAACCCACTGGAGGACTGTAGCTTTCTCGATTAATGCCAAGTTATTCAGGTAATGACAACTATCCAAAATACGTCTTGCGTTATGAAAATCTTATCTGAAACTATAGCCAACAGAGTAGCCCACTTATCACTGAAAATAACAGTTCCTGTGGATTTTTTCTAATGGTATGGGAACTGAGACATAGCTGGCGGATTGCAACAGTTCCACCGTCAAATGAAGTACCTCGGTCTATAGGGATATAAAAAGATGCACCTGCGTTAGGGTCTTGTTTGACTTCATTTCAGTTTCCTCAGATTGCAGGGATTCATCGGTAAAGATTCGAATGAACTCTGGTTCGAGGTCAAAAGGGCTTACTACTGCGAGAATTAAGGCTCTCAGAATAGAAGGGTCAGTATTACTTTTATTTACTTTTTGACCCAGCTTAAGATTAATTCAGAAAGATTTAAAATTTATTGGATTTTATGGTGGAACGAGTAATTCTGATTCATGCTTTAAATCAAGTGAATTTTTAACTGAAAAACTTCCTGAATAGGCCAATCTGGGTATTTCTACATTTCTAGTCATGTCTTGTTTGACTTCATTTCAGAGTGAAAGAAATCCAAGAACTCTAAGTATCTTTTCCCATAGAATTAAGGCTCACTCTTGAATTATGAATCTTAATGGATTGTCACCAGTCAACGTAAGCATGGTGTCAGTTGGGGTGGTCTTTATTGCTCCATAAACAATACGTGAAGACTGATTTTGGGTTTTTCTAGAACATTGATAACATTTTCTTCGGCCGTAGCAAGTGGTTCACAGCAGTGAATCAAAAGGGGAAGGATAAACGTGTAATAAGTTTGGAACAAGGTTTCTCCAGTGCAGTCCCACATTGTTCTAACAAGGCAGTTAAGGACATTGAGTCTATTTGTAGTACAGTTGGACTTGTCCTTTATATGTGACTTCCACTACTTTAATTTCAGATCAAATGTCACACCTATATATTTAAATTCATCACCTAAGGGGTTTTGGGTACCCTTATACGTCAGCAGAGGATTCAATATGTGGTGCATAAGTGAGAAAGTCAGTCAGTATTTAAGTTCCCTCCATATTATTAATATTGCAAAATTTCCAGAGCACTGAAGGCAACAGAGAGTTTAGATTCTTTGCTTTGCGTTGCATTTTCATTTTTAGAAATTTTAGAGAACCAAATCATCAGCATATAATAGGCATTTGATGTCCAAAATTTCTCATATTTTAAAAATAAATCATTAATATAGATAATGTTAAAAAGGGATCGACTACTGACAGCTCCCTGTGAGAGAGACCTGTTTTTAATATCTTAGATTTCAATAGTGCGTAGTCGTACCTGACTTTAAAAGAACATTGGCACAGAAAGCCTATAATCTAGTTAAAAAGATTAACCAACATCTTGTTCTTCTCAGTCAAGTTGTTAAGGACACCGTGGATAACCGACATGTCCTGATCGCATTTTTATTGACCTCAAGTCTGCTTATGACAAAGTATGGGAGGAGAGCCTACTATTGAAGCTGCCAAATCTAGACATTATAGATTTGGACAGAATTCATTCTTTATTTAGACAGAACACGTTCTTCATTTGGACAGAATTTTCAATACTTTGATTAATAAGAATATTTTCAATGAAAACAAGTTTTTTTTAAATTATTCCAGGAATAATGGCCTTTAATTAAATGCTTTCAAGTAGTATCTACATTTGGGGAATCAATTCCAATTCATTAATTCATTATCACATTTTCAAGATTTTTAATAATGTCGTTAGGAATAAGATCAGATTATAGATAAATAGAAATATGTTACTTATAATTCCATTTGCTGAATTTTGATCTTTATAAAACTGAATTTGAAGAGAATTGAAACATTTTAAAATGTTAACCAGGATAATTTATTCACAAACAAGATCTCCCGGAAGGTATTGAAACAATAACATCTATGAAGAGTTGTAAATTGCATGAAGTCTTTGAAGTTTAATAAAGAAGTTGCTGTTGATATAAGTTGATATCACAAAATTCAAAAAATGTTGATATAAGTTGATATCACAAAATTAGTTAAAACTTTAAATTCAGATCATTATAATATGCTTTAGGAAATAATTAAATAAAGCAAAAAAAAAAAAAAAAGTTAGCCATAAAATATGTTGACTTGATATGATATTTATTTGATTTTTCTACATAAATTATTAAAGTTAAGTTATGCAATAATTATCCCTTTCTATATACATTTATCGATGACTTTTTGCACACATGGTGAACAATGTTCTAATTTTCAAAAAAATATTTTTTAATATATTTAAATATTTTATAAATAATTTTAAAGCATAGAGCACCATTTATAATTTAAACTTTCTGTATCGCTGTATTATGTACATACAACATTTTAAAAAATCGTTATTTTTTTTGAAAAATAAATAATGTTTAAGTAATAAATGAAATCCTAACACACACACATACACACACAAATATGAATTATATTAAAGAATCTTCATTTGTGTTTCATAAAATTTACAGATATTATACTTTTCGTGAATATTATCATGGTAATCGTAACACTGTATATATCTCTCAATGCATATATTTTCTATTCATTATTTGAAGAAATATTTTATGCTCTAAAACCTCTTATTTTACTAAAAGCCTCTAAATCTTAAAATCCATACCCCTTAGGCTAGCTTTAATATAAGAGAGAGAAACGAGCACACGAACATAATCAAAAATGACAGGATATATCAAAGATTTCTTTTATTTTTAAACTTTTTTACTTATATTTTGAAAGCATTTACCAGTTTTATTTATATGGGCAAGTGCTCTTAAGGCAGTTTCTAAAAAAATACAAGAGATTTAAATAAAAATGGTAAACAAAAATTTCAGAATGATCAGTAATAAATTCCCTTTCTTAAATAGTTTTTTTTTGTTTTCATTGTCTGAACATTATTTAAAATGCAACAACTTTAAAATAACTTGAGATTCTTAAACACACACATATTGTAGTAATTAGAAATAAATTTAAATAATTTGAAGGAAAAATTTAAAACATACAATAATTATTTAAATTTTATAATTATAACAAAATATTTTTTCCACGATAAATTTATTTTCTTCGACAGAAATGCAGTTTCCTAATATAGTACTAAAATATGATTTTTTTTATGTAATACTATTCACCACAACCACTTTACTAACATTTAAAGCAAATTTTGAAATTGTTTAAAATAAAGAAGAAATAGTAACAAAAAATTTTCATATGAATAAATTTACTTCTTAAGTATGTTTTGTGTGTGTGTAACGTTAAAAAAATTAATTTATAATACATAGTTTAAATATATATATATATATTATAAAAATACGTATTTATAATATGACATTGGTTTTCTAAGGAAAAAAATTATAATCTAGCACCAATTTCTTTGATAGATAAATACTTTGATTAATTTCTTAAAAAAATAAATTTTGATAAATAATACGCTTATGTAATCAGATTTAATATAAACAGGAATTGAATATCAGGAAATTGAATAATTTTAAGTTGAAAAAATAAAATATAAGGGTTCTCACTTTCATGAATTAATGCAATCATTTCATACATTATTTTCGCCGTTAAATTCACTTTTATATATTCAGTTCATTATTTTCTTAAGTTTATTTTGATATTTGGAAAGCAAAAGATTTTCTCGTATAGTATAATAATACAAAACATATTTGAAACATTGGAAATGTATTTACTGTAATACATTAATATTATGTTCCTTACACCTTTTCTAAGATTAAGTTTGTTTTTATACACTTTTGGTGTAACAGATTTTATTAGATTGTAATTAGAAAGGTTATTAATTTTAAATTTCAGAGAGAGAGAGAGAGAGAGAGAGAGAGACAGAATGAAATAATATAAGTGTGAATTTTCGTACAGGGACGTAGGTTAAATTTATGCCCTATTTCATACACTAAATTCATTTTCAGACATTTAAGTATGATAGATTTTCTTGGATTGTGTGTTCTGATAATAAGAAAACTGATTAGTCTAAAACTAAGAAATAACGAAACAGTTTTTTAGTTTATTAATATTCATATTTTCATACATTACTATATAATCATTTAGATTATATTTGAATTTGATTGTATTATAAATATTATATCATACATTTTTGATACAAAAATTTTGTTGGACTGTGGGTTTTGAGAATTAGTGTGTTTCGAAAACTAATAAAGTTAAAAGTTAAAGAATGGAACTGTAAATATTTCTTTTCCTACAGTTATGTATGATCATTTCATACATTAATTCCAACATGAAATTCATAATTTTCATACATCAAGCACATCATTTTAAAGCACTGGTATTAGTTACATGTTTTTTTTCCGTATAATAGATTTTCTAGGAATGTATGCTTAAATAATTGAATCAGTTATGGTAATTTATTTCAATATTCACATTTTTAGTGATAATAATGACGCCCGATTTTCTTACGTAAATTCTGAATCTGGAATAAATTTCTCCAGACTTCTAGAGCCTTCGAACTCAGCAATGGACTTAAATATTTTCTTGACATGACATCTATTTCTCCTTTTTCAAGAGTCTTATTTCTTCCAGTGCACAAATTGGCTCTGTAATGATGCACCAAAGCTTGCGATGCCGGTATAAATCGTTCTTCGTACCCAGGGGTTAGCTCCCAAACATGATGCACACCAGCGACAGTTACGTGTTCAGGCTTAACGACATATTTTGTTCTCACCAGATAAGGGTATATTTTGCTTTCCCGGCGTATTCTTGTCTGTGTAATGAAGTTTGGAAAGATTTGTGGCAAAATATCCTGCTCGTATTCCAAACAGAAAACGCAGCTTCTGAAAACGAAACTAGAAAAGTGCTTTTTCCGTTTATTGTGAATAGATAGTATATCTTCCAAACTCATCACATGCCTTGGAGTTATGAATTCATCCATATCTACTACAACGACATAGGAAGACAGGCTCATGTGCCGGTGTATGCAGTCGTTTATACTCGCAATTTGTCCCAAAGCCCACATATCTGTGATGTTTGTTGGCAAGTTCCATGGTAAAAGCTCAATGACGTACTGATGCTTTTTCAGTTGATCGATAAATACTGATACGTCGTCTGAGCTATCATGATCGTAGAATGTGAAGTGCTTAACACCTAAAGCTTCATAGTAAGCAATAAACTCGGCAATCCGGAACACATCAGAATAGTTGAACAAAGGCCTAACGCACAAACCAATCACAGAACGTGATCGTCTGACGTGTAAATCCTTAACTTCTAGCCATGTGATATCAGAAACTGATGTGTTGTTCCAATGTAACGGTACTAATGACACGCGACTTGGCTTCTCATTGGTATCTGAAGAACAGATAATGTAAAGGGCTTTACCAGGTTTATTGTGGTGTTCTATAAGTATTTTATACCTCGACGAAACTTCTCTATAAAGTTCAGCAGACGATTCTCTCTTAAATAAGCACTTAAGGTTCAAACGAGTGTTATTCAGTATTCTTGCGCCACCTATAATTCTAACGAATGAACTGTTCAAATGTCTGTTATCCCAATAAGCAGAATAAACGTAAACATCTTCTGCTACGTGATGCCACCTATCAAAATCACCTTCATTCTTTTCATGTGACCTCAGGTGCATTCTTTTTGAGCTAAAACGTTTTAAGGAATTTTTAGCCAGTATTTGTATGAATGGCGGATGGTTTTCGATGTAGTTTGTAGTTGATATGTAACTGTGGTTTAGAATGTATGTGAATTCTTGTGTGATGCAGATTATGAAGGTGATTATTATCAAACATGACAGTCCTGTCAGGCGAGAAAACAAGCACTGAACAATCATTCTTTGGCTGATTTTGGGATGGTGTTTCAAGCTTTCATGCCCTTGACTGATCTCTTCTTTGACTGTCTGAAAAAAAGGTATCTTCAGTATTTTTAAAGATGAATTAATTTTTTCACTAATATTGCCCACAAAATACATTTAATTTAAAATAACTTTGTAAACGGAAAATAATAATAAACTTTTTATGATATTTTTATTATAAGCATATAAAGAAAAATACTCAAACTTTAACTGAAGGAAAACTTTCAATTTAATTATTCTGTGAAACCAATAAAAACAGCATAAATCCTAATAATGGTATTCATATTTAATTAAAATCTAGTGGTTAGGGCATCGGCCTTCTGTCCAGTGGTAGTTCGATTCCCAACGATGCCAAAAACCCACCGAGTACATGTGATATACGAGCTCGTTAAATCTGTGGAATTGGAAGTCCTGTGGTGTATCGTTGAGCCCTTACCAGTGTAATGGTCTGGAAAAAATTTCCTCCCCCTATAGATCAATATCAAATTAAGGGAGTAGATCCTCATGTGGTACCATCTATTAGAGGTGTTTAAAGTAAAGTCGTACTTTCACCTTTGTGGTGCTTTGGTTAAATGAAAGACGCATTCTTACTGACTTAAATTCGCATAGCCATTGGCAGAGCAAGCTTGGCTTGTCCAAGCGTCATAAGTAACAACAGCAGCAACAATATATTAAATAAATTACTATTTATAAGTTAGCATAACTCTTTAAAATCTGCTTAGTTGTGATACGTTTGTGATTAGCTGGATCGTGTTATACAAGTCGTGGTCACAATGTCCTCCAGGTGATGTAATGTCCTTGTAAGTGACAGGTTAAGTATTTGGCGTCTTTTGCATTGTCCATATTTATTAGAAACATTAGAAATTTGAAATGAAGGCATTTTTGTTGCATTTAAATTATAATACTAATTATTATAAATTGAGATCAAAATTTCTTTTTATCTTGAGATTAATACCTATTATATCAAAACTTTTAAGAATCACCAATATAATGATATCATCCTGAGACAAAATTAAACTCTCAATTTTGATTATGTTTATTATTTTTTTAAATAATATACTTTTAAAATTACTATGGGTATGACGTGTAATTAACAAAAATTAATTAATGTATTAGATAATAATTTATTTAAAACTTTATTCATTAATTAACATAATAAACTATTTTGCAACTGTGCCACCTCACTAACGATTATTTGAATAAGTATAGTTTCCAAATTAGCAGTTGGACTTAAATAAATATCTTCCATTAATTAAAAAAGTAAAATTTTAAGTTATATGGTTTCATTCAGTAATTTATCTTTCATACATCACAATTTTAACATAAATTATTATTTCAGATGTCTACTCTTCACACTAATGTGAATTATCTGCTCATATTTTAATGATATTTCCGCACAGAGGCTGCATCCTAGAAGATGCTAAATTCTGAGTTTTTTGGCGATGTAGAAATGTTGCTAAGATGGCGTTTTGTGACGTAAATACCAGAGTTGACAAAACAGAATTTCCTACATGATTCTTATAGGTCTGCATATCTATGACGCAATAAAACCAAGTTGCTAGATATAGATGAAAATCTGCCAAAAAAAATCACTAAACTCGGAATTTGGCATCCGGGATTATATGGCATTTTTTCCAATATTTCGTTAATGATTGTTAAAAAAAAATTCTTTTTTTACTTTGTAGAAATATTTATGAGCCACCATTGTTCAGTGGCTAGAGCACTGGTTTTGTAAACCAGAGGTCGTGAGCTCAATACTCACTGGTGGATGCTCTTCTGAATTTAACTTTGCCGGTCAACTTGTCTAGTGGTCAGCATGCCTGACTACGGATAGGGAGGTCCTGGGTTCGAATCAAAGTTCCGGCATGGATGTGCTTTCTCTCTCTCTCTATCCTGTCTTTGTCCTTTCCCTGTGTGGGAATGAGGTATTAATGGCGCCTACCCTATAAACAGGTCTCTATGGCAAATGTGAGAGCGCGATGGTGGCCCACCATTTGTGGTGCACCCGGGGCAAAGCCTCGGTGGCAAAAAGGTCGCTGTTTCTGGCCGGTTCCTTGGAAAGGGGACGACAATACATCCCGATATACCCCGACCATTGGGGAAAAAATATATATTTATGAAAAATTGATTTTATTTCATTTAAAATATATAATTTTGTATAATATATTTTTATTTATCTAATAATCGAAATAATCCTTTTAGATTCTTAAATACTATCGCAATTTGAATTATCGTAGTACAATTTTAAGAATATTTTCTTACTAATTATTTAAATGTCGTTCTCTGTTTTGCAGAATTAATTGAATGAGATAAAAAAAAATAAATTTAACTAACTCAAAAAATAACATTCTACGTTATAGATTTCAACTTAGTAATTTATTTACTGAATTATAGTTTGATAATATAGTCTTTTCAAATGCTTGATCACATCAAATTAATAGAATAACCAATATGTGTTTTGAGAGTCAAATCAAATCTATTTTCAGTGGTAATACAAATGAGTTTTTTTTTTAGATCATTGATTTGTGGTTTAATTCTGAATACTTATTTATGATTAATTTTTTTATAGACTTAAATGACTTTGAATTAAAACCTCGAATAAATGAACTATTGAAGCCTATAAGACATTTTATGCAAAAATAATAAAAATAAAACTGTGATTAATAGAATTGCCGCTTATATTTGTTAAGCAAATATTTTAGTCTCTGCTACCAAATCGTATTATGGGTATTTAACGAAGAAAAAGTGCTTGCACACGCATGAAATTATAGGATTTGTCTAATATATCTAGAGTATGTTAGTAATATTATAGGAACCAATATCCAGAGTCTAACTATGCTTTCATTAATTCCCGCTTCAAGTTTGCTACTTACATTAAATTTTAAATCATATTTTAGATAGGAATTTTCTTTTTTTAAAAAAAAAAAAAAAAAAAAAATTTAATAATTATAGTTTGTTTTAACTTTTTAAAAGAATCTGCTGTTAATAATCGAAAATAAAGTGTCGCTCCAAGCATTTTAGCATTTTACAGTTTCTTTTTAATACTTGTATTAATTACAATGTTCTTATGATGGAAAGAGAGAGATTGAGAGAAAGAGAAAGAGACAGAGAAAAATATAAAGAATGAGATGGGGAGATTAAAATACTTAATCTCTATTCAAACAAATTGTCAAATATATTGCTGAATAAATTAAATTGAGTCTGAATATAACTTTAAATATTATAATTTTAAAATTTAAGTATCTATATAATATATATATATATATATATATATATATATATATATATATATATATATATATATATATATATACATATATATATATATATATATACATATATATATATACATATATATATATATATATATATATATATATATATATATATATATATATATATATATATATATATATATATATATATATATATATATATATATATATATATATATATATATGCATGTGTGAAAAATTTATGTGCCCAAAACATGCTAAAATAATTCTTGTTTAAATAATTTCTATTTTTTTAATGTAGTTTTTTAATGTTTAATAATAGTTTTTTTAAAATAATTATTTATGACAAAATTATTAAAAAGTAAAATCTTGATTAATTCATTAAAATATTTTCTATATTTAAAATAATTTCACAAATATATTGTATAATAACTACTGAATTATTAGAACATTTTTATGTACCTGCTGTATCGTAAAATTTCTAAAGAAAAGACAAACCACCCATTTTATTAATAACTTATTTTATCATATTAATTTTTACGTATTATATTATTTGATCTCTTCTTAAAGGAGAACTGTATATTATTGGGTAAGATTTGAACAGAGGGAAGACAAATAGCGTTTACATTTTTCACTGAAATTTGATTGTCTCGAAAGTGTTGGCAGGTTATGCACGCAAAATGAACACACACATAATAATTTTAAATAAAATATTTAAATATTGAACAATTAATTTTTTTTTATTGAATCATCAGGGTACAACGTATTTTGTCATTAGAAAGGCAAGAAATTATTACGTAATTTGAAGTACAAATGTCAAAGAAACAAATCTTTTATGAAATACAACGAGGTTCATTTTTTATTTAAAGATTTAGTAATAAGTCAATAGTCGATATTTAGAGCTCAATATTTAACCAAATTCAGCAGCGGGTGTTGAGTGGAAAAGTAGATTTTGATGACGGTGAAATGTTCAGAAAATCAATATCAGGAGACGCTGCGATAGGAATAAATTACAAGTCCTCGATACTAAAACATTAACTTCAAGCAGGACACTTGATTTTCAATCGATAAGCTATACATAGAAAAATGTTATAAACATAAATAGTGCAAATGATTGGATAGTAAAAAATTGCTAAACTTTTACCACACTTCAAGAAAATATTTTTTTTCAAATGAAAATGGGATTTTCCTTTTCACACTAATTTGTCTGAAGATAGATTTACATTTTTCATAAATTTCTTTTAAGAGAAAAATTTTATAAAATTTTTAAAAATATATCTGTACGAAATTTTAAATTTCTTTATAAGGATAAAGTACTTTATGGATGCAATTGTATTTGTTTGATTTATTTAGGAGAAGGACTTGGAAATATATATATAAATAAGGACATTATTTAATGTATTAAGGTACATATATATATATATATATATATATTATGTTAGTTACGAAAATATATTTGTTATAAAAATTATCCTAAGATATAGACTATTCTCTCTCTCAAAATGCTTTAATAATTAAAGTACAATATTAAAAATATTAAAAAACAAAATAATACCAGAAAAAAATATCAAAGTAAAAATATTATCTAATGTAGTGTTTCTCAACTCGATTTAATCCAAGGACCGGTAAAATATTTCGGTTCGCGGACTGGTAAAATTAATAATTCGAGCAATTACAACTTTTTCACATAAATAAGTCATGAAGACAAAAGTAATTTTTAAGGAATAATTAGAGAATTAAAATAATTTTATAAATTATAACAATATATGTTCAGCATTCACAAGCAATCAGCGATACTCAAGACCGACAGGGGTACACTTACTGGTGTATTAAGTGTACGGAAAGGTAATTTATGGAAGCCGATTAGGTACATAGTTGCCAGTTTGTTATATTTTTTATCAATGATCATATAATTTTCAAAACTACGAAACCATTGTAGGTGCTGTTTTAATAACGGTTGTCGGTCGATGATAGTTTGGATTTTGGACATGAATATTTCGCGGATCGCAGTTGAGAAACACTGATCTAAATTCTAATCTGTGTTAAACTCGAAACAAGTAATCAATTCGAAACAACTGACGGATTAAATCCGACAAAAGACTGATCTGTGTTAAATTCGAAACAAGTAATCAATTCAAAACAACTGACGGATTAAATCAGAAAAAACACTGATCTGTGTTAAATTCGAAACGATTGACTGATTAAATCCGAAAAATACTGATCTGTGTTAAACTCGAAACAACTGACTGATTAAATCCCCCAAAAAAAACACTGATCTGTGTTAAATTCGAAAAGGTGAATCGTATTTCTTATAAACTTTACCCTCAGAAATAGGTTATTTCCTCTAAATATCTTAATAGATAGAAAACATTATTTTCAAAATACTAAAAAATAAAACACAAAATAACATCAGAAACAGTATTGAAGAAAGGATATAATCTTATGTGTTGATGTCGAGAAGGTCAAATGTACTTGTGGCAAAAGTTATCCGGAAATCAATGTTATTTTTCTACGCACACCAACGATATTTATTAAAGTATTACCTTGTATTATTTCCATTGGCCTTATTTCATGTACCATTATATTAATGTATTGAATACCCATTGATATACCATCGATATCAATTGATCAGATATCCCTGTATGTGTTTGAAATCATTAAATATAAATCATTTCGTTGAAGTTTTTTTTTAAATATATATGTTATAAAATAAGCATACTGCTTCATATGCTTTTCTTTGAAAGGATGTTTGAAAGAAATTGGCTGTCTTATTTGGCATAATTTAGCTCATATTCAGTGTCTGAATGTGATCTTAACAGAACAGGCTTGAATCCTAATACAGATGTAGGATGATAAAGTCTAGAATTCATAATTGCTTTTTTGCTGGTGTGGTGATGTAGATCTTCTTTTGCTGGTGTGGTGATGCTTTTTTGCTGGTGTGGTGATGTGGCTTTTTTGCTGGTGTGGTGATGCTTTTTTGCTGGTGTGGTGATGTAGATAAAATGAAGCAGTTAGACTTTCAAATCAAAAATTCAGTTCTTCAGCCGTCGAAGTTTGTAAAACTTCGTAATGAACGTTAGACGATAAATACTTGTCGAATCAGTAATCATATGCAAAATATGTTCATTGCGACATAAAGTACGTCAAGTCAATATTTAAGGAATATACGTGAAACATAAGAGAAAGCTCAAATTTATTACTTTGGCATAATGTAAACAATAGTTTCATCAACAGATCGAGAAATTAAAAAAAACTTCGAAAACTCTCATTCAAACTGTTAAGCAAATATATCTTTATAAACCGGGTTCACGCTATCCATTTTCGACAGTTAATAATCTAGAGTCTATTAATTAAAGAAAAAAAATGAATCCGTTTTCTTTCTGTAGTTCTAATATGACACATTTATCAAAATAAAAGTATTTAGAATGCAATTTTAAACTAACCAGAATTATAAGGACATATATGGGCCATTAGAAATTTTATTACTTTTATAATGCAAGATTTTATAGTCAGCTGATTTTACCTCGTTTAGTTTACATGGAAACGAAACGCTTGATTGAAAAATATCAGTTACTTCGCCAGCATTTTTTAATTGTGTGTTAACGGTACCTTAATTTATATACTTTTAACTGAAATATTTATTTAATTTTTTACATAGAAGAGAGACACTAAAAAATAAAATTTAGGTTTTTCAATCAGATAAAATAAACTATTTTTGAAATCGATGAATGGATCGTTTCTTCTGTATAAGAGAGTAATTAATAATAAAGGTATAAAAAATAAGTTCAAATATTCTTTTACTATATAAATTACACTTTGAGGAAATGTTACAACAATAACATGGATGATAACCTAAATCCGTAAAGGATTTTATGTCTATGCCGCGACATAAATTCTTAAGTGATCTTGAGAGATAACATTCACTGTCTTTTTGACTTACTGCATTAAGCATTTTCTCGGCTGGTTTATTCTGCATGGAGCACGAGTGAAAACAACTAAGATTTTCAAGGGCTGAAGTTTCAAAGAATTTGGGAATAATGTAAGTAATGTAAAAAAAAGAGTAAGTTAACATTCACTCATAATTTTTAAACTGATAAAATTTAATACCTATTTTATAAAAATGTATGTGTTCTTATAATCTACAAGATATTTAAGTTGGTTTTAAAATCTATTTCATTTTTATAACTATTACTTTTTACAATAAATGCACCACTTAAAACTTTTTTCTTTGAAAAAATTATTGATCTAATTATTAAAATATTATTAAAATTCAGATTTTTAATAATAAGATTTTTAAAATATTATTAAAATTCAGATTTTTAATAATATATTAAATAAACTTTTCTCTAATTTATTACTAAAATTAAAATAAAATCAATTTAAAAAGATCTATGCTGAAATAAATTAATAATACTATATTAAATATTTGAGAAAAGAAAGACAACTGGATGTAATATTTTATATTATTGTTTATATGTGAATAATGATTCTCACACACAACCCATTAATTTATATAATATAATCAGATATGATCTTTTACGAGCAGATTTTGCTTCGTTTTTTGAAATTTATTAGAAGCAATTACTTAATGTATGTCAGCTCTAAATGCATTTTTCATGAGAACTGTTTTCCATGTCTGAAAGAGCGTATTCCATGAGCTTATTTTGAAAAATCGCCGACTTTAAGACCTTTTGCACATGCTTTGACGCTTCAACAAACAAATTCTGTCACTTTTTTATGGCCCGTAAAGAATATCAAATCCAAAGTTCGACAGCATTTTTGAAATAAAAAATACGAGAAATCTGAAAGAAATATACCGGCAAATATCGTAAAACAGAATAATTGCTATGAAATAAAATAAATACATTCAAAGAGTGGCACATTAAGTGCTTCTTTGGAGCCTTTTTACGATCCGAAAGCCACTCGATGCGAAACGGAACTTCGAAAAGTTGTAAAATGCCAACGAGCCCATCAAATGAAAGTAGGAGAGAAAAATGAAAAAAAAAGGAAACCATGAAAGAGCTGCTCACTTACCATGGTGTACCAGAGATTCAGATCTTCCCTTGAAACTGCTTTTTTTGAAATGTCCCTTCGGAGAGCTTAGCCTCATCTGACCGAAAAGCATATTTTGATAAAAGTTTTAATGGCTGATTTCATTGGTAAGTCCATCGCACCCTGAAGGCAGGAAGCTCATTGTAATTTGAACATTTGCACCGGCAGCTACTTTGCATAGATTTTTTTTTTTTTACCGAGAAGTGATAGTTTTCTCGACTTTTATTTGGCGTTATCAAGCAGGTACATTTCATTCTTTTTCATTCATCCATTATGCATCATAAACAATTCAGCCTGCAGATGGCATCTATAACTTTGTGCTGTCCACTTCCTTTCAGTTATAAAGTACTTCCTATCCGTCAACACTGAGCTATTCGCCAGTTATGTAAACACAACAAAAAATCCTCACCATATTGGTATAAACTTTCAAAATGAGTGCTATTTATTTCTTGATACTATTTAACTTCATTAGCATGATATGAGGATTTGAATATCATTTCTTCAGTTTTAATGAGAGCAGATCTTTAAAATTCTTAATTAATGAAATGGTTTCAAATGGAATGTGTTAAGCATATTAATTAGTATTTCTTAAGTTATAACATCATTATGCTGATATATGATTAAGGTACTAATAAAACTAATTCAGATACAAGTGAACTAAAAAAATATTGATTATAGTATAGCCTTTGTTAATATCTTGTAATTAAATTAATTTTATGTTCAAAATGAACTCAAAATTTGATACACAAATAGTAAAATATTTTGTTTCAACTTATTTTAAAATATTAACTTTAAACGACGTGCTGTTAGTTGTATGAAAAACATGATTTTATCCAAATTAAAGAAAAAAATAAGTTTTTTCGTTATTATTTATTAAGATTAGAAACAAGAACCTGAAATGATCGGAAACCTGGAATATTTTACAAAGCTCTTGCATTTTAGATTGTTACTACAAAAATATGACAAAAACAACTTGATGCCTGAAAGTTTTGATTAAAAGAGTGATTAAATTGCTAATACACTGACTAAGGAAAAATACTATTGTTTACATTATTGAAATACAATAAATAAAGAAAAATATTTAAAAACGAGGAAAAATAATTACAACTTTTATTTTATTTAATAAACATTTCAGTTTGAAGCAAATTAAAATATTGTCAGATGTTGTGTATTTATAAAATACAAAGTGCTGTATTCAATTAAAATATTAAGGTGCATTTTGATGAATAGTTGTGCACTGCAGCAATATAACTCATATAGTATTTTACAATTTGTCCAAATTGTATGAATTTCGAGTTAATGAGCAATACTATTAATAATGTTGATTGATATTGCGAATTATTTCTGATTATGCAAAGTTGTAATATAAATATTTCTCAACAAGAAATTTCTTTAAGAAAATCCTGATAAACTAGCTAAATAATAAAATTCACAATTGAAATTTAGAAGTTTTTTTTTTTCTCCAGTGAATCTTAAGATACTATTCAGGCTACCCCTAATGGTTTACAGTTTTGCGTAAAAGTTATGTAAAGTTTCAAAATTGAAATAGATATTCTTCTTTTAAACTAAACTAAATTCAGTAGCACGATAGCCCATATAGAGACCAAAGCATTAACTGTTTTCTTGACATCGGAGGTGAGAAGCATATGTCCCGATTAAAAGGTCAGGTAAACGTGAAGATTCTTCTTTTAAAGGTTAAAAATCATTGAACATAACAAACTGCCTAATAGCTTTGCTCTGTTATTAAATAACATAGTATATGCATGTGTATTGATATCATTTTCATTATATTTAGTGTATTTATCCATATTAACTTGCATAAATCGAATTCCACATTATATTTAAAATAGCATATCGATTTGCGCATATAAAGATATTCTGAACTTCAACATTGATTTTTCTAATTTTTTTTAAATTAAAAATTTTGGATACTCATTTGAATATATTATATTCTTCCTCATTTGTTCATTGAAGAATTTTTCGCAGTTAAAATGCGCTTTATGTGTCAATGACTATAGATCTAGTTTCTTAGTAGCTTCACGCTGCTCTCCTTTAAGATCAGCAAAATGAAGCACCAATTGCCACTGTGGCCAATGATTTGAATGGTGACCCCATTATCCCTCACTGGGTTGCTTGAACTCCGCTGGTTCAAAACATGTCTACGTTCATCTGTGACATCCAAAGTCCTTCCGCTGGCTTGGCGTGGATGTGAAGAGGAAGGCACCAACTGGTGTTTCTTCGGGAGCTCAAGTGTCAGAAAATAGATACATACTTAGCGGAGCAGGAGCTGTATCTTTAAGTTAGCAGGTTTAGAATACTCACATATCATCAAGTTTCTCATCATTCTGAACCACGGTCAGGTGATGAGGTCACATCTGAGCTACCACCCTCCTCTTCACAACCCACGCCACACCAGCGGAAAGAATTTGGACGTCACAGATGAACGTAGATACATCCCCAACCCAGCAACCCAATGAGGGAGAGTATGTAGTCTCCCCCCCCCCAAAAAAAGGCTACTTCAAATTAAAACTTTTGGTATTATTAACCATTTAAAGCTTTTCATGCCTTCAAGAATCAGTAATTCTTTTAAGTTATCAACAGTCTGAACTTAAAAATGCTTGTTGAGTCCAAAGAGCAATGATAAGTTTTTCAATGATCATAGGAAAAGTAGTTCCATTTGGTCTACTACATCAAAGTCCAATGTGCGTGGATTTTTCACCCTGATGATAGTATCATCCAATAACAGATTTACTTAAACAGAAATTAGTAATATGATTTAATACATCTCTAAATAAGTTTTATCGCATTTTCAAAATAATTTTACGAATTTATATTGAAATTTCTATATGGTTGTACCAGCATACTTTTCTTGCCTAACTTCATTGTTCTCTACCAGTTGGGTAAAAACATCAGGGTTGCAGTCTTCGTAATTTAAAGGCAGCAATCAAGCAGGAGAACCTCCAATACTTCCACCGTGACCCCTAAAAATGTCATTTCATAGGGAGGACATTGACACTAAGATTTATTTAACGTACCTTAGCCTATTTGGTTAAGTCGTCATTCGAACTCTTTACCTTCCAACAATATAAACGACGCCTTAATCTACCGTACAGAGCAGTTTCTCAGGCACTTGTCGTACTGCTGTAAGGAATTTTATACGCATAGGAATTTTTATTTTGTATGTCATTAAACATGATTTAAGTAATTCATTATCCCACTATGCAAGAAATTAATGTAAGTTTGCTTGTGAAACAAAATATTCATAATGAAACTTTCTTAATCTGTCTAAATTAACTATCAAAATTTTTTTATAAGTTTTTTGGTTTAAATTAAATATAATTAAATTAAGTTTGGAGAAAATGTAATACATTTTACATTAAAGTATGGCGCATAACAATTTAAATAAATCATATATATATATATATATATATATATATATATATATATATATATATATATATATATATATATATATATATATATATATATATTCCATGAAACTTACATAAATGTTGGAAAAGTGTCTGGTCATCAAAATTTATACATACATGACTAATATAGGATACTTTACTCGTCATAAAGATGTACGTATACTTAAGGGTGCCCCTTGAATTCTCGCCAAGTTTATCACCCAGCTGGGCCATGTTCTATTTCTGGTAACCCTATATGTTATTCTGAAATCTATTCACGATTCTGATTAGTTTAGATTTACCCGTTATTTATGAATGTTTAACGGTGTATGTAATTGAAATCAGTTACATCTACGGTGGATGTCGGCTGGTAAGGTTTAATATATATATTAATATTTTTTAATTTAATATTATAATTATTTAATTTATTATAATAATAATAAATTATTTAGGTATAATAATATATAATGATAATAACTTATAAATAATAATGAATTAATTTAATATTAATAATATACGAGGGTCACTCTGAAATTTTTGCGATACAACTAGGTTTGAAAGTTATATTTACAAAATTTTAGGTGTGTTCAATGTAGTCTCCTCCAGCATCAATGCACTTTTGTAGATGAATTTTCCACAGATTAAATACCTCAAGCCATTCATTTCTTGGAATAGATGAAAAAAATGCATTTATAGCCACATCAATCTCTTCTTCAGAATGAAAACGACGTCCACGTAAATTCTTATTTAGATTAAAGAATAATCAAAAGTCAAACATAGCTAGATCAGGTGAATACGGCGGAAGTTTTATCACTTTAATTTGTTTTTGTTTAAGGAAATCAATTGTTAATCCGGCTGTATTTGAAGATGCATTGTCATTAGGAAGCATTAGTCCCCTAACATTTAGTTCTTGTAGAATTTCTGGAAGACAATTAATGGTATACCAGTTTGCGGTTACTGTCTTCTGTTGTTCAAACTTGATGGCTTTGACCAATTCCGTACTTCTGAAGAAAACGATTACATCACTTTACATCACACAAACATCACACAAACGACTACATCACAAAACATACATCACTTTTTTCAGTGCGCGTTGTTTTTTCACCATTGTTGGCGTGGGATCATCTTCTAAAACCCATACTTTGCTTTCTTGACGTGTTGGAACGTCAAAAAACAGTATGTACGTTTCATCACCTGTTACAATTTTAGAAATGGTGCGGTGGCCACCATCATTTAGCAATTTAAGAGTTTCTTTACTGATTCTGACACGCTCCTCTTTTTGATGCTCAGTTTGATTATGGGGCACCCAACGGCAAACTACTTTTTTCATATGTAATTCTCCCTAAATGATTTTGTATAGGGCTGCGGATCCAATGTTAAGTTCCTTCTGTATCATTTGATAGGTAAAGCGATTATCACCCATTAACATTTTGCGTATGGCAGACACATTATCCGGGATTACTACCGACGGCGTCCTTCCTATGTCTTCTTCATCCTGAAGAAAATTGCGACCTATTATAAATTCTCTAAGCCATCTGAATACAATAGCACGAGCTGGAGATTTATCAACAAATGTTAATTGCAACCGTTGGACGCATTCTTCTTGATTCAATCCTGCTTTAAAATCGTAGAAAATCATAGCTCGAAAATATTCTCGCGTCAACTCCATTTTCCCTTCTGTTTATAATTTATTCTACGCTAAACAAGTTGAAGTAAATCAGTAAAAAATCGTCTTCTGTGTTAAAATACTTTGTGTTTTAAAATTAAACCACTATATATATATATATATATATATATATATATATATATATATATATATATATATATATATATATATATATATATATATATATATATATATATATATATATATACACACACACACATTCACTTCCAAAAGTTAAGTACGAAAATGTAAAAAAATCAATTGCCGAATTTTGTGTTAATCTGCTTTGATTGACACAAAATTCGGCAGGAAAGTAGTATATATATACTTATGCATAAAATAAAATCAATAATTATATACAGAAAGAAAAACAATATTAAATTTTTGTAATTTATCAGATAATGACATACTGAGGATTTAAACAGAATTGTGTATAAAGTGAAAATAAACATGAAATGAAAAAAGGATATTAATAGGGCATGTGATCGCCCCTCATCTGTGTACAAAGTTTGCACCTTGTGATCATGATTTCTATTAGGTATTCAACCACCGCATAATTAAGCAATAGCCATTCTTCTTGTAGAGCAGTTTCCAGCTCAATAAGTGAGGCTGGAGGTGGGAAACGAGAAGATACAGCACAGCAGAGTGCATCCTAAGGATTTTCAATGGTATTATGTTCGGGAGAATATGCTGGCCACGTCATACGCGCAATCCTTTCACTCTCCAGGTAATCATTGACAATGTCATCTCTATATGGACGTACATTATCATCCATTAAAACAAAAGTAGGGCCAACTGCTGCATCGTACAATCTCACAATGGGTTCTAAGACTTCATCTCGTTACCGGACAACCGTCACAGAACTCTTTTTAAAGATGTGCAGGTCAGTGCAACATTATAATGAAATCTCTGCCCATACCATAATGCTTCCACCTCGGAATGCATGATGTTCGGTGATGTTTTGGGGCTGATTGCGTGTTCCTTGTTCAAGCCATGTCCTTATACGCTTATTATCTGGCACTGACCTTGACTCATCAGTAAATATGACATTGCCTCAGTCAGACATAGTCCAATTGACAAGTTCCCGGCACCACTTTAATCGTGCCCCTCTTGGTTGGACGGATAGAAAAACACAAATTCGAGGTATCCGGGCGTACAGTCCACTCATATGTAATCTTCGGGGTACAGTAGCTGCAGATAACACCTTACCAATGGTCGCTGTAACCATAGGTGTCACACGTGTGGAGGTCACTTTGCGATTCCGCTTATATAAAATCGTATATTGATCTTTCGCGGGGTTATTAACTTTGGGCGATCAGCCACTGTCCGTGTGGTTTGGAATTGTTTCCATAAACGTGAAATTACAGAATGATGAACCCTGAAGAAAAGAGCAACATCTGAGATCGACTGTCCTGCTTGAATACACCCCACAGCTCACCAGTTTCGAAATCTTTCATTCGTCTTCTGGAAGTCATAGAAAACGTATGTCTTGAAAACAAATTGTACAAAAGTTTTAAACACATTTTCTCTCTATCAGCACTTACAATCAACTTCTGTAACCTTTCATAAAGCTGGCATCTTATAGTACTGCCCTTTTTGCATATTTCTTGACATGAAAGCGCGATTGGCTGTTACCTAACATATTTGCATATTCCATGTACTTCTTCAGTGATTTGCATCCTCTTCAATTCTGATTGGCTTCCGGAAATAAATAAAATATATATATATATATATATATATATATATATATATATATATATATATATATATATATATATATATATATATATATATATATATATATATATATATATATATATATACGCGTACGGTTCGTTGCATTTTTCATATACTCACTTCACTTTAAAACTTGTGTTATGTTAAATTATTAAATTGTTTTAATTTAAATAATATGATACTAAAAACTTGTATAACAATTTTCGTAAACTAAAATCTACAAAAAAGAAAGGGCAGAGATACGCAATTAAAGAAATTTGCTGCAAATTCAAATGAGTTCTTCAGTAAAATGTCACTAGAAGAAATAACCTGGAGGATTTCACACTTGAAAGAATGATAGCTGGTGGAAAGGAGGATACAGTGTTACCAGTCAAGTACAGTGTTCGGAATCAACAAAAGTTTCGCTTTACGAGCTTGAAAACTTTCAAATCATAGGTTACAAAGGCTGGCAATGGCCGCCACAAAAAAATAATTGTCGTAGATGACCGATATATCATAATTAAGGGGAAAATATCTCGAAATCAGTGATCAAGCCATGTTGTTTAACTACTGTGTCCATCGACGGGGTGACAGGTGTCGTGTTTTATTGTGTCAAGACGCCTTTACAAAGGTGACTATTCGCCTTCTGTCTTGAAAGCTGCTTCTCTTTAAAAGTTGGCAATCTGCAGATAGTTTAGAGGGGTGCAAGGAGCATGAAAGTGGCAAATCTCATGAGTGGAGTCGTGTCCTCTTTCAGGATGTGAATTGTTTCAATACCACTAAAGATTACTAATACCAGCTAATTTGGAAAGTGTTCGGGATATGATTTCATCACAGTAACATTATGGTAAGAGACGTTGGTCCGAGAGTTGTTTTCTCGAGGAAGCATATTCTTAAACGGATGGACTAAGTTCCCCTTTTTCGATACAAGTTCTACATACGGAAATCGCTATTGTAAAAGGTGTAAAAAGGTAAATCGCTATTGTTCTCCATGTGCGACTGTATTGAAGTATCTTTGGAGCAGACTCCTTTTATGCGGATGACTATGCATGGCCACAACAAACTCCTGCCGCTTAGCAGGTAATGGAAAAGGAAGTTATCAGTCGAAGGGGTTGACCAGCTTACTAAGTTGATTTAAATCCCATAAAACATGAGTGAGATGCCTTGTTGTGTGTTAACATCCTCCGGTGAACATCTAACAACTGAAACGATGTTGAATAAGAAATTAGCTCAAGAATTGTTGAACAATCTAGTATTGAGTATGGGCAGAAGGTGGAACAAATCATTGGTGGATAGGGAGATCATATCTCGTGTTAAGGTACATTTGCCTATTGATATTGAGTAAAGATACTCTGATCTCGATGAAGCCTTTTTTGCTTGATTGCATAGTGTTTGTATAGTATTTTTCATAGCTGTAATAAAAATGCTGCATCTTATTTCTGAATTTCTCATATCTATCAGATGATTTCTCGTAGAGTTATTGAAAAATACACCTCTCTTTTTTACGTTTTGTACAAAAGTGTGTATCCCAACTAAAGTCTTGTAAGTGTTCAGAAGATTTAGGATATACAATTAGATGACACATGGAGTCACATAGGAATGCTAGATCGAAAAATTATAACTAAGCTGCTTCTGATTTTATATTTGTGCCTATATTTCATTAATGTTAGGTATATTTAATTTAATGGATTTTAAGTTAAGTAATCACTTTGTTTGAAATTTAATGTGCATGTATAACTATACATTTATTTGTATACGTCAGTATGAAACTAATTATCAAGCATTAATAGATCATTATGCATTAGTTCTCAATATGTGATAACTATAAATAATTTGTAAAGTTTTAGCTAAATTTTTCCACGATTTTTTTTTACAATTCATTTACAATTAGAATTTTGAAAGCGATGATTTACTATTAGTCTAGCAAGAATGTGGAAACTAAAATGAATCGATAATTTTATAAGACTTTAAGAGTTTTATATATATATATATTGACTTACATTTCAACAACTGAATAAGTCATTTTGAATTGACACCACACATACACAAACATATAAGAGTTAAATGTCTGTGTTTATGTTATGTCCTTCCAAATGTGGTAATAAACAGATAAACAGTGTTTTTTTCTTTTTTTTTAAAAAAAGAAACCATAGTGGTTGTTTCTTTCTTTCGAGTTGAGATCCTGAGTACGCCACTTTATTACTAATCTCATTGGTTTCAAATATCCATGACGTCAGATAACGTTTCATCCAAGTCACATCGTATTGAGATGGTGTTGTAAATGCGACTTGTGGATGAATTTGCTGCCTGTCTTCAAATCACATTCTTCGAGAGGCAGCAAAGAAGGCGAAGTTCACCACTGAATTTCTGAGAATAGAATCAACCTCTTCATTTTGTTGATAAAACGATTTTTTGTACATAGACAAAACATTGATTTTGAGAAGCCGTTTTTCATTGATTCGAGCCATTAACACATGAATAATAGAACTGCAGAAAAAGTAAAATTAAAAACATATGACAAAACATCCACTTTATGGTTAGTTTAAATCAGTAAAGGTGATGTAATGCTTAAAAATTTCATTAAGTGATAGAATTTTAATTTATTAATTGCAATATTTGTAAACACGCAATCTGTTTTGAATCTTAATACCGTTGTCTTGTTAACACCAACATTAAAAATTTTCTTTTAATTAATATTGCTGATATAATAAAAAACAGAGATTTATAAAAGATAAACTCAAAAAGTACGTTAAATTTCTTAATTTTTTTTTAATTATAGAATCTGATGTGAAAATGATGATATAATATAAATACTCAAAATAATCTGTAAAGGAGAAAAACACAAATAATATTATATATAATCATAATATACATAATAAATTTGCCTAATAATTGAAAATTTTATTTTTGTATACAACTTTCTTATGATACAGTTTTGTTAAGTTAATCAAAATTTCTATTGTCCTGTTTACCGTGAACATAATTAGAACCTAAATTTGAATGCAATTAATCATTTATCGACTTAAATAGCTTATTGACCCAAAAATATAACCAGTCAAATAAAATTCTTTCTCATAACTGTCATAAAAAGTTGCATCTCCGAAATTTTTAGATTTAAATTATCTTTTCTTTAATTTTTGTAAAAACAAATTCATTAAATAAAAGCAAAAAAGGAAATTATTGTGTGTGTTATTATTTAATATTTTGAGAATCTTATATTCCTTATTTAATAGGTAGAAAATAAATATCACTCCCAAAACTTTGTTAAACATTCTAATTTATCATCAGAATCTATGATCTAATTTAATAATTTGAAAACAGTTTTAAAAATATTGAATATAAACATATATAAAGTTTTAATACTTTTTTAGATAACGTTTTCGATAACAAATAATTTATAATTATGAAAATAATTTATTTTGCAGTTTATCCCATTTATAGTATTTTTTGTTGAACAGTCTCGTTAATGGCTTGTTTATAAACTTCAATTTCATTATTTACTTCACTTCGATTATTAATTACTGCTTACGATAATTTATATAAATAGATGCCTGGAAATATATGGTCAAATGAATTTGCTAATTACAATCAATTAGATTTGATATAAAAATGTTATATATTTCAAGTTTCTGTTAGTTAAAAGTCTAAAAATCAACAGAACAAAAGTGTTTGTATGATAAATCACATTCATAAACTTTGACCTATATACATGTAAAAAATGATCTTTGTTAATTTTATACAATTATTTTTGTAATATGCGCTTAAGGGCCAATTTCATCTCAAAGTTACTGGATACCAAGGTCGACAGTTTAAAATGAATCCCAATTAATACAAATATCTATGTTTAAGTAGGAAATTAAACTTTCAAACTGTACAACAAAAAAATTGAATTCACGGTGTTTCACGGTAATTTTACGTGTAATGAAGAAATTTCACGGTAATTCATGGTAATTTCATGTGAACATATTACAAAACATAATGAATGAATTCGATAATTTTTAGTAATTAAAAATAAATCATTGCATTTCTGCTACCAACATGTTTTTATTGTAGTGTATACGTAAAGGAAAAATGTACCTGCTTTGCTTCAACGTTCATTTTTGGTGTAAATTGAAAACAAAAAAATTATAAAAAATGTTGTTAACTGAAAAGAAAACAAAATAATAGTTTTTCGATGTACCCTCATATAACTTGAATTGGGGCTGATTAAGCGAATATTTATATTTGAACTTGTTAAAAATCTAATATTGAATAGCTCTTGTACTAGAAATGTTAATTCATTTGTTAAAAAAATTGCTTAAAGTACTTGTGCTTAATAAACCAATAAAATTTATTTAAATAACTAATAAAATTTATTTAAATAACGAATGAAGTTTATCAATAAATTTATACTTACTTCTCTTATATAAGCATTTTCCCCTTTTTAAATTTAGTTTTGAGCTCTATGAATTTCGCTCTTGTTTTGTAATGTATTTAAAACAGCAATCTTTATTTTATTTTAAATATAAAGCATTTATTTTCTTGATATTATGCATTTTGAAACTAGTAAGGAATACTTTTTCTTTACCAAAGAGAGGATAAATATTATTGATTTGATACATTTTTTTTAAATTAAACTTATTCTGCAGTACAATCTACCCAGTGTAATATTATTTGCTTAGCATCATTTTCGCATCAAAGTTAAACCAGATTTGACTTATATTTTCAAATTGAAAATTCTGGTTTCTTTGAATTATCTGGCAACAATAAGTCAAATAAATGAGGAATAAAACTTTTTAATCAAATAAAACAAAAGGGTATATCTTTCTTGAAAATTCTTATCCTTATCTTAATTAAAAGGACAAATATGTTATTAGAAATGAGAAAAAAGATTTTAATTTATCCGAATGATAATTGTAATAATGGTTTTTCGATATATACCGGGTGATTATAATTAAAGTCCCGATTTTAAAAATCAAAAATTTTAAAACTACTGGTCAGAATGACTTGATATTTTAGCAGAACAATCGTAAGGCAATGGAATTTTATTTGGCTAAAGAAAAAATAGTACCACAATGTGCCGATAGATGGCGCTGTTCAGGTAATATCAGGAGGAAAGTCCAAAAATGTATTCGTTAAACACAGAAATATTGTTAGCCAAAAGAAAAAAATTAGAGTTCAGGGAGTTACTAAAGATTTATTAGCGAAAAGACAAGAATACATCGACAACAGCGATTATGACGAAAAAAAAGAGCTTCATGCAATCAACACCTTGCTGATGATTAAAGCATAAGTTGTTCGATATGCCCTCCGCCTAGTTCCGCTACTAATTGGTAGCGCAAAACGGCATGCTCCACAACAGATCGGAGGGTATCTGTACTGATGCAATGGATGTGGTGTGTGATGCTTACCCTTTAAGTCGGCTAGATTCTGAAAACTCCCTCTGGAAACAACATTCTTCAGGTACCCCCAAAGACAGAAATCACACGGGTTTAAGTCAGAGGAACATGGCGCCACGTTGTTGGAAAATGACGGCTTATGATCCTGTCATCTCCGAAATAGCACTCAGTAGCTGCTTCACAGGAGTAGCAATGTGCGGAGGAGCACCATCTTGCATGAATATTGTGCGATCCACACACTGACGCTGCTGAAGTGCCGGAAGGACATAGTTACGCAAAAGTGTTTCATACCGCTTGCCAGTAACGGTGCAGGTAACGGGACCCGCAGGTGTGATCTCCTCGAAGAAAAACGGACCAACGATAAACGCTGCCGTAATTCCGCACCACACAGTAACCTTTTCAGACTGAAGAGGTAATGGCTGTAGCTGGGACGGATTCTCGGTCGCCCATATCCTGCAATTTTGCGTATTTACAGAACCTTGCAAATAAAAGTGGGCTTCGTCAGACCACAGAATGTTCCATGGCCATCCGTTGTCCACTTCCATCCCGGCAAGAAATTGCAGTGCAAAAGATTGACGTACTTCCAGGTCAGCCGGTAGCAACTCCTGCACATGAGTTATCTTATACGGATAACAGAGCAAGATCTTCCGTAGGATTTTACGCACCGTGCTGCTCGGCATATCCAGCATTCGGCCAATTCCCCGTGCACTGCTGATTCCAACATCACTGTTGGTCTGTTCTTGTAATGCTGTAGCCACATCTTCCACTGCCGCAGCCGAAATTGGTTTTCTTCCTTTACCTCGTTTAACGTCAAATGAACCGGTCTCTTCGAATTTAGCAATCATTTTTCGCAGACCTTTTGCGGTTATTGGACCCCATTTAATGGATTTTAATGTCTGAAACTTCCTAATAGCTGTAAGTGCACAGTCATCGTTCTTATAAAAAAACTTCAAGAGCAGAGCGCGATCCTTCATAGTCAAAGTCATGATGAAGCATTTAGGCAAAGAGCTGGTGCTCTGCATTTTTATGGCAGCTAAGTCTCATGTGCGCATGTTACGTATTAGTAATTTGCATATATCTAGACAATGTAAACATTTTAGAATTATTTTTTTATCTTTGCCAAATAAAATTCCATTGCCTTACGATTGTTCTGCTAAAATATCAAGTCATTCTGACCAGTAGTTTTAAAATTATCGATTTTTAAAATCGGGACTTTAATTATAATCACCCGGTATATATATATATATATATATATATATATATATATATATATATATATATATATATATATATATATATATATATATATATATATATATATATATATATATATATATATATATATATAGTGATGAAGAACTCATTGTTGATGATCTTCAGAATATGTGTATCATTTATATTTAATTTAAATTTAATCTAATTGTGAAGAATTTTATTAATGTTGAGCTTTAGAAAAACATCATTTACATTTAATTAGAAGTTAATTTAATTTTCTTTGATTATTATCTTTGCAATTAATTGATGATGATATTTTATTTAATTTGAAGTTAATCTATGTCTTCAGGAATTAACAATGGTCTTTACAATGCATCATTTACTATTAATAAGAAGTTAGTCTGTGGATAAAAGATTTTTATTGATGATGCTCTTTGAATTGCATCTTTTACATTTAGTCGAAATTTAACCTATGCCTTAAGGGATTTTACTGATCAATACTTAGATTGTATTACTTATGATTAACTGAAAGTTAATTTTGATCTTTTATTGATGATGATTTTAAAAGTGAATTACTAAATAATATTAAGTTAATATAAGTTTTAAGAATTTTATATATATAGAAGTTTTGAGGAGTTTTTAAAGTGTGTTCGCGATATTTTTGGTTTTTGCATACATCATTTTGTTCATTAGAAAATGCATTTTGGTAAGAGAAAGATTCTCAATTTTTCCAAAGTATTTATAGTTGCAATTGTGAATGGTGTCAATATATTTATTAAATATAAATTGAAGTATATTGAAATCAATCTTGTGCTAGATACAATTTTTCATTGATTATATAGTCTAATCAATTCTAGAAATTGATTATTTTTATTATACTTATATATTCTATGTTATAATCTATGTGTGTGTGTGTAATTCTAAAAAATTTATTATTTTTATTATATCTATATATTAAATTAATGAACAATAATATATTTATTTATTTATTGCAAATACTCTGAAATTTGGCTATTACGCCATTTTTTTCTCTATCCTCCCCATATTTCAGGACTCTACAGTTAAAAAACGCAAGTGCAGAGCATACTTTTCGGTGTAAATTGAAAATTTTTTTGTAAAAAATTTGTCAATTGAAAGACAAACAAAATAATAGATTTTCGATATACCATCAAATAACTTATATTGGGGCTGATTAAACAAATATTTCCATTTGAACTTGTTAAAAATATCTAATCTAGAATAACTATTTTCATTGCATCGTTTATTCATGCGTCAAAAAAAATTTTTTTTAATACCAGTTTTTAATAAACCAATAAAATTAATTTAAATAACCAATAAAACTTATCAATAAGTTTATACTTATTTTTCCGATTTCTAAATTTACTTTTAAATTCTTTATAAGTTTGGCTTTTGATTTTTAATATTTTTAAAAGCGCAACTTAGTGACAATAATATATAGAGAATTTAAATGTTGGATTGCAATAAGATAACTTGTTTCAATTAAAAACAAAATAAAACTTAATATCAAATATCAGGATCTATTGAGAAATTATACTTCGATGGTTATTACATTTATTTACTCATGCATTTACTATTATTTACCTGATAATTTGTTTCGCAACTTAGTTTTCAATTCTAATTGTTTTCTTCAATAATAAAAGTAAATTAAAAATGATGTAAAATATTTTAAAATTTGTATAACTTTTTACTAATAGCTGTACTTAAACTTCATAGTTTTTTAAAACTCTGTACTATATTTAAAATATCTGAAATTTAGATAATTATATTAAAACAAAACTTATAAAAGAAAGGTTTAATACTTATAATGTACCCTTTGTCTCTTCTATTGTTTTATTTTTCTTAAGTTTCGATTAATTACTTTATGGTAACTTTTATTAGATTTCACATTGTATCTCTGTGAAAATCATATATTACTAACTGAAATTTTAAGGCATTCATATACTATTTCTAAATTATTTTTAATTAAAATTTTCTCTTTATGATAATAATTAAAACAATAATGTCTTCATGATTGAATATTTGAATACAAATATGAGAGATGGCTTAAATAAAGCATTATTAAATATTATTCAAAAAAAATTACACCATCACATCCCAGAATGTTAACATGATAATAGCTTATTTGTTCGAACCTTCTCTCATCCTATTCTTTGTAAACCAAAAATATTACATAACAGAGCATGCATGGAATTGCTCATTAATAAATAAATTATAATTATTAAAAGGAATTGGGAATAGATTTTCTGCAAAATTTTTACAAATTTAAATAATTTTATTATTTGAGTTTCTTAATGACAGATAAATTGAGTTCTCTGAAGAATAATATCATATTGAATTTATTATACTGTCAATGAAATAAAGTTGATCAAAGAAAGTTATTGCTTATAGGGATAAAAAACTCATCTGGAAAATTTACCTTGTCTTCAAACTTGTTCCTTACTTTAATTTATGATTAATTAAGGTAATTAAGGGGGCAAAAGATGAAAAAAGAATGTAGAATTGACTAAGCTAACAAAACCGGAAGTATACTAGATAATATTTGATTGAAGATTTTTTGAGCATGGTTTTTTATTTATTTTTTTTTTTTTGGAAAATGAATGTAATTCGAAAATCTCATTAACTTAAGCCCTTTGAGCTGCTTTGGAATCACCATCAAACTCCCACGCATTCTTGATTCTGTTGTATGAATCCGATGGCATTCTTTCAAGGCAAGAGTGAGGAAGTTTCCCGCCTTTCCTGTTTTTGCACTCGAAACCAACACAGAAATTATCCATTGTGAGGGTGTTCTTTGTTTCACTTGTTGTACCACCCATTTTAGCTTTGGTTTGTAAGCCTGAATTGCACCCCCTGCAGTGCTTTATATCTTGAATGCTAAAAGGGGCTCATTAGAGGCTCCAATGACTGGAAAAATTTGACTTTACAACGTAGCCTTAAAAGAACCTAAACTTTTTCGAGCTCATTCGCATGAAAGAGAATTTTAGATTTTTGTGCTTTGCATAAATAATGCCAATTAACTTTGGAATTCATATTCTATAATAATTTTTCCTCAGAATTAAGAAATACTAAAATAAATTAAATAGTTTTTTAAATTTAAAAAAAGGGCCGTTTAATTTGTTCATATATAATTGGAGAATCATTTTAAATAATTTGATTCTGAGTAAAATTATTCTCTGTCCGTTTAACAATAGTAATTAGCATGTTAAAAACAGGTAGTTGTATTATCATGAACTTCGTTATCACAAAACTGTGTAGAAATGTATGACATTTTATATGCGATACACATAAAATGAAAATATGATAAAAAAATAAATAATGCATGAATACTTCATTTTTGAAATATACTTACATGCATGAATGTGCTAATATTTATATTTATTAATATATGTGTGTGTGTGTGTGTGAGTGAGTGAGTGTGTATATAACACTTATTATTATATCATAAAGAATATTTCCTTTCACTAAGAAACTAGCTAAGTATATAACATATAAAGTTTGCAAAATCAGATTTTTTAAAACGATTTGCTAAATCTCTAGCTAATTTAGAATCGATATAAGCCAATCTGCTAAACGTCTTATACGATTTCTTTACCTCAGAATATAAAATTTTATTATCTGTGAATACTGGTATATGAATATTGGGTGATATTTTTATGCATTTCTATATACCTCTAATCCAACTTGAAAATCACAGTAAAATATTTTTATTTTTTTAAGTACACGCGCGCGCGCGCGCGTAACCATTGATTTTATGAAAATTTGATTTTTAAACGCAAAAAACTCTGTGTAATTTCTTACAGAGATTAAAATGCACTTAAATTATATTTGAATATAAAATCAAATTATGATATTTTTGTCATATAAACTATTATCTTTTATATGCTGCCAGAAAGTATAAGAGAAATATATACTGTGAAGCAAAAACAAGTGTGATATTGACCTGATATTAATATTTTAACAACTTTTAACTCTCCTAATTCGCTTTAAATTGACATTTCAATCGCAAGTAAAATTATTTTTAAAATTCGTTCGTGGCAAGTAAAATATTATAAAAAAACTTGCCAATATAATTGTTCTCATTGTGTAATATCGCATTCACATACACACTCAATAATGCATACATTTTATTGTAAATACCATTTATAAACGAATATGCGTGTTAAATTTAGCTTTGAACAATTTTATTTAAAGTAAATGGATATTATACTTTATTAATATTTTTAAGTCAATATTAATATACAGCAGTTTAGTTTCTTCGACAATATCTGTGACATTTTAAGATAGTTGAAAATAAAATAGAATTAAATAAAAAAACGTAAGATGTTAAAATAATGTAAAAATAAATTTTATATTTTATTTGATTTTAAAACAGAATTATCATATTAGTTAGTTTCATAATTTGCTATCATTTTCATAAAATAGAAGCATAAGAAGATTAAGAGTTATGTAGTAAACTAATCATATTTCTCTTAGACTAGTTTTTTTTAAATTTTAATTACTTTAAATAACTTGAAATTAACATTTTAATTAGGATTATTTTTTGACATAAATTCATCGTATGCATTCTCAGTATTACATAATTATACCCATAATCTCTAATGCTTAAGGCAAATAATGCATACATTTGATTGCAAATATCATTAATAAGTAAAGATCTTTTGTTTCGTTTGAATTATTAAATAGAATGTTATTTTGTGCAGATAAATTATTGTCTTTTATATATTACTAGTATATAGGTGGATGAAAAATTATGAATCCAATCACAGATGGTTATTAGATACACAGGAATTATAGACAATTTTTTTTAACTTACTTAATTAATTTGAAGACAAATGTATTTTATACATAATCTGTGTTGACAAGAAATAAGGAATCCAACACCACGAATAATTATTAGATGGGAATTCCTTAGAAATTCCATAACTTACTCAATTTGAAGTTAATCATATTTTATATGGAATTTTTATGTGGATAACAAATTAAGAATCCAATCATAGATAGTTATTAGATAGGAATTTTTCCGAAATTTATTAAGGTACTCAATTCATTTGAAGCCAAATATATTTTATACGCAATCTATGTGGAATACAAAATAGGAATACAACCACAGATAATTATTAGATAATAATTTCTTAGAAATTTTTTAACTTACTCTTTTTATTTGAATTTAAATATATTCTGTATCTCGAATATAGCTTATTTTCTTTTAACATCCATTCAAAAGTTCTCTAGTAATTAACACACTTTAGAAAATTCTATTAATTTAATTATAATTATTCACTATCAAAGATGTATATTTTTTTATAGAAAATACCAATATAAGTACAAAAATGGTTATTAAAATTAATTTTGAAAATTTTTTTTTAAAAAATAAATGCAAATTTTGCTGTTTTAAAACAGTATTACTATTAAGTTCTCTTATGAAATCTGTGGCTTTCTGGCGTGACTAGAATTGAAGACAGAAATTATACTCTACTAAATCACAGATGCCATGGAATCTAAATCTGTGTTAAGAAGAGAAGAGTGCTTCAGAAACTGTATTCTTATGAAGGGTCATCATTCAAAAAGTAATGCTGAAATCGATTTGAGAAAAAAAAGGAACTCTTTCCACTTGAATCGGTTTCCAGAGCTGTCGATAATCCAGAACCCCTTTCGATTTAAGTCTATTAAATCAGCGGAGCATGTATGGCGGCTATTTTGATACTGATTTCCTAGCTTAAAATAAAAAGTAGAGCTTTTTACTATGCCCTATTAAATGCCATTTTGTTCTTATTTTGATATCTTTTTATAAATCCTGTCAAGATAAGTTCTCAGAATTGATGACCACATTCTGACTTGGGGAAACTAACTTTGTCTCCTTAAGATATATTCTCTTTCTTAACTATTCTGACATTTTTGCAGTAAATATAGTAAACATAATTGAATTTATGCCCAAGATATAAATATTTATTACAATTTTTTATGCAAAATATTTTTTTTTTTAAATCAAAATTTTCAGTCTGAAAGTTGGGATTTTAACCATCAAAAAATGATAAATAAAAACTATAAATGAAACTGCTTGATAAATTTAAATAAGAAATAAGTCTTGATGAGCAATCTTTACGCTCATCTGAATATGGATTGCTTATCTTTAATTGGTTCTATATATAGATTAGGAAAAAGACATCATTAATTATGCATTAAAATTTATAATTACAAAACAGCTGGGGCGTCGGATGAAAAAGAACGTCTTGATAGAAACCTAAAGTGAAAAATAAACAGTTTCAAAGTGGTTTTACTTAATTGATAATAACTAGAATTTCTCGAAAAATACATTTTATCCCTTTTTTCTAGGCTATTGAGTCACTAGTAAAATTAACAATCCTTTTATAGATTTTAACTGAATTATTTAGTTATTTTAAAAAGTATTTATTTTATTCTATAAAATAATGGATATGATATTTTAACGGTAACATGTACATTCAAAACATTTTAATGATTCACTTGGTTTTCGTCTATTGCATCTTAGCTTTCGATTTCATAGATTGAGTAAAAATGTTAATACTTATATTTCCTTATATTAGCTTTTCAAAATTCTTCCTTCGGAAAATCTCAAACTTTTATATTTGATGTGCATATTACAGTAAAAATAGCACTGTGTGTGTGTGTGTGAGAGAGAGAGAGAATGCAATTATAAAATATATTATTCTTAATAATACATTTTGTTTCTTCTTGAATTCATTTCAGAAATTCCTATTGAAGCCTGGTTGCTTAGTGTCGCGTTTCACGCCCCCAAGGCACAGGTTTGAGGTTCGATTCTCAATCTGGGCAAGATCGACTCAGACTTTCATCCCTTCAGTGGGTCGATAAACTGAATACCAAGCATACTCGGGAACTAAACACTGGATTTTTTGCATTAGGCTGACTACCTAATCGAGATATATGCTTCACCCCCAAAGCTTCTCGGTCAAGAGAACAGTAGGCCTTTGATCACAATTGCTGTCGTGCCACAGAATTTAGTTTAGTTTCTTTTATGAAAGATATTCTTCTTCTATTGACACGACGAGCTCTTTCGCTCTGTTCTATTTTTTGCAAAAGATTTCCAATTAATTACTCTTTTAGGATCATAAAATTTCTTTCTACACAATTCATCCATCACAACCCAGGCCTACTTTTTTTCTGGTTCTCAAAAGATAATGATTGAAAATTTTAAATGTTAATGATAAGAAGTCCTGTTTGTATATTTGATTTGCAAATTTCATACTACTTATTTTAATGAATTTGATGGTATCTATAAATAATTTGTACAATTCAAAATTTTGCCTTCGATGTTTGCTTGCGATTGAGGATTGCCGCTACTGGTGATTCGCTGTCTATGAAAATGGCAAAGCTGTTGAATTGATTATTAAATTCGAGGTCGATAGCCTGAAGAATCGCAAGTGATTCGGCTTGAAACACACTGTTGTTGGGGCCGAGTTTTTGAGATCAGTTCGCCATCACTTCTTTACCTTTGATGCAGACGAAGGCACTGCCGACGTTTCCATTTAGTTTGGACCCATCTGTGAAGTATTTAATTCTGTCATTATTTATTGGGGTAGTTGGTTTGTTGGGCGTGAAGTATATGTGTGTTTTTACAAAAATTCCTAGGGTGAGAGATGGGGTATTCTAATGTCTAAAGTGATCGTTTCGAGCACTGGACTAGTCCCAGAGGGGATCTAATATTTCTCTTTAACATATCATTCTTGAGTCGGCGATTATACGTTAACGATTAAACAGATGGAAAAACTTCGCTCAAAAGATAAGATCTTGGGGAGATGGCCTGAAAATCCATGAGCAAGTTTCTGAGAAATGGCTGTGATGTAATCAACTCCCTGTATTATGATACGAGTACACAAGATCTGTTTCATTTCAACTGGAATATCAGTCTATTTTCTGGAAGTAATAATTAACTTTTTCCTCTAAGATCTGTTACGAATTTCACATTTCAATTTACCAGAGCCTTTAATGAAGTAAATGTTTTCAGCTTCCTGATTTCATAATTCTTCTCCCAATTGCATTGTGAATTTCTCCCCAGACCTGATATCCGAATGGTTAAATCTTTTGTCTCCCTTTGAATTGATTGTGGGATCGTATTTTGCATTGAACTAGGAAGGTTGTAACTGTTCAAACCTGTTTTAAATTGTATGTCCCAGCCTAATTAACTTTTAAATGCAGAGAAAATTACAGTTGTGGCAAACAAATTGAATAAATTTTGTCTTAACAAACAACTTAAAAATGTGTTCGTGTGTTCGAATCCCACCTGGGGCATGGATATTTGAAGTGGTTCGGAATCCACTTTAAGCCATAGATTTCGGTCTAATTAGCCTCGTGTGCAAAAAAGGACTTTTGAGTGATGAACAAAACAAGGTGAAGATAATAAGTATTTTTTAAATTAGTCATAAAAATATAAGCTGTTACTTTTTCAAATATTTGACAGTTTAAATTTAATCTGCCCTTATTAAATGAGACATGCTAAAAGAAATTTAATTAAATTATTTACATTAAATTTACTTCAAATATAAAAAAAAAATTACACACTCCTTGTTTCTAATGCATATAGATTTAAATTATTCATTGGTATAAAATGTATTGGTGTAACAATATTTATAGTATTGTAAATGGACATTACTATTTTAATAAACGAAGCCCCGCTTAGAAAAATATATATAAATCTGAATTTGTCTGTTTAAAATTATACATTTCTGAATTAGTTGCAGACATTTTAAATAATAATTTTAATAAAAAACCTAAAAATATTATTCATAAAAATCTTAGTGATTTCATTAAGTAAATTAATTTTATGAGTTAGAATACATTACATATTTGATTCACAGCATGTTATGATAATTTTTTTTTTTAATTTAGAAGTTAACTGTTTTAATATTATGGTGATAGCAGTAATATTATAATTAAAATAGGAAGAATAAGGAATTAAAAATAATGCAATTAAAATTGAAAACTAATGTTTTATATTTATTAAAATTTTAAATTACAATACAAATATTTGAAATTGAAATTTTATGAATGGAATACACAAAAATCCTTTAAAAATGTGGAACATTAAAAGCGCAATTACTTGCAGTTTTCCTCAGTATTTGTGTACAATAAAATTCTGCAATTAAAAATATATAAGAATACTAATGAAGTATTTTTAATTATGCACCCACAATTTTAAAGTATAAACTTGAAATTCGGTAAAGAATTGAGCAATAATGAATTAAAATTCTTTCACAAATTACAAACCACAATGAAGTCTTCACTAATTTAGAAGTACTTGAGATTCTTATTTAGATAATTAATTTTTTTAGATCTTAAGTAATTAATAAAATGCTTTCAAGTGAATAAACTGAGAAAAGAAAGTTATATAGGCCATTTATGTTTTGAAAACAATATGTTTTTCTTTAATTTTTGAAATGAAATCCCTTTGTTAAATTTAAAGATAAATCTCTTTGACAATTCGGTGATCAGATTTCGCTTGTTGATTTAAAATTTCTAGACTATTTTCGTTAAGCCTGTCATGTTTTTGAGCATTTTTTTCATGTCAACTTAATTTAATTTCCTTCCAAAAAGTAATTAGTATTCTTCGTGTGAATTGAAGCGTAACCAAAGAAAATGCTTGTTCAGAACTAAAAATGGCGAGAAATCCATTGAAAATGGTGCATTCGTTGTTGGCGATTTTAAGCGTCGGGGGCGTCGCCTGTCGCAACACTATTTCCGACGATAAAACGACGGCTTGGCCATTGAAGAAACTTATTCGTGCGTGTGTCCACAGAGAGGCCACCTTCAAGGGCAGTTGGTCAAGCGAGAACGTATTTAAATATCATAAAGAATGCGGGTCAGTCTCCCGCGGTTTTTGAGTCCGAGTGAGCTTCTTTGGGTCGCTTTTCATCAAAATTAATCTTTAATTTTCATGCGGTGAATGAAGATGGAGCTTGAATTACTGATTTTGCCTTATAACTTGGAATATGGCACATAGAAGGTAAGAATTATTTTTCTATTTTAAGCACAAATTCAATTTTAATGTAAATTTATTTCACGAAAAAATATATTTTAACTCAGTAAATTATTTCGATCCCTTGTGAGATTAAATACATTAGATTCTATACTTCAACTGTTAAATACAATTTATCTCATATATATATATATATATATATATATATATATATATATATATATATATATATATATATATATATATATATATATATATATATATATATATATATATATATATATATATATATATATATATATATATATATATATATATATATATATATATATATATATATATATATATATATATATATATATATATATATATATATATATATATATATATATATATATATATATATATATATATATATATATATATATATATATTGCTTCTTTTTGATTTTTAGTATGTTGAATATTTAACTGTTCATTTTGCGATATAATTTCATAAAAATCTAATCCATAAATTCACCTTGAATAATGATAAAAATATCAGTCAGTATAACACTGCAAAATTTTTTTTGATATTTTATAACATTCTTGTCAATTGCTGACTTAAATTAAAATTGATATTTTAGATATTGATGCTTAATTAAATAAAATAAAACCTAACAATTAAAATCAAATTATTGCGATTTGTTTTTTGTAATAAAATTTCTAATGCTTTTGTATGTCAATAGTTTTTTAGAAATGTATTGTTTTTTTCTTCATGTAAACAAAAATAAATATGTCAATAAAATATATAAAAAGAAATTAATGCTGTGATGAAAAAGACGATATTTTTCCGAAGAATTTCTAATCGATATTTTTCCGAATGCATACTGATTTACATTCTTTCCATTGAAATTTATTGCGCTGCAAACTTATTTTGATGTTAATAGACGAAAATTTTGCTTTTCAATCTAATTCTGTTGTCGACCATTTTAAATTTTTAACTTACAAATAGAATTAAAATTTCCCAAAATTTAGCAAATAACCTTAACTTTGAACAACTTAAATTTCTTTCATTCCGCGTTTCAAACAAATGCAAAAAATGTATTATTTTCCAATATTTTATTAATGTCTAATTTAATCAAAACAGTGTGAATAAGACAAAACGTATTTCCTTTTCTACCAATGTATTTATGGTAATATAAATAATTGACTGATAGAAAAAAAAACATAAAAAAATCAAAAATTTGATGACTAAAATTATTAATCATGATAAATGATTGATGAGAAGATGATCATTATGATAGATTGGAAATCAATATAGATTTATACTGAATTTTAAAAAACTTTATATTTTATAAATGTAAAAATCATTTATTTTGTTTTTGGAATAAATATCTTTTCAGACAGAAATATAATTAATATATTTTAAGAATAAAAAATAAAAAGATACATTATATATAGACATTTTAACTTTTTTTATATTACATATTTAATAAATTTTGTATAAAATTATTGTAATGATGCATTAAATATTATTTAAGAATTTTATAATATTTTATATAAAAAATATTATTTATATAGAAATTATTAAAATTACTAGAAGTAAAAAATATATTAATTTATTAAAAATTATTATTTAAAAAAATTATTCTTAATAAACGCTTATATCAAATTTTCTTTAACTAATAACACAATTAATAATTGTTATATAAAATTTAGAAATCTATGTATATTTAAATAAATACACGAAATTAAAACCTCAATTTAAAAAAAAAAAAAAAAAAAAAAAAACAGCTGTGTGAAATATTTTTTTTTTTAACAAACCGACGAAAGAAACACGGCTGTATCATAACACTGTAAATATGGGTTAAGAGTTGCAAACTCACAATTAGGAAAAATAAAAGAAAAAATAAAAAGAATTAAAAACAAAAGGTAACCATAAAAAAATTGTGCGTGCTGTCCTCTGAAGTGAATAAAGAGTGCGTTTTTCATAAAAGTGGTTAAACGATGTGAGTGGAAAAAAAAAGAACGAATTTAATATTTATTTTACTTTTTTAAAGCGATGTATTCTTTACTTAAGAAATAAAAGAAGCAGGAAGAGGACATACCTTTTATAAGGATAAGTCCTACATAAATGCGAAAAATGTGAATATGTTCTCCCTGACTGTTATAATTTCAAAAATATATTATTTATTTACAATTATTCGTTTTTAATTCTTTTAAAAGAATTTTCATTGTGATAATTGTTGCATATTTAAAGGTTTGCTTTTAAAGAGCAAATTCAGTTCGATTATAATTTTATTTTTTTAAATATTTTGTGGTTTATTTTATTTTTTATCTAGATCACGATTTTAAAACTATTTTTATATAATCTAAACATAATGTATATATATATATATATATATATATATATATATATATATATATATATATATATATATATATATATATATATATATATATATATATATATATATATATATATATATATATATATATATATATATATATATATATATTAAAATATTATTTAACGAAAAGGATCAATATTTTTTTCCTACCATATATATTATTATAAATAAAATATTCATAAAAGTTTGAATATTTTATAAATAAATGTAGATTTTTGACATAAAATACTTCAAGTAGATGAAAGTTTAGAAATGAAAGAATACTATTTTATAATGTTTATAAGATAATCTAGAAAAGGTAATCTAATAAAGAAGCGTGTCATCATATCTCCTTTTAACGAATTATCAAAAAACTTTTTAAATAAAGTGAGTGAAATTATATTCTATTCATAAAAACTTATGTCACGATATTTTATATATTATATTATATAAATTAAACATTAATAATTTGTAGAAATTTACCAATTGTTATCGATTTTATTTACGTTATTTCACTGTATTGTTTGAATTATTTTATAATATATTCCAAAAATGTTGAAAATAAATCGGCATAGTATTAATTTTTATGAAGAATCTATTTTTAGTGCTTAAACATAATAAAAAAATACTTATTCTAAATTTTTTAAGTTCTATTTATAGAAAATAACTTATATCGATTATTTGTTATTTCGGTTTACTCAAGCAATTTAAAATATAGTAAAATATTTAGAAAGCTTTTAAAAATTACTCACTGCATGATAAAGAACAATTCGATCTTTAAAAATAAAACTTGTTTAATAAAAATAGTGTTCTTCTATTTCACTGATGCAAATAGTGTCTAATTAAAATTTGTGGAGATAAAAACAATTTGTACTGCTAAAAATTTTATTTTGTCTGCATTTTTAATATTATAAAAGACATTTGGAAATTCCAATCAAAACAGCTTAAGCATTTTTTAGAATGAATAATATTCTTACAAATGTGATGTTAAAAGGATAGAGTTGGGACTTTTTAGTATCATTTGACGATTTTATCACCAGTGGAAAATGAAACTGCACCATTCCATTATATATATATAAATATATATATATGTATATATATATATATATATATATATATATATATATATATATATATATATATATATATATATATATATATATATATATATAAAATTGAATAAAAATGGAAAAAATGGAATATAGTAGGTTGTACCAAAATGGAATAGCGCCAATGACATTTTACTGTGCCTTTTTATTTACAACTTCTATGAAAATTACGAAAATTATAGTAATCAGAAATAATAAGAAGTCAATTAAAATAATTAAATTGAGCTGATTGTCAATGATGGATTTCATTGCATACTTCCTTAAATATTTCATTGATTATAATATCAAAATTGTTTCATTGTTTCAAATGCAATCGCTTAATGGTAAAATAATTATGTTACATGAATATAATAATTTATTGAAGTGTTGAAGTAATGATTACTTCTTCTTAAAATTCCCCCTCAGAAATGTTTTAGTATTAATATGTTATAATATTATTATTAATGTATTATATATATATATATATATATATATATATATATATATATATATATATATATATATATATATATATATATATATATATATATATATATATATATATATATATATATACATATATATATATATATATATATATATATATATATATATATATATATATATATATATATATATATATATATATATATATATATATATATATATATATATATAATTTTCTGTACCAAATAAAATGTTAGTGAAGTATATTATAATAAAATATTAGTATCATTATCTCTCTCTAATAAAATATTTTATTATTAGAGAAATTTGTTGGTAATTTTGTATTGTAAGTCTGTAAATTTTTTTATACTTGGTATTAGAAATTTTTATGAAATATTGAATGAAAATTAATCTAACTGCTTCTTAAAATTACTTAAATGATACCAGTCATAATTATTTTCAAAATAGTTAAATCAATATTGAAAACATGCTTTTATATAAAGAAAATAATTCTTATATTAAAATCTTTTGATTAATTTTCTGTACCAGGATCAGATATGCATGGATTTTTAAACATGTTTAAATATTTGAGTTTTATAAATTATAAATTTAAGTTATTGACCACTTTTGCTTGTGTGTGTGTGTGTTGTGTGTGTGTGTGTGTGTGTGTGTGTGTGTGTGTGTGTGTGTGTGTGTGTGTGTGTGTGTGTGTGTGTGTGTGTGTGTGTGTGTGTGATCAGTTAGTATTTTATTTTATATTTTATCCAAAAATATTTAAAGTAATTTGTAAATTTTTATTTTAAGTTCTTTTATTTTAAAAGAATAATTTTCTCCGTGAAATAATTTTTAGAACTTATAATATACATTTACAGTGTATCAATTACTATAATATGTTGTCATAACGATATATAAATTTCTAAAGTAAGGAGAAAATATAAGTAACATCGTATAAATTTTCATTTTATTATTTAAAAAGACATTTTTCATTGAAATATTAAAATTGAAATTTAAGTGTTGACTACAAAAACTGCTGATAACTACTTTTCTAGAACTTCAAAGAAATCAGTAAAACTTTTTTAAAGAAGAAAGAAACCATTACTGTTTCTCCTCGAGCAACATTTGATAATTAGAAGACGTTGGTTCAATGGGGGAAAATCGACTAAAGACAAAATAATATTTTTTTTCTCATTTGATTTTTGTTCAGTAAAGGAAAAAAGGATTAAATCCGCTCCACTGTAGCATTTGAAAAAACATGGTAAGACTGGGTAATTATTTTATCAGTTTTCCTCTTTTCTCATCAAAAGCTATGTGTAGTGAATAAAATATAATTTCAACATTCAGATATTTTGAATAATGGAAGCCAGCAATTGGCAACAAAATTCATCATTGAAGATCTGACTCCAAAATGAATGGTTCAAGCCTGAATTTTAGTTATTCATTCTTCTTAAAAATATATTAGACATAAAAGAGCAAAATAATGTGCGTTTGTCATCCTTAATACTTAAATTGAAATAATTATATTGAGTTCGTGAAGAAAGCGAAAATCTATCTGTTGTAATGTACCTACTTTTTTTTAATTTTTAAGTAAAGGTTACTTAAGATATGTTACGAAGTCACTGGCATTCACCTGTAGGGAAGTTTTCACCCAATGAGTGGCAGTTTTCACCCAATGAGTGGCAATGATGCAACAACAAATAAAGTTCAATGCCGGATTAATCATGTGCTTTTCAATTGGTAATTACTTATGACATTTGGACAAGCCAAGATCGCTAACCGACGAATATGCGAAATTAAGTCAGCAGAGGGCATCTTTCGTTTAATCAGAGCACCACGAAGGTGCTCTATCGGAAGAGTCTTAGAGCAAAGTATATCTTTTGCTCTAAGACTCTTCCGATAGATGACACCACCAACGCAACAGCCACAACCTTAATTTTGACATTGATCTAGAGGGAGAAGAAATTTTCTCCAGAAAACTATGTAACTGCTCAATGATCGACCACAGGACTTTCAATTCCACAGATTTAATGAGCATGTATATCGCATATACTCGATGTGTCTTTGGCGGCATTGGGAATCGAGCCCTACCTTTCCGGATGAAATGCCGATTCCCTAATCACTAGGCTATCATTGCTCCTATGTAATTTAAAATCAAACTCAATTATTGGAGGAAATTAAACGCTGAGTTTTGGGGCATGGTGCACTTTATCATGCAAAGATGATTTTAATATATCAATTCTCCTTTCTGTTACATAAGGAGAAACAAAATAACTCCTATTTGCTTTCAGATACGAAAATGTTTTCCCAAATAAATATAAAATTTGAGCTATGTATAAATTTTTATATTTAAAAAAAGATTTTTTTTTTCTTTACTAATATTTCATATTACTTACCATATGATATAAAACTACAATGGACAATTACTAATCAATGAATTTTTATATTCGCGTCGAAACTAACCGATGGTTGAATGGTTAGCGTTCCTAACTACTCAGCTATTTGATTTCAGGTAAGTCCCGGATTCGAATCAAGGATGTTCCCTTTTCTATCTGTGTTTCTTTCTCTTTTCTGCTGAGTTGAATGAATGTGCTCAACCCTATAAACAAGCTTGTGGTAGAGTGACGTGGGTAATGCTCCTTTACTTGGTTCATAGGTTTTACCAAGTGCCGGCGTTAGAAAAAAAATATTTATTTCAATATCTGGTGAATGTAAATAGATTTCAAATGAATTTATATTTGATTGTTTGCAATAAATTGATTTTACATATATGTATTGGAAATCTAGATTTCAAATAAGTTCCTTTATTTTTTTATTACTTGGTTTATATACCATAAATTATATATATATATATATATATATATATATATATATATATATATATATATATATATATATATATATATATATAAAGTAAAAACTGATAAATTATTATAAGAGAATTTTTCCATCCATTTAGATTTTTTCCTATATGAAAAAAGTCTTAGTTTAACCTATGTTTGATTTAAGTAAACCTATGTTTGATTCCTGGGTTTAAAGAAGCTTCTCAAATATGTGGTTGAATCTGGATATTAAAACATTTTCTAATTTTTATTTTCTTTCATAAAATTTTTACTACATTTTTACACATTCTTCTACTAGCGAATTATTGTACTGCACTACACATAATAGTTATAAATGGATAAATTTTTCAGTCAATTTTTCTTTCTCCACATTCCACAGTTTTAAGGTAATTTTGAATAGTGATAGAGAAGTTATTTACTGTTCCTGATAGTAGAGTTATTTCCTATAAATAAATGTGAAACTTTTTTTTTGTCTTGTGACAGCTTAGGCTGAGAATATGGGAAGCGCTGCTCCACTTTTTCACACTGAATTATGTTTGGTGTGGAGTCCGACTGCTTCAGTACATACACATGCCATAGGGATTCGTTCATAGGATAGGCAACCATTCACACCTCATTCATACACCGAAAGGCCAAAGACAGGATAGATAGAGAGAGAAAGTCCATCCATGCCCGAACCGGTATTCGAACCCAGGACCTCCCTATCCGCAGTCAGGCACTCTGACCACTAAATAGGTCGGTTGGCAATGTGAAACTTGAATTGTAGTAAATATAGAAGCAAATCAAAGAAAAAAGTCTTTAGAAAGCGAACTTTTTAACAAATAACTTTTCAAGGAAAGGTTGCAAATTGATAGTGAAAAGTCGTACAAATATAAGAAGAATTTCACAATTCCTTCTCTTCGTTGAAATATTCTGAACAGAAATTAAAATTTGGAAAAAATGGAGACAATAGCCTTTAATGTCTCTTAAAGTCTTAATGTCAACTTATCAATCAATTAATATGAAACTTGTAATTCAAATAAGTTTTCATTATTTAAATATGAAATATTCAGGAATATACTAATATTTTATACTGCTCTTTGTACAGCACTATACCACTTGGATAGTTGTTATGCTATCCATTTTTACGTAAATTCCAATTTTTGTCCTTTATAATAGATTTAAAGTTTCTTCTACATTTAATTCCTGACAACAACCTCGTTTCTCAAATATATATGAAAACAAATAAATTTATATTCATTTGTTATTTCAATTATTAGTTCAATTCAATTATTATTTCATTTGTTAAAATTGAGTATTAACTATTTACATTATTCTGAATCGCATTAATGCTTATCATTTGGATGCATTTTTATAAATTTCAATTTTCTCTACACATGGATAAACTTTAGATGAATCTATATTTGATAGCTGGAAGTAAAGCAGTTCCTCCAATATATATGAAATCTTGATTTTAAATATGTTTCTATTGCCTCATTTTGTTAATGTTGTTTTTGAAATTTTATTCTGTTAGAGAACACAGCTAAATTTCAAATAAATTTCTCTGTTTTGTTACATTATTTTCTAAAGTTGTTGTTCCTTAAAGTTTTATGCTTGTCTGAGCATCAAGCGTTTGATGTCTTGATAGAAGAAATAGAATATTGTTTGTATGTCATTTACCAACTATTCGTTTGTTTTATCTACATATTTTTAATCAATAAAAATTTTATGGTATAAAGTACGTTGTTTTTGTGTTGTTGCGTGTCCTATTTGGCCAGCAGCGCTACACCAGGACCATAAAGTTAAATACACCCAATACACCTAGCACCATCAAAGGATGGTTGTATAGTTTGGATAGCCCTAAATACGCAAAGAAGTATTCTGGCGTAGCTTCTTCAGCGAAACAGTTGAAACAGGTCTTGAAGATTCTGGAGCACAAAATTTTAATAATGATCTGAGGTGACCACTTCGAAAGCGGGCGAGAGTAGCTTATTCCTGTCTTTTAAAGCCGTGAGCCGCCCAGACGAGAACACTGATACCATTGGTGCTCTGGAGAAACAATCCATGTGGCCTTAATTTTGCGTTCTACTCTTGAAAAGATTTCCAAAAAGCTGAGAAGTGACAATGGCTCCGATGCTCCCGCTTTAGGTCTACAGTGTCACTTCCCTCAGGATTGACATGGGAAGGTACCCACTGTAGATGAATGCCATGGTACATGGACAGCCGCTTTGATTTGTTGAGCGTCGATACTCCAGCACTGCCTCTCTCACATTTTGCCAACTGGTTTCATGGATGGTGAAAAGTTGTAACCCCTGTTAATCACGAGATCAGAGCACTTAGAGGTAGAGAACTGAGTTAGCTCTTGTTGGTATCCCATTTAGCCTTGCTGCTACCCGACGGGATATTGAATACTGATCGGCTTGAGTGTCCCTATGGGTAGATAAATTACCATCGGCATAGCTGCCAGGGCTGTCAGAGTACTCAAGTCCCGCGAGCGCATCAAGATAAGGATACCGTTGGCGGGATAAAGCAAGTAATTTTTAAATAATTACGTTAGAAACTAGCTGGCTTAATGGTAGCGCTTGGCACTCCGAAGGCAAAAGTTCGATCCTCGGTCCGGGCATGGTGATTCAGCCTTTTATCCCATCAGTAGGTCAATAAAATAAGTGTCAAGCATTCTCTAGAATTTTACATTGTGTGCTTCGAGTTGGATTGACCACATAAATGGGATATGTGCTTTGAACCCAATCTGGAAAATAAGGTATGAGTACTGTAGGCCTTGGTATTAAAATGAGTTTTCGTGCCATTGAGTTTAGTTTAGTAGTCTATATTATTCATTTATACTTTTTTACTATATTATTTTATTATACATATTTATATTATATCATACTATTGTTCTTACTTATACTATTTAAAACTAGACTTTTGGCATAGTAACTTATATGTGGATCAAGGATTACAGCACTTGTTCTTCTCATATATGTTTCCTAACCAAGTACTCAGATTATCGATCCACTGAAGGGCTGAGTGGATCATACCCAGCCGAATTTTGAACACGGGACATGTGCCTTGGCAGTGTGAAACGCTATCACTAACCCACTGGGTTCCATACCATGCTATATTTTCTTATGCTATTTTACTTATACTATACTACTTAAACTATTTTACACTTCACTTGATAGAACCAGCAATACTTCATAAAATTATACATGAAAATTTGATGCGAAATGACGTTAACGAATTGCAACTTTAATAAGCGTTCAGAAAAACTGAATTCGTTCTTGAATGTAATTGGACAGTACTGATTATAGATAAATTAAGTCAACTGAATATTGGCGCCATCTGTTATTTATTTTATGAAACACACACACACTCACACACATACACACAGACACACACAGATATATATATACACACACACACACACACACACACACACATATATATATATATATATATATATATATATATATATATATATATATATATATATATATATATATATATATATATATATGTTTTTATATGTTTTTTTTTCAAAACTTTATTGTAAAATTTTCTGATGAAAAATATTTTTTTGTCAAATTATCCGTGGTAGCGTATGATACGTACAACGAAATTCGGAACTTTTTTAACACATAATCCGCGGATAATAGACAGGAAAATATGGTAAATTATGATAAATAAGTTAATGATAAATAAGTTAAGTAAACAATGATAAATAAGTTATATGTTTAGTATAAATAAATAATGGTAAATAAATAATGATATTGATAAATAAACAACGCACAATTGAAGAATCAAGCACAGAAAAAGCGTAAAATAAAAAAAACCTGGATACAGACACTTGCTCCAAGGTATCTTATGACTCCTTCAATGTAAAAGTTCTTGTATTTTGCTTGTTGAGATGGGCTGAAAGGGACCTAGAAAAATAGCTTCAATGACTTAATCACTGTTCAGGTATTAATTGAACAAGACTTTAAGATACTAAAGATAACGAGAATATATATTTATACACATCTAATGAAAAACTCTCGATACTTGTTTATGCGATTGATATTTTTGAACAACTCCTCAAGAAAATACTGCTTTGGATTTCGGTTCCCTGCCGTCATCCGGACGGAGAAAACTCCAAAAGCATCCGCGTAAGAAGTGCATATATATATATATATATATATATATATATATATATATATATATATATATATATATATATATATATATATATATATATATATATATATATATATATATATATATATATATATATATATATATATATATATATATATATATATATATATATATATATATATATATATTATGATATCGGATGCAAGATGCTGTGAAGACTTTCAGATTCAGATTTTGATACGATTTGTTGATTGAAAATTCAGAAAGTATCGAAGAACTAAGACACATTGTGTGTGAGCCTTGTTGATAGTACTTACATTTATTTTCATAGTAAATAGTATAATTCCACATTTATTTTTAAGTAAATTAATTTATTTTATTGCCTTTACAAATGAAAAATGTTCTCTCTTCTTTTTTTTTATATTTAACTAACACACAATTTATTATTTTTGTAAAATTTATTAAATTCCCAAGTCCGGGGTGTGATATTTATGTAGGTAAAAAATATTTTTTCAACTAGATTGTGATTAAGAGTTATTGTTATTCAAAAACCTACCTGAGAGACAGTCAGAAATCTTATGAAAAGCAAACATCATACAATGTAAGCAAGAACGCTCTTGCCCTTTACGCGTTGCCATTGAATGAAGAGTGCATACAAATTAGTGAATGAAATTGTTGAGACACTAGTCATTCGAGAGTAAGAATATAACTTAATATAAAAGCAGGGGTCCACTACACACATCCATCAGTCGTATCTCGACGTGTTAAAGAGGCTCATTCGATGTTGCTTGATTTACGACTTTAAAGTTGGCTTATCAACTGTTCTTGCCATTTTCGCTTTACCATTGAATGGTGTGAGAATAAGCATGCAATTTTCTGTATGACGGAGAGATGCGACACCCCTCAGTCCACTCTAAGAATTTCGGTCTCATTATAAAAACAGCTCCACCGCACACTTTCATCAATGGTAACTAGTGCATCAGCGAAGAGGAATAGATCTGTCGAAGGAATTCATTCACTGTTGTTTGCTTTACGACTTCAAAGTGGGCTTATCAGCTTCTGCATCAAGTCGTCGAATATGTCAAGTGATTGGGAATAGTGCCGTGAATGTGCATTCGACAAAGAGCATTGGTCTCACAAATTTAGTTCGTAAGATTTATCCACCTATTATGAGGCTGGTACCTGGTGGACTGTTCGTCAAGTGGTTCACTATGAGATGCTACCAACGGGTCAAATGGTCACTGCGGTCCTGTATTTGCAGCAATCGGAACGTATGCAACAGAAGAGTCAGCACTGGTCAATCCCAAGGGTGCACTGTTCTATGACAATAACGTGAGGCTTCATGCAGCAGTGGTGGCCAGGGATACCATACCGTGACTTGGTTGGGTGACTTTATAGCATCCTCCTTATTCACCTGACCTTGAACTATCAGATTACCACCTTTTCCATTTCCTGGACAGTAAACTTTGAGGAAAATCCTTCACCAATGAAGCAATGATCTTTGCGTCCAAAGCCCCCGAGTTTTATCGCAAGGAGATTGCACAACAGGTGACACGTTGGTAGAAGGTGCTGACTACTGAAAGTGATTAATTTGAGAACAAACAATTGGCTACCTTTTATGTAGGTCATGTTCCTTTGGGCCATGAAAGAGCTTTCTTGTTTACGTTGTATAATTACGGGCGATCCGGATACCCAAGGAGGTGCAAAGTATTGTAAGCAAATCTGCCCCTGATTAACAGTGAAATGCGTACTTAGATTTCATTTTAAAAACGTATCTAATTCATGCAATTCTTTTTATATTCTCTTGTGGATTTATACCTAGGGGTATTTAATTTCATTATCTTTGCTGGAAATATTATTGCTACCAATGCAGCAGTCACTCTGAGGAATGTTTGTTGATCGTTAAGTCGTTGGGAGTTGAATGTCATAACACATGCGGGAAAATATAATACATTTATGAGTTGTAAATTTAACACTATTATCAAAACATTTTTGTAAAATATTATGCATAATCATTTTTGGAAAATAAATTATCATTATCCTTATGGTTATGTGCAGCATTCTTACTTGTTATAATGTTCTCGACATACATGTAAATTTTTAAGAACATTTCTTGTTTACCGTGTATATTTAAGAACTAATACTGATTGAAATTTTATTCTTTATTTTATTTATAGATATATAAATAAGGTATCTAGTGTGAATTTGGTTTTTACAACTGTCTTTGTTGCCATCTTTTTACCTCTGCAAGAATATGTTTCATGCAACAACTTTGGAAATGAAAGTGCCCATTATATTGAAAGATTTGACTTAGGTTATGCTGAGAAGCACAGAGTAAAGCGGGCAACGCAACCTCCAAACGGGTTTTTCTTCCCGATTGCTATGTATACTGTACGCCATCACAGACCAGGTAAGAATGCACAATTTTTATAATGCACATGTGATAAAAATTATCAAATTGCCGGAAAGGGTGCTATATTAGATGCAATGGGCTAAGTTTGGCGAAATAGCATCAAATTTGCATTCTAATTATCTTATTATTCTACTGACAAAATGCAATAAATAAATCTATGGGACTCATCACTTTTGACCTTTTTGAATTTTCTAGGAAAATTACAAAAATCTATCACATATTATATTTTGCTTTAGCTTTTAATCGTTGAATAAAAAAAATAAGAACTCTTCAAATGTTCTGAAATTTCTTTTATGCATAATACGTATCTCTACAGATACGAGTTAATTTATGCGGTCATAATGTATGAATAAATTTTGTAGTAAAATAGTTTTATTCAGTTAAAGACCACAGTGACCTGGTTAGTTAGGTCCCTCCTTCTCATTATTTCAATCCAAATTCGATTGAAAGTCCATCGTGTTCGCTGGTGTCCTTTTCTGTGTACATTAAATATAATGTAGTTGCAATGCCCTGTTTTTAATACTTAAATATAAAAAAACACCTGAAATGCAAGTGTTTTTTTATATTTAAGTTGTAATTAAAGAAAATCGTGTTTCTTGAAAATGTGAGAGTATAATTTGTATTTTAAGAGTCAGATAATTTTTTAAAGATTGTTTTCATTTTCGTAAATTCCTATCATTCTATATTCTTTAATTTTTGTGCATATTTCCTGATATTTGCTATTATTTATACATGTTTGATTAATCAATTCGCCGATCTAGGTTCTAGTGGTCAGAGTGGCTGACTGCGGATAGGGAGGTCCTGGGCTCGACTCCTGATTCGGGCATGGATGTACTTTCTCTCTCCATCTATCCTGTCTTTGTCCTTTCTGTGAATGAATGAATGAGGTGTGAATGGTTGTTTACCCTATAAACGGGTCCCTATGGCAGGTGTGTACTCAAGCAGTCGGACTCCTCACCAAATATGGTTCAGTATGAAAAAGTGCAGCAGCATAAGCATATTGTCAACCACAGACAAAAAAAATTAATCAATTCAAAACAGCATTTGGAAACAGTGCATTTTTTCTCTTTATTAAATGCTGTATTTCTGCAACGATAATTTTTCATATAAAATTAAACAAAATTTTTTTGCACTTTTTTTGAAGTTTTTAAAAAATTTTTCAAAAAGAATTTTTTAAAGAAAATAAGAAATTTTTCCTGTTCAGGGAAGAAAATTGATATTTTATATAAATGCAATTTTAAATTGAATAATTATAAAAACTTTTTTCTAACTTTGAATAACTTTTTTATAAAATACATAAGCAGGCAAAATTTAATTCGGATGCAATATGAAAAGAATTTTAATCTTTATTATCCTTCAGGATAATATATTAAGGATATATTATCCTTAAGTATAATATAAACATTGGTTAAATTAAGAAAAACATCATAATTTAGTGTACTAAAATTTTGATTTTTATATTAATTAATAATAAATAATTTTTATATAGACAACCTATCAATTTTGTATCTACCGAAGAAAACTCATTGGTATATCCCAAACATCTTCAATTTAGTCATGAACTCCAGTAGTCATTTGCAGGATTTTATTTTTCTATCTTTTCAATTTTTAAAAAATAGTATGTGTGTGTAATGTAAATTATGAATTTTCTCATCATTCATCTCACTATCGAAACTAAAAAAAAAATATTTGCGAAGCTATTGGTAAAAAATAGAAGCTGAAATTATCTGATTGATTACATTCGAAAAAAAATCTGTTCTGAAAAATATCATCGATAAGTTCTGTTGGGAAAAAAAATTACAATTTTTTATGCGTTTAACAAATCAAGAATGAGCAATAGGAAGTTGGTGATCCACTTCTGAATCAATAGAAGTTTGAAAATAATCTTTAAGCAGTCTACATGTGAAACAAACAGTAAATTTTTGAAAAATAAAAATATAATGAAAATTTTTTTATTATTTTGTTCATAACATATACTTTATATATAAATAAAATAATTAGTATTTAAACTATATTGTATGCTGTAAAGAAAAATATGAGGGGTTTAAAAAAGCTCTTTTTGAAAGAGGTTTATAGAAGAGAGAGGTTTTGATCTCACATGATTTAAGTAGCAATATATTATATGTAAAAAACATTTACTATTTAAAAAATGAAACGCTTTTTTTATTATTTTGTTCATAAAATATTCTTCAAATTATGTAATTAATATTTAAGCTATATATTGTGTATGCTGTAAAGGAAAATATGAGGAGTTTAAAAAAAGCTTTTTTTAAAAAAAAGGTGAATAAAAAAGAAAACATTTGGAATACAAATTTATACATTATATGTAAATAGCATGAGCAATGGATCAAGTGGAAGGAATTTTGTTAACTGGAGCAAAAGTCCATTATTAACTACATCAGTAAGGAATTTTGTTAACTCGATTTTCAATATATGTGTTTAAAATTAAAACACATTTTATTAAACTAGTGAAATAAATTGGAAAAAATATTTTTCCTCGTTAATAACCAAAATTCTCTGGTGGAACTTTGTAAATATAATTATATGAATAAAAGGTCAGAGAATTTAAAACGTAAAAGTATGATTCACTAATATTTCCTCCATAGAGAAATCATTTTTTAAATCAATTTGATGTTTTATTATGTATATATCTATAGCTCAATAAAATTAAAATTTTGTTTTTACTAAATACAACGCTCTAACAGAATTTTCAGCCCTTCATTTCATCATCTATGAGATTATTGTCATCAAATTTGTAATAACCGCTAAAGTTATTTCCAAATTGTTATGAAAACAAACGTGACTTAAAATATTAGTCAGAAATAATTTTGATAATTACTCACAAGATAATCCTTTTTTTTTTCAAATTAAATATGTATATAGTATTTAATAATGTATCGCTTAAAAATACTACGAAAAATTCAGTTAGTTGCCATAAAGTTTTGTTCGAAATACTATAGAAATTTTACTCTTCTTTTTAAATATGGATTCATCATTTAATAAATTATTCTTTTATATTTTCTTCTTTTAATAAATTCTTCTTCTCATATTGATTTTCCCTCTAAACTTCTAATTTTTGCATATCTAATTAAAAACTATTAGTTTAGTGAGCAAATATTTTATTCTTCATTATCTGTGTATTGAGAGTATATCTAAAAATATTCTTTTTAACCAAAGAAATTACATAGCTAATAATTAAGTAGCAGATTTGAGTCTCTCCTTTTAACAGTGCATAAACAATACTTAATTATTGACTAAATTATCTCTTATTATTTTTCGCTCCTTAGCTAATGATAGAGGGCGTGTAAGGCCCGAAACGTGGGAGTACCGGGGCCAATATTTCTACGGTTTCCGCCCTCGGCCCAACAGTAATAGAAGACGGGCGGCTCGTCTGCTGGCTGCAGGCCTGCCGTTACTGCTGGCTCCACTGCTCAGCATCATCTTCTCCTTCCCTGTAATTGTACCCGTCGCCCAGATGACGACCATCACCGGGGTGCCGCCCGTGTATGGCCCCCTGGGAGCCCCGGTATTTGGTAAGCGCAGGAAGAAGAGAGAAGCGAAGCATTTTAAAATGCCGCCACCAGAAAAGTCTGCCAGACTGAAAGAGTTAGAAATAGTGTCAAATTATCTGCATCAGGTAAGTCATGAATTAAAAGCTATTCATATTTTTTTATTAACTCTAAAGGTTATTAAACTATTTCATTTATTAACTGTAAGCGTAATTTAAGTAGTTACTACGTATTTAATTAGTTACTACAATGTATTATTTATTTTATGATAATGTCAATTTAGCTTTGAACGAGTGAAGCAATTATGGCATAGTAATCCAAATGGCACATAAAATTGCGAATTTAGTCTTAATTAATACGTTGGTAAGCAAGAAATATAATTTAGAGATTCTAAATTATAATGGTCAAAAATCTTGCTCATTTAATTGCGCTTAGATTTGAAACAATGATTTTTCTCAGGAAGTTACTGAAGTTTTGTAAAACTTTTCACCTCAGATTCCACAAATTATCTCTTTGCTCTGAGACATTAGACCGATTGTTATAAGTTCTGTGCTCATTAATCACTATTGTAACTGTTCTACCATTTTAATATGCACAGCAGTTACGATTGATTATTTATTTTACTAAAGAGGAAAACTTTAATTTCAGTCACCGTTTTGGTGACATCGAGAAAAACGTACCAAAATTGATATTCAGAAATAAATTAAAATTAAGTGCAGTTTGAATTTTGCATGCGCTATTCAAATTGTGGGTACATTCTTTTCATTTAAACATTAATGCTAAAAATATTTATTTTTAAAGCAAGTATAGTACTATTTAGAAACTATTTAGCTCTAGCAAAGTATTCAATTAGCGAAAATCTTCTCGAAATTATCGCTTTTTGAAATGGAATCGGTGTTTTCTTTTTTGTTTACCGTTCATGCTGATGGGGTGGGTTAAATTGAATTCAATAAAAAAAATAATTGAATTCATGATTAATTACTAATTAACAAATTGCTTTTAATCATATTAATCATAAACTTTGAACCAGGATAAATTGATGGGATGAATATAAAAACTAATTAATATCCACAGAGAGCTTTACAATAGGGTTTGTGATTTCTTTTTAAGATATCTCTCTCTATAATTAGATTTTGAACTTCTATACATTGTCTGACATAGACACACTGATTTTCATATCGGATGATAAAATCCGTAATTTATATAAATGATGCCAAATGATTAAATATTGACGTATATAGATGTACAAAATCGGTTGTGACCAGATATATTAAAAAATTTCGAAAGATGAATGATATCGAAAGGAATTTTAACGATAGCTTAAAAATTACTAAATGTTAAAGTATATGAAGCAGTAATGATGTTATATATATATATATATATATATATATATATATAGTATAACATTAGGATTTTAAAAAATTTCGTTTATTTCCTGTCTCAAAATTTCATAGTAACTGATTCTTGCTGTATTTATTTTAATAATTCATAATCCAAGGTAAACAAAATAGTTCTTGCCATTTTTCATGACCAAAAGGAGCATGACCTATGGACAGTGCAGCCAATTGTTAGTCCTAGAAGTAGTCACCATCGGCATCCAGCACCATCTGCCAACATGTTTCCAGCTGTACAGTCCTCTTGCAATAAATTTCGGACATTTTGGACGCGAAGAGCTCCGAGAGTGCTTGGCGCAAGTGTGCTTCTTAGGGGAAGGATTTTCCATGAAAATGATTGTACAGGGAAGGGATGAGGTAGTAAATATGATCGTGCGAGTTCAGGTGAGTAAGTAGAACGGCACAAAATCCCCGAAGTAAGTCATTGGATGGTATTCCAGGCTATCCCACGACATGCAACTTCACATGATTGGCCAAGAAGAGTATACCTTTGTGATTAACCAATGTTTCACCTGTTGCAATGTCTGTTGCACGTGCTCCAAATGCTGCGAGTATAGGTCCGCAATGAATTTTGAGTAATTGATCATAGTATACCACTTAACGACTAGTCCACCAGTCACTAGATTCATCACGGATGGACAAATCTTTCGAACTGAATTTGTGAAATCAATGCCGTGCTGCATGTTTTCATACTCTTATCCTGAAACGTTTGACACATTTCAGGACTTGATGTAGTTAAGTGATAAGTATATTTTGAAATCGTAAGGCAAGCAACACCGAATAGAGCTCCTTCGACATGTCCATTTCTCTTCCCTACTGTATGAATTACCATTGATGAAGTTTCGCAGTGGACGTGCTTCTATAGCGATTGATATTCCTACTCTAGTCTGATCAGCATCTAACACCACATCATACACTAATTTGCATACTTAATTTCCCTTTATCCAATAACAACGCGAAAACGGCAAGCAATTTTTTTGTTTATTTATATTAATAAAAATATGAAAAAAATCTTTGAAAATTCAATTTAAATAACTATTACATTTGAATATATATTGCATTTGAAATATTTTAAAACAAAAATTATGATATACAAAATAAGTACATAAGGAAGTTAGATTAACATTCTTTAAGTTTTGCCTAATTTTATAAAGTTATTTTTAAACATTTAGTGAAATTAATGATGTAATGTAAATTGGAAACCCTTATTAAATATTAGCAAAACATAGTTTTATTTGCTAAAAAATGACAAAAATATATAAATTCTGAAATATTTATATCTTTTATATTTCCGCAACAGGTGGAATACGACGAAAAGCAACAATCTCGGGTGATGGTCAATTACTTACAGTGTAATGGACTGCTGAGCCCTGATGATCACTGCTTAGAAAGGCTGTCTTGTGAGTTTGGAGATCCTGCAAACGAAGATGCACCAGAGCTCGAAAGAACAGTGACTTCAATGTAATAATAATAATACCTTTTCTCAAAACCATTTTCAAACATTTTTTTACATCAGGAATAGTGTTTTGATTTTTTATAATTTATAAATTTATAGCTTGGCGTATTTACTGTATTATTGTAATTAGAAACTGCTATTAAAGATAAGCGCAGTAAGTAGCTTGGTTTTAAAAAATGACGTTTTATTTTTTATTTATTTATTTATTTATTTTTTTGCTTTAGATTTTTTCTGTAAGTCAAATTTTTTAATGGTTAAAGAAATGTCTTCTAGACTTATTTGTTAGAAGTATGCAATTAATGATATACCGATTGTTAATCTAAAATGTTGTTGTTATGTAATACTCGGGTGTTAGGGCCTTCATTTTTCAGCACTATAAAGAGAGGAAACAATGGTACCTTATATAGTGGGGCACCCAGTGTGAGTGTACCATCCTAGTCCCGCAATTGTGTCATCCTAATTTAGAAGCAGGTACCAAGCAGAGGACTCCAGGATTTGGCTTGCCTTCTCCAGAAGTATCATTCCCCAAAACCATTCCGACCATGACCTATTTAACATGCCCAAGTCGCCATTAGTGAAAACAACGGATCTTCGACTGGGGCAAAATTCGAACTTATACTTTTCTGATTAAGAGAGCGATCACCGAAGCAACCGGGTCATCGCAAACTTTCTTTCTAAAAAGTAAACGTGAGTTTGAAAAGTTGTCAGCAGAAGTTTTGAGACGATCTAAGAAGATTCAATTTTTTATCCTTGTCTAAAATATCCGCCTGCACGAGGGCTCTCTCTCTCTCTCTCTTTGCTCAGCAGCTTTAATCCTGGAAGGCCACGCAAATAATGTGGGTTGAATATCCTCTCCAATTCTGTAATTTCAATTATTTTATTTCCTTTCTGTACGAGTTTTCTAAGAATCAGCGCACTTCCCTGTGTTGGTCTTTAACAGTTAAGTGGATTTACTGATTGGAAGTTTTCCTGATTTAAAGGCAAGGATATAACAAAAGAATGAATATTATATATACATACATACATATATATATATATATATATATATATATATATATACATACATACATATATATATATATATATATAATAGTAAATTTTATAAAATTAATCAAATACTAAATGGAGATTAATGCATTGAAAATACGAAATATAGTAAACAGATGGACAGATGGAAAAATGTTCAAAAGATAGTTTAAAATTTCAAATCAAATAGAATAAAGCAAAATGCTTTCCTTTATTATATGTACTTTGTTCCATTTTCCTTGATTCTATATTCTATTTTCTTTGAAATTTTAAACTATCGTTTGAACATTTTTCCACCTATTTATAATACATAGTATTTTCAATGTATTACTCTCCTATTCGATTAAAATCCTCCATTTGGTTTTCGACTAATTTTATAAATTTATTATTATTTTCCATTTCAGTTTCTAATTAGTTTTATAAAGATTTACTATTAATTATATTTTAGTAATTCTGTGTAAGCTACCTTTGAGCTGAATGCATTGCTAAACATAAGAGTTATATCTATTCTTGTATTTTCAAATTTTATATCCATTCTTGTATTTTTAAATTTATATCTGTTCTCGTATCTTTCAGTTTTTATATGCATTCTTGTATTTTTAAATTTTTATATCTATTCTTGTATCTTTCAATTTTTACTTGTGATACTTTTAATCATGTTTTATATATATATATATATATATATATATATATATATATATATATATATATATATATATATATATTATATATATATATATATATATATATATATATTATTAAAGCAGTAAATTACGAAAATCAGTTTTTACTGAAGTCTAGAAGTCTATTCATCAACCGATATACTATGGTTTCTAAATTATGTACATTTGTTACTTTGTTGTCATTTTACAAGAGTACATGATGCTAAAAAAACCTCGTTAATAATATATTCTTTATGATGCATTAATGTTTCAGACTTTTGGGACACATGTTGAACAACGAATTCATCCCCAAGCCCTTCAAGAAGCGGCTGAAGTCTGCCGCTGTGCATGGCAGGACGAATTCCGGAGGCTGTGGCAAGTACTTCTGCCACTATGTGGACAATAACTGGGACTACACTGCCACATATCCTCAGCAGAAGGAACCTTTTCCACGATTAAATAATCGTGGAAAAGATTCCCCAGTGCCTGGTGTGAGAGTATGAACACCTGGAGCTTAAACTACAGCAAATACCATTTCATTTTCCGAACTGCTCACTGTAAAATCATTGGGAGAAAATACTTTGAGCTGCAAAATGTTCATGTCCTTTTCTTTTGAACTTATTAGCGAGTCAGAAAGTGAAAGTTCTTCCCAATTTGTATGCAGCTTTTTTTTATAGATATTTAGGTTCTTATGGATGTATGGAAGAAAGATGGGATTGAGGAAGATTTAAATATTGAGAGATAATGAACAAAATGTCATTTTGTGTTCATAATTTATGTGTGTGATGGCATACATTAGCAATGTAATAACATTATCAATTGTAATGAATATAATAAATGGAAAACAAAGGTACTTATTTTCATTGCAAGCTTTAATAGGAATTTATGAAAAATATAATTTAGTCAAATAGAATAAATGTGCAAATGTCGGAAATTTTGTTAAAAAGTTTTATCGAAAATTTCAAATATTAAATGATAATTTATGGTACTCATTTCTTCAAATGACTGTTATTTTGTGTGAAATAAAATTATCATTCTTATAAAAGATTGAGAATATTAATCAAACAAAAATTTTGTTCAATATTTATAACGTAAAAATTTTAATTTGTCGGATGAAAGTTGCAAGAAATAAATGAAAATCACATAGTTTGAATATTAAATATATATATATATAACAAGTTAAATAAAATATATAATTTTGAGATAAATTATATTTTTAAGACAAATTTTAATATTTATAGTCTTGAAAAATTATATTTTGTAAATAAAATATCTCCTTTTAGGCAAAAAAAATTATGCTTTTATTTTTAAGTTAAATTAATATTTCAATATTTTATATTTATTTAAGTATTTAATATATGTATATATATATATATATATATATATATATATAATATATATATATATATTTTATATATATATATATATATATATATATATATATAGATATATATATATATATATATATATATATATATATATAGATATATATATATATCTTATAGCTAATTAATAATACAGAAATAGAAATTTTCTCAAAAACTTGAAACGTTTTTTATTATAATGAACTTTGACAGAATCTAACTTTTTAAAATAAATCCAATTGTTAGAAAAAAATAATTTCGTCATTGAAATCTATGCTAATTTTTAAATAAAAAATAACATTAATTTGTAATGAAATAAATTTTAAAACACATATTTTTATTTATTTTTAATACTGCGGAATGCATTTAATCGTATTAAATTGCGATATATGTGACGGTTACTATAAAAATCGGTTAATTGTTAAGTTTAGGAAAAAATTATAGCATTTTTAAAGATATTTATTACAATGTTATTCTATAAAAGTAAGAAATTTAAGTGCTGAACATCGTACTTAGAAGCGAAACATTTTCTTGTTTAAAGAATTATTTGTAAATTAGTGATTAATTTTGAACTAACGCTAAAAAATTCAAATATAAATCGATAAATATTGGACTATAAATTGTGGTAAATGTTAATTGTCACGGTTAATATAACTACCAATAATATTCAAATTTAAAATAATACTAGAAACCATTCGAGTTATTCTTCGTGTATAAAATTTAATTAAATAGAGATAAAGAAACCAAATTAATATATAAAGCTTGGTTTAATATGATATTTATTTATTATTTCTGAGTTCGAGTCTTGGAAAACAAATTCCTATTAATCGATATTCTGATAGATTGAAATTAATTTTCTTATTATTCAATTGGATTGTAAGTCAGATTTTATCTACACTAAACTCTATTATGGTTATATTGTTAAATAATTTCATTCTAAATTTTTGATGTTTTATATTAGAAATAAAATAATTCTTTTATTTATCAGAAATTGCGATAGTGATAGTTCTTGCAATGTTTATCATATATAACAAATTTTATTTTATTTTATTTAGATAGAGAATTATATAGGGGATATTTTTAAAATCCTTAAATTTTTCGCTGTTGGAAGTAAATCAATCACTTTCACCGTGAATAAAAAACAAGGTTTTATAAATTTTTATTTAACTACATGAAAAATGTAAAGTGGAAAGTTTACTTTCGGAAATTTTTCATTTTTCACAACCTTTTTTTCAGGTTTAAGAACTCAAAGGCCTTAAGTATATGTTCTTAAAATATTTTGCTGCAGAATAAAAATTTGTATTGATAAAAATTTATTTTGAAAAATTATGTTCCCAGCTGCGAAGGAAATGTGTTCGTCCTCGTTATTTTTCAATCTTCCATAAGTTATTCTGTAGATTATTATAAAACATTTTCATGGTGAATAATCATAGTGTTATTTTTCAATAACAAAATATACAATGAAATAATTTGACTTTTTATACTTTCAAAGTTGTGTTAATTTTTATACTTTCAAAGTTGTGGTAATTTTTATGCTTTTTGCGTCAGTAAATAAAATTTTTAAACAATAAAAATATTGTAAATAAAAGGCTCATATATATTTTGCATTCTATAGCGAAACATGTAAATAAGCATTTAATAATATACGTTATCAAATTATTATAAAATCAAAATGTAATTGTTTGATTACATTGGCACATCCAAGGGTTTAGTAACAACATGTCTTTCATTGCTCACATTAAAAAAATGACACTAACAATAAAATTTAGAACTAATATAAATGATAAAAGGAGCTTCGATACAAACTTATGCAAAGACACTAGTGATTACTTTTTATTTGATAGAAATAAGTAATAAAAAAGATGTCTGAAAGAAGTCGTTTGCCCGATTCGTTAAGGTGGCGGGTGAATGCAAATGAAAGTTCATTGACCTTTGCTAGGTGCTGGCAAACATCTTAATGTGTCTCGTAGTGCGGTCCGCCGTCTTTAGAATAAATATCAAACCGAAGCTTTTGTGCCCAGAAGAAATGTTCCACGCCGATAATGAGATACAAGACATGCGGACGACCATTTCATAGCTCATTCGAGTAAAAGGAGAAGAAACATTTCTGTGTCGCAACTTGTTACAAACCACTCTGTAGCCTCAGGGCAAGGAATATCCGTTAGTACGGGGCTAAGACATCTTGGACAACAGTTGTATGAGTCCACTCTCCGGACAACAGAGAAGGACCCGCTTATATTGTGAAAGAGTCACGCTTTCTGGACCAGACATCGATATACTTCTATATTTTTTACAGACGAGTTCAGATTCACACTGGAGAGAGATTCAGGACGTGTGCTGTTCTGGAGGGAACAATGCACCAGATACTATCTATCCAACACTGTGGAAAGACACAATTATCGGCTTCGTGGAATAATTTTTTAAGTATGGATCCCAATCGGGGGTTACACTGACCTGCATGTATTCCAGGATGGAACTATGTCAGGTGTGAGGCATACAGATGAGATCTTAGATCCATATATCAACCCATATGCAGGGGTAATTAGCAATGATTTCATTCTGATGGATGATAACGCATGACGTCATCAAGCTGTAGTGGTTAAGGAATATTTTGAGAGTCTTGGTTTGGAGCGAATGGAATAATTAACTTGTCGCCAGACTTGAATTCGACAGATGCACTATTGGACTATCTTGGTAGACAAGTTGCTGCTTTACGTCCTTCTCCAAGGTCTCTAGGAGAGCTAGAAAACAGCTTAACCGTGTCTGGTCTTCGCTTCCAATTTTGGTAGCAGACAACTTAAATGACCGCATGGAAAGTAAAAGCCGCCAGTGCATTCAATCTAGGCGTAGGCATATCCCTGATTAAAACTCCTTTTTGCTGTGTTTCTATGACATTTTTTAATAATAAAATTTCTACGTGGTAAAATATGGTAGAAATTTATGTGGAAAAATTTCATTTTTCGGTTTACCATTTCTATGGATAAAAAATAATCACAATTTTATCTGCGTGTGTGATTATTCTTTTTTTTTTTCCAAAAATAGAAAAATTGCTTTTTTTGTTATAAATTATTTATTTATTTTTCTTACATAAACATTTATGTTGCAATCGAGTGACTATAACACTTTCCTCCACAACATGGCCAGAAACTGCTACTCATTTATTGTTACCCAGTGAGCACCTGTGAACTAAGAGATGGATACTATGGCGTTACACCTGCAACTACGCCACAAGCCGTTTATACTTGGGAAGCATTCAGTCATCCTCTTAGGCGAAAGGGCAAAGAAATACAGAGAGAGAGAGAACGAAACATTCATACCCTAGTAGGGATTTGAACCCGGGATCACCAACTTAGGAGTCTAGAACGCTCGCAAACCATTAAACAGGACTAAATATAAAGCTTCCGTTTACAAAACAGTGGCCCAGGTAATCGCCAAGTTGAAACTAATACCACACGTTTGAACTGCACATTTGTAAAACATTCACGTGTTTACTGCTTAAAATTTCCACTTATGTAGATCAAGTTCCATAAAGAGGAATTGAAAGTGTCTGTACCAGAGTTGTCTCTTTCTTAATTAACAATTTGTCTGGGTAAATCGTCTCTCAGAAAATCCGCTTATCCGAGTAACTCGTCATTTTGACGTCAAAAACGACAATTTAATCTCAATCTTATTTATCCATCAATAATTCGATCAGAAAACCGGATAAATCATTATTTGAAGAAAAATAGGAGAGATATATTTAAAAATTAATATAACTTATATATAATAGATGGTTTAAAATGTCAGAAGAATTTATATTAAAGTATTCTAGCAAATATAGAATTTCAGAAGCAATCTCAAAAAAGATTTATAAGAAGTAAAATTTCAGAAGATAGTGTTTAAAAGTATACTATTAAAACAGAAATCCGAAATTATATTCTGACAATGTCAAATTTTGCTATGAAAAATATCAAAATTTATTTGAATATTTTTATGGTTTTTAAAAATATAAATTACTGAACTTAAGTACTTACTTAATTTCTTCAGTACATTCAAATAACGATTTAAGCAAGTACACATTTATCTTTTTAAAAGATTTACGAAATTTGAGTTTTCAGTTATTTTATATTTGTAATAAAGCTTTGCAGTCTATTATTGTTATCAAAATGAAGTATCATTATGAAAAATATAAAAGTATCATAATTGTTTTCAGGGATTGTGAATTTAGATGAATTATTTTTAAATGCTGGCAAATGTGTTGTAGTCAATTATGTGATTAATTTATTGTAATAATTACATATATATATATATATTATATATATATATATATATATATATATGTATATATATATATATATATATATATATATATATATATATATGTATATATATATTTTATATATATATATATAGCATTTTTTTAAATTACATAATTTCCAACATTTCTACGCAAATTTACTTATAAACTCTTAACTTTTCAAATTTCTTGAGTATCAAATATTTCTAACCCCATAAATAAGAGAAAAAAATTAAATAATTTGGTACACACAGTAATATAAAAAAAACTCAAATATTCAATGAAAATATATGTATAAAAATATGAATTCTCGAAAACAGTCATAAATTAACTTAAGTATTACAAATGTACCATATTGTTACTATGTTATACTGAATTTACATGTCAATAAATATGGTTACAGATTATGGAATTATTGTATGTTAGCATGATTGTGTCAATTAAATATGTCAGATATGTTCCTTATCGATAGAAAAATATTTTTAAATTCGTAACGAAATTTTTATCATTAATATTATATATATATATATATATATATATATATATATATATATATATATATATATATATATATATATATATTTTATTCATTATCCTTAATATTTACTATTAATAACAAATATTTGGAGACGAATATTGTGTGATTGAGGAGAAAAATAACAGCATTATTTTAACAAAGTTTATTGGATAAAAGTACATGACAACTGGGTAAACATGGGCTGTGATACACGAAGCAACAAGCTTAGGCACAGAGTCAATGACAATATGGATGTCATCCAAGAAGAATGTCTCTCATTTCCCTGTCAATCATTTGCCAAAGTGCATCTTCTGAAGGAGACAGTGGGAGGGTCTGCAAATGGCGTCCAATCGTATCCTAAACGTATTCGATTGGTGAGAAATCTGGTGAATTAGGTATTCAGGAAAGCAGCTGCACAATGTGCAGGGACATGTTGGTTGATGCGAGCAATGTGCAGTAGGGTGTTATTCTACTGATAAAGAGATTGGGCACGCACACACACACCTCCTGAATGTAGGGGAGTGTCACCGGCCACAGAACATCATTCACGGGACGTTGGGTTATCATAGTACTGTGAATAGGAACTAGAGTTAATCTGGAATCCTATGTAATTGCGTGCCAAACCCTGAGGACACGATGTCACGTGGTGAGGCGTTCCACAATAGCTTCAGGATTGGACCAGTCTCCTCGTTGACGCCACACTCATAAGAAGTGACTATTACTGAAGAAGCGGAAGAGTGGCTCATCAGAGAAGACGATCCTGCGCCACTACGTCGACCACATCTCTTTAATCTGACACCATTCTAGACGTTGGCATGTATGCTCTGGACTCAATAGCAGTCTTTTTAACGGACGCCATAAATCCAATCACCCAGCAGCTAATCGACGGTAAATGGTCCTGCTCGATATGAAAATATCTAGGGTGTTTGCACATGCTGCAGAATTTCGGTAGACGTGCTTTATGGAGCACCGCCTCCCGTCGGGTGCGTCGATCCACTGTGCACTGCGGACGCGTCCAAGTGTCTGTCAGTTGCGATATATTTTAAGGACTAACCTTTCCTTCTCAGTCCAATCACGATGACCCTCGTAAACTCGTTTGTCTGCTGAAATCCACTCCGTCGACGATGGCCTGATATTGTTTGCAATTACAGGCTTCCTTTGCGGGTTCTTTGCCTTACATCTTATCTTATGTGTGCTGGGTGCTTGCATAACTCAGTGAGGTGCGTTTACCCTAAATTTGCATAATCTTCTGGCCCCTCCTTCTTGGTGTTATATTCTCAATGTAGAACAGTAAAACAAAGACAATGCATAATTATATATTTAGATAATTGATGAAATTCAATTATTTATATTTCATCTAGGTGAAAAGCATTGCTGAATACTATGTTATATTTAAACTATTTGCATTTCCTAATTAATATAAAAAGAAAGAAAAATATTCAAATAATAGTTTTAAGAATGTTTACACCAAATGTTATTCAACTTTTATACTTTTATTTGCAGACAAGGTGATATCAATTTTCCTAAGAAACAATCATGAGATGTTACACTAAATAAATAATTTTCAACTTATATCATAAATTAAATTAAAATATTAATGTTTATTTTAATAAATAAATTATTATAAATTTTTAAAAGGGGGGGGGAGAATATTTAAACAATTTTTAATTGGATTTTTTATTTTTAGCATCAGACGGATAAATAGAACGCTGCTAAACTTAAATTGGAATTTAAGAGTTTAATTACTTCACCAAATATTTAAGTTAATATTTCATTGTGTATTAAGCCCTATTCAAAATTCAATTAATGCCATGTTGTCGTTTTCACCTTGTCATTGAATGAAGTGAAAATAAGTACGCAAATTAGTTTATGAGGTGGTTGCGACACCACTCAGTCGGCTGTAAGAATATCAATCATTATAAAAACAGGCCCGCCTGGAGATTCATCAATCGGAATTCGTACAGTAGCGAAGAGAGATAGATGTTTTAAAGCTTCTCCTTCGATGTTGTATGCCTTTTCTCAAATTCAGGTCGAGAGATTTGTCCCTTCGTGATGAATATGGTGATTGGTGGACTCATCGTCACTTGGTTTACTATGAGTTGCTACTAACAGTCTGAAATTCCTTGCGGACCTGTACTCGTAGCAATTGGAACACGTGAAACAGACATTACAACAGATGGGACATTCGTTAATCACGAAGGTGTACTCTTCTTGGCCGATAACGTGAGGATGCCTGTTGTGGGACAAACTGGAATTCCATACAGAGACTTGGTTGAGAGGCTTCGTGCCATCCAGATGGAACATTGGTTAATCATGAAGGTGTACTCTTCTTGGCCGATTATGTGAGGACGCATGTCGTGGGACAGCCTGGAATACCATACAGCGATTTGGTTGAGAGGCTTCGTGCCATCCTCCTTACTCACTTGACCTTGCATCATCAGATTAACAACTCTTCCATTTTTTGGATCATCATCTTCGTTCAAAATCCTTCAGCAATGAAACGCTATTGAACCAAGTACTCATGGATTTCTTTGCGTCTAAAAACCCCGAGTTTTACCACAAATGGATTGCATTACTGGAAGCCCGTTGGCATAAGATGCTTGATGCCAATGGCGACTACTTCAATTACTAACAGCAGGCTATGCTTTCTGTTGGTCATGTTTTTTTGGATCATTAAAAATGACAAGAACTTTCTTGCTTTCCTTGTAAGTTATTAAAAGCAATTATTATAATTGATCTTAAGTTTTTTAAAGCTCATGGAAATAGCAACAAAGGAAATTTTTTCTCCATGCTACAAGTGGTCATTCTTTAAATTCAGTTTATGAGGAAACGTCATCAATTTGACGTCATCATTTCTTTCAAATTATTGGTATTGTAAAAGTATGTTTTTCAATATAATTTAATCGAGTGCCTAATTACAGTAAGATATATGATAGAAAATTGTGTTGTCGAATCACAAAGAGGAATGTTTATCTTGGAATAATCATATTGTGACACATTAGTTTCCCGATAACATTTATTCTGCCTTTTTTAATTTCAACTATTACACAGAAATCAAAATTACGACAGCTGAATGTCTCTCCCTATTTATGGAACAGAAAATCTCTCGCCATTAAAAAGTTTCGCATACTAAGTCAGACAATAGCTTACAGTCGATATACTGTCTATATCAAATATAAACTTAAGTTATAGATTAAATGTACAAAATATTTGTGGCACATTAACTTCATTTATGTACTCTTTAATCCATGAGGAATGAAGTTGTATAAAATCTAAGAAATAAATCCAGAAATATTTTTAACAAATATTTTCGTACAGATCAGTATCAATGTATTTTCCCCAAAAAGACTTGGGGCCTATTGAATAAGAGAGAGAAATGCTATTACGACACCAAACAAGTGAGTTCAAGAAGAAATTGGTTGATTCGAAGTAAATTTAATGTGGAAATCAGACAACCTTATAATTTAATTTCATTAATAATAAAAATTCAAAAATTTGCAAATAAAATTTACTATTAATTTCCTAAATTTGAATTTGTTGTTGTTGTTTATTGTCCCAATTGGCTAGCAGCGCTAGTTCAGGTCCATAGCATTAAACACTGTTAAAAAATCTAGCACTATTAAAGATGGTCGAATAAATCTTGCTTGGAGAAATGTTGTGGCGTAACTTGTTCAGCGGAACAATTGGAACAAATATCGAAAATTTTGGAGCCTTCAGAAAATTTTTCCCTATGCTTAGATCCCAGAAAGTTAGGAGCCAAACTAAATAGGATACCAACAAGAACCTAGTCAATCTTCTACCTCTAAGTGCTCTCGTGACTGGCAGAATCTGCAACTTTTCTCCATCCATGTATACTTTAAATTCCTTACATCTTTTAATTTCTAGTTTGGCGCAAAAATATTGAAAAACTTAGAAATTAAAACGCAAAAATGGCATATCAATTTCATGATTGCCTAATTGAAATTTACACGCCACAAAATGGAGAACTATATAGCATTTCTAATTGCTTATACAACATGTTTATTTATATCTCAACTAATAGCACGATCACGTGATTTTATGCTGAGGATTGCTTCCTGAAACAGAAAAGAACGCTTTTCTCTGTTATTTTAATTTAAAATCTTTCTCCAAACCTATGGAAACATGTCTTACTAACAGTGTATATAAGACTTTATCTTTTATGCAATAATTCATGATGTTTTTGTAGAAATATAAATAAGCCACATTGATAAACTTTAAATAGAGCATTTAGATGTTATATAGAGTGATAATAATATCATAATATTTAATAAAAATTTTGAAACATCTTTTGTTGACAAGACGAAGGAACGATAAAAAAAGGGATGGTTAAAAAAATTAATTAAAATAAGTAGTAACTCTATTAAAAAAGAAGGAAGATTAAAATACTATTCAAACTGTATTGACTACAGTTTTTTTTAGGTGGATATATTATTTTGAAAATCAAAGAAAACCATTTTACAGAGAAGGTTCAGACATACAACTAAACACAGTTTATATTATACATGTTGAGCATAAGTAAACACAGAGAAAAAGTTATTTATTAATCCTTTTATTCTCAAAAATAGTTTCTTATGTTTTTGGAAGTAAGAAAACCAATAATTACGAAATCAAAGACATGTCCGTAGACTGCAAAAACACTTTTTATCAAGAGTCGGAAAACACGTGAGTCATTTTTATAGCCCAGTTGGACATCAAATGTGATGTGTGCCAAAAGAAGCTAAGTACCTCGTTGTGCTTCTGATGAGTGGAGAGGTTATCCTTCTAGTTTTAAGTTCAACAATTAGTAGGTATGTAATGGTTGCTGCTGAATTATAGTTCCTTTTACAGATAGATAAATTCTTCTTAACACTAGATTTATACGAAGTTATTTTATTATACAATCTTTACTTTTTAAGCGATTCTAGTTTTTTTTTATTCGATATTGCATTGCTATGCATTGTTTTGTTTTCGATTTTATTTTTGTTGCCCTGTTAGTTTACATAAAGTTGTAAGAACAAAGATTATATAAAATGTAGAATTTTCACTATGCCTACAGGTATAACTCTTTACATAAGGTATGGATATTTATAAATAGCTTCGGAATTTACTTTAAATAGTAAGTCCAAGAATTATTTCATGCGCAAAACGTGACTGTTAGTCAACATACAAGGGTCACTCTGAAAATTTAGAGATACAACTACACTACTGGCCATTAAAATTGCTACACCAGGAACAAATGCAGATAAAAAAAATGATATTTATTGGACAAATATATTATACTAGAAATAACAAGTGATTACATTTTCAAAATAATTGGCTGCATAGATATTGAGAAATCAGTACATAGAACAACCACCTCTGGCAGTAATAACAGCAGTTATACGCCTGGGCATTCAGTCAAACAGAGATCGGATTGCATGTACAGGTACAGATACCCATGCAGCTTCAACACGATATCACAGTTCATCAACCGTAGTGACTGGCGTTTGGTGACGAGCCAGTCGCTCGGCAACCATTGACCAGACGTTTTCTATTGGTGAAAGATATGAAGAACGTGCTGGCCATGGCAACAGCCGAACATGTTCCGTATTAAGGAAGGTCCGTACAATACCGGCAACATGCGGTCGGGCATTATCCTGCTGAAACGTAGGATTTCGCCGGGCTCGAATAAAGGGTAGAGCCACGGGTCGTAACACACCAGAAATGTAACGTGCACTGTTCAAAGCACCGTCAATGCGAACAAGAGGTGACCGAGACGTGTATCCAATGGCACTCCATACCATCATGCCAGGTGATGGGCCAGTATGACGATGACGAATGTACGCTGACATTGTGCGTTCACCAAGATGCCGCCAAACACGAATGCGACCATCATGATGCTGTACACAGAACCTGGATTCATCTGAAAAGATGACGTCTCGCCATTCGTGTGCCCAGGTTCATCGCTGATCACACCATTGAAGGCGTTCTTGTCTATGACGCAGCGTCAAGGGAAGCCGCAGCCATGGTCTCCGAGCTGAGAGTCCATGCTGCTGCAAACGTCGTCGAACTGTTCGTGCAGACACTTGTTGTCTTCCAAACGACCCCGTTTCTTGACTCACGGCTCGTGACGTGGTTGCACGATCCATTACGGCCATGGGGATAATATGCCTGTCTTCTCGGCTGCTAGTTATAGGTGGCCGTTGAGATCCCACATGGCGTTCCGTATCACTGTCCTGAACCCATCGATTCCATATTCTGCTGACAGTAATTGGATCTCGACCGACGCGAGCAGCAATACTGCGATAAGGTAAACTGCAATCCCGGTACGCTACAATTCGACCTTTATCAAAGTCAGAAACGTGCTGGTACGCATTTCTCCTTCTTACACGAGGCATCACAACAACTTTTCACGAGGCAACAACGTTCAAATGCAATTTGTGTATGAGGAACCGGCTGAACAATTTCCTCATTTAAACACAATATAGGTGTCGCTACTGGCGCCTGCTTTGTCTGAATGCGCTGAAAAGCTAATCATTTCCATATCACAGCACCTTCTTCCTTTCGTATAAATTTCACGTCAGTAGCATGTCGCTTTCTTGGTGTAGAAATTTTAATGGCCAGTAGTGTAGGTTGTTTAAGTTATGCTTACAAAATTTTAGGTGTGATCAAAGTAGTCTCCTCCAGCTTCAATGCATTTTTGTAGACGAATTTTCCACAGATTAAATGCTTCAAGCCATTCATTTCTTGGAATAGATGGAAAAAAAGGCATTTATAGCCACATCAATCTCTTCTTCTGAATGAAAACGACGTCCACGTAAGTTCTTTTTTAGATTAAAGAATAACCAAAAGTCGCTCATAGCTAGATCAGGTGAATACGGCGGATGTTCGATCACTTTAATTTGTTTTTAAGAAACTCAACTGTTAATCCGGCTGTATGTGAAGATGCATTGTCATTGTGAAGCATTAGTCCCCTAACATTCAGTTCTTGTGGAATTTCTGGAAGACATTTAATGGTATACCAGTTTGTTGTTACTGTCTTCTGTCCTTCCAACTTGATGGCTTTGACCAATTCCGTACTTCTGAAAAAAACGGCTTACCTCACTTTTTTCAGTGCGCGTTGTTTTTTCACCTTTGTCGACGTGGAATCATCTTCAAACAACCACACTTTCCTTTCTTGACGTGTTGGAACATCAAAAAGCTGTATGTAAGCTTCATCACTTATTACAGTTTTAGAAATGATGAGGTGACTACCATCATTTAGCAATTTCAGAATTTCTTTATTGATTCTGACACGCTCTTCTTTTTGGTGCTCAGTTAGATTATGAGGAACCCAACGGCAAACTATTTTTTTCATATGTAATTCTTCATGAATGATTTTGTGTATGACTGCGGATCCAATGTTAAGTTCCTTTTGTATCATTTGATAGGTAAAGCGATTATCATCCATTAACATTTTGCGTATGGCAGACACATTATCCGGGATTACTACCGACGGCGTCCTTCCTGTGTGTTCTTCATCCTGAAGAAAATGGCGACCTCTTCTAAATTATTTGAATCATCTGAATACAGTAGCACGAACTGGAGATTCATCACCAAAATCTAATTGCAACCGTTGAACGCATTCTTCGTGATTTAATCCTGCTTTAAAAGCGTAGAAAATCATAGTGCGAAAATGTTCTCCCGTCAACTCCATTTTCTCTTCTGTTTAAAATTTATTCTACGCTAAGCAAGTTTAAGTAAATCAGTAAAAAATCGTCTTCTGTGTTAAAATACTTTGTATTTTAAAATTAAACCACTATTTTTATTTTGTAAATTCTCGTCTACGCGTATCTCAAAAATTTCAAAGTATACCTTGTATAAATCAAACCAAACCAAGAAGTTGAATTAGAAGTCAAGAAGAAGTTATTTAAAAAGAAGAATAGATGTTTTTTCCATTTTCATTATTAAAATCTTTCAACCTTTACGTTTTACTGAAATGTGTGTTGATGGATACTGCCCTATTTTCTTTCAGATAGCAGGGTTTAATACAAGCATGCATTCAGTTTTTGCAATGGTGTTAACACTTATATTTGAAGAATTGAATTGACTATTTCCATTACAATAGAATTGACTATTTCCTTACAATGAGTTAACAACGAATGAAAGGCATTTCGAGGTGATGAAATAGTCCGAACCATGCGAACCTGAGGAAGCATTTCATCAGATAGCTCTTAATGAAGTTCTTTATCGTTAATGATTATGATCAACCGGCATGCATTCCATCTGTTAATATAAGTTCCTTATTTGTGTGTACTATCAACATCTGATCGTTTCAAACAGAAATTTTTTTTCAACGATGCCTTTCTTTTGTTTATTTCAGTGTTCTTCTTGATTGTCCTAAACTCCTTTTACTTCTTGATCATAAAATCTTGGAATATGAACTTTTAGTAATAATTTTGACTGCTTGTGGCGAAACTTGTAAAGATCATTTTAATTCGTTAATTGATTTGTTTATCGCTCAACGGACATTTTAAGCTCACGAAGGTTAATCAGAACAGGATCTATGGCTAAAGGGAATTCATAACCACCCCATATGCTTAAATCCCATCCCTGAGCTTTTGAACAAAAGAACAGACTGTTTGGTGGACTGAACTCCAGTTGTGTGACCTCGTCGCCTCATCGGGGCTCAAGATGACTAGGTCTACTTGGTGATGGGTATTCCAAACCCGTTAACTTTAAGGTACAGTCCAGGGGCCCACTTTACTTCTAGATGTAAATAGATTTAGTTGAATGATTGAGGAAGTTTAGAAAAACTCCTTAAAGACATCCCTTGTGTAAATGCATGAAATATCAAATAAAAGAAATTTATTCATGTAGAAATTTGAGAAAATCAAGTACCCATTCTAAGAGCATAGATTTAAAAGTTTTGAAATAACATTTTTATTTACATTTTATTTATTAAACATAATGAATTGTTTTTTTCCATCATGATTACACCAGTTTTGTAAAGTTTTGGCTTAAAATGTCCATTACGTTTGATAATTTTTCATTCACATCATGTTAAGACGGTATCGTACATCCGACTTGTCGACGAATTTGCGTCTTGCCTTCAAATCGTATTCTTCGAGCGACAGCAAACAAGGCTAAATTCATCATCGAATGTCATAGTGTCATCGGCGATGAGAAAAAATCAATTCATGATTTTTAACTGTAACTAAGAAGTATTTTTTTTAATTATAATTTTCCATATTTTCAAATCTTTAGCGATATTGTTTCCAAAATTGAACACGTTGAAAATAGAACATAAAAAAAGTAAAATGAAAAAGAAAAGCCAAACATCCATTTATGGTTAATTTAAATCGGCAAAGACGATTTAGATTTATTTCATTCACTATTTTTTTAATTGACATAATTAATATTTTGGCATTAGTCTTGTTAAGTTGTTAAGCATAATTTTTTATACTGCATACATTAGTTTTCACATTATCTACAAAAGTTGCCATTCAGCAGAAACTTTAATTAATTACCTAAAAATTAAATTAATACAAAAATAAATCTTCATATTAATTGACGGCGAGATTAAAAAATCATTTTAATTTTTATCTTCTTCAAAAATAATAACAATATCAGTATATTCCAATAAGGATGGATGAATTTTTTTGAATTTTTTGTTTGCTTTACTTCAGATTCAGAGTTTTTGTAGTGTTTTATTAAAATATGAGCGTAGTAAATTTTCATTCTGATATAGTACGTAAAATGCTTAAGTAAAAAATCTGTATAAAATTCCTTTCCCCTTTATCGTCTTTTCTAACATATGTTTAAAAACTTTTATCCTGCAACAGAGTTCTTCGCGATATATTTTCTCTATGATAGTTTCTGCGCTTCTTCATAAATTTGTACTCCAAGATGGAATAGGATTGCGAAAATTAATGACACTCCTTATCTATCAAACCAGAAAACTCTAAAAATAGTTATAATCTTCACTTTAAACATTCTTGAAGTTTCTTTATTATAACACATTCGCATTGTGAAATTTTACTGAAATTCAAGGAGTTTCTTAAAATAGATTATATGAAGATCTGAAAATCATGTTTTAAAATTCAAATGTTCAATATAAGAGATTATCCTAATATTTGTATACTTAAATATTACAATATCGAGCCTAAATCATAAATAAGTTTCGATGATAAAAATATTTTTACTGAAATAGTGTCTCCATTATCTTCGCATTTATTTCATCATCATTATTTTCGCATTTCTTTTGAGCTTAATCTGTTTCTAAATTAGAAACATAATACGTACAAAACTATTATTTTACTGTCAGCAATCTCAGGTAAATTCCTGTAACAATAATTTCAAATAAGGGGGGGGGGGGCATAATAATGCTCCTTTGTGGGTCCCTTTCCTGCTTAACGGAGAAAGCGAGATATTGGGAGGCAAAATCACTTCTTAGACAAATGGCTTCGGTCTATTTTGTGTGTAGTTTACTTTTTTGTAACCTTTAGTTCTTTGTATTTTGCCGCACCATTGGAAATAAAAAGAAAATTATAATCTTATACAATAAGTCACTGGTTAACGAACATTATCCATTACTATCCTAGGGTGGGGGTGCTTAAAATGAAATCTGTTTCGGTTTTGAAAGAAATTAAAAGCGAAACTAATGGTTTATTTTGTCTATAATATTCTATTAAAAAAATACGTCTTTAATTGTTCGTTAAACAATCATCCACTTTAAAAAAATTTTTCCTATAATATGTGGTGCCATCTATTGTATATTAGAGAAAATGTTCATAATTGTTGATGTAGTTCATTTTTTACTATTTTATTATGCTTGAAAATATGTCATGTTTGCTATTTCTTTTATGTTTAAGTTGAAAATTAATTATATTTCCAATTGTTATTACTAAAATTTTCTTTTTTACATTACGAACTTATTTGTAATATTTTTATCAGTTAAAAATTTTATGATTCTATTTATCGTGCATTTACTAAGTAATTTCTTATCAAATTATTGTTTGAAAAAAATTAGAAATTATTTGCCTTAACTCCTAAAATACTTATAAAACTCATCAAGATTATAAATTTTATTATTTTAATTTAAATTTACTTTCAAATTTTCTACCGTTATAACATGTTGTGGTCGCGTACGCATTTTTAAATATTCAGTGAATTATTCTGCAATCAAATAAAATTAAATTAATTATCAATGATTTTTTTTGGAAGTGTGTTATAAATTTATCTATATCTCTTTGCGGTGCGGCAGTACCAATCGAAAAAGTTTCTCGTTAAATAGCCGTATGCAGAACTTAAAATGATTGAGACGTTTTAGATTGCAGCTAAAAATTTCCTAAACACAATATAAAAATTTTTTGTACAGAACTTTTACATGAGTTCTAGTATTTATATTAAAAGTTAAGTAATTATGTTATTAATATTTGTTCATAGATATTTATTTCTATGTGACTCATTTCATAGTGTTTTGTAGCAAGGAAAAATAAAAATATTTGTTTTTAAAAAGTAGAAAAAGTTAAATTTTGAATATTAGTTTATTTACATGAGACATTTTGAAAGGAAAACGAAAGAACATAACAAGACAAAAGTGAAGTATGAAAATCAAAAGCTTTTTTCTTTTAAATATTTTTGTAGAAATAATTGATCAAAAACTGCATTATTTAATTGTAAAGCCGTTCTATATTATTTTCTTAAATTGTACAATGTGTAAATGATGTTGATTAATATTTTTATAATGCATTTATATAAATATTTGAAAATTCATATTTTACTAACTTTAAAATTATTATTTATTTCCCGTTTAAAAATAGTTGAAACATACTTTGCCTTAAACAGAGAAATATAAATAACGTGATTAAGTGGCAAATCTAAAAAACAAATTCATTAATTAATCAAATAAAAATCAAAAAAATATGTATTGAAATTTGAGAATGATTTAGATTTATAGTTACCCTAATCAAAATTTCTTTAAATTTAAGATAAGTAAAAATATTACAACGCTCAAATTAGAGATGATGCTGCCATCTTTCTTTGAAATTGTGAAATAAAGAAAAATCATTTGAATTAAATATGAGCAATTGTGTGAAACATATATTTTAATAACATGTTCACTTGTATAATTCAGTACAAAGTGAAGATAAAAGCAAATTTATCAATGGATAGTTGAAGAAATTATTAAATGATTAAAATGTTATTAAGAAATATCAAGATGAAACTGTTAACAATTAAAAGTTAACAGTACGAAAATCATACAAGGGAATAATTACAAAATTGTAGGGCAAAAAGAAAACAATCATGGATTATTATTTAAAGTAGATTTTTCCTTTCTTTTTTATGATTCCTATCAATTTTTTACTCTGAATTTTTTTCTGCTGTAAGAAGAAAAAATAATATATTTGTAAAAAAATACACCGCATAAGAAGTTCTACTTTTTAATTGGAGATGTGTCATGTCTGAGGTTTGAGGCGATTTATGTAAAACATTATTGCAATTAGTAAAAAAGATATGATTGTAAAAAATACTCTTACTTGTCCACTGAATTGTGGCATTTGAAATACATAGTTTTTACCACTCTAATTTTACTGTTTTCTGCCTTTCATTAGATAGAAATGGCAGTTTAGAAACTTTTAGCGACTGAGCATATATAAACCTGATAATTTATAAAATTCTGAACTTCATTTTGGTAATGATAGTGATATAGCGATTTTTCAGTCATATAATTTTTCTCAGTGAATTGCATTTTTTAAGTTTTATACATTTTGATATTTTACATATTATGTAATAAACAGAAATTAAGTGTGTAGTTAAATTCAGATTAATTGTTTGTGATAGCATCTGGAAGTGGTTTTTCTGGCAATTTAATTTCTCATGAAAAAAATCTGTGTAAAAAAAAAATCTTTTTTTCAAAAAGAAACAATAAATATCTCAACTCTTTCGTATATAAGCTATGTATTTCTGCGCAGCTAATTTTTAATCATAACAATGTTCAAAATATCTTCTTGAGGGTTATGAGTAATATCTTTAAGTCTTATTTAATGAAATATCACTCCAGTCATTTTTTTTATGGCTACGGTGGTTTGGTTGCTTAAGGCATCGATCTGAAAGTAGTGAGTTCGAGGCCTGGCTTAAGGCGACTGAGGCACTTTAAGACTGGGTGTGGTCGCAATGTCCTCCATTTGAAATTATACCAACTCAGTGCTGGGTACAGGGAAGTATGCTGGTGCAACAACAACAACTCCAATAACTTTCTCCAACACTGTCTTCATTTGATCAATTAGATAAACATTTGATTTGAAGACTTAAGTTTTTCTCATCTAGCTAACTTTATAAATTATAATCTCATGATTGTATGATACACATTATTGTCTATAAAAAATTATAATTGTCTATAAAAATATATTGGCACATGTTTTAAAAAAGAATACAGTTTTAGATATATCACAAATGTTTAATCAATGAATATGGCTCACATTTGAATTTTTAACAACAGTTTTTATTTTATTTTTATAAACTTATTGAAAATCAACACTAATTGTGATAAACAGTGGGTGCTCTAAGATTAACAAAAGTTCAAATCAAAGTAACTCATAAGCCGTATATCTTTTTAAGCATTTCCAAACATGCCATGATACGTAGGCATTTTAAACACAATGAGTACCATTAATTTTTTGTGCTATTTATTTTAGAGAATATGTAATATTATATCACTTGCACTTTTATTTTGTTGCATCATGATATTTATGGAAATGCTTTGACAATACCAAGTCTACCTTATGTTATCATTTTCATAGCGGAATTAAGGAATATCTATATTTAATTCTTATTAAAATTATATTTGTAGTATTTTTTTGAATTTTAAAAATTAAAGCTGTTTGTAAAATATAAAAATTTTTCAAAGATATGAATTCCATCATAAGAAATACAATCAATACCTTAATATTTATTCACTAATAATGAAAATAATGCTACATTTTTGGAGGCAAAATTAGGAATTAAAGAAACATGATTATCTATATATCATATCTGGATTGAATGGTTATATTATTATCATGAAGACGTATACAAAAAAAATTTTTACTTTGATAAATAAGGAAAGTTTTATTTCTAAATTTACTATAATAGTTTCATTTAATAATACCAGATGGCGTTTTCAAATTCACATAGAAATTCATCCGCTGATCTAGTAATTAATAAATAAGCGATAAGAAACGTCGAAAGAGTTCAGCACATTTTTCATACATCCAAAAAAGCGATTCCTCGTATAATAAATGAATTTTTACATGCAAATCAATCTTTACATTTTTTGATGGAAGTATTAAGAGAAAATATTCCGGTACAAGAAAGAACTGAAAATAATTATATTATTTTATCAGCACGTAGTTTTTACACAATGAAGAGCTTTTGAATAGATGGTGCTGCAACCAATTCATCATCGCTACAAGTTTTAATGACTGCAAGTCACAAACACTTTCGCGTCATCACTGTGGGATTTAATGGTGTAAGTAGAATGTCTTATATCCAATGAAAAACCTTGGTGTAACGAAAACGTTTATTAATAACAAATAAGACAGACAATAACTAACATGCTTCACTTCGCGGTTGACAGCGAAAATTCTGGTTAAAGAGAAACTTTAACCAGAATTTTTAGGGTTGGTCAACATAAAAATATTTAGCATCATTTTTTAAATTTTTTTATAAAATATTAATAAATAATAATGAGTGTATGTTCATGTCCATAAATTAAGGAATTCAGAATCACACAGAAATTGAACTTTAAAATAAAAATTTCACCTGCAGAATTATCTCACACATCTTGAAGAATAATATGCAAATTACAAGAAACCACCAAATGGCGCCGATAGTATGCCATAAGGACGAGAGTGTAAAAGAGAGGTGTATAAGGAATGCTTGCGAAGAAGTAAAATTGTGCCCAATCGTTTAAGTGCTATAACAGCATAGCTATGGCACAAGGAAAGCATTTAGATTATGTTTTAAGCGGTAGAATTATCGGCCGCCTGAAATGTAAAGGTACATAGCTGGAAGTATTCGAGGAACTTGGAACCACCCAGAGTGTCATCTTCAGGCTTTGGCAACAGTTCCAAGATGATAGTAATGTGAGTAGACGTTACAGCATGTGTCGTCCAAGAGTTAAAATGCCGAATGAAGACCAGTATTTGACAATTACTACCTAAAGAAACATACTGAACACAGCATTAGACCTGACTCGTCAACTCTCATCACCTACCGGTATGACAATTTCAAAGCAAACTAGGTACAAGCGCTTAGGGCAATTTGGTCTATATACTCGTAGGTCTGTCAGATGTGTTCCACTTACTGCAACTCACTGGTTCCTGTGGTTGGCCAGGAGTAGACAGCATGCATTGTGGACACCGTAACAGTGGTCTTGTGTGATATTTTCCGACAAGTCCAGGTTTAGCTTTCAGTCTGATTCTCGTCCGGACTTTCATATGGAGAGGGCCAAGTCCCGTTACCACCATGAGAACACTACTGAATGACACCGTTACGGTGGTGCAGGATTGCTCATTTGGAGAGGAATTATTCTGGATTCCAAAACTAACCTGAATATTCTGAGTGTTACTATGCCAAGCCACATATTCTGGGATGTGATTCTGGAACAACATGCATGTTTGTTTTCGATGCCACGGGTGCAGAACTACTGTTTATACTACTATGAATGACAACACCCTTACAAATATTGTAGACGAATGCCTTCAATCGGAGGATATCACCCGTATGGATTGTCCAACATACCCACCGGACTTGAATTCAAAAGAGCATGTGTGGGACATGCTTGACCGACGAATTGAAGCCAGTCAACCCCCACTTATATGTCTAGCATAACTTCAGAGAGCATGACTTGATGAGTGGTGTAATATTCCCCAAGATCAGATCGATAATTTGATACTCAGCATGCGCCAAGACATTGTACGATTTGTATTGCATCATCTGGGGGGGAGCATATTATGTATTAACGATCATACCAACACTTTTATGTTGGTTCTTGTAAATAGATTCTTTTTGGAAATTTGCTCCAGGGAGTAAAAATCGCAATTTTTATTAATGATGTCAAACATATGGCATCTTTTTTTATATTTACCTTTTGTTTATTAAATAGAATTTACAGATAAGTCACATTTGTTTTGCTTCTGTCTCTTTCTTTGCCTGAACTTGCATCATCCTTAATTTATGGACACGAGTGTATATGATATTTTCTTTTTTATGAACAGTTTTCCATTAAATATCTTTTATGTAAGATGCATGATTTTTTTTTTTTTTTTTTTTTTTTAGTTTAAAACTTATACTTTTTAGCTTGGAGAAAATATCATTGAGTTAATTCTCGAGATAATCATTCCTTAAATGTCAAATTATTTTCCAAATTAAAATAATTTTAAATAAAGAAAACATACTTCTGCATTAAGGAATAAAGAACTTTCTAGTACCTGTCACTTTTGCAAATCGATAAATATTACATACGTGCATCCCATACCACTGAACAAGAATTTCTTCTATTCATCGAATAAGATTCTATGCAGTTTATTATTTTTAACTCTTCATCCAACAAGAATTTTAACATCTATGGGACTAAAGTCTTGACTTCGGATCATATCGTGACCGACTGAATAAGTTGGTATTGCTTTTCATCCAACATTGCATCACATGCAATTCCCCAACATTTCTTTTCCTGCACTTTTACCGATGTTCAATTATTTCTTTAAGGCATTTCTTTTTCTTCAGAAAAAGGTTTTCTCGTGTTTAATATTTTAAGTAGCTGCTCGTAAATAGAATCTGAGATCTTTTATAAGCCATGACTCCCATTTCCTTTCATACAATTTGAGATATCCATGAATATATTTATTTATAAGCATTTTAAGATTTGATAAGGTAAGCAACTGTTTTTTAAGTACACTCAAACCAATTTTTGTACGGTGGAGAAGGACCGTATAAAAAACACAAATTAAATGGCGCAAAATTTCTCGAGCATAGTTTTCGCAACACAATTAAAAATTGTTTTTTATACTATGAATAAGGACTACGTAAGAAAATATCATGTAGGAAATAACTTTAAATCCTTCGAAATAAATAGAACTTGATGTGTTTTTTCTTTTTTCAATGAAATCAAGACACGAGACTGGTGCATTCAGGATAGAAATACTCCACAAGGGCAAAACAAGAAAGCGAAGTCGATAAAAGTAAGGCAAATGTATTAAATGACACATGAATATCGTTATAAGAAAAATTATATATATCAATACTAAGCTAGGAATTTGAAAGCAATGAATATATAGTTTGTGTAATGCGGTAACCATATGTGGATAATGAAATTAGCACACCCAATATTTGTGTAATAAGAAGAGAAATAATTATGAAAAAAAAAAAGGACAAATCGCATTACATAATTTTTTGTTTATAATTTCGTCAATTATATTCTAATTTGATTGAAGTTTCCATATACAAGGGGGAAAAAAAAGAGTGTACAAAAAATGACTCGACATATAAAAACATTTTAAGTAACAGATTTAGTTTACTTTTCTTTCTTTTGAAGAATGGGATTTCTTAATTTTTCTTGAGTTTTTTTTTTTTCACAAATTTTATTTATCCACACCATATTGTTGTATTTCATAACTCTTTATAAGAAACGTTAACGTTTCTTGATAAGAAAAATTAAATTAGAAAATAATAAATTTTTTTATAGTATAATTGTTTTAAAATAAAAATTGTTTTGCATTCCGAAGATTATCCCGTTTTCATAGGATAAAATCCATTTCCTTATTTTTGAATGAATAGTTTCGCTAGATATTAATATAGTTTTAAAAAATGACTTGGAAATTTCAGAATTTGATCATTTAATTTCTTCGCTTCGATGAACAATGTTTTTTAAAACAATTGTGAATGTAATAATACATGATAAAATAGCTTCAATAACAGAAAAAGTATAGAAATATATGTTCTAATGTGCAATTGATTTCTTTTATGCATCAATGAAGCAAATGTTTATTGACGAAGAAGCTTAAATAATTTTCAATTTATTGGGACATAATTAAATAAGTAATGATTCCACAGAGGAGTACGGAAAATCAGCTTAAAAATATGACAAAAGATTTGTTGTTTTCATAATTTACGATGCAAACTTCTGCATGTGAAAGATCTAATTGTACAATAGAAATAATTGCAACTGATATGTAACCATAAGATACGAGAGCAAAATCTTCGTGTTAATTCAGATGCAAAGTGGAAATAATTTACTTTCTTATTTTTAGCTAAACATCAGGGATGATGAAATTTGTGATTTCTTCAGGTCTAGTAATACTAAGGGAGCTTAAAAATAAATCTTGAGGTTTGTACTGTAAGCTACCCAATTCGTTTATTGTTACAACTACAAAAATCCTCTTTTTTGTTTCCCCGAATTCGTCTGTATTGCTTTCAGAAAATCGCCAACTTCTTTTGCCAACAATTGCCAACTTACCCACAATTGCCAACTTTGTTTACTCAAATCGCCAACTTTGCCAAAATAGGAAAAAAGCAAAAATTTTAGATAATTTTTAACATTTAATCTGTCGTATCACATATAACCATAGATTTGTCATGCCAAATATATTTTAGTTCAAAATACTTTCAGGTTCAGCATTAGCGTAAATCACTCGTTAGCTGATACAAGTTTTGTTTTATTTTTAAGCAACTAAAAATAAAGTCACCACTAAAGTTTAAAAAATCAAAAAATTCTCACAACAGCTAATTTAATAAGCAATTAATCCCCAATCAAATAGACGGCTTCTTGATTACAAGATATCTATGCAGCACTTGGTTGTCGCAAATATTTTCTTTTCAATTAAGAAAGCTTATCTGAGTGTTGCCATCTCAAATTCGCGGAATACCGTTCATAAGCACGTGACATTTCTTACAACATATTTCTTAAAGAAAATAAGAAATGAGGGTGTCGGGTTGGGGATATGGAAGAGGGGAAGAGATAAAAGTCTCTGTCGGGGTCACGACTCGTAGCTCGACATGTAAGCCGATATCCTAGAAGAAGGATGCCAAACGCGCCTCTTTGTCGGACGCGGGTCAGGGAGTTTTGCGCAAGGAGGAAAGGATTCTTCATTTGGCGATTTATGGCTCTTTGAAATTTTAAATCTGTCATTTTCAAAAATATGTAAGTGTAGAGGTCTTAAGTTCATAGCTTTCACTCTTTTGTAAGAGTGAAAAATTATCTTGAGCACTTAGGTGCTTAAGTTTCTGAAATCGCGCTTGAGAAGTCACACTTGCAACAAGTGGTTGTAGGTTTTGTATTAATATTTCTGCGAATATGTTAATTTTGCTGGGATTTTTTAGTGAGTAAAAATGTAAGTAATAAAAAAAATCATAAAAGCAAAAATTTCTAAAAAAAAAAAAAAAATGAAATAACAACTGAAAACTACTCATTTTCTTGTAAACAATCTTTTGTAATTGATTAATTTTATTTCTTGAAAACTCTACTCTGATTTAGTCATATATTTATAGCTACATACTTCTTTTTTATTGGTATCCTTACTGGGGCCGTGGTAGCCTAGTGGTTAGGGCATCAGCCTTCAATCCAGCAGGGCGGACTTCGATTCCCAATGACGCCAAAGACCCACCGAGTACATGCGATATACATGCTCGTTAAATCTGTGGAATCGAAAGTCCTGGGGTCGGCCGTTGATCAATTACTATAGGTGCAATGGTCTGGAGAAAATTTCCTCCCCCTTCAGATCCATGTCAAAATTGAGGGAGTGGTTCCTCTGGTGGTGCCATCTATTGGAGGATTCAAAAAGAGCAAAGACGTGCTTTCACTTTCGTTGTGCTCTGATTAAAAGGAAAGACTCTCCCTATTGACTTAAATTGGCAGTGCCAAGGCTTAGCGAACTTGGCTTGTCCGAGTGTCATAAGTAACAACAACGAATAGACTATTTCACATATGCATCGCTTCTTAAGTTTTTATTAAATTACTTTTCTATTTTAAAAAGTTAGGTCAAACACAACTTTGTCAAGTGGCAATTTACTTTTTAATTTCAGATTAACAGCTATAAAGTTGAATATTAACTTGAAAAATTATAAAATCTTAGATAACTTTAACTTATTTAAATCCTATTATGATAGTTAAAATCTTATCAAAAAGTTCTGTTATAAGCAATTGTATTTTTTCAAAATTTTTATGCTGCTATTGTATAATGCCCGGCTACTAAGACCTTTATGCACATCGCGAGGCGGAAGTAATGATACCGTATTTAGTAGGACACTTATTGGGTGAACCGTCGTAGTCTTGAAAAACGGTCTTCATTTTTTCAAAGGGAGGTGCCAAGCCATCTAGAGGTATCATTTCACATGAAGGACATTGCAAACACGACATATTTAACTTGCTGCGATGTTTTCACAAACCTGTAGTTTCCAGGATCGTTCAGTAACACAAAATATCTTCATTTTGAACGACACATTTATTTCACATTAATATATATAACATTAATTTTAGCACAAGCATAAATTTAGACGTTTCTTTCTACATTATTCAAAACACATGTATTTTCCATTGCCCGGAATTGAGACTTCTGCTTCCACTCGTATTCACAACCCCACCGTTCCTCTCGCTCCGACTACATGTGTCTCCTCCATCGGCAAAAATCGAAATCTATAGTTCTCGTTTCTGTTAAGTGCTTGATTTTCACACTTGCCCCAACAGCTTTAAGTGCATAGGACGGATATTTGATTGGACCGTGATTCGAACTCATTGCTTTCCGATTTCGATAACGAAACGATATATTTTCACTCAACCACGGACAAAATTGTCTGTTTATTACATTTCTTTGGCAACTGTGATATAGATATTCTAATTGAGTGTATGTGCTCTTTATTTGTAAAATTTAGTCACTGCAATAAAGCTTCAATTATCCACAATGTCTAAATTTTTCTTTAAAAAAAGAAATTTTTCAAAGCTGTAAAAAAAATGATGAATGTATTGAATTTATAAGAATTTACTGGAATTTATAAAATGGAATCGTTTTATTGTTAATAAAGTAATTTGTGTTGGTTTGTCAAATTTTTTTTCCAATTTTGTGGGTTATCAAAAAACTCATTTGATCTGCTAAGCTAATAAATTAATCAAGTATTTATTTTATTAAAAATAGACATGAATTTTGTTTTAAATGTTTCTGGTAAAAAATTAATTATTAATTTAAGTTGAATTCTAAATTACAGATTATAAAAATAAAGGACATGTGTATATATATTATTAGTTATTTTTTTTATATAAATTAAAGAAGATTTTTCTTAAAATCATTAATATGATAAAAATATCAGAGAGAGTATTGCGTTGCCTCATTCTCATTTATGATACTTTATAGGAAAATATAGTACTGCTTTCAAAATGTGTGTATGGCCATCTCGATCAACAGACTTTAATCCGTTTACAATTTTTAAAAGTATTTAAAAAATTTATTAAACTGTGGCAATTCAAACTCATTACAAGGATGACCGTGTACAATTCATATATTAGATTGAACAGTTCAAGCTACTTGTTTTTGCTTTCACTTGGGTTGGAATGTGTTGCATTATTATTTTAGATTGTTGTTGAAAATGGTAACCATTGTGCAGAACATAAATTCTTGTAAGAAATGCGTTAGAATGATATAAATTGTTGAATTGAAAAGTTGTATAGTGAATAGAATTGAAAATCTACAATATTGCTAAAACTCTAATTTATTGATTAAATAAGAATTTCGGTAGTAACATCAGTTTTAAAGCGTTTTCGAGCATTCTCTGCGTGTTTACACACCAACAGGAATTTTCAACCTAATTCCACCATACGTATTTACATGCTGCAAAGGAGGAAACTCGGAAAACGCTTTAGCTCTTAAAAATGTAGACCAGGAAGCAATTTAGGTTAAATAGTTCTATGGAAATTATGATTGAATATGGAATATTCCACTTCAAAGAACTCGATCAAACCAGAAAAAAGTGGTATCTACGGATCTGCTTGTACTGAAACAGCGTATACACAATGCCCAACTCAACTTACATGTCGTTTGGGTGAAATTTATCAATGGGAATATTTGTTGTTTTCTAATGTTTCTTAAGAGAAACATTACTACATTACACACAAGGGGCATGTGTTTTCTTTCTTAATTGTTGTGTAAGAATAATGTCTTAATAAAAATAAAATGTTTAAGAAACTCTTTCAAATTTTAATTTATTGCTTTAAATTAAAATAAAAAAACAAAATTTTAGTGGACTTACTAAAATTATGGTTTTGATATATTTTCCAGAAATGCAATATATGTCCTTTTACATTAGCAAAAGAGATAAATACTGCATTTTAAACATTTTCTCTAAAAATGATAACTTAAAACATTTAAAGTTTGAAACTCTTTATAAATCAGTGATTCTCAACCTGTGTGGCGCGACCCCTTAGGGGGGGGCGTGAGCACAATAAAAGGCGGCGCAAACATATCCAAGAGAAAATATTACTTAAAAAATTTATTTACTGGTTGAAAGTCACATACACATACAAAACAAAATATATTTTGACATAATTTTTGTTAATCAACTTATTAAATTAAGACAGTTTATTAAATCAAAATTATTATTATTTTGCTTAATTTAGTGAATTTTATTAAGAAATTAATTAAAGCTTATTAAATTATAATAAGTTTAATAATTTTTTTGATTTATCTTGCAGAGCTTGGTTTTTCAAAGGAAAGTTTAATGTTAGAAATAGAAACCCTCAATTTTTTCCCCCATATTTAGAAAAAGATTCATATTTCGTCTTCAAAGAAGACACCACAGAAAATCCGAATTCGAAAAAGTAGGATGTTGAAAATGAAAATCGAAGGCAAAATGTATTACAGCAGAGAAAAATTATCATCTACTCTTGTTCAAAATTAAAAGAGGGATTCATTAGTCTTTTGGTTTCAATACTGGTGATCCCAAAATTTTAATATTCTTGAGATAATTTTCTTGATTTCATTTTCGGAGAAACGTTTGTCCATGTTCTTGTTGATGTTCTCTTAAGACCGCTTAAAAATGTGTATCCATGATTCTGAATAAATATTCTGCATGAATATTTAGTTCGGTGAATTGCAATTAACATAAAACATTCACAGTAAGATTGATTTGATTGTGATAAAAGAATCGACTGACAGGGACTGAAACTGACGTTATTGGAAAACTCCTACAAGAAAAAAAAATTGCTCATATCTGTGAATGCTCGAGACGACATCTTTTCGTTAATCCAGAATGTTCGAGACAAAACGGAATTTTTCTCGAAAACAGGAGACTAACATGATGAACACCAGAGCAGATTCCGGCGCAAAAATGGCACTGGATTCTTGTTTTATCAATGCTGAAACTTTGTGTCGCCAAATGTATTTTAAAAAAAAAAGTATTCTTGGTACTTTGTAAGGTTTAAAATTAAGCTCGTAGTGTAGAGTTAGCTCCAAAATACTCAAAATACATTATTATTGTATACATTTCACTGTACACGGAGAGAGGGACGTGATTAAAATTATGATTGGAAATTAGGGTGCGAATAATGAAAGGCTGAGAAATGCTTCCTTAGAAGTTGCTAACATAAAGAAAAATCCTGAGGAATTCTTCACATCAAAACTTTCGTTAGAAGAAACTAATCAATAAAAAGAATGTTAGATTTTGAAGGAAGGCTTGGTAAAATTATTGTAATATTTCTTACTGTAAAAAATGTTGTTAGTAGTTTTGAAAATAAGATTTTTTGTAGAAGGAGCTCGGTATAATCAAATCTTCCATATGTTATAATAATTTTGTAAAAAAGTTTCCACATTTTAATGGCAACATGTGATAAACAAATCATAAAAGAAATGGGGAAATAGTAAAGACTGAATTTTATAATGAAATATTTCAAAGCTAAAATTTCACATGGTAAAAAAAATAAAATAAATTAATAAAAATAAATAAATAAATAAAAAATAAAAAGTAGTTTGTTTTCGTTTTGCATTTTGGGAATCGAAGCTCTAACAATCAGAAGCTGTTGTAATAAGGGAATAAGGGTCCGCGACGTAACTGTCTTCCGCGGAAACTTTCGCACCGGAAATCCGGAACACATCTAAATGCAAAATTCTGCAAACATGGGGATCATTGTGACTCGGCAGTAAGATAGCGCCTTTCGAGGGATAAATTTCTATGTTCGATACCAGCAACTGATAAGAGATAGATGTTGAGGTGGTACTTTTTCCATACACACATTTGTCGGGGTTGGTTCTGCATGTCATCCCTTGCGACAAGTGAATACACTATCGGTATAAGTATGATATATACTCGCAAGAGATTTCTCGCCAAATCTACCTTCCTTTGTTTTGATTATAGTGTTTCCGTTTTTGCCTTTGGTGTTACCAGTTTGAGTTTTTGTTGATATTTTTGATTTTTTGTTGCAAGGTTTGATTTCCCCCCCCCCTCGTGTTTTGTGACATATATGCGGTTATTTTAAATGGTAATAGTGTTAGAATTGCTTGGCGATCAAAAAAAATTTCACAGAGGTCGCCAATTTGGGATATACCCTTCTAGTTTCACATTCTATGAAGAGCCTTCCAGGAAGACAATTAACTTGCTTGATATAAAATAGCTTATGACGGCTTTTGTCTATTAAGTTATTCACTACCCCTAGTCACAATTCCAGTGGACATAATACAAACGCAGGAAAACAACATATACGTTCAACTACTCAACATTGTTTGGGATTGAACCCAGAGCCTTCCGCTCCGGAAAGCAAATTCTAACACCAGACCATTGTGAGACCAAGTGCGATGCTTTGACGAAGTTATGCACTCAGATAAATATTCTGCCAAAAATACGTGATTTTTATAAATATCTGCATGTATAGTTTTTATACCAGTTAAAAATTAAGTTTTTAGAGGAAAAAAAAAATAAATAAAAATTTTAATGACAAAAATCCGGCACGTATTTAAAAATATATTTTGAAAATAGGAATTAATAAACTCCTTATCAAAAAAAAACTTTAAATAATAGTGTTGTTTAAGGCGCATCCTTCATTTTTATAAAAAAAAATATTATAATTTTCCTAAGTTGCTATTTTGATTAAAAAACTATTTGCTTATGCCATCGTTATTAACGAGGACATTACTTTTATAATGTCATCGTTCGACAAGTATGTTGGACAAAGTATGGAAAGGAAAGGACATCTAGTGAAGTGGTTAGCTCGCGATAAATGGACCGATATTCACCGACGGTATGGTGACAAGAGCGGAGTATGAAGATTTGTCAGAGCTAGAATTTGACTCTGAAGCAAGCGAACATTTTCAACATGACACACCATTACTGGTGCAGCAGAATTTTCCTCTTCTCCATAGAATTATTGACGTCTTCACGTAGCTTGAAGCCACACTTGTTAAGCGTTTGATTGCATAGGAAACAGATAAAGTGGTTCAAGACAGTCCAGATTTAAGTGATACTAATTATGGGGTTGGAACAAGGACTGAATTCGTAGGATGCTTTTTATGCTTTTGTTGTTGTTACTTATGACACTTGGACAAGCCAAGCTTGCTTTACCATCGACTATGCGAATATCAGTTTGAAGTGTGCATTTTTCTTTTAACTAGCCACGCGAAAGTGAAAGTACGACTTTACTCAAAGGCTCCTCCGATAGATGGTACCATCGGAGGACACACTACCTTTAATTTGATACTGATCTGGAAGAGGTGGATTTAGTTTTTTTTAATATTAGGATTCAGTTTTTTTTCATGAACTTATATTATATAGAAATTTTTTACAGATCACTACTTTTAAAAACACTAAATAAACTCAAGAATTCATTAAAAATTTATTTCAATTACAAAATTCAGTAAGAACTTGACTATAATTTTAATTATTGGTCCTATAACGAAAGTTTCATTATTGAAACTTAATAACTTAATACAACTGGAACTTAATAACTTATACAAAAATCTTAGAGTGTTTTTTTTTAATTTCAATTGATAATTAATTAAATTTTGTACTATTATACACACAATTGTGAAACTATAATTAATCACAGTCTTGTAATTTTTTAATATATTGTTCTTACAAGAACGTTACATTAAAATTGAAACTGTACTATATATTGGCCAAAACAATTACTATTTTATAATTAAATCAATGGATATTCAAGAATATCCATGCTCTATAGTACGGGGTAGCCAAACTCATTGATAGTTCGAGCCATTTTTTAAAATATTAAATTTTTCACGCCCCGCAATTAAATATGTATTTAAAAGATATGTAAAAAAGGTATTAAATTTTAAATTTTTTTTACAGAAATTATTTATTGAAAACATATAAATAAAAATACAAAATACGTGTATTGAATTTAAATAAAAATTAAAATATACATATATATATCTATATATATACATATAAATAAACTTTATTTATTTTACTATATATAAACTATATATTTATTTTACTTCGCTTGATAATTCTTTAAAATTTTGTTAATAATTGGTGGTAGCACTTTTTAATAATTCCTTAGGTTAGTTACTACTGATCCATGTGTTTGGATTTCACAAATTTTAAATTGCAAATAAAGTTATAATGAGTAAAATAATTCAGTAAAAACTTTGTTCCGAATATTGAAAGAATTCGATAAGCAGCCTTTTTTAATTCAGAATACTTCGATTCTAGTACAAATTCCCTATATCTAGTAATCGGCGTCGACTTAATAGTGGTGCCTGATATTCTTCCGTCTATATTAATTATAATTTTCCAGATTCTTTTTGGTTCATAGTTATATTGGCAATGAAACATTCACTTTGAATTATGTTCATTTCAGAGGGATTCAGAAAAAAAAAATCAAGAAATAATTTAGAATATTTCAAGTCTTGAAATCTATTTTGGAATTCCATCAATATTCCTTCTTCTATATTTTTTGTATATTTTTGGAGTTTTTCCTTTTTAATATTGGAAGAATTTTTTTTATTTCGAATAAAACGATTAAATGTTTTATTTTTAGTGTCCTTTTGCAAAAACTATTTAGTTTAAAAATTAAATATACACTGTGAGAAGTCAGATATTATTACGCCTTCTGTTGCCCCTGAAATTGTAAATTCAGTGTTTGCAAATGTTCCAGGACATCAGTCAAAAACATTAAATCTTATAACCACACCATATAACCATAATTTTTTTTAAAATAAACTCTCCCTTTCTGCGTTCTGGTGTTTTGTTCAAGCAAAATTCCAGGCAATAACAAAACGTCTAATTTTGAATAGTTTATTTCCTTTTCTTCTTAGAAATGCAATTCGTGGATCAAATAAATCTAGAAATCAAATGAATACATTGTAGCTAGATAACCCTCTAACAATGCAAAACAAATTGTCACATTTGAAGCTCTTCGTCCTTTAATTTTTCGAACAAGTTTTTCAATTGTCGATGATTTTTGCACTGGTGCGAATTTAATTTACAATGTGTAACAATACTTTCGCAACATCAGGATATTTGAAATATTTTGTAACGAGATGTTCTTGGTGAATTATGCTGTGAATCGGTGTGAATTGTGAAATCTGAGAATCAGCTCTTAAAAGCCCACTAAGACACTTTTTTTTCTTTTTTTTTTTACCATTAATTGCCGGAGTTCCATCAATGCTTATAAATTTATTGAGAGCACATCAAAAGTTTTCATTCTGGAATCTAGTGTATTCTTAATATCGATAACACGGGTTAATTCTTGGAGTGCTGCCAATTCTAATAATTATTCTTTATCAACGAAGTCATGTGAAACAAAATAAATGAAAGCTACCAATTGTGGAAGATCCGTGATATCTATCTATTCGTCAAGGGCTAAGTTGAATGCAATACTGTTCATCAACTCATTTTTTTAAATTCAGGAGATTTATAAATTGCAATTGTTCATCAATCGGTTGAGTGTTCGAGATGGAAATTTGCGAAACAACTTTGTGCAATTTTGCATAATTTGGATCTTAAACTTTAAGTACACCTTTTAAATTCTTTTTAAAATAAACTCTCTCTTTCTGCATTCTGGTGTTTTGCTCAAGCAAAATTCCAGGCAATAACAAAACTGGCTTCAGTCACATTGTTAACATCATTGCTAAGGAAAATCGAAATTGACACTGTTGTTTATTTAAATTTTATTTTGAAGAAACAAGTTTATCTGATCTTAATTTGGAATTTGGTGGATGGTGGATTAATAAACTGAGGATGATTGGTTTCATAATGTGGACGTAAATTGCTGGTTTTATAATTTTTGACCGTAAAATTACAAATAACACATAATACTTTTCCGTTACTGTCAATAAAAAAGAGATCCAGTCCTTATTAAAACTTCTGTTTCCTTGCATTTCTTCTTTTTTTACCTTCGTTCTGTATCGTCAAATTTTTTTAAAAAAAACTTTAAATAAATAAATAATTTTAGGAAAAACAAGTTTTGTGAGTTATTAAAACAATAACAACACTTGTTACTGCGATACAAATTATAAACTTACAAAAAATTCCAGGTTACAAATTATATCCTTAGGAAGAGTGATACAAATTATTTCCAGCAGGAGCACCATATCAACTGTCCGTTGCAATGAAAGTTCTCAAATTCAAAATCGGTCTGGAGTCGGTTGATTACGCTATTGTTTTTGTTCGTTCGCGCAGTGTTCGATGAGTCACTTTATTCTTAACTTGGGCTGAATTGAAATTTGTTACAATGTGGCACTTAGACTTTCATATTTACTGTCAGAAATTTAAAAGACATTTCGAAGCACATAGAGAATGATTATAATTTTTTTTTAAAATATAATAATCCAAAAAGTGAACTTGGGTATATTTATCGACAGCCACAAATAATCCTTCAAAGAGCCGCAGGTTGACCACCTCTGATCTAGTACAATCTGGTTCAAGTAAAATTCCACAATCTAGTTTTAAAGATTCACTTCTAAAACTAAGATATTAATACCACGATAATTTCAATTCACATTAAAATTAAAGATCTACTGTGATAGGTTTAAACGTTCTCTATTTTATAATTAAATCAAGGAATATTGAAGTATGTTCATGTTCTAGTACAATTTGGTTCACGTGGATTGCAATCTAATTTTAAGATGATTTACGTCCAAGATTACGATAATAAAACTACCACATTTCCTCAACATAACAATCAATGGATATTTTATGTCTTTTTTTACAAATTTAGCTTTTTTGTCTGTGAATGTCAGGTTAAAATCGATTATCTAAGAAATTTATCCTGAGCAACAATTTTATAAATTTACTCTTAACATCCAAATTGTGTTCATTCGTAGTTAATTTTGTTGCACTCTTGAAGAAAAAAAAAAAAAAAACCCATCTAAAGTGGTTATTATGAAACGTATTTCTATCACTAGAGGTAACTGCAATAAACAATTTTTACTTTTTGAAAAAAACGAAGAAAATTGATATTAAATCTTTTTGTAGAGTCATACTTTTTAAATAATCCATAAACTGAAGAATTAATGAAATAGGCGAAAATTAAGCTCAAGACTTCATGCTTTTCTATTAATAATGGATGAGAAACATACAGTATTTTTGTGTATTTTATTTCATATATTAATAAATGTTTAAGAAATGATGTTTTATTAAAGTTGTTTGATTCATTTTGTCACAAACGTCCACAGCATTAATTCAAGGAAATATTAGCTAAAAGGGAAAAAAATTTCAAAGCTGAAGACATCAAAAGGCTTAAATTTTAATTTAGTATGTTAGAAAAACAAAAACAGAAAGGCATTTTCCTTGGTAAATGATCTTTTTATATTTTTTTTATTTAAAATTTTATTGGCTGTTAAGTGATACATGTATGTGAGTGAGATTTTAAAAAGTTAAGTACGGAAGTAGATTTCTTTCGTTAAAGTCTATTTATGATAACGAATATGTAAACATCGTATAAAAATCCACTGTCAGCCTTTAGAATTTATTAATCGCGCAAAGGCAAAAAATAATCTTAAGGACTCTGTCATTTGCAATTAGAGATGTAATTCGAGCGCGATTTGGCGACGAAGTTGGCACCTTCCGCTACTTGTTGAATACAGTAACCCTTCCCGAAGATCATCCCGGCTCTGATGCTCCGGAAAAAGTTTTCGGAACGGAACATCGCGCAGAAATTGTCACGTGCTAGTGTTTTGAAAGAAACAGCCGAACTTTTTACTCCATAAAATTCTAATTATTGTTTGTTTTACGAAATTTATTTAAAAAGGAAATATATAGTTAAACATTTCCATCATTGAAATAATACCCTGAAAAATACCCTGAAATCTTATAATCAACTCAGAAGTTGATATCATTTAGAAAACTTAACGAAATTGCAAAAAAATATATATTTGCTTTTTTGGAAACGATAAATTAAGATTCAATGAATGTGAAATTACAATAGCAGCAAGTGAAAAATTAAATTATTTGATACGTACTCAGTTGAAAGTTTCAAAACTGGAATAGCAGAAATAGAATATTTTGGAAATTCATTTCCTGAAAAAGATCTCCAGAAAAAGAAATGTGACGAAAAATTGATTCATACTTATTATTGCGTTTAAACTTTCATGAATTGATCCATTGTATAATTAAGTACTTGTGAAAATGCTATCACTGGAATAAAATATTTTTCACAAAGTGGCATTTTTTTACTATCAGAAAATGAAATTTACTTTCTGTTCAAACACTTTCAAACTTCTTCATTTTCATTTAGTTCGTACTAGGACGTTGGGATTATTATGTGTGCTATTTCTTAATGCAAGTGTTCATGTTTTTGGATTTAATGTAGACATTAGGACAGCTACAGTACACGAAGGAGACAAAAATTCCATGTTTGGGTATGCCGTTTCACTACACAGAGATCGTGAGACCAGTTGGTAAGTAGCTTCAAATTATATGTATTTTTCAAAAAATATAAAAATATTATTTTTATTTTGATTATTAATCCAATGTTATCAATTGCCATTAAATTTAAAATAAATTAAATATTTATGTAAATGAATGAAAATTTTCATCATTGATTAAAAACAATTATATGTATATTTTAAGATTATTTGTAGTATATTTATACAATAAAGAGTTTAAAATGTCTGTCATTATATAATCATAAAATGCATACATGACCGAAAATTAAAGGCTACAATGGAAGAGAAAAAAACATATTCAGCTAAAATGGTTAAAAAAAGTAATAAATTCATAAACGACCCATATTCTTCCAAAATAATTTTGTCATAAAATAATTAATAAAATTCTTCGTATAGTCACGACATTTCTACGAAATATATTATTCATAATTTTTTAATATAATTTTTCAAGTACAAAATATTCAAAGATATATATTTTAACAGAAAAATTTGTTAAAATATAGTAGTTTAAAATTAATTGAGAAGAAATAACTTTGTTTTCAAAAATAATGTAATATAATTTATAATTTTTTTGGAAGATTTTAACTTTTATAAAATTTAAAAACACTAAAAAATTTTAATATTTTAAGATATGCACTTTTAATATAAATAAGTACATGCAAATTATTTATTGAAAATTATTTTCTATTCAGTACAGATAATTCATGTATCTGTAATCTCATATTGGGAACATTGATCTATAAATAGATGATATCATACTAATAAAGTGTATTTTCTTAAGATCTATATTAAATTATTTATAAAGTTAAATTGATAAGTATTTTAAATTTACAAATTAATTATTTTATTTACGAATTTTTTAAAGTTCTAGCTGTAAACAACAATAGTTTTAAATTAAATCTATAAAAATACAATACCTTTCTTTATATCATAATTATTAGAAATATGAAGTTATTAGCAAATTCAATCCGTTGGTACTGAAATTTTTTAATTCATTTTAGTTATTAATATAATTTTAACTGTGAGAATCACCGAAATTTATTTGTTTAAATTCAAAAAAAAAAAAAAAAAACTCTTTTTTAACTTTTCGTGAGATATTTTTTTGTGCCAAAATTCAAACATTCGATACTTACTTGGTTTTTTAATTAGCTGAAAAATTTTAGGGTTAAATTAGAACAAAAATTTTTACATTTCATAATATTTCTCACTTTTTAAGCAAACATTTACCATGTAGGAAGACCATTTTGTTTTATTATGAATGAGTTTTTTCAATTTATATGGAAAATTAAACAACATATTGTTGATTTTTTGTTGAAGATTTTGCTTAACAAACTCAATTTTCTTTTTTTTTTTTTTTTTTTTTTTTTTTTTACCCGTAATTTTCGATGACAACTAGATGTAAAAAAATAGGGTTGAAAGAGAGTGCTTATGCTCATAAAAAACAAGTTTAAAAATGTAAGGGAATAAAAAAAAGTTGATCATTTTTTATATATTTACATTTTTCTCATTGATGTCCAATCTGCTTCAAGAGGGTATCTTAATTTACTTGACCCCTCCTTTTTCGAGAGATAATAAAGTCCTGGTTCTTTCTCGATAAGATTTTTTCATAAGTCTTATCAGAACTTTGGGAACATTTTTGCACTCATGGCCTCGCCTTTAAATAAACATTCCAACGATGGGCGCCATCCAATTTCAGCAATCTAAGAAAAAGATATCAAGATAATTTGTTTCATCATTATTATCCTTAAAAAGTATTTATTTAGGAAAACCTTCACTCATGTGACTTATACTTGCTGAACTACATACTACGATAAGAATTTAAACGTCCATAATTAACGACATAGAGCAAGGAATAAGCTCTATGATTAACGACGCTGTATGTTAAAAGAATAATTTGTTTTAAAAATTTCATTCAAAATAGTTTGGGTGTTTAAATTTGAGTGATGAAACAATATTAAGCAATATAATTTAAATGAACATTTCAATGAAGGTTACTTTCTTATTTCTGCAGTACAAAGACAAATACGAGGAATATTTTCAATCATTGTTTTTTTCTAAATATATTTAGGGAAATTTTTCCCTGTGTGTCTAATCATTGCTATTCTACACAATACGAGAGTGATTTACAAGTTAATTATAAGCAACATTGAATATGCTAAATAGTAATTAAGTATAATTTTCTCAGATTTTATAACTGTATACATAATTTAACAATCCAGAAATTAATATTTTTATAAATTTTAAAGCTTATTTAATGTTTTTGTTTAAATGAACATTTCAACAAAGATCATCATTCAATTTCATCAATATGAAGAAAAAAATACCATTACTAGAAGATAATTTTTTATTCCTTCTTTTTTAATAAATTTTTCTATAAATGCATATAGAAAATTTTCTTTTATATAAATAATGATTGGAATAAGCACATAATATAGAGTATGAGAGGAATTTAAAAAATAATTATTAGCAACATTAAATATGTAAAAAATTAAAATTGACTTATTTTATTATTTTATCTCATATAATAATTAATCTAAGCGTATAGTTAACTTTTTTTTTTATAAAAAGGAACTACTACACACTAAAAATGAATGATGAATGAATTAAAATGAATTAAATTCATTTTTGGTGTGGCTTCCGGATGTTGTGGATTCATTAAGACTTTAATCAGCCTCAGAAATGCCACACTTTGTGCCATTTCTGAGGCTGATTAAAGTCAACACTCCCCCACCGAAGAAGCTGGCCATGTTGCTACTTCATTTCATTTTCTTTTTATTCTATGCTTCTTTTAAATTTTGAATTATATATTGAATATATGTACCTTCTGTTCACTATATTCCTAATTTTCACTTTATTATTCTTCATTTGGGCGTTTGATTAATTTTATAAAATATGCATAAATATATGACAAACAAACAAACACACACACACACACATACACACACACACACACACACACACACACATATATATATATATATATATATATATATATATATATATATATATATATATATATATATATATATATATATATACATACATACATACATACATACATACATACATACCAGGCAATAAATACAATACCAAAAAACATATATTACACTAAATCTAATCTGCTCAAAAATCCCGAAAACAACTACATTCACTTTAAATCTCTTTAAACATAATATATATATATATATATATATATATATATATATATATATATATATATATATATATATATATATATATATATAACTTTAATTTTTTAAATAAATATCTTTATGCTCCTTTCTTTTAATACAATTACTCATCGGGGGTCGAATATTTTTGGACATTTGTCCTTCGTGCTTGTCAGAAAAGAGTGTTTACTTTGCATAGCTGATCTTCCACCTGATGAAGACGTGGTCCCTAGGCTTTTCTCTTGTACTTTGTATTGTATATTTTCAGTGATTTTCACATTTTGTGTTATTAGTTTTATTGTTTCTCATGTTTTTATCTAATATATATATAATAGATATTCAAAATTAAATTTAGAATAAAAATGTTTACAATGTGGAAATAAAATCTAAATTGAAGATATTCCCCACTCAAATGAGAGATAAGAGTTTATGAATCAGCTGTTGGCTGCTTTTTGTGACCGGAAGTGCTGTCCGCCAAGAGGAAGAGCATAAAAATACACAGAAAAAGCAAGAAGATAACCGTTGGAGTTCGAATAGACTGCATTTATCTGGATAAGATGCCATTTTCGATCACCCCGCGTGAGCTCATTCGAAAACACTGCCTTCCTGGAAACCGGCGTCCAAATGAATGAAACCTTTGTTCATTCACAAGTTCGCGATGTAGCAGCCAACTGATTCCGAGCGCAACTGCTCTGAAATACAAGCACTGTTGAAACACAATAATGAGCAGCTTTTCAGCAGATTTGCTTGACAATGGGAGCGATCAAAAAGGAATTACGGGCTTTTACGATCCCGATCAAATGTATATTTATGAGAAAGATTTTATGTCTAAGATATAAATGTATTTATTCTTGAAAATTTTTTTATTCGATTTATTAAAATTTTTAAGTATTTCTTATTTTGATTCACAAAGTAAAAATCTGCAGGAATCATGATATATATTTGAAAAACAAAAGCCATATTTCAAATTTTTTAAACAATTTTTGAATATTTTTTAAGTATTGTTACAAAATCGAGGAAATCTACAATTTTTATCATGAATTAAATAATACGCAGATAAAAGGATATGTATACTATATTTAATATAACTAATATCCATTTATGACAAACATTGTATGTTATGCTTATATTCCAATGATAATTTTCTCATACATTTTCAGTTGAAGAATATTAGTATTTTAATATTAATACTAGTTGTTTGTCAATTAAATATATGTAATAAAATTGCGCAATATTCTTTATAAATTATACATCTGTGAAAGTGTTAAAAAATTTTGTTGCTAAGAATTAATTTAAATATTTGTAAGATAAATTGCTTGTTGAGACGAAATCACGATCCGGGGGATTCAGAAGAGCGATGTCCTGATAAAGCAAAAAGAGAAGCCAACATAACAAGATAAGCTCCATTATTTTAAAGAAAAGACAAATAAATGTTTCAATAAGAAAAATGATATATAGAAATAGAAAGCACTGGATGTATAAATCTAGTTTATATTCGGGTAGCAAATGCAATGTAATTGGCTGACGCTGTACTTAAGCAAATTGATGAAATGCATATTTAAAATCAAAAAATAATTCAATGATCAAACCATTTCATTTTTATTAATAAATAATCTCGACAATCATGCCTCAATTTCATTTAAATAATATATATATATATATATATATATATATATATATATATATATATATATATATATATGTATGTATGTATGTATATATGTGTGTGTATATATACAGTTGTGGCCAAAATTGTGGACATTTTTGGAAATATTTATGTTTTTGAACTTTGCATGCTTATAGAAGGCGTTACGTTTCACAAAATGCAAACTCGTATATATATCATTTTAAAGAGAATTTATTATTGAATTCATTACAAAGCACAAAATTCAATTATTTGCAATACAAAAAGTTAAACGGTAATAGTTATCGATGTATATTAGATAGTGATGATTGCAGTGAGTTATCAGTACTTAGTAGAGTACCCTTAATTCTGATTACAGCTTCTCATCGACGTTTCATTGAGCTTACAAGAGTTTTAAGCTCTTCTTTCGTTATTAAATGAAGCCAGGAAACAATTATAGCCTCAATTAGTTCTCTTTTATTTGATGGGCGCCTCATTCGGACAAGAGTTTTCAAACGGTGCCACAAATTTTCCATAGGATTGAAGTCAGAACTGTTTCCTGGCCATGACAACAATTTAATGTTCTTTGTACGAAACCACTCTTTCAATATTTTGGCTGTGCGGCAAGGAGCACAATCCTGCTGAAAAATAAATGAAGCATTGTTGGGAAAGAGGAGATCTCTTTCCCAACAATGCTTCGTGGTGATGGAATGATGATTCCATCACCACGAAACATTCGTACAATGATGGAGGGTAGAAGTTTTGGTTCTAGAATAGTGTCAATGTATTTTCTGGCATTCCCATCGATGACATGAAGACACCATCTGCTGACATGCATGATCAAATCATAACACTAACTGGGTTCTTCGCAGTTGCTTGAATGCAGTCAGGATGTAGCTCTTCTCCTATTCTATGTGTTACATATTTTCGCCCATCACTACTGAATAATAATAGCTTAGTTTCATAACTCCATATAAGTTTTGACTACTGATCATCTGTCCAATTAATGTATTCCTTTGCCCTCTGTAATGTTTTTTTTTTTTTTTTTTTTTTTTTTTTTTTTGTTGCTGAAAATTATGATAAGTTTTTTTTCGCGGAATTCTATCTCTCAGTCTGACATCTGTTAATCTTCTCATGATTGTTCTTGAATTGATAGAAACACCAGCATCATTCAGATCACTTCTGATGGCCACTGATGACATTTTTCTATCTTGGAGACATAGTCTTTTTACTCTTCTGTCATCAATAGATGTAGTGTACCTTTTTCGTCCTTTTCCTTCTTTGTTTTTTATTGAATTTGTCTCTTGATATCGTGAACAAAACTTTCAGACTCCAGATGTAGTCAGTGAACCTCCCACCTGCCTTGCAATTTCACCATAGAAAAGACCACTTTCTCGTAACACAATAATATTACTCTTTCTAGGTGTCCAATCTGCTCTTTTATTTGATGTCATTGCTTGACTAAATATTAAAAATTTTTACAAAAATTCCTACTTGTAATTGCAGTGTATAAGATACAAGCCCTCCTTTTACAGAACAAAGCAAAATAATGAATTGTTTCAAGTGTAAACATGATGTCAGCTTCTACTGGCAGTGATTAACATTTGTGATTGGTTCTCAGAACAAGAACAGTGATTGACCAGGAAAGCTAGTCATTACAAACCAGTTCATAACTGTGTTTTTTATTTATATTAAAGTACATATAACTTTTTAATATTGCAAATAATTGAATTTTGTGTTTTGTATTGAATTTAGTAATAAATTCTCTTTAAAATGATGTATACAAGTTTGCATTTTGCGAAACGTAATATTTTCTATAAGCATACAAAGTTCAAAAACATAAAAATTTCCAAAAGTGTCCACAACTTTGGCTACCACTATATATATATATATATATATATATTTGTTTATATAGTTTACTATACATGATGCAATGCAAACATGATATTCTGATATCTTTAGATTATTTTTCTGGCCTTGAATTTTCGCACCTTAAGATAACATTATAACTTTTCAGCTGCAAAGGAAAAAGAATATGGAGCTCTAAATCTCATTATCTACCGGATGGATGAAAGTTTATTTTTTCGTTGTCTCTCTGTTGAGGAAATATATAGATATATTTACAGAAATTAATTTTTATTCGTGAACCCTTTTCTCCCTTGACATCAGATCAATAACTATTGTGAAACAGTGTTATCGATGCTATCAAACTACATTTGAGCATTACTTCAACACGCTTACAATGTTTCTCCACTTTTTAAAAGCTGGTTTTTCTCTTACCAATGTTTGCTTCTACGAAGCATAATTATAATAAAATGGGTGTTTGCAAAATGTTTATTTAAATTTTTCTTTGTTATATTTCTCATCCATGGCATTTTTTTAAATGATCGCAAATTTAATCGAAACTCATTATAACTATTATGATATCAAATCATTGTAAAATGTCAAGCATTCTTTATATATATAATTTAATAAGATACAGAAATGTTTTCTGAATGCATTATATCCTTTTATATATTACGTTAAAGTTGAATTTAATAACTATATGAATTAAATCAAATATTTGTGAATATCATTTTGAAAACCCACAAAAATGAGTTTATCTATTTATTCTTTTTGCAACTTGCTTTGTTTAAGTTTAAATTACAATCTTTTTCTTCTCAATGATGCTTGTCATTAAATGTCTAGGAAAATTACACTCACGTAGTATAAAAGCACATTATTTAAAAATTATGCCCTTTAATGATTTTTTTACATTCTCATAAATTTGCGTTAGATTTGACTTCCAATTTTAATGAACTTGAGGCATAAATTAACTGTCCTTCATTTTAAATCTAATTTAATATATTTACTTCGTTCGAAAAGGTTGCCGAGCAGGCAGTCGAATGGTTAGCGCTATTGCCTTCCGTTCAACAGTTCGTGGGTTCGAATCCCATCTCTATCCAGGGTATTAAGTTATAAAAATCTATTTTAGAACTGTTTTATTGTTCTGAAGAGATTGAAAAGGCAATCAAATTTTGTAGTTGCTTGGAATCCATTTTAAACCGTAGACTTCGGTATAAATAACCTTCATTTGCAAAAGATGACCCATGAGCTACAAATAAAATAAAACAAAAATCATTAAAAAAGTTGACAATGAGTATAAACAATAATGAGAATCTGATTGAATTAATTATTGATGGCTTTTTATTTATTCAAAGAGTAGATGTTTATTTCGATTTGCAGAAAATATGGTTGCACAACTATTTTCAAGTATTTGAAAATGTGTTACTTGTGAGGAAGCATAAATAATACAACTTTATTTTTTCAAGTAAAAAATAATAACCTGGCAGTAGAAAAACAGAAATATAAGGCATAATATTTTAATTTAGTAAAAATAAGCTATAGAGTTTAATCTGTCAGATTGTATCATTAAAGTCAGTAGGTGGTTAAATTATTTTAATTAGCTTAAACTCGTAGCTATTAAGGGAGTGTAAATTATTATTGCAGTTACGAAGACATTATAGTTAGAGAAGATGAACGTCATTCTATTAATTATCTATCTAAATAAAATTTCTGATGAATTTTTGTTCTGAGTGGAATTGAGAACGTTGGCAGGTCATGGACTGAAACTTATTTCAAGTACTTTTACTTCTGGCAAATTTGAAGCATATGCTATGTTTTATATTAAAATTTTGATTGCGGCAACCATCAATGATGTTGGTTTGATATCACTGCAATACCTGGATGTTTACTATTACGGAGCATAGTTTGCTCTAAGAAGGGAGTTTTTTCACTTTCTGGTGTTAATAAAATAAAACAAAAATCATTAAAAAAGTTGACAATGAGTATAAACAATAATGAGAATCTGATTGAATTAATCTTTGATGGCAAGGATAACTGTGGATGTGAGGAGTCTCAGTTTTTTTTTAATAACTTTATAACTAAAAAGAATTTTGGAGTGTTACTCACCTTCTTAGATTCGTTCTTTCAATTTCATTTCGTAGTTCAAAATGCCTTTATGAGCAAAGCTGTGTAAATAATAAACACTATTTATTTTCCAAGCCATATTTTTTTTACCAAAGTAAGGTACCCTCGAAATTTCACCTTTCAGATATTCTATTTAGTATCATATTGCTTCTAAGCAAACTAAAATTTTAAATGTTACCTAAGAAAATGCTCCTTTGCAATTATTAATGGAATGAAACTCCAATTATTCCAATCAATTGTGATCGAACCCCATTCGGATAATCAAAAATTCGGTTACTTGAGTTTTTACGAAAAGAGGACCATTTTAATAATTTTATTGTTTGTTGAAAAAGTGGAGAAAGTTACACATATTTTAAAGAAAATAAATTATAATTAAATGAAAAGCAGCACTTACGTGATAAGGTACTTCTAAGTGTTGTACATTAAAGCTGTATGTATATATAGTGCTGTAAATGAAAATCAGTGCTTGTCCGAGTTGTTTCTTATCCCCTTGCAGAGCAAAGCTAAATCAGATCCATGAGCCCATGCACCCTGAAGAAGTCCATTACCAATAGGAGATCTTGAGCCAGGTCCTGCCTAGTGAGCTCTAGACAAGATGAATCTGGCTAAGGGAAGCCTGTGCAGAAGGACACTCAGTGCAAATTTTGAAGTGTTTATTACCACCAGCAAAAGTCATTGATGACAGATGACCACTAAGGAATCGGAATAATGCAGTTTGATCTTGTCTATAGCCACCTCGAATCAAGGAGCCACCAGGGCGCTTACTCTGATACCATGGTTGCACCGGTGGGACCATCCATGGATGGGGCAAAAGGCAGTTTTTATGGTCAAAGTCCTGGAGCACCGGAAGGAGAAGACTGACACAGCTTCGGAGTTCACAGTGTTTAGCTGGACACAGTGGAGTAGCCTTGGGTGGCATATCCAGGAGGATGCACTTCCGACGTACTTCACCCACTCGTCACAGGGAGGCAGTCTGTAGGACTATAGCGGGGGTCAGAATAAACTGTTTCACTGTTTTCAACTGTTTTTTTTTACCATCCTGTCTAGTGGTCATCATGCCTAACTGTGCATAGGGAAGTCTGGGGTTTCAATTCCGGTTTAGGCATGGATGTACTTTCCCTATCCCCTGTCTTTGTCCTTTTCTTGTATGAATAGGGTTGTGAATGGTTACTTTATTTATAAATGGCATGTGTGTACTGAAGAAGTCGGACCACACCAAATTGCCGTTCAGTTGGAAAAGTGAAGCAGAGCACCATATATTGCCAGCCTAGTTGGCACAAGACAACAACAACAACTGTTTTGGAGCAGCCTATTCACGCATTTGCGTGACAGTGAGAATTTGCATGTGGTTACATTCGTATAGACGTTCCATTTATTTCAAAGCAATTTAAAAGCCGGCAAATGCTTCACTAGCTGATGATCTCATATTCGTTTCAACTTGGACATTAATGCCACCATCTTTGATGCCTTCAATAAGTATAGCATCATTTTCAATTTGAAATCCAGAGTCTGGATCAAGATCCATTCTCCTATATATCAACATGAACTTTTGAATATTCAAGAATTTTTAAAAGAATGTTTCTGAATTCCCAAGTCGCACACACATACATCGCTCTCTCTCTTATTCTCATCTTCTATCTTCTTTTAACTTTCTTTCTTTCTTTGTTTTTTTTTGAATATTTTTTATTCTCTCTTTTTCTTTCTCTTCACTCTAATTAATTTTTCTCAAACAAATTTAGATAGGCAGAGAAGATAGAAATAAGTGTTTTGACAAACTTCTCTAGCTTAAAATACAGTAGAACTCCAATTATCAGTTGATAATTGGAGTTCTATTGTATGTTAAGCTAGAGCAGAGTTTCTCAAGAATCTTGTGTAAAATATATTTACTTATGTACCCTGCTGACAACAATAAGGCATTAATTTGTTTTAAAAAGAAGCGTCAGATTTTCTTCTAATAAATACATAACATCAAATTTCAAAATCATGAATTTAAGTTGCTCTTACCCTTAAACCATCCATCAAAAATTTCGGATTATTGCTGAAAATGCTTGTATGAAAGTTAAATTATTGCCATAAAAATTTTATTATTTTATAATCTGAATTTCTAATGTTGAAATAATAAGTTTTTAATATAGTATTCTCCTACATTAAATTAATGAATAAGTAAAGATATTGTTATTAATATGCAAAACAAAAATCAAACATATTTTTAGAAAGAGAGGAAATTTACTAATTTCATAATAAACTGAAATCATGTGTGAGAAGAAAAAGAATAAAACAAATTGAAACAATTTATGATAAAATTCTTTTTAATTTAAGCATAAAAATGTCATTTTAATTTTATTTGCTAAAAGAATACTAATCTTATCATTTATATATATGAACCTCGAAATACTTTTAAACAACTTTTATAAAAACATTTTAAATAACATATATATAATAACTAAGAAACTAAATTTTTTTGTAGTTTTTCTTAGTTAGTATAAGGTATGACATTATTTAACCTAGAGTTTGTTGCTGTTGTTCTCGTGTGCCAGCTAGGCTGGCAAATTGGGATGTGCTGCTCCACTTTTCCAACTGAACCATATTTTGTGTGGAGTCCGACTTCTTCAGTACATACATGCCATAGGGACCCGTTTATAGGGTAGGAAACCATTCACACCTCGTTCACACAAGGAAAGGACAGAGACAGGATAGACAGAGAAAGAAAGTACATTCATGGTTAAACCGGGATTCGAACCTAGGACCTCCTTATTCGTAGTCAGGCACGCTGACCACTAGAGAAGTTGGCCGGCATCCTGGAATTTAATTAGTCAATATAGAAATATCGTTTTGTTAAACAGAATCTCTCCAATGATTGCTTTAATTATTAAAGCAGATGCGTGGAAGATCTTCCTTTTATCAGTTTTATAAGAGTCGATTCTTGAGAAATGTTAGGCTTCTAATTTTTTTTTTAAATGTATATATTAGGCTAACTTTATAAGCAAGATGTTATGCATGTTTAAATGGCTGAAAACATTTTTTGGTTGTTAGCTATTTGATGACAAACTACTCTCATTTATTGTGTTCCTGAGCATTGTTTCCATTTATTACTGAAGAGTGATCAATCAGTTTTTGACATCAATTATATGAGCTAAAAAATCGGGTGCTTAAACTTAAATTTTACTCAAGGATCAAAAGGAGATTTTTTTAGAATTGACAAATTTTGTTTGATCAAAATTATTTTATAAATATTCATTAAAGTGTATTTATTTATTTCAATGAATATAATGTAAAATTAGTCAGGCTCCACCTTCAAAGATTGCGATTTGAAAATAAAATCGATTGATAAAGTGATCCTGGGGTCTTTATAATTATTTAATTTTATTTATAGACTCATATATCATCGTAAAAGAAAAATTTACTATGTTATGAATAAAATCAAACTTTTCATTGACAGGCAAATTTTCAAAGCTGATGAATATATATAAGATTCAAACTTTGCTCTCTACTTTATATAAGTAGCAATATTTTTTTTAATAATTTCAAGCTGTCTTATTAATCTTATTTGATAATTTTTTTACTTTAACTTCGATTCTCTGAACTAAATTTTTTTATCCTAGTATATCAAAATGGTTGTTGTTATTAATGACATTTGGACAAACCAAGATTGCTATTCCTTTGCTATGCGAATTTAAATCAATTGGGAGCGTCTTTCGTTTTAATCAAAGCACCATAAAGGTGAAAGTACGACTTTTGCTGTTAAATTCCCCTTATAGATGGCAGCTCCAGAGTATCTGGTCCTTTAATTTTGGCATTGATCTGAAGGAGTAAATTTCTCCAGACCATTACACCCGTGGTAACTGCTCAGCGACCGACGACAGGACTTTCGATTCCATAGATTAAAGGAGGACGTATATCGCACGTACTTGGTGGGTCTTTGGCGACACTGGGAATCGAGCCCCACCCTTCCAATTGGAAGGCCGGTACCTTAACCACTAGGCTACCACGGCCCCATTTCAAAATGGGAGAATATGATAATTTTATCACTGCCCATTTTACGTTATTTATATTAATCTGAAGCATTGATTAGACAATTTACTTGAAACATCCAACATTATGATTTTATCACCACAAATGAAATTACGATATCATGGTGACGTCTTTTTGTTTTACGAGTGCAAGATTTGAGATAAACTCTGCTGGTACTTATGAGTGATATAAAAATACCAAGTTGTATTTTAGAACAATAATTTTTATTTGGTTAAAATTAAATGTTTGGATTCATCAAAGCGATTATTATTTAATAAATAAATCGCAAATTAATTGTGGAAGTAATTTTCAATTACGATCGAATAGAAGAATATTGCAATTAGATATTTTCTTGGGAGAATCATTCCAAATAAAAATATTTATTGATCTGTAGTAACATGAAACATTTAATTTCACGTACTTGAATAAATACTTCAATGATCCAGCAATAAAACTGTTAAATAAATATTAATGCAATTATAATAAGTAATGCTATCTGAACTCAAACCTTTTTAACAGTTTTGTTAACTGTTTTTACTGAATTTGTGTGAAAAAAAACTATAAAATTAAATTTAAAATCACAAACATAATAGCTATTCCCTCCAGAATATAATAAATATTAATATTTTTGAACCCAAAATAGCTGATTGAAAACACCATTTGTTTTTTCAGTTATTCATAGACGAAAGAAGACACGAAATAAACACGAAAAAAAGTGACATCCACACGTATGCGTCATCTAGCTTATTCAGGAGGCTGAATGAAAACATAACTTATCGTCTGTTGTCACAGTTTATCGTTCCTGCAATTTAAAGAATATATGGGCGACTTTTCCCTCTTTAGCCAACGATTTTATCGCACCCTTTTATTTTTAACTTACTCATTAAGTCTACAGTTCTTATCGTTTATGAAGAGAAAATGCTTTTAAATGTGTGTTTCTTTTTCAGAAATAATTTAAACTAAGTCTTAACGTATTGAAGAAAAATAGATTTTAAATAACTAAAGCGCAAATTTTGATACATAACTCTTTCTTTGTAAAAATGATTTCCGTTTACTCTAATTTCAAATAAATAGGAAAAGCTCGTGATGCTTTTAAGAAACACAAATATTGGAGTAATATTTTCATTTACAAAATATTATTAGAAATCAGAAAGACTTTTTAATAATATTAGATGGAAAATGAAGAGTCAGTTCAATGTAAATGGATCTCATTCTTTGGATAGTAGTTCTCAAAGAAAGATTTTGATAAAAAGAAATAATAATAATTCAACGTGCACCACAATTTTCTAAATATAGATTTATAACTAACATTTTACCTTGTTGTTTTAAAAGATTATTTTTTTTATACGAACTCTTTTGATAAATGAAAACAATTCAAAACCTTAAAAGGAATGGTAGTAAAAGTAGTTTTTTTTTATTGTTTTATGTGTAAGGCCTTTTATTTTAGAGATCTAACTTTCTGTAGTCAGAAACTTAATCACAATATCATTTATGGTAACTTCAATTAAATACGACTCACTATGAAATATTAATATGATTTATTTATTTGTTGAATTGGCTATCATTTATCTAATGTATTTGTTGCAGAGCTAAAACAAGCCCTTAGCAGATGTCAAAGCAATCGCTTTAGATATATGTTAAGATATTACCAAGATACCCAATATCATTCATATATATATTCAATTTCGTTTTGAACCATTATCAAGAAATGAAAAGATATTTAAGCAGACTTTTTTTCTTTCATCCTTTAACATTAACGGAATATAATTAATTAACTCCAATGCAGCGCATTTAAAATTAGTTTAACATCTATAGAGTGCAATTAGTTAACTCGTAAAAATTATGATAATAGTACAGACTATTGCTGAAACTTGCTAACTATAATTCTTTTACCAACCATACTACTTTTGGGTTTATATTTAAGTCTAAAATAATGTCCTTTATACCTCATTGTTATAATTAAGAAAAAAATTAACTTTTAATAGAAAATCATAATTAACAAAGATTCGATTGAGTTTCACAGTATTTAAATAATAATTACACTTTTATTGCTATTAAAAATTTTATTTTGTCGAAAAATAATATTGAAATATCAATAATTTCGAATTTAAGAGCGACTTTTTAAAGTAGAGAATATTATAAAACAGTGCAAATAATTTTACAAATAACTTCAAATTTTAAATAAATAAATTATTCACTTTTCTGAATTAATTCAGTTATATAATCAAACTGAAAACTGCTATGATTACTGAAGAATATTTAATGTATCTTCTGACTTTAAATCGGAAGAATATTTTCTTTCTCTAGAAAGTTGAAAAATATTTAGAATCTTTCTTTTAACTAAGTTCTCTAGAAAACATAATTGATGCAATATATAAATGTCATTCCTTTAAATAAACTTTATAGATTATTATTGTGTGTACACAAAAGAAACCACATAAACATACATGAGCGAGAATATTTCTATTAATCTAATTAATGGAATAGTTATAATATATCGAATTCGGTAAAAGACTTCCAATAGTTAGCTTGCCAACCAAAGCGGTATTATTTCACCAGAAGGAATTTGCGACCAAGACACATTTAAAATGCCCAAGCCACCTTATGCCGTGGGTTCAAACTGATGACCTTCCAATCGGCACCTTAACCAACCAGGCCACCGTTTCTCTAAAATAAATGCAATGATATTCCAGTTTATAAGATTTAAAGGTATTTCTCAAAATCCCCAAGAAGATAATTTGAACATAGTTAGGATTTAAAATTAGCTTCGCCGATGAAGTCTTGAAACTAGTTTAGATATAACTTTAATCACACCTTAATTTCTGTTTCATTTGTGATTTGAGGGATTCAGTTATTTTTTTTTTACTTTGTAATGTATACAAAACAATGACATCTATAATTAATATAAATAACAACTGCTATAAATTTCACATTTTATTTATATTCATATGAAAAAAAAATAGTTATTGCTAATCCTATATCATTGTTGTTGACTATGTCATTGATCACTTAACCTTCCGTTACTTCAATTTATGGATCAAAATCTCTACAAAAAATTTCGTTTTTCATATTTTGGCCTATCATCCTAAGAGTCACGTGGAGGATATTGCGACCATGATAGATTGAACGTGCCCCAGCCATCTTTAGCGAACACGACGAATGTTCGGTTAAGCTGGGATTTGAACTCACTACTTTACGATAATGAAAACAACACCCTATCCAACCAGGCCATCGTGGCATTAACTTGTCGTAAGAAATAAAACTAGAAAATCTTCTCAGCAGCCCCAACCCCCAGATATCTGTGCCTAAAGAAGGCAGAATCGCAACATCTTTCTTCCGAGGACGTCGTTTTCACTATCGGAAGGTAGTGAGTTTGAATCCCTGCTTAACCGACATCCGTCGTGTTCGTTGACAATGGCTGGGTTACGTTAAATATGTCTAAGTCGCAATGTCCTCCAAGTGAAATGATACCTCTAGGGTTGGCAGGCCAAGTATTGGAGGTCTTCTGCCTTGTCATTTGAGGAAACTAAATCATTGAAGCAATCAATTAGCTATTGTTTCATGGCAAAAAAGTGAATCATTTGAGGACACTAAATCATTGAAGTAATCAATTAGCTATTGTTTTATGGCAAAAAAGTTTTTATGAGTATTTTAACTCATGAAACTATTGTGAATCGAATGATACCCACCCATTAATATTTCTCGGCAATCTTGCGGGACCATGAGAAACTTTCTTATAATGCCCTCTAAGATAGTAAAAAAAATTTTTTCTCAACATTATTACATGTCCTTTCTAAATATTTTTCATTGTTCCTTTGAAATCCTGAGATGGAAAATTCGACCGCTTCCCACAGTATTTTTCTAACTAATTTGTGTTATATATTTTCCGCCGTAAGGAGCTATGTCAAAGTTCAAGATTTAAAATTCAATAATTATCGAAAAACCGCCGTTTCTTTTCCGGGGTGCTTTCTTTTTTTTCTTTTTTCTTCTTTTTCTGCTTTTTTTCTGGAGGAAAGAATATAATAAAATAAAGTAGTCAAAAATAATATGTAGATAGTAAGGGCATTATTTACTTTATATGCAGTTTCCGATCTCTCTCTGTATATATATATATATATATATATATATATATATATATATATATATATATATATATATGTATATTTGGGATGGGGCAGAGAACCAAGCATCTTTGTGAACTAAACACTGGGGGTCTCACGTTAAGCAAGCTGACCACCTAACTGGGACATATGCTAGGCACCACAGGGTCCTAGTCAAGAAAACAGTTGCAGGCTGGAGAATATATGAAAGCAATATTGCTATTATTGATAAAAGAATAACATTGTTGAATCTAATATTATTAGAAAATTTTTAGTAAAAATTTAACATTCGACATATGTAACGTACGAATTATTAATTGTCTATGTAAATGTGAAAGTAAGATCAACTGGATCGCCAAGAAAAAGCACTGAATAAATTTTCGAAAGTTGAAGGGGGTATTTGATATCTCATGCTTAATTAATTTATCTCTTTCTTTATTACGTTTCAAATTATTCTGATAAAGAAATATAAAAAGTCAAATAATTTTTAAAAGCTTTATGTATGAAATTCCATTCCAAAATAATATGTATCCAGTCAAAGGCTTGTTACACTATTTTATGAAGAATAATTAATTAATATCTTTGGAATATCCAATCATGCATATGTTTTTAATTAAATCAAATATATTCATTAAAATATGTAACATATGAATGTTTAATTGTGGAATATAAGCATCAAAGTAACTACATTGAGGAGAATAATTTTTAAAATTAATGCAACAAAACTAGATATTTCAAAATATATTTTGCTGAAATTGCAAATATTTTTGATAATTTTACACCCAAAATTAATCTATATAATTTTATCAAATCAAAAATGGAAGTCTTTGTTTCATAAAACTCTTTTCTCAATTTGTTAAATTACGTTTCATTGAAAACAAAAATCATCATAAACAATATAAGACAAAACTCAAATATTATATATATGTATAATATGTATGTATATACATTTTTCATCGATAAAACAACAGTGCATCAATTCATTTTTTTAAAAAATATAAATGTAATGAAAGAAATTTCCATAATCACAAATCTGTCAATAAAAGATATCTGATACACGAAAGACACTTTTCTTGAAAGATTTAAAATTCAATCTTAAATTTCAGTCGGGAAAATAATTTTCTTCAGTACAGTGGCGCTTGTGCTTCTATTATTTTTATTTATTTATTTATTATTTTTGTTTCGGATTAATATAATAAACTTGAATCCCACATTCCAGAATATTTTTATTTCCAGTATTATAATGTAATTTTTTTTCAAATTAAATGCATTTAATTGAATTATAACTATTAAGGATCAATTATACATTGTATGAATAAAAATAATCTCTAAGCGCAGGGGAAGTTTTTCTTATAAAATTAAATATGATAACTTATGTAAATGTGTAAAGCCGAGCTGAATAGTTAGCGCTCTAGCCTTCGATTTAACAGTTCGTGAGTTCGAGTCCCACCTTGGGCATGGATGTTTGTAGTGGTTCGGAATCCACTTTAAATTGTACGCCCCGTCTATTTAGCCTTCTTGTGCAAAAAATGACAAACAAACCAAACCTAAATGAGTAAAGTTATTTTTATTAATTAAATTTTAATATTATTAGTTAAATGTTTGATATTCATTTTAATCTTGGAGCCTAAAAATTGCTAAAAAGAGCAAATTATGGTGGAAATAAATTTTTCCTGTCAGATAAAATGTGTTCGAAATAAATATTTTTGTCCTATTTGATATTTATTTCAGAAAGCTAATATTAATATATTTATAAACTTTTACGCGTAAATAAGTTTGTTTGCAAATTATTCGTAAGCAATAGAAGTTTATTAGAAGGGATGTATGTATGAATGAAGTATGTTCAAAATATCTGAATAAAATCATTAAAACTTAATACTAAAATTCATTAAGAAAACATAATTTTTCTTGTTACGTTATTTTTTGTGCTCTATATTTAAAGAATTAATGAGTAAGCATTACAAGTATTTAATGAAATAATTAATATTTTCATCATGCTGCTCAATCGTAGAGTAAAAATATTTCTAAAAATATATGAAGTTTCAATGAATATAATACCATAAATCAAGTAAATTTTGTATTCTCTTTAAGTTAGTTTTTTAAATTATGATTTGTGATTATTGGAAATAAAATTCACAATTCATGTTTCATACAAATAAAATTTTATGCCCAAAAGCTTTATTAGTCTGGAAAAAGACACTCATGATTTTACTCGTCATTTACATATATCATATTCAAGTATTTAAACATATTGAAAAAACATTTGTATAATTTTGCAGATTTATATTTGAGTTCAGTTTAAAACATTTAATTTTATTCTGTGAAAAACTGAAATTATTATTCGTTGTAATTCAAATGTAAAAATTAAAGACACCCTTAAACACGTGATGTTTATATTTGTCACCAGCCTTTTATAAGTTAAATGTCTAAAAATTTCTATTTATTTTGAGAAACAATGACTTATAAAAAATTTAAGTACTTTTTGAAAATGTGTTCCAGACTTCATGAAAATTATTATTAGTCTCTGAAATTTGCAAGAGAATTTAAAATCCCTAAAAAGAGTAACTTATAATTAAATTTTTAACATTTGAACTAAGAAATCTAAAAGCATAATTATGAAGAACAAATATCTTTCATGAAAACTGTAGCTATATTTTCCCTCCAAAACGATAATAAGAATTTTTCTAAAAATTACAAAGCGAAGCGTCCACTTTGAAATCATCATTGTAGTTTGCAGCTGAAAGAATGAAAAATAAAAACACCAAAGTCGACAATCTCAACAAAATCTCGATCCAGCTGCACGATTGTTCTACAGCTTGACCTTAAAGAAAAGGGCTTGTTTTCATTACGGTTTAAGGTTTCCTCTAGAGCACTCGAAAAAGGCATGAAGAATTGTGTTCCATCCATCCATCAGAGGGGGTTTCTGGAGTTAAAGATTGGTTGGGGGACACTGCTTTCAAGCTAGACTGGTCCCGCTGACGTTTCCACGTTTTTGAAGTATGGTCCTTTACGTCTGGAAGGGGATAAATAAGAATCATAAGAAGTTAGTAACAATGAATTGTTTCTTTTCTTTGAGAAAAGACAATTCAGCTTTTTTTAGTAGCAATGCGAGGTTCTCAAACAAATTTCATCTGTTCTGATGAAAACTTAACTCAAGTTCTTGTGTAAAACAAAAGTGAAATATATTTGTAGCGAAATAGTTTATATAACGTATAAAAATTTCAAGGCTATCATTATTTATACATCATTCTAATACTCATAAAAATTATTCCATAATGGAATATGTTAATATGATATGAATTTTATTTTATTTACATATATCTAGTCGATGACGATTCCAACTCAAAAATTCCATGTAATTATTACGCTAATGAAGAAATGGGAAATCTTTCATTATTTATTTACTTATTTTTCATGGTAAAGGGAAAGGAGTAGCTTCAATTGTTCCAAAGACCTGGGGCACCAATGGAAGAAGACTGACTTACTCCCGAGTGCCTGCTTACTTTAGCTGCACATAATGGAATGGCCTTCACGTCTAGGGTGACCGTACCAGGAGTAATAACTCCTGACGTTGTTGTTGTTATTTATTACACTTGGACAAGACAGGCTCACTATGCCTTGGCTATGCGAATTTAGTCTTTCGTTTTAATCAAAGCACCACGAAGATGAAAATACGTCTTTGCTCTTTAAATCCTCCGATAGATGGCACCACCAGAGGATTTACTCCTTCAAATTTGACATTGTACAAATTTGATTGACAGGGGGAGGACCATTGTATCCATTGTAACTGCTCAATGACCAACAACAGGACTTTCGATTTCACAGATTTAACGTGCACTCGGTGGGTCCTTGACGGCAATCGGAATCGAACCCCGCCCTTCCGTATGCAAGGCGGATGCCCTAACCACTAGGCTACCACGACCCACTCCTGACTTACATGACCCATTCCGTCCAGTAACACCCTCCAGCCACGATGAGGCAGCAAGCAGAACTTTGGAGTGGGCAAGCTCATTATATCGAGAAAACAGAAGACGGCTCTCTCACGCTGTCTGAGCGACCATATCATATCACTTACCTTTCACCAGGGCGAGAGGCTCTTTTCAGAGTGTCATTGGTGTGGGGCTGTTCAAGCTCCCCCCCCCCCCGATCATATTTTTATTTGTCTAAATTTTACAGTTTTTGAGCTTTTAAGGGATCCGATTTTATTTTTGGACCTTCAGGACATTTTTGGATGTGCAACTTAGTTACATCATCTGGGATTAGAAACAACAACTTATTTTTTGAGCATAAATTTTTAAGACTTCATTGCACTTTAAAGTACAACCTAAACTGGGTTTGTTCTGAATGATTTGGAATATTATATAGCTATAAATAAACATTTTTAATATATTGTGCTTGATACTACCTGAGTGCTCATAGATTTTTTTTATGAATTTTAATTTCCTTACAAGTGTTTATTATTACCAAAAAAAGAAATAAGGGGATACATTAAATGACAGTGTTAGCAATACTTGATGGAATTATTACAATTATTATTTTAAAATTGTGTTCCTTTCTAAGAATTGAATAAACGTTTTTTCTACATTATTTAAATACTTAAATTCTTTGAACTAAAATAAATCAAGTTTCTTTTCATTCATTTGTATGCAATCATGTTTGTTTCATAATTCATAATCAAATTGTTGTTGCAATAAGATTAATATATGTATCATAAATACTTTTTTAAATGAAATTCTGAATAATGGATTTTGTTTCCTCTAAAAAATTAATTGGAGCTTTTTGTTATTTCATTCAAATATAATGTCTTCTGGAAAAGAAAACTAAAATAAACGAGTTATCTTCTATATATTTCATTATGAATGTAATAAAATACAACGTTAATTATGGATTTCATCTTATATCATATGCATATTAACTTGATAAAATGTTGATACCAAAGGGAAAAATCATTTTAGTACATATTTAATAAAAATAATGCAACATTTTATAAGGTATTTACATATTAATAGAAATACTCTATAAAAAAGGAAAACTTTGAATTAGTCGATTCATTTGGTAAAATGAGCACTGTTGGCTGATTTTTGTTGCAATTCTATTATCTACAACGAAATAATCAATTTTTCTTTCAATTACTTTATGGTTAAGTTTTAAATAAATTAAACAAATACACTTCATTAATAAAATAATACTTTCTACTGAATCATTACACTCTTGTTAAAAATACCGAAGAAAATAAATGAGATAAGTTATATCGAAAACAAAAAAACTTTATTAGAAATACCCGAATTTGCTTTCAGTTTACGGTTATAAATATACTTACCTAATGACAAAATCAGAAAAAAAGTTATAATAAAATAAAATATTTCTTGGAATATTAAGGATCCAAGAAATAATTACGTTTTCCTTTAATATGTTTCAAGGTTACGTTAGGAAGCTTTTTTGACAAGGGAAACTTGATTATTTTCCTGTGCAAGTGTCGTTAGCAATCTCTTTTTAATCAAGCTTGATGTCGGTAAGCATTTTAAAGCTCTGGCCTGTCAAGTGTCCTTACGGTGAAAAAAACGTGAAAAGGATACTCTGTCCCTTATTATCCCTAATCTAGGTAAAGAGGGATTTTACGAGGGGAGAGGGAAGGAAGCCGGAAATCTGATAAACATCTGTTCTCTTTCTCGCTCCAGCCCAAGAGCTTTCATTACAAGACCAGGAACATCGGATCTTTCGGCAGGGACCAGCATTCCTCTTTTTTTACAGATCCTTCGGCATGTTACAAATTGGGGTAGTGAATACCGCCTCCCCCGAAACTATGTCAAGAACGAGTAAAAAAGCTGAGATCTTAAAAATCTGAAAAATACCATGCGTGGTATAGTCATGGCACAGAACTGTACAAAAAAAAAAAAAAAAAAAAAAAAAAAAAAAGCAAAGAAATAAGTTTATAAAAATTTAACATTAGTTGTACATTTTAATTATACATACAAATTTTGATCGTTTCTTCAATTTTTATCCACGACAGAAATTAAAAGCGATTTCAAGATTAAAATTATATCTAGTCAGTCCTTTAGTGTCGCCTCTAGGCTTACTATTTAAAGGCTAAATTAATATTTTAAATAATTTAAATGACAGATATTGATGAACTCATGTAAGCTTACGTTGATAAATGTACACACACACTCTCTCTCTACTCGAATCTGTTTGTTAATTGGTAGCCCGAAATATAGACACAGAAAATTGGAAACTCGAATCTTGATAACATTTCCCTTGATTCAACTGTTTCTCGAATACTTCATTAAAAATACAAGCTTCTTACTTTGCGAACTAATAGCCGTCAACATCGGATTGGAATCTATCATGAGTGAAACTAATTATAGTGATGTCTGGGTATTAACTGATAGACGTAGTTCAATTCAACATCTACAAAACTGGACCTTCTTGGGAGATTAAACAAGCCTTTCTATTCTACACAAGCTTAAAATTGTCTCCCTTCGGCATAATATCTATTTACAATGGATCCCGTCTCACGCGGATATTGAAGGCAATGAAATATCAGACACTTTAGCAAATGAGGGCACAGGTCATCCTTCTCCTTCTTCCGCACTTACCTACCTTGAACTCTTTTCCCTGAGAAAAGCCCAGTTTAAAACCAATTGGCAGGTACCTTTGACTCACCACTTCTACAAGGGTAGAAAGCAGGGACTTTCTCTGGCTCTTTCCTGTGATAGGAAATTTAGCATTGCCTTGCATGTATCACCTCTGGCAACCTGAAATGCCTCACTTTTGTAGCGGGTAATAAGACCTTCCCCCTCTGTCCTAAATGCTATGGACACCAAGTTTCGCCTGAGCATATCCTGAATTGTATGAATATACTATGGGGCATAATCTACACTTCTCCCCTCCATGTCATCGATTTCCTCTCATTCAAAGCATTCCTAGATTTAGTCTGACTCCGTCAGACCCTTGGAGATAAGCAACAACATAAGCAACATTCACAGTAACTATTTTTTATGTATATATATATATGTGTGTGTACACATTATATGTATATCCTCTGATAATAATATATATAAGTTCCATACATCAATTTGTATATAAGTAAATTATGTGCATTTATTTATGATTCATTTTTATCAATTATTAATTTTATCTATAATTATCATTAATTATTAATATGACTTAATTATAAAGTTGATAATAAACGATATCCATTATTTCCAGAGAATTCTTTAATTATTAAATAATTCTAATTTGCCTCTCAGGATAAGATATTCTGATATGAAATTCCCATACGGTGACAACTTGTGTGACTAAATTAAACACATTAATTCTTCGCTAAAACATAAATACATTGTTATAAGTCTGCTGCTGACCAAGCGGATCCAATCAGCTTACACCATTTAATTTTAGCCCTTTCTCCCTTCAATACATATTTATTAACATATTATATGAATATAAATTATAATATATAATGCTATAATGACGGGAAAATATTGTGATGTTTTAACCTTTTTAAAATTGCTGGCATCTCGTACCGCTTGGAAAAGGGAAATCATATTTACACCATCAGATCAAACTTTTTTCGTTCTTTAAAAAAATAACGATAATTACTACTTTTTCTTGATTTTTGGAAAAGTTTTAGCAGTAGCAGCGAATATGTGTGTAAGAATGTGTTTTTACTCTTTACACAATAAACCACCGAAAGAGTAAATGTATTCAGAAAAAGGGGATTAAAATAATCCGCATTTATAAATGCATACTGATTTCGGAATTGAAAAGAATCTTTTAAGCCTTTAATAATTCATTTGATAGTTGTCCAATGGGTCTATAATTGACACATTTTTTCCTGGTGCAACGCTATATTTTGAACAATGTAAAATGAATAATAAACCAATAATTTTTCCCAATTGAGTTTTTTTTTTATCTGAAAGCTATGTGGAAATTTTTCACTTTAAGATACACATTGTGTTACCGTTGAAATGTGAAGCTCATTATTTCACATGTAGAATAGCAAAGCAAGTCAGTTAAAATATAAAAAAATTATGGAGTTCTATGATTTCAATTAGTATTCTGTTTTTAATGGAATAGAATACCTATTTAATAATGATTATTTGGTCATGGAAGTATGAAATACATCACTCAAGAGTTTTTTGAACCAGTTCTTGGCACTTTTGATCGGTTTTGAACCACTTATAATCATGAGTGTATGTTTCATTCCGATATTTTTTAGACGTAGAATTTAGACGGTGTGTTTTGTTTAACTAATGTTAGCAATATGAGCAATAGTAAATGACAGATCAACTGTTTTCTTTAAATTATTTATCAATTAATCATATGCATTAACAATAAAATGTATTTTTCGAGATATTTTAGCCATTTCTTATCAATTAATTTATCAAAATACTTTGAACTTGTTTATTTTTCACTGTACCAGTACGTCATTAGTTATTACATAAAATAGCTAAGTAAAATATAAAAATGTTCATCTATTATGTACCTTAACTGACTTGTCTAGTTATTCCATAAAATGCCTAGTTATTCTGTGAAAAAACTGAATTATACTTCTTAACGGAAACTTATATGTATATATACATATTATTTGAAAAATCTTTTATATTTATTTTATCAAATTTCTATAATAATGCAAAATAAGGGGAAAATTTTGCTAAAAAAATTTAGTCTGAGCACTGTTTTAACGACGCATATTAATAGAAATTCTAAAAGATTTACTCTATATCTGTAGGATCATTTACACTTCTAGAAATCGTCTCTAATTAGAGCGTAGTAAACTGATCTTAAGGATAGTATAGTATTGCACAGTTTTCTAATTAATACCGGAATCTTGACTAATCAATTCTAACATCTAGTTCTTTCTTTTATTTTAACCAGAAAGGAAATTAAGGCAAAAAACAATTTATAGGAGTGCGAAGACGAAGAGAAAAGTTACGAGAAAAAAAAAATGACATTTCAGATTAGCCGAATGATGCATGGTACGAAGAAAGCAGCTCTATCTTCCTCGCATCTGAGTTCTAGAGTAGGGGACTTTAATGACTACAAGCTTCTCGGAATGATTTAAAGGGGACGAGAGAGTGACTGAAAGGTCTGCAAAAGAGTCCTTTTCTTCTTCAATGTGCTGAGGGGTTGAAAAGATTTACATTTTGCCTCGAAATACAAAATGACAAAATAAGTGTCCCAAGGAAATCGTTAAGCGCCAAAAACACATCTGTTAAGTTAAGAACCAGAAAAGTTATGGAACAAAATAAGAAATATTGAAAGATACTTCAGATTTTACTGTTTTTCTTGAAAGGCTGAAATTTACCTCAAAAACAGTAAAATCATTTTCCGTATAATTGGCTAAGAAGAGAGATCGAGTATATATATTTAAACTACAAAAAGGTCACCCAAATCTTCAAGATTTTCCAAGACGCTTGAAATGTCAATAGTGTTTGCAGTTAATCTTCCAATTTATGTGTACTTGGTTTACTCTGTGTATATTTATTTGCAATTTTTCCGAGTTTGTAATTTGATTTTGGATAATATGAATTTAACTTTTTTTTTTTTGGAAACTATAAATTTAAAATTTTATTTTGGGGCAATCATAAACTTGATATTTTAACTTGCCAATTAAGAATCCATTTATTATATTTGTTCTCGTATTATCCGCCATTTCAAAATTTTTTACTGTGGCCTCATTAAGATTTTAGTCTGAAGTCATTGCGGAAAAGCCGTACTTTGTGCCAATTCAGTCAACATATAGCCAAAGTACTAGATCCATCGGTTTATTAGTTTTAAATAGCCTTGTCTTTCTGGTCTTTTCACTTTATTGTTCTTTTTATATTTGTTAAATTTTTTCAAAAAAGAAACATCGATTACTTATATATATATATATAAGTAATCGATGTTTACTTATATATATATAGATAAAATCGTGTGTGACACTGATAGGTATCGATATTGCTTCTAGTACTACCTATATAAAAACATTTATTTTATATGCCCACCAAAATTTTTATCCAGATTTAAACAAAGAAAGTTTTACGGAATGGTATTTAAATGAGGATGCTGCTCTGGAAAATTTAAAATGAATATTGCTCAATAAATAATAAATGTATTTGAATGTTTCACTTCAAAATATTGGTTACAACATTTGAAATGAACCTAATATGAAATTAACACTGATTTAAATACATTGTGTGTAAAGTTGCTTAGGCCGAGAAGTACGTTTTGGAGCTCTGATCGCTTCAAGAAAGGAGGTATATGATAAATTTCCTCCTTTAGAAATCGTTCGCCTCGCGTGATTATTGGAGGAAAATAAAAGAATTTGATATCGGATTCCTCGTTCTTATTATACTTTTTTGATTTTTGAAAAGGTGTTGCTTTTAGCCCTCAATAGTGAATGTGTTTACTGTTATCTTAATAATCACATGTTAAAAATGTTTTGGTGTCTTGACTTCAATATTTCATAATGCTGCATTTGAAGAAAATTTCCAAGCAAATCATTTGATCTGTTTTTAATTTATCTATATGAAGAGCCTTATTTCGTGTTTCAAATCAATGATTTGATTAAAACTAAGTAAATAATAAATATTGTTATTTTACTAAATCACACATTTTTTTCATAAAAACTAATTTTAATGTGTTTCATTTGAAGTCACACACTGCAAAATTTGGGGTGTATTTAAAAACAATAAAAAATAAAATTTTTTTAATTTTTATCAGATATTTTCAAAAGAATCCAATATCACAGAAACATATCATTGATGGACGAAATTAAAATTCTACAATATCATTACTTTTAGCAGAAAAAACTTTTTAATTTTTATCTTAATTGAGTCGTTTTGTGTTACTAATTTATAGCTAAAGTGCCATCAATATACGCTTTATTAATTATACCACTTAAAATTCCAAAATATCTTCCAGAAAAATATCATGTTAGAGAAAAACAGGATTGAAAAACTTTTAGGTATTTCAAAATTTCAGATATGAATCAAAAAGAATTATTTAAGTACAAATAGGAAATCCCAATGAAGCAAATAATTTGCTGTGGAAAAATTATCTCGGTAACATTGCGTATTGTTACATTATGTTCAATTTTTTACAATCTAACTTCAGAATCTTTTACTGTATATATTTCCGTAAATATTTTATTCATATTTCTCAAAATTAACAATTTTTTGTCGTTAGTTATCGAACAGAGAACTACGGTTGTTGTAGGAGCATTTTAATAACTATTATATAAATTCACGTATGCTAATTCACAATGCTTCAAGAACAAAGTAATCTGTGGATTTTTCTCTCCTTTTAAAACTGTCATTTACGTATAACTATTAGAATAGAGAAAAAATTGACATAGCTTCATAATCTTCTTTCTTTTTGCATTCCCAGCTTGCAATTATTTTCTAAAAATGACCTTATTTGCAATTCTTTTTAATTTTTTAATGAAGTTATCTAAAGAAGATTTTTAAGCCAAATCAACGATAGTGTTTTTGACTTTCTCAATAATGACTTGATAAAAAACGCTGCGGAAATTGGATGGAAAGAGATCCAATACCTAATAACTTTATAGTCAAAGAATTTTTTCAAATGTTATACATCTTACTAGATTTGTTTTTAACTCATCTATAAAAGAGATTTACTTTCGGGATACATATCAAGGTTTTCAATAAATAAATCAAGGAAATTGTAAATTTTGTTTTAACAATGTCACTATTTTTTTAAACGCAATTTTGCCTGCATGATAAAGTTTTTAACCCTAAAGTGAGTGTTTCTTTCGTTCCAGTTGAGATCATGATTACATTACTTTATTACAATTCCCATTGGTTTAAAATATCCATGACGTCCGATAACGTTACATCTATGACACATCCTATAGAGACGACATCATAAATCCTACTTGACAAATTCGCTGCCTGCCTTCAAACTGTATTCTTCGAGCGGTAGCAAGCAAGGTGAAGTTCACCATCGAATGCCTGAGAATAGTGAAGTTTATTTTATTAATAAAATGACTTTTCTTATATAAGAACCAAAGCATTGATTTGAGGAGCCATTTCCAATAAATTCAAGCCATTTTCACCATTGTCACGTGGACAATAGAGCAACAGAAAAAGCAAAATGAAAAAGACAAAACAAAACATCCCTTTTATGGTTAGTTTAAATTGGCAAAGGATGATTTAATTTTTTTTTAAATTTCATTAATTAATAGAATTTTAAATTAATAATTTCAACGTTTGAAAGCAATCTCTTTTAGATCTTAAAACTAATGTCTTGCTTACGCCAGCGTTAAATTTTAAATTTACAACGTGATTTTTTTTTTTTTAATTCAGAAACAGCCTTTTTTTTTTTTTTTTTTTTTGACTGGCTTATCATGAATATTTTCCAACAATATGCAATATTATTCCAATCATTAGGTGAAATCAGTTGCAGTTATGAGAAACAAAACATTGAACGAGTAACAATTGATAATTAAAGACTTTTTCGTGTTCATAAAAATAAGATATATTTCTCTAATTAAATAAAATCCTTTATCAATGTGTAATTTTATATCTAAAAAAACCAGATTTAGTTACATAGTTTGATTATTTTTTCAGGCTTCTGGTTGGAGCTCCGAAAGCCCAGACGAGGCAGCCGAACGTCGTGGAGGGAGGAGCCGTCTACCGATGCACAGTAAACAAGCCGACCATGTGCCAAAGAATACCATTTGATGATTCAGGTAAATTCTTTCTTAAAATTTGCATTACCATGGAACTTCAGCCGATAATCCTACTACCTTTAGTTATATAATCACTTTCCGTGATCCTGGGTTCGATACCAGCTTCCGTTGAGCAACGGAAAATGAATTTTATGCTTCTGCATGCGTATCTGTCGGTGTGAGTGATTGTAAGATTTCTGGATTTTTTTCTCTTGGGATATGCAAATGGGAACAATTATCTATAACAATTCGTAAAAATTCGTTCATTAATAATAAGCGATAGATGTTTTTTTCCTATATTATTGTTTAGTTGTAAAGTTGTCTTCTGAGTACAGAGATTTTGTAAACACATAATTTGTACTCCTTTTTATACCATTTTAAACATGAAATAATTCAACTAAATTATTTTAAATATCTGGTTCCCCGAAATAATAATGTGCTGTAAATAAAACGATGTTATTTTTTAAAACCATGTGAAAAATTCAAAGGAAACTCTAGTAAAATTGAAGCAAAAAATTCCGTTTATTTTTACTGGAAGGGGATCTTTTTTTCTGAGAGAGTAAATATATATATATAACTTAAAATTTTCGCACCAATTTCTGATCAAAAGTTTATTTATAGTGAAAATGCTATATTTTTCTTCATCTGCTTGAAATATCTCTATTGAATATTTTGTTTTAGCAGTTTATTTTCCTCTTCGCAGTTTTCAATACTTGATAGGTTGCTTTTATCCTACGAAATGCACATTTCAGTCACATTTATGTGATCACCACATACTTTCGACGTTAAATAACCGATCTCAGAAGACAGATGGCAGCACATTGCAGTTGAACGTATGTAAAGGATGTGTGAGGGCTTCGGAAAACATTCAGTTTTTTATATAATGCAGAAAATGGATAAATTTATCCGACGTCAAAAAGGGTATGATCAGTAGCTTAAAGTCCAAGGATGGAAGCATTTACGGAAGGGCTAAGTTTGTATGCTGTTGACGTGCCACCGTTGAAAAAGTATACCGTGCATGGTAAAATGGGACTATCCTAAATCAGCGAGGTAGTTATGTGGTGCACCACGGTACATAGATGACAGAGGTGAATGATGGATGCAGAGATGCGTTCCAGAAAATAAACGTGCTTCCCTTGAGCAACTAACTTTGCATATGAACCAAGGGTCTCCCAAACTGCTGTCCAGCGAACGTTGCTGCGTTTGGGCATCCGAAACAGATGCTTGGTTCATGCACTCATGCTGACTGATTTTCATCGGCGACAAAAGCTGAAGTCTGCATGCGAGTACCACAACTGGACGTTTATTGAGTGGCGAAAAAGAGCATTTTCCAACGAATCCCGTTTTATGCTCCAATGAACTGACGGACGTTTGAGCACATGACGAGAAACCTCTCAAAGCAAACACCCAACAACCATTGCCGGAAAGGTTCAGGCTAGAAGCTGGAGCATTATGGTCTGGGAGAATGTTTTCCTGCCATTCTCTAAAGTTCACTCATCATTATGAAAGTAAACAATACAAATAAATCTCCTTTCTTGCGAACTATGTCCAAACTTATAGTGTCTATCATGGTAGATAGGGCAATAAAAAGGAGAAGTCGAACACAGCGTGACTGCTATCAGTACCTCAGATGACAACGAAAAGTGTCCTAGATCCTGATATCGAATGAAAGCACCTCAGGCTATTCAGACTTGCTAAAGGCCGTATGGCCGGTGACAGTCAGACTGGTATCCCACTGAATTCCGAGTTTCTACAAAACGTTTTTGATGGTCATCATGTCTCAATTCAAAGTGGTTTACATCATATAGGACCATTTTACTCTTCTCAGGAACATCCCAAGTCAAATGTGCTCGATACGACTGCAAGTGGTCATGTCGGGTAGTTGGTGCAAAGGGGACCGAAGCTCCCTTTTTCGCGATTGTTTATCCTCAATATGATGATATCAATCTGCAGGACATTGAGTGGTGCCATACTACTGGTAATGTACGTACTTAGTTCAATTAGCACCAGGATTATTTTACCATTCTCCTCTGTCCAATAAACTCACTTGATTTAAATCCAATAGAGAATCTATGGGACCAACTCAAATGAGTTTTCCTTGGCATGTGTCCTCATCACGTAATCTAACACAGGTGGTCACAGCACCGTTGTCGCCATGGCTCCCATATCCCACCGAACAGCTTCAGGAACCAAATTGACTCTCTTCCTGTATATCTCGCTGTGGTTATCCTGGCTCTTGACAAGTGGTCACATTAATGTGACTAGACTGTATATTTAATAAATAAACACTTTGATATTTAATGGAATTATACATTAATTCCTCTCTTATGCTACATTTCTATTAATTCTTTGAAAAGTTCCTTTATCGATAATTCGATTATTACTAAGAAGGAAATTATACTACTGAGGATGAAAATATCTAATAGAAAACTTGTGCAGGGATTTTTTACTTTTAAGGTAAAAAAAAATAGTTCAGTAATGATGTTTTTTGCCTTATTCCTAAAAAAATGTTTTCTTCTAGGTCCTGGTCAAATCACTTTAAGAGGTCAAAAAGAAAACACGGATAACAAGTCCCACCAATGGTTTGGCGCGACAGTCCACAGCTCAGGGGAAAATGGCTTCATTGTCGTAAGTTTCAACTCTGTTTGCATTTTTTCATACATTTTTGCCACTGAAGACACATACACATACATATTAAAATTAAAAAGCACAGATTATTGTACACTTGAATATATTTTCAAAAAAGAAAATAGTTTCTTGTTTGGCGACTTCTCGCTTAGTTAAGTAAAAATAATGTTTTTATTATTATTATTATTATTATTGGGAGAACTTTTTAAAATGTCAAACGTGCATATATACATATGTATGTGTGCGCAATAATTTACAAAAGTAATATTGTTAATTTGATTAATAACTCATAGTGACGATTTTTCTTAATATTTTCTTCATGTTATTAAAAAGTTTTGGTTCTAATGTATGGAAATAAAAACTTTTTTATGTGATATTTTTCAGACATTTCTTTTATTTTTTCCGTTTTATGTTTAATATTATGCAGATTTATGAATAAAATAAAACATCCATAAAAGTAAAACTTTATTCTATTATTATTATAAATTATGATTTTATAAATGAGTAAATAGGTAAGGAATTAATAGTCAAAATGTGTGTGAGGTTTTGTATTAAAATTTAATGTTAAGTAATGTAGGAGATACTGATTATTTTTTCTGTAATAATAATAATAACAAAGGATAATAATTCATGTTTTAAATTATTTATATTACAATTTATTTAGAAGTGTGCGCAAAGAAATTTCTTTGTTCTAACTTTCCCAAAGTGATGTTCGAATTATTTTTCCAACATCTCTTACCAAAGTAAACAACGTTAACTTTTTAATAAGCGTCTCTAGTTAAAGATAATTTATCAGTTATGTCCTCTTATAATTTTTACAGTAAGTTTCAAAATTAAAATTATTTCCATTTATTAATTTAACTTGACATTGAGCTGAGTTATTTGTTGAATGATTATCCCTTAAATATAGAACATTTGGCATCGGAATACAAAGAGTGGCTTTAAGCAATTTCGCTGAATAGCTATTCAATTTTTGAATGAGCTCTTCAACTTGGGAGAGGCTTTGATAATAATAGTTCAGTTATTCTTTAGCAAAAATTCTTCTAACATTTCATTTTCTTTAATAAAATACTTTTTCTAAGTAAATGTCAGAAAATTTTCTACAAAAAAATTTTTTGGTGTTCATAAAGAATCCTTAAAAATAGTTAAAAGTATTTCTAATAAAATTTTTTTCTATTTAAACTTAAATTAGATAACATCTTTGTGAAAAAATTTTACTAAATGTTCTTGGTTACTAATGTTCATATATATTGGGATTTTTTTTCTCATCCATTTGTATGGGATAAACCCCATGGTTTTCTAGTAGAGCTTGGCAAGATCGACTTAACCTTTTATCCCTTCAGTGTCGCCATAAGAGTTTAAATGCCCTCAGTGTTTGTTCCCAAGCACGCTTGGTACTCATGCTTGGGAACTAAACACTGAGGCTTTTGCGCTAGACTGACCATATAACTGGAATAAATACTTTGCCCCCCAGGGCAATCGGTCAGGAAAATAGCTGTAGGTCTTGGTCCCTAATGGGCTGTTTTCGAAATTGCTTAGGTTTAGTTTTATAAAGTGATACTTCAGACTGAATAAGACACAAATAATACATATGGCTTGTTAATATATTTTCATAAATAACCACGTTTCTAAAGGTATTTTTTCGATGCAATCCATAGCCGAAATTCTAAATATTTTGGAAATCGTGTAGAATATTTCAGTTCTTATAACTCTAACAATACAAAAGCTTCTTGTAATAATTCGAGGTATTTCATTGCTACACTTAATCTAAGTCTTGAATAAAGTAAGACATGAATAATTTGTCTTTAACAATCAAAACTCCATGTGAAAATATTTTAAAGCATTACTTGTTGATATTTTAGCATTCAGTTGAAGATTGGTTTATCGTTTGATCCACCATTGGCACTGCAGAAATGGAAAGGATTAGGCGTTAGCAGCTTATGGCATGCATGCCAGATTAATCATGTAGTACAATTCTCAGGAGAAATGTACACTATGCAGCAAAATTGTCGTAGAAAATCTTAAATCATTTTGTTCCATCACACTGCAAATTTATTTTGTATTTAGAAAAGTATTCCTTTACTGGTATTTGATCGAAGGAAAATGCGATTATAGTACGGCATCCTGAATCGTCAGCGGGTTGGTTTAACGCAATACACTGCGTGGATGCTGACCCTTAAAGTAGGAGAGCATCGTCTAGGTACTGACTAATGTTCTTAGGCCAATATAGTACAGTACAATCTTGCTGCGAAATAAATTCCAAAAACCACTTCCTCCAGCTGAGAGTGCAAATCCTTTACAGTACATCTCGGTGAATAAATCCGTTAATTGAGTATTACATGAAGTAAAAGAGACCAAAAACACAGTTGTTGAAAACAGAGTAGAAGCATTCAACTTTGGACTATCATGCTAATATTATTTCCAAGGATCTGACTGGAGTCACACCAAATCTAGGAATCCGTTGACTGAGTTCATAGGGAGAAAAAATGCAGCTTCTGTAGTCCGAAGACTGAAGCACCATTGAGGAAGAAGACTGTCGTGGCTCTATGCTTGTTAGTGTCAGCTGAGAATTTTGGAGTTGCTTTCACGCCTTTGGTGACCTACCAGGAGTATAAACTCCCGACGTACTTCGCCCACTCCTCCCAGGAACACCCCCTTGCCACGATGAGGCGATAATGGTTTGTTGGAAGTTTTAATTCAACATCTGAAAGATCTATGGCCAGAATTGCAAACACTTTCATGACACACCACTCACACTTGTATGCCATTCACTGAATTCAGAATTCAAATGACACTTTGGTTTTGTGTAATTTCGTAAACTGCTTTCACGAATTTTCTCAACTCCTTCTGTTTCGGCTGGTGTTTCTTTTGATTTTATGCCATGAGTATCTTCTTTAAGAAAGCCTGCTCATGGAAGAAGTCGGTTTTTTTCAATCAGCAGCCATTTATTCTACTTCATCCACAGTTCGATAATGTTGCTATATATACATATTTACAAAATTGGTATATTTACAAAATTTTGTGTAAAAATGTTTTGAACGACGAAAAAGGAATAATGATTTTGCGTATTTCAATAAATAGCATATATTCTCATACATGAAAGTCATTTGGATTCACAATGTCTAATAAAGCGAAATTTGCTATTTCAGATGAACATTGCACTATTGCAGTTTAAAAATTAATATATTTTGTCAAATCAGTAACAGAATATTTATTATTTTCTTTTTATCTTATTCAATACAAAATATTCCGCATGAGGATTTTCATGTATTACTAAAACCTGCAATCAATTTGCAATTGTTTTTATGGAATTACAAGGATCATTTGCATAGCATTTATAAAAGAAAATGGTTGTTAGCTTTCATAAAAACGTAACTTTTATAATAACTATCTTAGAGCCCCATGTTCGTATTTCAAGGATTTTCTTTTGTGTTTTGTTAATTAATTAGAAATGTTGTGACTAGGAATTAAAGAAATGCCGAGAATGAAAAATAAAAAATGATTACGAATTAAACAATTAAAAATGCCGAAAATTTTAACTTTAATAAATTTTAGTTTTAGAGCTATACAACGTTTGCTACAATTCGAATCGAAACCTCAAGAAAAGATTCAAATGCTGAATGTAATATTCAAAAATATTATACATATTCATCCGCTACTTTATCTTAAACTCAAACTCAGGATTTACAAAAGCAAAATAATAGCTACCAGGCTATAAGTTGGTATCTGGGAAAACTTCTAAATTGATTAATCTACAATAGCATTTGTATTTTGCAATTTAATGTCACCTTACGAACAAACAATGATTTATTAAAAGTGATCTGGTGAAACTACAATAAACTACTACGATAAGCTAAGACAAGTCTGACATTAGTGTAATACCCCAATCTAAGAACTCTCCATGCCACCATAAATTTAATTTAATACCTACAGATCAGAAAATGAGCCAATAGCATTTACACTACGTAAGCTGCCAGCAAAATTCATGGAATTTAAAATTATTTCTCTTGGTCTGCCTTCCAAGAATCCAATTTAATTTCTACAAATGGTATCGCTATCAACTCTCTCGATGAGTTTAATTTAAATCTAAGAATCACACATTAATATTCCATCATTTTAGAAATTTGGTTGAAGTAAACTTATTAGGCCAAGTGATTCATGTGATTTGTTTTTACAGATATTTTAATTCCTAATAAGAATACTTAATAAACCGTTTGTCTTAATACGTAATTTAATAAAATAGGGTTGAGTGTTCTTTCGCTATATCTTATTTTCTAAAACATGCTTCAACCAAAATATCTTTCTAATACCGATAAGAATCGAATAAATAACAGCAATTCAAGAATGTTTGTTTAAAAATAATCTCTACTCAAGGATAATTCATCTGATTCGAAAGGATTCTTGGCTGGAATAGAGGCAGGATTACTGAGGTCATCACAGCTTTGTGTACGATGAGAAAGGAATTCAAATTAAATCAAGATAACATTCTCTTGCTACTCCATTCCAGACAAAGTAAACACATTCTTTGCGTTGCGATAAAACGTTATTGCTTACTGAGGAGACTCGTTATTAATTTTTGTTTTTATCAGATTTTCTTATGTCTAAAGAACATAATTCAAATTAAATTGCTTTTAAGCCCAAAAACAGCTTCGTTCCGATTTATTAGTTTCATCCATGTGATAAATGGAATATTGTTCCCAGAGGATAAAAAAAAATAAATAAAAAAAAATCGAATTATGTGGGGATGCGATAACCTATAGAAAAGAAGTGTTGTTCTGGCCTTAGTGGATTAATGAGGGAAAGCGTTATTTTTGACATAGAAAAGTAGCAGGTGCTATTCCTAACACTGTAGCTTTCGTGTATTGTATATATGTATGTATGCATATATTTTAGCTTTAGTTAGTAGAAGTAGGTACTCTGAGAGGAATCACAATAATATGGTGACAACAAAATTTTGGTAATTTATAAAAATAGGCATTTGATTTAATTCGAAATTAGCTCACACACTGAAGGAAAAATTAATTCATACATATGTATTTGTTTATTTTGTAGTAATTAATAATAATACATATTATACATTTGTGACATTAAATATATTAATTTTTCGGTAATATATATATATTTTGTTAATAGGTATATATCGTGCAAAAAGCACATGTTGTTATAAATTGAGTGCTAAATACTCAATTATTATTGCCTAAAACAATTATTACACATATTTAACTTTAAAATTGTTGTAATTGAATTTTCATGATATTTGGTATGTAAAAATTTTTGTCACATTAATTAAATAAATCAATGAGAAATAAAATGATAACAAATGTCAAAATATATATTTCCCAATATGAAGAAAATGACGTTGTGTTTCGCAATCAATTAAAATTACAAGTTTCTTCATTGTTATATAATACTATCAAGATAATTGCTTGAAACTATATATATATATATATATATATATATATATATATATATATATATATATATATATATATATATATGTATGTATATATTTATATGTATATATATATACTTATATTACTTAAATTTGTGTAGTTACAATTATTTTATTATATAATCATACTTAATATTTATATTACATATGATTTATAATATTAGCGTTTTTTTCATAAATACGTTATGCATATTCATGATTCCCAAATACTCAAAGGGTTAATTAAGATTTTACTTTTAATAATTATAATTTTTCAGGCTTGTGCACCCCGATATGTTTATTTTTCAAGTAACTTGAAGCGGCACGATCCTGTTGGCACATGTTGGGTAGTGAGAAGCAATTTCCAGAATTACCAAGAATATTCCCCCTGCAGAACACGTGAGAATATAATTTTTCTTCATATTTCCTTCTTTGTATAATATAATTCCCCCCCCCCCGAGTGTTTTTTCTCTATATTTGGTCAAAAAAGGATATGAAATCAGCATGTTTTTATGAGCAGTTTCATCACAAGACTGGGGGATAAGTTTTAATGTGGGTTGGAAGGGATTGCTTAATGAAATGGAAATAAGCAATTGAAATTTAAATATCTTAATAAAAGATAATAAACTTGTAAACACATAAGTAACTTATAAATTGAATTTGAAAAAGTAAGGTTTCACATTCCATAAATAAATCTATCAAGTTATTAAAAATTTTGTTTATTTTAGTTAAGATAATTGCGAGATATATTTACATATTTGCTAAATTATATATATATTATATATATATATATGTAACTACTCGGGCAAAATTTGAAAATCACTGGTAAGAATAAAACTATACAATACAAAATATAGGAGGAAAGCATAGGGACCACATCTTCAACACGAGAAAAGATGGTCAAATCACTTTAAATCTCTTTAAACCTAATTTAACCTTAAATATCTTTAAACGCAATTTTCCATTATAAATTTTCTACGTTTTTCATAACTACGGTAACTTTTTGAATTTAACAAGTATTTTTTAAAATTACTCTTGGTAACTCTATCTTTACCTCAATTTTAAATTTACACTTTTTTGAACTTTAGATTTATTCCAATATTTAAATAAGGCTCTGATTTGCTGGTTTGATATTTTGAAATTATATTTGTAATTTCTTCTACTGTGAGATTGTTTAATTTGCTTTGGTATACTTTGTTACTCTAATTTATGATCTCTCTATGTTTGTCTCTTTTAATAGAAACACACTTCAGGTTAATTGCTCAAAGAGAGATAATTATTATATATATATATATATATATATATATATATATATATATATATATATATATATATATATATATATATATATATATATATATATATATATATATATATATATATATATATATATATATATATATATATATATATATATATATATATAAGAGATAACACACAGTGTTACACAATGGAAGTTTTTAAGTTATACCATGTTTTCGTTTTTACGTATTCGAATTTTTAAGGTAATGAATATAAAGGAATTGTATTAACCAAGAAATATATTTACATTTTTTACAAATTGTTAAGAAGTGCGTAGATTATAAATGAATTTGACGTGCTATGTAGATCATCTGTCTCATTGTAAATTATCTATTTCATATTCTACGTAGACCTTTTCTATGTAGACCCTCTCCATATGGAGTATCAAATTGCTATACAATGCAGTCAGTTTACATCAGATCCAGTTTACTTCAGATCCAAAATTTGCATTGATGAACTCCCTAACTAGCTACACATTTTAGAATATTTTAAAGGAACGAAGCATTTCAAGGTTAGCAAACATGCCAGTTAACAATATTATCATGTACATTTAAAACTATGTCATATGGTACCAGTAAAATCAAATTCTGCCGTTATAAACTTATCTTGACATTTTCCTTACCTTATAATTCTGGTTGAAAATTTGATTCCAATTAAAAAGCTGAAAAAGGCTGAAAGCTTATGATTTCCATGCATTTCAAGCATTATTAGTTTCTTCGCTCTAAGATATTCAAATGTAAAAACTACTAAAGATTTAGAAATTCCATGCTGATGCTGATATTATTTCACTCCAGGGGGTCCGATGGCATAAAAGTATGCTTGATTTCTGCATTGCATGAATGCAGTCTTTGTTTATACAAGTATCTAATTAACCAGAAGCTTTCTAAGGTCAATAAACTGACTTCTAATGAATGCATCTGTTTGCAGAATTTATTTAAGCAACCTCAAATTTTTTTTAATTCTATTTCTTCTTCAGTTGCAAAAAATGAAGTTCTTTTTTTATGCTTCAGAATTTTTTAATTTCTGATATATTTTTCCTTTAAATTATGTATATGTATAAGTTTGGTTAAGAATTAAATTGTTTCACGTGATGTTTTTTGTGTGAGACACCTTTGACTATAAACAACAACTAAGAAAATACATTTTTTAATCTTGATTATTTTTAACTAATTTATCCCTTAACAATACTCCATTAATAAAAATAAATTGATTCGATGTTAAAAGTTTAAGAATTGTGTAACTATTGTTAAATATATGTAATTATATTGATAAATTTATTCTGAATTTTTGTGTTCTTGTATCTTTAAATATTCATACAGTATTCTAATATTATTTAACTCTGCTTTTCAATTAAATGCAATGGTTATCGTACGAAATTAAGGGAGAGGATTTATTTTTTCTAATGTTATTCTTATAAGGTTTAAGCATTAAGTCTTATTTCTGAAGTGTCACTAATTAATTTTGCTTAAAATGATTCTACTAATTAATATTTAAGTAACATAATGATAAACATTTAATCAACTAGGAATGATTTCACAATTCCATACGTAAATTTAAGATTTACGGTAAATCAAATTTATTATGAATATGTACGCTGAAGGACATTCGTTTTTAGTTCACAAAATATCTATTTTCAAAAATATTATTTAACAAAGCAATACATTTAAGAAAATTATAGGAATATAAAATATGTGGTGCAATTATATATTGTATTACCAATATAAAATTCAAAATACAATTTATCTCAAAAAGTGAATGTTATCACTAATTTATTAAATTTTATTTCATTTAGAAACATTTTTGTTATATTTAAAAGGTAATTTACTAGTTTGATATATAATATATCGATATTCTTATATATAAAAATATATACCTTTATGTATTTTAAGGTACTTTTCCATTATACCTCTACTTTTGATCATATGGATATAGCATGGTTTTTATGAAGAAACAAAAATTATAAAACTTAGATACGAGATGATTTTATTGATAATTAAATTTTATTTTAATTATAATTATCAATTTCCCACATATAATTTAAAACATGGTAATGCAGATTAAAGGTTGGTTGGCTTTTGTGGGACAAAGCTCCGAAAAATGACAAACTGCGCTGAAGCATATTAAGAGGGTCCAGATTTCAATATTTAAAAACTTGTAATTTGTTACAATGATTAAGTGTTCCCTGTCTCATTCAAATTTATTTAGCTAATCTATACACAAGACTTCATTTAATGGTACGAAACAACATTTAAACAAAGTTAATTGAGTAATCGATACTCACAAATGATCGTCTCAGTACCATAAATTCATTTAACGGGTGTTAGTCCTCAGATACATTCCATAATATTTTTAGTTCAATGTAATAATAAAGAATTTAATTTTAAAGCAAATGCCCAAGTGTCTATTTGCATATTTAGAGCATTCATGGTTGGCTTACGGTAATGTAACTCCACATTGACGAAATAATTTTGTTTATCGTATCTCATATTTGTGAAATTCTTTTGAAATATACATATTTTAACAAAATTCTTTAAACTTGATTAATATTGAAACATATTAAATTAACTTTAAAATATATTTTAAAAATAAAAAATAATTATTAAATCATGGTTAATTTTTACGGCAATTTATGTGTTTAGTAAATTTATTAATGTACATTATATACTAAATGGAATTTTTGTGCAAAAATTGAATAAAAGGTGATTAACCATGATAAGCAACTTAAATGCTAAATAAAGCTAGAGCTAGTTGGTGCAAGAGATTTCTTAGTGATAATTTTGTTGGTTAGAAGAAGTATTATAGTCACAAATCATCAAGAGCAAAAAACAAGTAAAACTACAACAGCAAAATTTAATTTTGTCTCATCGAAAAAAAGTATCACATTATACTTACGCAATCGATCACTGATATGATTGCTAAGCAGTTTCAGTCACAAAGAAACATTGGCTTTTAAATAAGCTTTATCAATCAGTGATAATTGCTTAGTTTATAAAATGCTTACATTAATTTTTAGTAGTTTATTAAAACGTAAACATTTTTCAAACAATATGCAAATGGTTACTTATGACAATATTTTTTTTCTTTGCCATTATGGCGATTATCAAAAATTGGGGTATAATGTTTTACCCCAATTTTTGATAATCGATGTGTAAAAATACCATTTTTTGTATAGAAAAATGTTTTTCTTACACATTTATATACGTAAATTTTATAATAATTTATTTGTCTTATAAGTGTAAAGTAAATGCGTTATTCTAATATAAGCTGTATGAATTTAAATTAAAGAGCTTACTTTAATTAGCATTTTAATATTTAATCGTATAGTGAACAATGAACAAGAAAATGTTTCAATAGCTCATGAAAGTTTTTTTTTTCGCCCTCTTTTTTTATATTTCAGTCATTTTGAAAGTTTATGTTGTTCATTGGGAGTAGTCTCCGTTAACCATAAATCTCTTGCGTGGTTCGCACTCATAAATTCTCGCAGGAAGGAAGCTTTTTTTAGGATTACACTCGCTTCCAAACTGAAGACGATTCTTCTTCACTCATCTTCGTTTAAATCATGTAGAATGGCCATGCAATGAATACGCTATTGTTTTGGAGGAAATAACCAACATCAATTCAATGATTGATCTCGCAAAACTGATCCTCTTTTTCTTGTTATTAAAGAATAATGTGACAAAAACGCATTAAAACTCTATTTCATCGATCACATTTTAACTAAATTTTTGAAATGGTTTAATAATATTAATCACATTATAGATTTTAACGTATTATTATACGCAACTCAATAGTAGAATGTCTTTTTTTTTTTGTTGTTGTTATTTATGACACTTGGACAAGCCAAGGTCACTTTGCCGTCGGTTAAAATTTAACAGCTTCAGAAGTGTTTATACATACGAAAAAGCTGTTGGATTTACATATTTTAATCGACATCAAAAAGTACTTTTAATAGAACAAAAATGTATTTTTAAAATATTTTTGTTGTTGTTATTTATGGCACTGCGTGGAACAAGCCAAGCTCGCTATGCCATTGGCTATGCGAATTTAAGTCAGTAGGGTGCATCTTTCATTTAACCACAGCACCACGAAGGTAAAAGAACGACTTTGCTCTAAGACTCTTCGGATAGATGGCACCACCAGGTGATCCACTTTCTTAAATTTGTCATAGATCTGGAGAGAGAAGAAATTTTCTCCAGACAATTACACACATGTTAATTACTCAACGACCGACCCCAGGACTTTCGATTCCCGATATTTAACAAACAAGTATATTGCATGTACTCGGTGAGACTTTGGTGGCATTGGAAGTCGAAGCTCGCCCTACCGGAATTAGGGACAATGCCTTAACCATTAGGCTACCACAATCGCATGTCTTCTTTTAAATACTTAAAATTAATTTTCTTGATATTTTTTCCTCATTTACAAATTTTCCAAAGCCGAAAAATTTTTAATTGCATAGATTATTCTTTTAGCGGATATTGAAATAACAGCCAAGACAGAATTACATAGTAATTTTTTTTTAAAAAAAAATTTAATTGATCTTAAATTTTTTATATGCCAAAATCCTTTATGATGGTAACGATATGAAAATTTCATGGATAAGGTTCACATTACCAAACTAATATGTATATACAACAAAATGGAACAACAAGAAGATTTCATTTTAATGTAAGAGGAAAGTTGCGTGAGATTTTAAATTCAATAGAATCAATACTCATATTATTATTTTAAAAGTCTTGGAATTCAAGGGAAAGGAAATCAGGAAATTCACCTAATAAAATCAGAATGATTAAAAACATTAGGATGAATAGCTTGGAAAATTTCAAATAAAATGGTGTGGTTATAGATAAAAGTTTCAGAAAAAGAAATGATTGCGATTTTAAAACCTTCAAAGGATTAATAAAAAATTATATAGTTTCAAGATAGAAATAAAATAAATCACAATGACGTTGTTAGAAGTCTAAAACAATTCAGAAATGATTTAACTATAGCCAAAATTTATAAAAAGTTCTTGAAACAATCTATAAAAAATTTTAGAGAGCCATATTTTGAAAAAAAAAATTATTCCTATTTAGTTTGCCATTATACTGTCATTATTTGTTCATGAAGGAAAATTTCAAATAAACAAGACAAAAACTGCCAATTTCAAAAAAATTCTGGACTATATTAAAAACATGTTTAAGATGGAATCCATTCCCATTTAACGAATGTAAAAAGCTCTGACCATTCAGTCACCAATTTTGCAGAAAAATATTAGACATTATTTAAAAAATAGTTTAATCTCGAAAGAAATTCTTCTTTTAAAACCCATATTTATAATACTTATTATAACAGTAAGCGAGCTAACTAATAATAATTAATGTTGTTGTTACTTATCTCAGGTTGTCTAGCTAGGCTAGACAACTCCCATAAAACCAAAAATATCTAAAATGTCCAAAAAATGTGATGGGTCCAGAAGGACATCGTCTTTTTCAAAATTTAGGCAGGTTAAGATATGTCCATGGGAGGCCATATTGACGGAATACCAAGGACAGTCTTGTGTGAAGGGATCCATAGGAAATGTGCTGTGTGTTCAAGTGACATTCTCTCAAGAAGATTTAGTATGTCCAGGCTAGTTTGATCTCCAACAGTTCTCCAATTTAAAAGATGTGGAATGAAGCACGACTGTCAGTCAATATCCAGATATCGCTTAATTAATCCTCCACCTCTACTGCATACTGTAAACCTCTTCTAATGGCTATTATAGCTCTGATCTAAACACGGAACAATTATCTGGGTTTCTTATTTTAAATTCTAGTTATCCGGAGACTGTGTTTATGTACACCCCACCGCCCGAGACTCCTCCCACACCTTTACTACCATCTGTGTAATTTTTCAAAGAACATGGAGGAATATTAGGGATTCTTTCAAGTACCAGTCGTTTAACGAGAGCAGGAATCTTTGAGTTTTTTGTCACCTTTGTTAGGAGCTCCTCATGGAAGTATATTCCATCAAGCTCTAATCCAACTCTCTGTAGTTTCCATGAGTGACCCTCTACATTCAGAGAAGGGAGATTCAGTGCCCTTGCATAGGAAAAGGCAGTGTGTTTTTTTAGTCGTTGGTCCAATCTAGGAGGTAGCTAGAAGTTTTGTGCTGCATTAATAATTAATAAAAATTATAAGTTAAGAAGCTAATTTGTTAAGTTGTTTGCGCTAGAAATAAACATTGGCGAAAAAATAATTTTTATCAATAGGTGAAAATAATTAAATTTATAAAAAAAAAATTCAAGTTAAATGTTTGTACTATTTCATAGTAGTTTCCAAATATGTGAATCTTTGCAAACAATACATGATGCAAGCAGATTATTTACGACCGTAATTTACGATTTTTTTCGTTAAAGCGATTACCATACCGGGGGATGTAATGGAAAAGTGCCTATTATTTTATCCAATATTCTTATTCATACAGTTAAGATTTTACTGCAATAATTTCTCTTAAAAATAATAAAATTTAAAGCAAGAATTTAAAATAAATCTTGAATTTAATTATTGGCTAAAAAATTAAGAATCCTATTTTCAATATTTTAGCCAATAATTAAATTCAAGAAAATTACAAAAATCAGACATTTTTTAATTTATGCAGACGTTTGTTTTCAGAAATAGACTGTTTATAATTAGATACAATTGAAAAAAAACGCTTGTGTGGGAAAAATAAGAAGATTAAAATTAATAAAAACACACATAAAATGATTAAATGTGCAAATGGTCTATTGTCTATATATACATATATGCATGTCTATCTCTCTCTCTCCCTCTATCTCTCTTTATATATATATATATATATAAAGTATGACTTAAAGTATCATATGCATAATTTGAATGAATGCAAAAATAAAAGAAAAAATTATACACTTAGCAATACATTCGGCACGAAAGCAGCTTAAATAAAATCACCAAAATATAAATGACCAAAAATTTCGTAAAAATTGAATAAATGCTTAGAGAAGAGCAATAAAAAGAAAGGACACATTGGTACTTCATTGTTATTTATTTGATTCATTCTGTGTTTCCATTTTCCTTTTATACTGTATGCCTTTTCAAATTTTGGTTAGATGTTCTATCTGTTTACTATATTTAAAGAGTCATGTCTTCACGCTTTATTGTTCTTCGTTTGGCATTTGTTAAATTTAAAAAAAATTTCGATTACTTTTATATACATAATTATTATTAAGAGATCAAATTAGTACTCAAAACTTCTTTAGTCTTTCTAATGAAATCTAATGACGCATAAATTATGAATATTTTTTGAGAATTTTCTTTCAAGTTATCTCCGCAAAAGAGTTTTAGATATTTTATGTTTCTAAAAATATCAAATTGATATGAAAGCGTTATCTGCCGATGCTGACAGCTGAGTACGTGATGGAAAAAGCCCGCGAGCGAACTCTCGGTTCCTGCCGCGTAAGAGCTAAAAGCTGAAAACATGTTATGAGATCTCTCCCACAGATGGAGCACATTAGCCAATCTTAAAAGGCCCCCTTTTATTGAACATATATTTTACGCAAAAGATGTTTTCAAGCAGATTACTTTAGCACAATTTTTAACTTTCTTTGATATGACTACACTTTAAGAAATGAGCACGGTGAATTATGCTGCTAATATATTAGTGGAAAAAATAATTCGTAAAAATTAATAGCTTTCTTAAAGTATTATCAACTTACACTCACTTGATATTGAAAACGTGAAAAAAGACTATTTTTTATTTATGGATTATATTTTAATCTGCTTAAGAAAATACATTCATTGCATACATACATACGTATATATACATACATACATACATATATATATGTATGTATGTATGTATATGTGTGTGTGTTTGCGTGCATATGAAAAATTCACTAAATTCATATGTTTAACTTCATAATAAAAACAATAAGATATGTTCAAAGCAAAATGGATTCAGATACATATTGACAGTTCATCAAATTGCGTTGAAAATCGTGGGAAATATGGGATTTTTCTCTTACTGCAAAAGAACAGTGTCCCAAACATTATGCTATAACCCTTTAAAAACCTTATGTAGCAAAATTTAACTTCAATAATTGCATTTTACTTCATCAGTTGAAAAATAATATTATATATATATATATATATATATATATATATATATATATATATATATATATATATATATATATATATATATATATATATATATATATATATATATATATATATATATAAATATACATATATATATATATATATATATATATACTTTATATTGATTATTCATTCATATGGGTGAACTAACCGTGAGATTATTTCTTTCGATTTCTACATATCTTGTTGCCTTATTTGCATATTTAAAAATTTGAGTCGTGGAACTTATTGATGGATGATTCTGCCGCTTGCTAATTTGCTATGAGGAGCTCACAATATGTAATTTTTATAAGTAATTTATATTTCCTATCCTCTTGAAATTCACTTTTTTCATGAAAGTATTCGAATGTATATAAAGATTTTCCTGAAAATAAATGAAAATTTAGTAGTACTTGTTAATTATTTCGATACATATTTTAAAACAAGCATTCTAAACATATACGATTCACTCTTCACTTTTATAGAAAACAAAATGCTTATCTTTATCAAAATCTTAATATTGTATTACTTAATAGTGTCTCGTTTTCTCCAGTAATCTTTGGTGGGATATTTCGGAAAGCAATGTTTTCGCCTCATCGGAAAGATGAAAGGGCCAGTGGACCACGCGCACGTCTGTTTATTATGGCAGGGAAAAGGGCTGCTTCTCCTGGCAGATTTAGATGTTTGCGCCAGGTTTCGAGGGTCATAAAGTGACTGTTTATCCACATGTAGGAGGGGGGCGGGGCGGAGACGATTCTCTGCCAACGACGAGAAAGCACTGGTCTAAGAGAAAAGGATGTTTAGTTAGCTATTTTTCCTGAAATTTCAAGGGAACAAGGTGAAGGTTGTTTGAAATTATTACACGATTCTAATATTAGTTACATGCAAATTATCGAATGTATTCAGACTTTAAAATTTAACGACATAAATGAATACCCTGAAAAGAAGAGGTAGAATTATCTGCATTTATTTCTATAATTATACGTCTATTAATTTCTATTTTAATACACTCAATTGCTTTATTGAAATTGATGAAATTAAAACATTTTTATGCATGAAAAATTTAAGGGAATTTGACTTTCTTGTCCCAAAAGTATTTTTATTTTAATTCACTGCGCCAAGCTTTATATCACGCATTGTCATATTACATTAGTTACAAGAAGTTATCAAGAGTTTATAGCAGTTCTAGAAGAAGAAGCTTTCTAAAATATATTCTACGAAACTAAAAATGTATAGATTTATTTTTATTTCCAGTAATCAATCTTGAAACATCCTGATTTGAACATAGAAAAAAAAAAAAAAAAAAAAAAAAAAAAAAATAGTTAAACAATAAAATCACAGAAAAAAATAAAACTTTCTTTTTATTTGCACACATAGACTTGCTTGAAATTTTTATCAATTGAGTTGATATCTTTACACAACATGCGGTTAAGATTTTACTAAAGCATAAAATAATCTTTTAAGTTAACTTATTATTACAATTTTCATTGTGATAGTTATTATAAAAAAAACAAATCATTTATTTATTTGCTGGGAGTTTAAAATTTTTATTATAAAGGAATTCTATATTTCGGAATAATATTGCTTAATTTACTAAAACCCATTAATTATAATTTCAAATCCTGACACGTTGAAATGAAGCTATTGAAGGGCAACTTAAATTTCCATTTTTTTATAAATATAAAGCGCTAATAGTTACACTTATATTTTTTATAAATATAAATATAAATTATTTACTTGATAAAAATGATTAAATAAGTTTTTGAGTATCAATTAATATGCGATTAATCATGGTTGTGAAACAATATAAAAAATAGGATTTCTATATTTGAATATTAAAGTTACCTGCAAACATCAGAATACAAAGCACAAAATCATTAAATAATCAGAGCTTTTCATTTTTATTTATTGAAATAGTTTTTGTGATAAAATAAAATGGCTACCAAAATTTATAGTTTACATCATAACACTTAATTTTTCTTATACCATGTACTTTAATCCTATTGAAGAAATTTCAATCTTTTATAAGTGAGTGACAAGGAAAAACATTTTGATGAAGACTTTTATATTTCATCGGCACAGAATATTATCCAATACTTTACACAGTTTTTGTAAATGTTAAAAAAGTTGTAAATTGTACTAGATCAAATAGATTAGTCAACAGAATATTGCTGCTATTTCTACATTATTGCAGCAAAAATTTGTTACAACAAATCAATTTAAATGTTTTGAATAAAAATTATATATATATATATATATATATATTATATATATATATATATATATATATTATATATACTGTTGAATAAAGAAGTTCTCGTAATCTCTTAGTATTTTAAATTTTACTGTATTAATGACGAGCCGCTTTTCTTTGACTATACTGTTAGCTTAAACTTTAGTTGGAAACAGAAATAATATGTATCGAATTTATACCATTATTCATATATAATTTAAATTTTAAAATAAATATAGGCAAAGGACCATATTTCATTCAAATGTTTATCGGCATACCAACCAAAATATATTAATTTTTTACGAACATAAAAAATATTATTCCAACTAAAAAATAAATTGTCATTTCCTCAAAATATTCCACACTGAACTTTCTAAGCTTAGCAACATAAATTTCGCAAACTTAACTAAAAGGGAAGAAGAAAGAAAACTAACAAAATATCCAAAAAATTGTTGTTATCAACTTTTAGTATATTTTGTTCTTATTTTAATTCATAAATAATTCTATACTAAAATTAGTTTTTCGCTTTATGTTCTCAGAATGCAGTAAGCACTTGATTATCAACTAGGTCTACATAAAAAAATAAAATAAAATAAATAAATAAAAATAAAAAAAAACAACTTCAATCCTTAATAAAGAAGAAATGTTTCAAACAAAAATATAATTTCAGTGTTTCTCAAGTAATACGTATGCATCTGTTGGGCATATAAATTGTTCAAATGCATATTTTGTTTATTTTTTTATATATAATTTTGCAGAATATTTGTAACATTTCTTCTCACACACATGCAGGCACAAGCACACGCATACACACACACACACATCTTATATCCGTCATAACAGTGACGCTCATTTGCTCAGGATAAACAGGGGATTTACTATATAAAGAAATGTGTAATTTATTTTTAATAATTTGTTTCATAGAAACTATAAAATAAAATAAATCTGTACGGCATGAAATTTAGAGTTAAATTTTGGCAAGTTTAAGGAAATATTTGAAAATGCTTAGTCAAAAAATAGATTTATTTTAATAAATATTTTGTTATTTTTACAGTCATTTTAAGAAAATAACATTTATTATATGTCAGGCTATATAAGATTAATCAAATTATCATTATTAATTTTTTTAATATTATTTTGTTGTTGAGAATGAATCTTAGGGCATTACCAATGCAGAAACGAATTTAACAAGAAGCTATTTTTCTTCTAGTAACAGTGATCGAAGAGAAGGGCCTTAATTCACCCCCTAACTTATGGGTATTCTCCAACAATAAAGAATGAGATCCCGTTTTAGATCTCCCATCATCAGTTTACCGGAAGTTGGATTCCCCGTCCGATTTTCTAATAAAAATATTTATAATAGCTTCAAACAGAAGCCCAGAGAGGAATATCAGCTGCTTCTTGTTTTCTTTTTATGAGCTTAAACGGGCACTTTAGATATTTCAAGAGATGTGATTGGGTGATAGCAAATGTTGCCATATTTAAAAATAAAACTAATATTATTTTTATCAGACTTTAAATTTTCCTCTGTAGTCTTCATAGTTTTTACCAAGCAAAGAATTTCTATTCAAAGTTAAGGCGCCTTTAGCTTTAAGTAAAATTTCCTTAAAAGTTTTATAAATCAATTATTCTTTAGAGAGTGAATTTTTTTTTTTTTTTTTTGTGTGTGTGTGCGTGAAATAATGAATCTGAGGTTAGTTAAACATTTATCAAATGCAAACATTTCAATTTGAAATTAAAAGATTCTTAACCATTCAAATTAATTAATTTACTAAAACTATTGGACATTATTTTAACCTCTTTAATATTAGTGTTAAAATTTTTAAATATAATCTGAGAAGATGTTGATGATCTTTTTTGCAAAAATTCTATTTTATATCTCAATGAGTTTTATCTGCTAAAATTGTTCTAAGCCTTTTCTTAAATAGATTATGTGTTAGGAACCGAAGGTTGTAAGTTTGATTCTAGTCACTATTAATTAGACTGGATGTGCGGTAAGGGAGGTGGATGTTGTGTGTCGTCTGTCTGCAAGAATATCTATTGGAGTGAAAGCGGGAGAACTTTTTTAACTTCATCGCTCGAAACACGATAATACAATCCTATTATCTGTGAAAATTCCACCTGAAAGGTAGTACGGAGAAAACGATCGAATACCTTGAAATACCAGTTAAATGTTAAATTATCAGCTACTGAAGTCTAGTTTATGTATATCATGGTATTTTGATAGAATTTCATTCTTCGTTGTATGTTTAATAAATGCACTAAGTATTGCTTCATTTCAAATAAACATTGCATCAAAATACAGTTTTGTTAATAAAAATATATAAAGCAGCAAATTCTAATTAAATGTTAGTTGACGAGCTTTTAATTTTAGCATCAGTGCTTCACCTGGTAAAATTAATTCATGTATTTAAAGTTTCAAAGGATATTAAAGTTATTTCTCAAATGTGTGAATTATAAATATTAATTAAAATATTAGATTATTTAAAGCAAAAAAAAAAAAACCCTCAAATTACATTTATTTTTCCGAAGCTCGAAACCTACATGAAAATAAAGAAATAAAATCTCTTAAAAAATCAAAAATCTTTTTTATGAAAGAAGAAATCCAAGATTTTAGAGATTTATTATTAATTCTAAAAATAATATACAATTAATATTTCAAGTATATCATATCTATCTATACGTATGTTCTCTCTTAAAACAAGCTGGAACAGATAAAATTAAATTATTTTAAATTAATTCTGATTGAAGTAATAAAAATTATATGATTACTTGAAATTCATTATAGGGAACTTTCTTTCCTTGTGCATGGTACAATATTTGATTTTATAAATTTAAAATTATTTCACACGCACACATACTTAGGAAAATATATGAAATATTTAATGATTTTCTACTTTTATTTGGAAAGCTTTACGCTAAAATCATAAATGAAAATATTCGATAAATTGTCAATGGAATATACAATAGATTATAAATTAATTTTTTACAATATTTTAAACTAAGCTTTTAAAATAACTTTGAAAAGATAATTAAGTTTAAGTATAAAATACGCCGTATTATCTTTTTTGAAAATTACATATTGAATAATAATATTTTTCAAAACAACGTATGTATAGTTTGTGATTATAAAAATTTATATATTATTATTCAATAAAAAACTACTTTTATATAACAATTAATTAAAAGAAATAAAAAGTAACATCAAATAAATATCTAACACAGCATCGAATAAGTTTAAAATAAATTAATAAAAATGGAAAATATTAAAATTTAAAAAAATTTTCAAAATTTTATGCATTATAAATTTTGAAACTGTAAAGAAAGCAATATAGTTAAAATATAGTAAAGGGACATAAATGAAAGTAATCATTCGATGACATCTGTATCAACTCAGCACCCAGCAAGAAATTTTCGAGAGGGTTTGAGGAGAAAAAGACTAAATTAGCTTTTTATTCCATCAACTCCCGCTTTTCCGGGAAATTCTTACCATTTATGTTTCCAGTAATACATTTTATGAGCTGCAGCTACGATTCCACTTCTTCAATTTACCGCCTTAGTTCCACCCTTCCGTCCAAATCATCCTGAAGGGAAACAGAGGGATCAGCTGATGATTTGTGATGTCAACACCGGGAAAAGATGAGGAAGAAGAAACCACGTGGTCGGCACGTGCTGCGGAAGATGAATATCTCCTGTGAACTCTTTTTCTTCCAATATCACCTTTTCTAGAACAGAGGTTGTAACTGCCTAATTATTGGAGTCAAGTTGATTGACATTCCAGGGATTTCGAAAATGGAACAATAAGTGAAACAGTAAGTAAACAGAGCTGTTTACATAATGACTTTGCGAAATCTGGTGAATATTAGAGAGTTAGGGTGAATGCTTGTATCATTAGATATATTCTATATATATACATTACTGTATAATCAAAATTAAATAATTTCTATTTGGGAAACGTAGAGTTTCTAAAAAATTTTCTAATCTGGTGCAGTTTTATTATAAAGTTTTTTAATTAATTTTGTGACAATTTTTTGCATTTCACTGTTAATAAAAAATATTACATTTCTTGAATTTATTTATAAATACATATTTCTGTTTTATATATATATATATATATATATATATATATATATATATATATATTCCTAGGGATTTGGAGCTTATAGTTTGAAACATTGTTCATGGGAACATAACTAGACAAGAAATTATGTAAGTTACTGAGATAAACATAGCTCATTGTATTTTAAAAAGAATTCGAGTTGTTGCTACTTAGACACACTTTGATAAGCCAAACTCTCTGTGTCGATTGGCTATGCAACTTTAAGTCAGTTGGGAGCTTCTTTTGTTTAACCAGAGCACCACGAAGGAGAAAGTACGATTTTGCTTCCACAATAGATGGCGCCACCAGAAGATACTCTCCCTCAATTTTGACATTTATCTGTGAAAGGGAGAAATTTTCTCCAGACATTTACACTCATGGTTATTGCTCAACCACAGGACATTCGATTTCAGAGATTTAATGATCAGGTATATCGCATGTACTCTGCGGGTCTTTGGCAGCATTGGGAATCGAACTCCACTCTTCCTGAAGGAAAACCGATGCCCTAACCAATACGCCACCCCGGCCTACAAAAATAATCCGTTTGTTATAAAAGGTTAAATTTCCTATTTTCTTTCTTGGATAAGATTAAAGTAATACGTTTCACAAATTTAGGTATAAACAGGATTAGGCTAGGGGGCTCAATTTTCATCTTAGGCTTGGACATTTGTAAGGATTTAAAATCCACTTTAAGCCGTTGGTCACGGTGTAATTAACCCTTGAGTGGAAAAATGTCACTTGAGCGACTAACAGTACCAAACTTTAAATAACATTAAATAGTAAGTTTCCCAGTTAGGAATTTTATGACTTAAACTTGGAGTTTTAGGCTGTTGCTATCTTGTGTCAGCTTGGCTGGTATTATGGAGTGCGCTGCTCCACTTTTCCAACTGAACCGTATTTTGGTGAGGAGTCCGACTTCCTCAATACACACATGCCGCCATAGGTACCCGTTTATAGGATAGGCAGCCATTCACATTCATTCATACCAAGAAAGGAACAAGACAGAATATATATATATATATAAAGAGAGAAAGTACATCTATACCCGAACCGGGATTTGAACCCAGGGCCTGCTTACCTGCAGTCAGGCACTCTGACCACTAGACAGGGTGGTCGACGAAGTTTTAGGTAGACCATGTGATAACAATATATAATTTAAAATAACTTAATAATAAAAAAAATCAATACTTAAAATTTATGTATCTTGAAAGAAATTTTTTAACTCATGTTTTAATTCGGAAATAATTAATCTTGAAATTTAAATACAATATTATGTTCATAAGTGGGAGAATTTTTTTCAGTGTTAATTTTGGCCTGAATATATTTATATAATGTTTTTACTTATAAATTGATAATGCTTTCAAAATTTGCAAAATTATTTTGTAACATTAAATCGATTCATTATATTATAAATGTTTTGATATGCTTACAAATCAACGCGTTACTAAAGATAAATTAAAATAAATATTTAGACTATAGAAGAGTGTTGATAAGGAATATTTAAATTCTCTTTTTATGAATTTCTGGAAACAAATATGTAAATTTATGTTATATTTGTAAAATAATATTTCAAATAAATAAACAGCGAATATATATATATATATATATATATATATATATATATATATATATATATATATATAGCTCAGTTTCTTCCGACAAATTAATTTTAACTCTTAACAAATATTATTTTAAGTTTGTAAAAAAATAAACTCTGTTAAAAACATTTTGCGTAATGAATTGATTTATTAAAGGAAAGAAAAAAATTCAGAAATAAAATAATATTAATAACTTTATTTCAAAGAAATTGTTTCATAATAAAGGAAAGTAATATTTTTAAATACACAAACAAAATACGCGTTTGTTTGTAGAATACGGGAATAATAATCCCAATAAAATGATAAGTTGTGAATTATATTTCTGTTGTTTTAATAATTTGTTCCTGCATATTTTTGCATGGCAGTTAGTGCATCCACATAAATATTATCAACGCAATAATTAGAAGTAATCAATAGATTATATGAAACAATTTTACATTTTACAAATAAAGTTGAACTGAAAAAATATCAATTACGTTTTAGATACAATTTATTTCTTGCGGTTATATAAAAAAGCTAATTCAAAATTAGTTTATTTTTAAATATTTTTGACAGATTTATGAATTGTATTATTTTACTAAGAGAGTTAGTCATATATATATATATATATATATATATATATATATATATATATATATATATATATATATATATATATATATATATATATATATATATATATATATATATATATATATATATATATATATATATATATATATATATATATATATATATATATATATATATATATATATATATATATATATATATATATATATATATATATATATATATATATATATATATATATATATATATATATATATATATATATATATATATATATATATATATATATATATATATGTATATATATGTATATATATATATATATATATATATATATATATATATATATATATATATATATATGTATATATATATATATGTATATATATATATATATGTATATATATATATATATATATATATATATCTGTATATATATATATGTATATATATATATATGTATGTATATATATATATATATCTATATATATATATATATATGTATATATATATATATGTATATATATATATATGTATATATATATATATATGTATGTATATATATATATCTATATATATATATATGTATGTATATATATATATATGTATATATATATATATATGTATTTATATATATATATATATATATATATATATATATATATATATATATATATATATATATATATATATATATATATATATATATAATCTAATATTTCATAGTAATTCTTACCATTTAAGAAACATAGTTTTATGGTTAGTGCTTTTAGACTAAGTATATAAAAATTATATGAAGACTTAATAAGTAAAGATTAAGAACGGTTTTAGTAAGGATACTAAGCGGACATATCCCAGATGTGTTCATTAAAAAAAATGAATTTTTACCATTATAAAGAATAAAAATCTATATACTGAAAAATCCTCATGTGTGTTACTTTTGAAAGGTTTATGTGAATTTTCTCTTCTTGTTGTTATTCTCGTGTGCCAGCTAGGCGGGCAAATTAGGGTGCACTGCTGCGCTTTTCCAACTGAACCGTATTCGGTATGCAGTCCGACTTCTTCAGTACACACACACATGCTATAGGGACCCGTTTAGAGGGTAGGCAACCATTCATACCTCATTCACACACAAAAGGACATAGATAGGATAGAGAGAGAGAAAATACATCCATACCTGAACCAGGATTCGAACCCAGGACCTCCCTAGTCAGACACGCTGACCACTAAACAAGTTGGCCAGCGAATTTTCCCTTACATTTAAGTTTCAATGGTAAATATTTATCAGCTTATATTAGGTATATTTAAATAATATATCGAGGTCATGTGGTTTTCCATTCTTGAGTTCCATATTGTTCTATTCTAATATGGAGTAAATATCACGTTTGAATGTAATTTAATAATGCAATAAATTCTCGACTGTCCATGAATTGATTATGCGATGATTAAATTCCATACTAACGCCAGTTTCTTAAAATGAAGTGTATCGTAGAAAAAGAAAATTTTGAATTGAAGAAAGAAACATACAAATTTGTAAATAGTAAATAAATTTTGACAACTTTTTAAAGAAGAAGGGAATTTTAAAGACTATGTTTAAGTAATAAAGGTGTTAAATAATTTGTGTGTGTTAATTTATTCCTATTTTCTTTAGTGAAATTGTGTATTATGGATCATCAAATCTGCCTTATTCATTGTAATTCATTATAATATTCAATAACGCTGATATTTTAAGGTTTTGGTATCAACTTCATTGAATTTGTGCATTTTTTTGTTTATTATAGTATTTCAGTAATTTGATGATAATTACTTGTTGATTTCTACATATTTGTAGTTTATGATTATCTCAAATTTCCTCACAGCTTGAATATAAAATTAGCATTCTGTTTGAATTTCCGACATTTTTCTAAACTGCACAAATTAAAACAACTCGTATTTGTTCTATTGTTGTCATTCAAAACTAGTAATAACCTTTACGAATTGATATTTAAACAATATATATCCATAAAGTTATATATATATATATATATATATATATATATATATATATATATATATATATATATATATATATATATATATATATACAATACACATGTGTGTGTATAAAACAAACAAACTAAAGTTACTATTTTGCTTTATTATACATTAGAATTACAAATATACCAGATAGTAAGGGCGAATATTGATTATTCTCCCTTACTATCTGGCGTTCAGAATAATAGTTAAAATTTAGAATTTGACTTTGAGTACAAAGAGCATCTAAACGTAAAATTTCAGAAAGAAACAAAATCAAAATCTTTACACTTAAAGAATGGAACAGAAATAATAGTATTAAAAGAACATCAATAAAATTGAAATTCCACTTAATTCGCTTACGTTCTTTCATTATGTAGGTAATTATATTAAAAGTTTATACATAAATATATGTCCTGCTCGTTAACGCATTTTATCGTCGGGGAAATAAATTTAGAAGTCACCCGAGTTTCATTTTCCAGTAATTCCAAATATTCATTCCTGTAATATCTCTTTAAAAGTCTGACAGAGCTGCTCCTTGTCTGACAACCCGCTGACAGAGGACGAGGGGCACCACTCGACCTCTCATCGATAGACGTGTTTGACACTCTGCAGATAGTGTCTGGGGGAAAAAAAACTTTCCGGCATAAATTCACAAGTCGTATCATTGTTAGATAGAGGGAAGTTTCAGAATCTTGTGTTATTATAAAAGCCTATAGAGCACTCGAAATGCGAAAGTTCGGATGGCATTAATGTTATTCTATGAAGGAAGTATAGAGGTTAATTTTAAATTTTGATTGTGTTTGCTTAGTGGGATAATACTAGAAATTTTCAAGAGATTTTTCGCGAGCATATATGAAATGTCATCTGAAAACAATTCAAGCAGAACTTGATGAAGTTGTCCTTATTTTTTAGCAGCAAGAAGTTGATTTATTTTCAGTTCTTTTAAATGAAAAAAATTGCGACAGTAAAAAAAAAAAGGGATAAAGTATTCATTTTCATTTTAATGTAATTTAAGCTCTTTTTATAAATTAAAAAATGTTTTCTTTTTAAAATGAATTATGAAAAAGATTAGAAAAACTGAAAGAAGACGTCAGTGAACTATCAACTCAATGGATTCAATAAATTCAATTTATTTCTGTTTGCACATTTTGCACTTTTGCCATAATTTTTAAAAATTGGTCATCCTATTATTCCATAAAATGACATAAATAAGATACGAAATAGCTACTAAATTTGAGAAAAATTATTGTTAATACAGTTACCAAAGGAAATTTGAAAATACATCAATACAAATGTTTTTTTATTGCTGATTTTTTTAAATATTTTAAATAATTCTTAGAATTATAGCATTCTACCTAGTAACCTCTGCGTCTTTTACATTTTATCAGTCTAATTTTAATAACAGGAAAAATGTTTTAAGCAAAACTTTAATTGTATAGTTAAAATCGGCAATTCTTAAATATCATTTATTCAATAAATTATGAATGCTAAATATGTTTTTAGATATTTGTTTTGAATCTAAAAACTTTTATTATGTGCACATATGCTGTTAAATTCAATTAAAATTGAATGATTGATTTTAGTGATTTATTTATATAGTTACGCTTAAGATTTTATGAAGTAAATTTTAAAGGATTTGAAATTTCTTCGCTAATATTAATATTATTTTTTAAAAATATAAATTACTTTTTATGTGATGATTGTATTACTTTTTTATTATATATAAATTTAGTACAATATATTTTGCAACAAATTTTACATTCACATTATTTACAAATAAATGAGTGGAGAAATAAAACGTGTTTTTCTTTTCTTTTCAGTTGCTTGGGGTTATCACAGACAAGGTTACTGCCAAGCTGGTTTCTCAGCCAAAGTTACTAAAGTAAGGAACATGCGCATAAAATGACTTTATTATAAATACTGATTTTTCTCTCCTTTACTGTTTCAACAAATGTTTGCATTTTTAAACTAATAAGAAAACCTTTTCAATTAGGATGGAAGACAACTTTTCATAGGAGCCCCTGGAAGTTGGTATTGGCAAGGTACTTGGAAGCTATATCTTATTTTATACATACATATGTATCTAAAATTATAAGGAAAAACAAGTACTTTTTATTAAATTTTCTTGAAAAATTATTTTTAAGCATTTTAAAAAGGCTCTTCTTACTTGTGGCACTTGGACAAACCAAGCTCGCTATGCCTTGGCAATGCGAATTTAAGTCAATAGGGAGCGTCTTTCGTTTTAATCAGAGCACCATGAAGATGAAAGTACGACTTTGCTCTAAGACTCCTCTGATAAATGGCACCACCAGAGCATCCACTTTCTTAATTTTGACATTGATCTGGAGGTGGAGGAAATTTCCTAAAGACCATTACACTCTTAGTAACGGCTCAACGACCTATCACAGGACTTCGTTCACAGATTCCACAGATTTAATGAGGACGTATGTCGTATATACTCGGTAGGTCTTAGGCGCAGTAGGAACTGAACCACCACTTGTCCAAACGGAAGCCGACGCCCTAATTTCTAGGCTAACATGGCCGCTTAAAAAGGCTGATTTATATAATATGCATATTTTGTTTGAAATGTGTAAATGTGTCATTTTAATTATTGGCGTGTTCTCCTCTCTTTAGAGTTTTTTTTCTCTTTCAAAGAAATGCAATTTTAAGAAAATGCATGATGCTTCCTGAATATCGGAATGTTCCATGAATGTTTCACATTTTTTCTCTCATATCACTAGGTTAATAACATATCTCACGTAACATTCTAAATATACTCCCGTTCAAAAATACTTATTTATTGTTGATACCTATAAAATAAACTAATTCAAGGAGAATAGTAAGTAACTTAACATTTCTATCATTAATTCACATCATGCAATATTTGTGAAGAATTACTCATTTTTAAACAACAGCGGATACTAGGTAGCTAACCCTTCACCACAAGAAAGACGGATATTGCTACACATTTGCCGTTGCCCAGCAGGCACCTGTGAACCAAGACATGGAGGCGAGTAGCATTACCTACGCCATACCACTAGAAACCAGTTTATAGGTTGTGCCCCATTCATACATCGTTTCGGAAGATAGGACAGAGTAACACAGAGAGAAAGTAACATCCATGACCGAACCGGGATTCGAAACCGGGACCTACAGATCAGAAGTGAGGAACGCTAACCTCTCAGCCATCGGTCGGCCGTGAGGAACTACGACTGCGACTTTCTGATTTGATTTGTAATAAGTTTAAATTTATGTCATATTTTTAAAAATGTTATCAATAAGCAATAGTTTTAAATAATACTTTTTATCAAAGTAATTTATCAAAAATATAAAAGCTTACCACCAGAAAGGGAGTTTTTCTCATAATAAATTTAAGTTCTTATTTTCTGTCAACTTATACATTTTTCCATTTTATTTAATTTAAAAAATGTGTGCAAAATGAAAGTATTTCAAAAATAATTTTTTAATCCTATATATGATTTTTTTGTGTTCTGCTTAAAAAAGCAGTTTTAAGAGTGTGGTGAGCTGATCAAAGTTCGTTTCATTTCTTAGGTCAGCTGCATTCCCAAGACTTGCTATCGAAAGAAACTCGAGATGACACACCAGAGGGACCAGCGCAATTTGATGACAGCTACTTAGGTAAGGAAGTTTTAATTTACCTTTATATATTTACAATTTAAATTAAAACCAACTAAATAAAAGATATTATGACGCTTCGATGTATCTTTGGACCATAATGTAGGGCTCCATTGCCCAGCCCATAATGCTCCCGACTCAAACCTGGACTGTTCCAGGAATGTTTGCTTTTAGAAGTTTCATGTCGTATACGCCTACGTCCAACTGTCTGAGCATGCATAAAACGGGATTCCTTAGAAAATGCTCTTTGTCGTCACCCAGTAAACATCCAGTTGTGGTACTCGCATGCAGACTTCAGCTTTAATTGGCGATGAACAGCAGTCAGCACAGGTGCAGGATTCAGGCGTCTGCTTCGGAGGCCAAAACGCAGAAACGTTCACTGAACAGCAGTTTGGGAGACATTGTTGGCAGCCCTTTGGTTCATCTGTGTGGACAGTTGCTCAGCGATAGCATGCCTATTGGCCTTCAATTCATCTACGCAAACGTCGTTCACCTCTGTTATCTATGTTCCGTGGTGCGCCACATTAACTACCTCACTGATTTTAGAAAATCCCATTTTGCCATACACGGTATACTTTTTTCAACGGTGGCACGTGAACAGCATACAAACTTAGCCATTTCGTAAATGCTTACACCATTGGCCCGAAAGCCAATAATGTTTGGATGTCTGATAAATAGCTCCGTTTCTGCATTTCACCAACGATTTCAATGTTTTTCGAAGCTCTTACATACCCTTTATTTACGCTCAAATCCTACCACCCGCCTTCTGTGGTTAGTTACTTAAAGTCGACGTCGAAAGTACGTGGTGGTCATATTAATGTGACTGGACTGTGTATATTCTCTGTACCAATGGCTAGCGTCAATTAAATTGGTTCTTTTAGTAACAGCCGACTTTTTTGGGTGACTAACCTTTTTCTACAACAAGGCCGAAAACTGCTACTCATTTGTCGTTACCCAGTGTGGACCTGGGAACCAAGTCATGGAGGCGAGTAGCATTATTCACGTCCTACCGCCACAAAACCATTTATAGCGTGGGTCACATTCATACATGCTCTCAAAGGAGCACAGAGAAACACAGAGATAAAGTAACATCTAGGCCCGAAGCGGAATTCGAACATTGGACCTACAGCTCAGGAGACAGGAACGCTAACCATTCAACCACCAAACGACTCAATTAAATTGTGAGACATAGAGATTTGAAAAAAAAAAGAATTATCTCAGAAGACTATTATTTAAGTTGATAATGGACAAAAGACTATAATTTAATAACAATTATTGCTTTATCAAAATATGGTAAAAAAAATTAAAACATCGGATTTTTTTTTATCAGATAATATTTTTATGCAAAATTAAATTCAGAGTTATATCTTTCAAAGATTTTGCAGATGCCTTCCACACTATTGTTAGTATTTAATTAATTTATTTAAAAATATAAGAGTCCATTATCAAAAACTTTTATTAGCATTATGTGATTCAATATGTCTTTGATAAAATTATATCTAATAACGAAATATCTGCGGCAAATAAATGCTGTTTAATCAAGTACTTTCTCTAATGGCAAGAAATGCCCAATAACATGCTTTTTAAATCTAGATCATATTTTAAAAGTTTTTGTCACAACACCACCTTAATCTTTTTAACGGTAAAACCTTAACAATGAGGTAAATTTTGTCTGTAAAAATCCATTTTATTATAAAAAAAAATCCTTAAAAACGCATTTATAAATATTTTAATTCTATAAATAAAGTTATAGTCACCTTGTACTAAACAAACAAAAGCTATTGAAAGGCTTTTGAATATCCATAACGTTTTTGCCTCCACGAAAATATTTATCACATATAGTGGTGGTCCATATTCACGTACCTTGTAAAGATAAGCTCGCGACTACAATACTCCCACCTCGATATATATATATATATATATATATATATATATATATATATATATATATATATATATATATATATATACATATATATATATATATATATATATATATATATATATATATATATATATATATCCATAAAACAAACACAACACCTATCTCTAGTTGTTTAATAGTACTTGAATCACAAATCTGGAACATTCTATTCCTAAAACCGTGATATAACCACTAGGTCATGCTTAGCAATCTCTCTCGAGGATAGTTTTATTATAATTGTCTTAAAAAAAATGAAACTTCAAAATATAATTTTGTAATTACTCCTTAATCAAGAGTATCAGTATGAGCCTTATTGTAGAATAGTATATTAACTGCAGTAATTTTTCAGCATTTTGTTTACTTTTTTTTTATTATGTAGGGTATTCCATGGCTGTAGGTGAATTTACTGGAGACCGAAATCCAGATGTCGTCGTGGGTGTGCCAAGAGGAAATAATCTTACGGGAAAAGTAAATATATGAACGAGAGAGAGATTATTTTTATAAATTATGTTCACATATTGTTTTAAAATTGTATAGTCTTTCTGTTTTGTGAAATACCATTATTTCTAGAAAATCACTATGACGTTTACATGTTTGAAAATGAAATATTTTCTTATTGCTTCGCATCTACAGATGCAGAGCTTACACGTGCATTTATTTAAGAAAATAAAAAGAGATTCCACACAGTGGCTTACAAAGCAGGAAAGAAGTCCATAGAAAACTGAGAAAATAATGCAAATAATATCAGGATTTAGAGGTGTTGGAAATGTATCCTCACGTAGATTAGAGCAAAAAGATGAACATGAATAGTAATTAGATTAGAATCTAAGCGCACAAAACTCCTTAGATTCTAATTTAATTCAGGATTTGTAATGAAATATTTTAAGTCAGTTTATGCGAAAAAGTATAATATTTTATAATAACTTCGCATATACAATTAGTGCAATTTATTTTTCTGAAAAAATACTTTTTGTTCATCCAGATTTAATATATCTTGCCTTGGATATTCAATTTTAATGATTAAAGTAAGATATTTTTTTTGGAAATGATGTTAAGGTCAATATATTTTCATTTTTACTCATAATTTTTTCGTCTTAACTTAATTTTATAGTTTTCTTCATTAATATGTCACATCAAATGATATAATTCGATGTTTTATTACTTTGATGTTCAAAGCAATGTTATTCATGATTTAATTAATTTTGCATTTCTGTTAATCTGGTGTTCCTCAGCACTAAAATTTCACGTATAGATCACACATAAGGAAATCAAATAGGGTCCGTAATGATTAAAAATTAGCTATACCTAAGAATTTATTCGATATTTTGAAGTTATTTTTTCATTTCTATTCCATCACATTTCAGATTGCTGCCTACTGGGAAAATCGTAAACGCGATTTTTACAATAACAATACTTTTTTAAAAATTAGAGAAGGTATTTGACATAATATTTTAGGGAAAATTATGTTTACAAATACTTACAATCTGCTAAATTACAATTAAAGAGGAGGTATCCAATGACGTGCTATTTTTTCTGTATGCTTAGATACTAAGCACGGAAAATAATTTTGTTATGGGAAAAGTTATAATTTACCTATTTTCAGATAAGTACATTTATAGAGGGATTTCAAATTATTTAAATTTATTACATCCTCTCTTAAACAGTTACACATATCGAGTTCAAATCAGTGTAAAATTATAGTTTAAATCAAGTACAAGTAATGAAAACTATGAAGTGAAATTTTTTTTGTTTAGTTAACCACAGACGAAATCCTAATATATGTTTCTTTTCCTTTTAAGAAGCCAGTTTTAATTCAACCTCTCAAAAATTTGATGAACAAACAGAATATAATTTTTTTTTTTTTTACTTATGCACATAAAATGCTGAAAAATATAAACGTGTTTTTTTCACCCCTCTCTTTTGGAGAGGTGAAAAGATAACCATTAGACTGTCGAAGACTAAACCGTAAGGAGGAGGGACAGAACAAATTCGTTGAAGTGTTTCTTAGAAGAATGTAATTAATTAAAAGTATTGTATTAATTAAATGTAAGTTTAATTAATTAAAAGAATGAAACAAAGTTCGAGATGGAAGATATTATTAAAAATATTCTGCAAATTGTAATTCTAGTTATTTGGAGTATTATTACAACTGGAGCTGCTGCTGAATCCACCGAAATTCGATCCAATATATCGCCGTTGAAATATGGGTGTTACCTGATGAGCGCCAAAGTGTCCCCATTTCTTTTTCTTCGTTACTACAGAATGGCAAAATTTCAGATCTAACATGGTTTTCTCTCTTCGGACCAGCTCCCATCCACTTACAGATTGTGATGAAATCAAATACATTGTTTTGTTTACTTTTCAGTTTTTCTGTCGCAGATATCATCATTACGACTTTTCTCTTCAATGAACAGTAACAATTAACCACGAGTGAATTTCTTTTCTATTTGTTTTCTTTAAGCTTTTATGCTCACTAATTAATTGATTTTGGCTTACATTCAGTTTGCATAATCTTGTGATTTGTGTTAGTAATGCATTATTTCAGCATGCATTCATAATAGTTTTTATTGGATTAATTTCTAGAATATTAGTAGTATACTTATTGTAAAAATAAAATGCTTAAGTTTGGGCTTGCATATTATGTTTGTGTTTAGTTGTAATTATTCAACTGTGTGCCAATATTTTATCGGTATTTTATCAATATATGTGAGTTTAATTTAATTTTATGGTTAAATTTAAGTTAACTATCTACTCTGTGTGTGTGATATTTCCAATATTCACATATTATCTAAAAATTCTTAAGCTTAAAATTCCTTTCAATTCTTTTATCCTTCAGAAAACAATTTTCTTTTATTAATCGCTCATATGCAACAAAGTGCCTGTAAGGATTAAATATGTATTAATATTTCATGCCTTTTAAAAGTCTTATATACATGCATAATATGTGTGCATATGCATGGATAGATTTTGATAAACATTAAAAAACTTATAACTTAATATATATTTTATGTATACTGTCATTTATATTGTGTATTTTTTTTACCAGATTTGCTTGTTTAATTCCACGTTGAACATACTCATTAACATTTCTGGTGAACAGCTGGGTTCTTATTTTGGATATTCTGTTTGCGTTGTTGACATCAATGGCGATAAGTAATTTTTAATTATTCTTATATTATTATCTTTCAATTATTTTGAAAAAAATATTATATAATCACATTATTCTGCACTGAAATCTTGAGCTCCAGTGGCTCAGTAGCTTCACATCGCTTCCCGTTAATATCAGCAAAGCACCATTTACCGCGAAAAGTGATTGGGAGGGTGACCAATCTCACTGGCTTGCTGGAGCTCCGTGGATTAGGAATGTGTCCACATTAATATATGACGTCCAAAGCCCTTGGTGTGGCGTGGATGTGGGGACAAAGGCGCCAGCTCAAGTGTGGTCTCGTCACCAGACTATGGTTCAAAAGGACGAGTCACTTGGTGATGGACAAGGTTTCCAAACTCGTTAACCTAAAGGTACGGTCTGAGGCTGGCCTGCACCGCTGTGTAAATATGCATGCACTGAAATCATTGAGCTCAAATGACTCAATAGCTTCATGCCACTTCCTGTTAAAAACAGTAAAGTGAAGCATAGCACTGATTGGGATGATTGGGAGGGTGATTGCACTGATTGGGAGGGTGACCACTTTCTCCATCATTATGTTACTGGAGCTCCGGGGGTTAAAAACGTGTCCACGTTAATCCGGGACGTCCAAAGCTTTTCCGCAGGTGTGGCGTGTTTATGGAGAGGACAATAAAAGCTCAGGTGTGACCTCGTCACTTGACCATGGTTCTAAATGACGTGGCGCTTGGTGATAGGCGAGTATTCCGAATTCGTTAATCTTTAAGTACTATCTGGAGCTTGCCTGCACCCTAATGTACTAAAATCTTAAAGGGACAATAAATTAATTTACATCATTGTGATTTGTATTATTTTCTAAACTTATATACATAATTTTTTCAAGCATTCATCCATAAGATTACAGGTTATTGATGTAATTAATCATCCCGGACATTTCTTTTTTTAAAATTATGTGCACATAACACAGCATACTATATTCAAAATATAGTACTATATATATGTATGTCATCACACTATGTATATCGGCATACTATATATATGTATGTCATCAAAAATTGTTGTATTTATTGCATAAATTTCTATGACGAATATTTTATATATATAAATTTTTATATAAAAATTTATATTATATATTTGAGAAAGGAAATAATAACCTCAAATTCTGAACATTAAAATATGCAAAGAATAAATTGTTATTTTTTTAATTTACTTTTGTATTTCTAGGCTAGATGATATAATTATTGGGGCTCCATTGTATACAGATCTGAAAGCGAAAGATGGAAGTTATGAAAAAGGGAGAATTTACGTGGTTCATCAAACCCGTAGGGTAAGAGAGTTCATTCATTAATGTTTCCTTTTTGTCTTTTTGTTTTGAACAAAAATGTTCAGTTAGACGAAAGTTCACGAAGCTGAAATTATGCGTTTGATTATTGGGAAAATAAAATCTTAAATTTACATACTGTGCTAAATATACATTTCTTATTTTTCTGGTAAATATTTTTTTTTCTTTTTTTCTTATCTGGAAAGAATCATGAAGATTTTTTTAAAAAATATTAGATTTTGAATTTCCAGAGAAGATTTTTTTCTTATTAATTTTCAATGTAATGTTAAATCATTCTAGACAAATTGTCCCAAGGAAAATAAATTTAAATTTCTATTTTACTTTAGGTCTTAATGATATTAGACTGAAGAAGGATTATAAATTCCTGTTTCATACTCTAAGAATTTTACCCTTTAAATCACACTTGTGATACCTCTAAGAACACAACTATGGAAAAATATACCTAAATATTGTATAAAACTAACCGCAAATTATACAGCAATTGTTTAAACTAATTTTAATAATTGAATCATATTTGTCTTCATTTCATTTGTATTTTACAAAAAGTCTTCATTATTCTTTTTTTCATCTGAATATACTCAACACACTTACATCTATGCACACACTAGTGTGCCAAATGTAAGCAATAGCTGTGCTTTTGCCATATCCTCATGGCAAATATACCGAAAAATTGCAGAAATGAGGGAATTCATTTTGAACTTAAATGATGATGAAAGCATTGTTCCACAAACATGAACACACTATCGAAGGAATCAAGAAAGAAAGGCTTCTTTGAAATTACAGTATCGTTTCACGTGATTGTCTGTCCAATGGAAAGAACAACAGGCAGAGGGTGGGATATGCCCTCCCCTGACTGCAATGGTTGTTTCGTACCGGATGTCCATACCCAATACCGGATATCCCACAATTCTAGAGGTGCATATTTCTCCATGAGCATTGTTTCCAGTTGTTGGATGTCCTCCAGAGAATGTAAACATGTCCTAGGGTGTCTCCCCGATGCATCTTACATGTTCCATAGGATTTGTTGTTGCTATTTCCAATCCTTCAGAAATATTACGACAAATAAATCAGATCCATGTCACTGTGAACCTTAGAGAAGTCAGGCACTATTAGTGGAATTGCGCAAACATCCACCAGAGAGAATCCCAAGCAATCTAGGATGTGATTTGGTGAAGATTTCAGATTGCATTTTGTGCACAGTGAAAAGACCAGGCGCCTAGATTCGAATATTATGTTTCTGAGATGCCCACTAATAAGTCTTGAGAACACCGTTTGATCACGTCTGTAATCTTTGAATTCAAACGTGCCCCCCTCCCTCCTTAGGGTCTTCCTGCTGAACAAGGGAAGAATGAGCTCGAGTAGCCTGTCTTCTTTTTTCTTTATAAAGAAAATTTCTTTATAAGTTAGAGTGTAGACTCTTTTGGGCAACTCGGAAGAAGCTGCATACACTCTTTTAGCCAAGATATTTGCAGCTTGATTGCCTTGGATGCTAACAGGTAGAGGGACTCTACTGAAAGTGGACATCCTTACCTTTGGCTACATATTTAAAATGATATTAAGCTAGATATTATATCAGGAAAATAAACTGACCAATACATTCGAGTAATATCTTCTGTTTTCCTTAGTTACTGAACAGCAAGAGTCCGATGTGCCGTGTATAGTCATCCAAAAGAAAAAACTGCTCCAATAATATTTCAGAACAGACTAACATTGGGAAAATCATAACCTTACAATAGTTAAAGGCTAAAGAAGCTCTATCAAAAACGTGTATCCCAATCCGCCCTTTCAACATCCTTATACGAAGACCATAGGACCATCATAACGATTTCTTTACGTGATGTCATTGACATAAAACTGTGTCCCTATCTCTTTCCACACTTATTATGATTAAAAATATCTCAAGGCCCCGAAATAATCTCATTTGTAAAGACAACAGGACTCCATTGATAAGATGATCTGTTTTTGTGTTCTTTGCACCATTCTGAATGGTGACGCTGATGGCCAACTTTGTTGCAGTGCTCAGAACAACAGGCGAATAGGTCATCTATGTAAATTCGTCTAGACACATTAAATCACGACACTTGTCTCACCATTGCTTAACACAGTTTCTGAGCAATGTTGCTTGCTGACTAGTGTATGACCCCTTTCGCCAGCATGACGATGTTTCAATCAGTCACTGCAGTTGTTTTTCTGCCACTATCAATCTCTATGGCTCTTATACCTATGATCTTCAAAACATTCTAAGCACGCATAACGACACTTTCGTTAATTCTGAACTCTTCAGCGACACTTTTGTTAATTGTGAACTCTTCAATGATACTTGTCACACAACTTCCAGCTTTCCGTTCATACTTCCACTTGCAAAGTCGTCAAAGGGATTTCTTCTAGCCATATTTCACGATATATATATATATAATATATATATATATATATATATATATATATATATATATATATATATATATATATATATATATAATATATATGTGTGTGTGTGTGTGTGTGTGTGTGTGTATGTGTGTGTGTTTGATTGGTTGTTTGTTTATTATCAATATATTTCCACAAAAGTCTAATTATTAACTTTAGTCAAACACGCAGTTATTTATAGCAGTATTTGAAACAAATTGTTTGAAAAAATATTTTAACATTTACTATTTTGCAGCATAATTTCCGAATTCGTAGTCATATTGACGGTACATTTTCAAGGGGAAGATTTGGTTTGTCTGTAGCTTCTTTGTCTGATATAAACAGAGATGGATTTCAAGGTAAATCCCGTTAATTAATTCATCATAAAGTTAATTTCCTTGTAATAACTGTCACAAAGCAAATTTTTTCATAAAAATAATTATTTAAACATGTATTACTAATATCAAACTGAAAATAATGTGTTTATTGAATTTTAATTTATAATGAAAGTGGGTCTAGATAGTGGTCTCTTGTTAGATATATTATTCTCATAAATAATCTTCAATATTGAGTATTATTTACTGCTAATTTTATCTTAGTCCACTGCCTAATTTGAATTTTATTGCATAATTATTTTATTAAATAAAAGTCTGTTAGAAGGAGTAAAATTGTGATTTCTATATTTATCTTCAGCTTAAATTTCGTAGGTGCTTAAAGACTTTGTTCTTTTTTTAATATTTACAGTTATTGAATCAATATTCTTGTTGATTATCATGTTTTAACATCTTGTAAAAAAGTCCTTATAGTATGCTATTAGTATACTACTAATTAATTATACCATCATTATTATTATACCATTAGTTAATCAAAATTTTAATTAAAGGAAATTTTCACTTTGGTTCCGTAAATATATCATTATTATGGGAAAAATTCTTTTATTAAGTAATTTTGATAAAAGTAAAATTGTTTAAATTTACAACCCTGTTATATAACAGAAAATACAATTTATAATTTAAACTTACTTAAATTCAGTTTTAAATCTTTAGATAAAATATAGTTTAATATGAAAAAAAAATATTTTGATGTATTTGGAAACATGTTTAAAATAATTATTGGAAATATTAGAATTACTTTTACATACAAATGTATAGAAATTGAAATGTATAGAATGAATAGTTTTGATTTAAATTAACCTTAATTTCGGCATTATTTGTATGTCGTTAAAACTCTAACCAAAACATTGGCAGAAATAATATTCTATAGAATTTTAAGGTAAATATAAACAAAGTTTAACTAATTGAACTATTAGTAATAAAGTAAATCAAATAAAGTGTATATTAATATGAACAAATACTTAATATTAGAACAAGATCTGTAAATCAATACATTCCAAATTTTCACATTATTAACATGACCACATCATTAAAATCAATCGTTGACTTCTTCGATGTTTAAAAATGTTAGAGAATAATGTTGTAACTGATTACATTTATTTTTATTTTTGAAATTTCTATGAAATTAAAAAACGTGATTTTTAATGAATATTCTTAAATCATCTAACTTCTTAATGATTATGCTTCATTGAAAATAATTCGCATATAAATAAAACTCATACGAAATCTTCATATAAATCTTTAATAATGATTTCATTTTGTTAAATTCAGAAAAAACATTTAATCACATTTTGTTTCCGAATTCAAATTTTTTTGACTTGTAACTTTTTTTATATATTACATGCTCACAAAGAACTTTAGTTTAAATGCTGTATTTTCAATTCTCATATCATTTAAAATTTATGATTTTTTTTGACACTTTTACGAGCCAAGCTTGCTATGCCTTTTGGCTATGCGAATTTAAGTCCATAAGATGCATATTTCATTTAACCAGAGCACCACGAAGATGAAAGTACGACTTTGCTCTAAACTCCTCCGTTAAATGGCACCATCAGGGGATCCATTCCCTCATTTCTGACATTGATCAGAAGGGCGAGGAAATTTTCTTCAGACCCTTACTTCCATGGTTACTGCTAAACTATCGACTTCAGAACTTTCGTTTCCATGTACTCGGTGGGTCTTTGGTGGCATTGGGTATCGAACCTCGAATTTCCGAACGGAATACCGATACACTAACTACTAGGCTTCCGCGGCTCCAAAACCTATTTATTTTCAGTAAATGCAGCTTTGTTTATAAAGTAAAAGTAAGAAAGAATCAAGCGAAATTTTTCTAAGTTAAGCCACTGCTTCTGAAATCGTTTCAAGATTCTGTATTGAATCGAAATCAATTAGAGGTTCGTCTTTGTTATTTTTATCTATTTTTAACAATCCATTTTTCAGATGTGGCAGTAGGGTGTCCATATGGGGGTGAAGATGGTAAAGGAGTCATTTTCATATTTCATGGAAGTTCTTCAGGAATAGTACCCAAACCATCACAGGTAATGCATAAAGTATAATTCATTAGTTAAGATTTTAAACAACGGAACTGTTAGTCCATAACTGTGACCAGTAGTCAATACATAGTTTATAACTACTTAATTAAAATACAAATGAGTATGGAAAAAAAGTCTAAAGCCCATAAGGTTACATACGTATTATAAAATGTCAGATTTTTTTCTAATCTTCGGAAGATATGTGAATATAGTCCATCTATAACTGAGAGAATTATAATTTAAAATAATCATTTAGCCACACAGTCCTTAAACACACAATTAATAATTTAGATAAATTTTAAATTATAGACAGTTTCAAGAGTTTAAAAAAGAAATAAACAAATGTTTTATATTTCAAAGCTTTTAACCAATTATTTTTAAAAAAACATTGAAAAGAATTTGCTAATTTTTGAATTCAATAAGATTGGAATATAGCATTTAGAAAAAATATATAAAATTCATGTAAATATTTTAAAAATACTTTTAAGACACTTTCAGTATAAAACTTTTATGTGAGTTTTATTCTGATTGAAAGACTCCATTTAATTATATAGATTAACATTTATATGATGTATACATTATGCAATGGAATTTCTTTTAAGTACATGAATCCACGTCTAAATATTTAAGAATGAATTCAATACGTGAAGTGTTTATTCAAAAAAAAAAAAAAAAAAAGACAATAATTCGAAGATATAATCTGTTTTGCTTATAATCATAATAATAACTTTGATAATTAGATTTCCTGACCTATTGTCTTTCATTAGATATTGTTTCGGAAACTAATATTTCCCGTGTATAATAATTTTTTGTAATAGGTGATATTTGCAGCTGACATGCCAAATACCATGTCTACATTCGGATTTTCCCTGGCATCGGGAATGGATCTGGACAACAATGAATATCCTGGTAAAATCTTTAATTTGTTCTCCTTGTGAACATCTGTTTCATTTCATTTAATATTTTTTCAAATATTTCTTAGCATGCAAGCTTATATCATCTTTTAGCAATCAATAGAATGATAAATTCTCTATTTCCTCATCCACGCCTTCAGTTTTCTAATTTATCTCAAATAGAATTTTTTTCATTTGCACAATCTTATTAAATTCTGGTATCATCTATTTCAACTTATAGAACGTTTAAATCATTTACTTATTTGTATGAAAGCTTCAGTTTTTATGAAATCTTTATAAATGATAACTGATTTCTTTAAAACAAACTTTAAAAATATATTAACTGTTTCTTTAAGAAAAAGCGCTCTCTTTGATATTTTGTAATGTGTGATTTCTATATTTTGATTGAAATCAAAAATTGAAATATAATTTTTTATTTTCAAACAAACCATTAAAATGTCATTTTATATACTTTGTTAGAAAATTAAAACAAACTATCTGTTGTGCTGTAGCTATATATACACATAAAAGATTAAATGATATTTAGAACATGAATCTAAGGATTTGTAATTTTTTGACAATAATTAATATAATCTATGAGAAGAGATACTTAAAGTTTCATCTTTAAATGGAAAAGTTTGTTTAATTTTTATAAATAGTAACATTTAATATCAAATATATCGTACTCTAAATTCTTACGAATTGTACTTCATTACAGATTTGCTTATTGGAGCTTATGAATCTGATATGGCTGTTTTTCTCAGGTAAACTCACAGTTAAGCTGATGATACTTGAACGAATTGTATAAGCTTTAAATGTTTTTCTATATATTTTGTGTTTATATATATATATATATATATATATATATATATATATATATATATATATATATTATACAAATCTAAGCACCGTTTTACTCATTTTTTTAATATTTCTGAACAAGAGATATAAAACACTAACGCCAGTTCCTAATCGAATAAATGAATGTGGATAATATAAAATAGCACTATGGCACTTGCTGGCCTTGCAAGCAGCATTTGGACACAGTTTGTGAAACCCTATAAAGTATTTTTGAGGCATATTTTTTTTGCGAATATCTTATAATACTGTAAAAGTAAATGAAATGTAAAAATATAAGCAAATTACTTTAATATTTATTTTTAGAAATTAGAGCAGTTTCAGCTTCTTATGTTTTCTCATAGATGGCAGCATAAAATTTAAAAAATTGAAATTTTTTGAAAATCTTATTGTTTAAATATGTACACATTCTTAATTTCGTGTTAGATCAGGTTCCATAAAATGAGATATCCTACTAGTCTTTATTTAAATGCTTTATAAAAATGTAGCTAATATGCATACATACAAAATATACATACAAATCAGAATAATCATATAAAAAAATTACTTAACTGGGTAATAATTTTTATTCATCGAATTTGAAAATTCTATTGAACAAAAATTTAAATTAATTATTGTTCTTAAATTTGAATCAGATTTTTCGCACGTTAACTTAAAATAATATCATTTTTAGAACCCGTCCTGTTGTGCAGGCAAGCGCCTCTCTCAAAATAACTCCAGAGCAAATAAATTTAGATGAGAAAAGCACTACTAGCTGTGAGCTCCATGATAGGAGCATTGTTTCATGGTGAGTATTGGATAATTTTTGTAATTTATGCCATTTATAAAGATGTCGCGTATTTTAGTTACTAAAATTTCATATATAGAAGACAAATAACTTACTGAAGCTGGAAACACAAATTTTTATGAGAAATTTGTGAATGACCGCTTTTTCTTTGTTTCTACTGGAATACACAAATAAGGAGTTTATTACTTAGCAGTACTGTAATTTTCAGATGAAATGCCACGCTATTTACTTGCTAGAAAGCTTAATTTTTTTAGCAGTGTGGTTCTTCCAACAATGAATCGCTTACTCATATTTAAAAAAATAATATAATATAGTTTATAAGATTTCTAGAAAGTGCGGAGATAGTTTGTGAAAATATCATTAACGACAGTAAAATTTAAAAGTTCTGGAATTGTGTCCTCAGAATTAAAAAAAAAAAATGTCAACAAGAAAGTGACCGACACATTGGCAGAGATGATGTTTGAGATATCAGTCTAGATCAGGATTTGCGGTAATTTTGTTTCGAATAGTGAAAAACCAAATTCCTCAAACCTTCATATAATGTACAGTTTGCTGTACCTGCCAAAATTCCATTTCTCTCATTCTATTATATTTTTTATTATAGTTTTTATTTTTTCTTTAACATGACCTCAATATTTAAGATATAACAAAAAGATATTTCTTAAAACATTACATGAGTATTATACTTATCGACATCTCTGAGCGAGCAAAACAGTACATTCTTCAATGAACTGCATTCTCACTATTTCTCAGGCATAGTATATTTTTAAATTATGACGTCCTTTTATGTTTATCAATAGTGACATGTAATGGCTCTCGTAGATTAAATGAAATACATTTTGACATAGATCAGAATTTTTCACTTATGAAGTTCAGAAAGTCACTTATGAAGAAGAAAGTTAGCAGAACTGGTTAGTTAGAATAACTGGGGGTTTTTGTCTTCGTCCCAACCTCTAAATTACGAAAACAACTACCCCGGCTACTTCCACAATACTTGTATAGCCCAACTTAGGGATAGATACAGGGAAATATATTGGTGAAACAATTATAACTATGGAAGTTGTTGATGTTTCCAATCCTTCAGAGATCTGGGGCTTGCTAGATCAGATCCGTGACAAAGTGGACCCTAGTGAAGTCGAGCACCAGCAGTGGACTTGAGCAAACATTCGCCAGAGCGAACCCCAAGCAACCAAGGATGTGATCGGGGGAATTTGTGCACAATGAAAATACCTTGCTCAAGGATTCGAATGTCATGCTTTTCAGATGCCCACTAATAAGTCTTTAGATTGCCGTTTCATCACGTCTGTCACTCCCGAATTCTAACGCACTCACAGTGTCTTCCTGCTGAACCAGGGAGGGATGAGCAGGACTTTCCTGTCTTCTTTTTTCTTTATAGAGAAGATTTCTTTAAAGTTAGAGTGTTGTCTCTGTTGTGCAATTTGGAACACTTAGCCAAGATATCTGCATCTTGGTTGCCTTGGATGTAAACATGGGAGGGAATACACTGAAAGTGGAAATTCCTGCCCTCTGCTATATTTTCAGAATTGGTGATAATCTGTATGCCCACAATGTTACATGCACTACTCCAGTCCTGTAGGTATTGAATCGAGCTACGACTATCAGTAAGGATCCAAATGTTACCAGATCCAGTGCCGTGGAGAATGGTGTTTAATCCTACATTTTAATGGCTATTAATTCCCTTCTGAATATCGAGCAGATTGTAGTTCATGTTGTCCCATTTTAACTCAGAGCTGCTTTTAAATTGATTCGGCATTCTTTTTGCAATTTTCAACTGCACAGAATTTTAAACGATTCTTGAATGGAGTTTACACCGGTGCAGTTTTTCTTCTCAAAATCACAATTGTTTGTAACACATCCAAGTGAAACGCTTATAATATAATTCATAAAAGCAACTTAAATTTCTCCAATTGCTTCAACACAGATATTAATTTTATATTTTTCACCTGTAATCATTGATAGTTTTTCCCTTTTAAAATGCCCTGAAATCTCCTTGTTGCTTTGTGCGCTCATTGGTCCTCAGATTGCTGTGTTTTGTCGCAAAAATTTAATTTTGCCGAACAAGAAATTTACTGCTTTAAACGATAGCTTCTTCATTTTCAGCCTGTGAATGACAATAAAAATATTTAAAAATTTGATCAAATTAGAAGCAGAGAATAAGTTTCTGTATTTTTTTGAATACTTAAAACTTTTGTCTTCATTTCGATTCCCCATTGTCTTAGCAAGAGAAATATCCAACCTTAACAAGAAATAAGATATTGAAATGAATTTAAGATCTAAAATTAAGACTATTATAGAGATCTAAAAAATTCCAAATGAATTCCAGAAACTATTATTATAATATGCCAAAAAAATCTAAATAGCAATTTAATTATGAGTAAACATTCATGTTCAATTAAAATTATAGTTTAGTTTTTAGTTATGAGTTACTATTGAAATTTATAATATAAAATGAGAATATTTCTGCATGTATTTAGAATTGGTTGCATGGATTCAAGCACTTTTCTATGAAATGAATTTCCTTGCACAATGATTGTTATATCTTGAAACCCTAATGAACTTAATTGTGCAAACTGGGAATACTTCAAACTTAATTATTGACATCATTTTATTTTTTTTACAGTGTTGTTGTTTCATTTTGCTTGGAATTCACTGGAATTGGTATTCCACCAAATATTGGTATGGATTAATTTAGTTGCTTTACATATTTTTGTGAAGAATACTATTAACGTACTTAAGCTTCCTATTTTTGAACAATTTAATAACTATAAATTCCTATTTTATAATTGTATTTAATGATTAAATATCAAAGTATAATGTATGATTTTTTTGTATATCAATTTGTATTTTTGCATATATATTCTTAGAAAAATAATTGAATATTTGCATGAAATAAAAGTTTTAAATGTGCATACGAGATTTCTTAAAAAAGACCAAGATATTATCATTCAAAACATTTATTAATGTTTTAAGCAATTCATAATTATTGAATTTTTTACATAATATATAAAGTTCCCAACTTTTGTATGATAAGATTTCTATTTCTCTAAATATCTTGTAAAAATTTATACTATTCATGATAAATAAGCACACAAAAGTAATATATACAAAAATATTAATATTATTGTTATATTTTGTGAAGTATTAGTGGATAAAATGGTTTAACATAACACCAACTTTAATTTAATTAGTGTATTCATGCTATTAAAAATACTTCTGTGGGATTGAATGTTTTACATGTTGGACATTTTTGTGGTAAATGAATCTTAAAAATTTTCTTTGTCGTTTGGATTAAGAGTCGTTGTACCGAGACGGTGCGCACGCACCAATGTCCTTTACTCTCACTCTTGAGACACGAACTGTGATGCGATTGTTGCCAGCACATTCAACCAGCTTCGACCACTGACGTATTTCAAAATTGCTTTGATTTTCGGTTGAAATTATCCTAATTATTAATAGAAGAAACTTGAATTTGAGAGTCACTCTTTCGTTGCTTGCACAAAGATGACCAGAAAAAAACACCTTTTCCAATATCCTTTTTGAAAAAAGTAAAATTTAGATGGCACATAAAAATAGTTAATGACTCAAACATTTTAATAGCGTAAAAATTTTAAATAATTTGCTAAATTTGGGGTCTTGGTTTGGACTTTCATGAAATTGAAGATTAAATTTTTATCACTGTTTGTTTCATGGATTTTAATATAATTATGTCGCTGAATACATTATCTGTACCGAAAAAATTCTAAACTGCAAAGCCTTTGAATAGGAATTTTATGAATTAATGTTTTAAGATCACATTACTTATATTTTAACTTTTGACTCCTGTAGAATCTAAAAACTGTATCAAATAAGAATTGTTATTTTGGAGAATTCGTAGGTTGGATTTTTTTAAGTAATTAAAAATCTTTTAGAGCTAAATGTAAACAATTATTTATTTAATTTAAATAAAAATTCCCTCAAAGCATTATAATTTTTAACTAATTTATTTTTCATTAATTAGTACCAGCTGAATCAAAAAGTTCAAGAATATTTGAGGAATCTTGACAGTCAATTTTGATTTATTCCTCATAGAATGAATTTTAACCGGTCAAAATAGACTATGTAACACAGGCAACTAACTACAGGATAAAGATATGAAACGCAATTTATGCTGTGAGCTATGATAGTAAATCATATAGAAATAATTTAAAGTAGCATTCACAAAATGTTAATTAAATATGTAAATGCCAACTTCAGTTGTGCATTTTAATTAATAAATCAATTTCTAGCAGACATTAAATTATGAATTTAATAATTGAAGATTTAAATTCAAATTTCAATTTGAATTTAAATCTTCTAATTGAAGATTTAAATTCAATAAAGTATTCTTTTAACTTCCATATTTTGTTGATTTTTGAGTTTCTAAGCATAAGAATGTTTTTCATCTTTGACCTTGAGACTTCCGTGTGCTCCAAAGAAATACTTTTCTGAAATTTTCGTCTTTCAAAGAAAAAAAATTGCAACCTTCATTATATTTGTTGTGTGTTTGGTTTATACATAAAATCACCACTTACAATAAGTAATTACTATTTTTGTAGCTTTCATCTACCGTATGAGACTCGATGCTGATAACAAGGCACCAAGAGTTTTCTTTTTGACGGATGAAAACCAGAACGAGAGAAATGTTTCAATATGGCTCAGAAGAGAGTCCAAGCACTGCAAGAGCATATATGTCTACCTGCGAGTAAGTTCATGTATTTTTTCATTGATGAACCGTTGCTTGCTTTTCCTTCTGTGGTCGCTTTTGAACTCCAAGTGGCTCAGTAGCTTCACGCCGCTTCCAGCTAAGATCAGCAAAGAGAAACATCGCTTGCCGCTGGCAGTGATAGGGAGGGTGACAATAATTTTTCCCTCACTGGGTTGTTGTAGTTCCGTGGGATAGGGACGTGTCTATGTCCATCTGTGAAGTTCAAAGTCCTACCACTGGTGTGGCATGGATATGGAGAGAAGAGTGCCAGCTCAGATGTCACCTAGTCATCTGACCATGGCCCAAAATGACGAAACATTTGGTGATGGAGGAGTATTTTAAGTCTACGTTTGTGGTACAACCTTGAGGTACAATCCAAAGCTTCATATGTATGTAGTTGCTGTTGCATCAGCATGCTTCCCTGAGTCGGGCTCTACCAGTTAGATAGAAGCAGCCGGGTAGAGTCTTCGGAATTTTGAAGCAGATATTATTCAGAAGACCCCCAATACTTGGCCTGCCACTCCCAGAGGTATCATTTCTTTTGAAGGGCATTGAGACCACGCCCAGTTTTAGCGTGCCCAGCCACCTTTAGCGGACACAACGGATCTTGGTAATTCCAAGTCACTACTTTCCGATAAGAGAAAGATACCCTAACCAAAGAGTCCACGTGTGTATGTAGTCACCGCTATGTATATATATATACATATATATATAGTCACATTTAGCATACGATTGTTTATTCTACTTAGGACCTATAATTTAAAGATTTAAAGTATATTTTGAACCACTGCAATTAAACGCACCAAGAGTGGGAATCAAACTCACGAATTCTTGAATGGAACATTAGTATTAACTATTCAGCTGTCGTTAGATTACTTGAATCGAGGAATGATATGTAATTAATCACGTGTTTGGTTTAAAACATGCGTAAAAAACGATTCAACCTAGCTTTTTACTTATAATTCATACTAATTTATATTTTAAAAGCAATTAAGCATTACAAGCTCAGCCAGTATGGTTCAATTATGCATGTTAAGTATCACCGAAAGCACGTTAAGGATTTCTTATGGAAGTTGTTGCCTATTTCTTATTCTTATGCATGTACATGATATGAATTTTTTTTTCCTTTATTCAGAAGGGAAGAATTAATACATTATTTTAGTTATATATTCGTCAGTATGTCATCAACAGCACTAGATTTACTTAGCCATTATAGCTGTTACAAGGACAGAAAAAATAATCGCATACTAGTGGATATATTTAATATCTCGATTAATTTAATGGGATTAATTCAACTTGCAAATAATTTAAAAAGTGTTTTTTTAGTTGTTATGTTATAGCACATTAAATAATCAACTTTCATTTCAAAATGATGTCAAAATAACTATAATTTTAAAATTTAAAAATAATTGAAAATTCTCACAGTTTAAATTTGATATATAGATACATGTGTGTCTAAGCAAATTAATGTTTTGCATAATTTAATAATAAATTTGTATAAATAAAAGTAAAATGTGTCAAATTTAAGGAAAGTGTGAAAAAAGTTTTAAATATAGTAAATTTGAAATATCTAACAATATAAATTTTGTGACGAGCAAAAAATTTCAAATTAAAAAAATAATGATAATCAATATATCAAATTACGAATTATCAAATTATATCAAAATAAGAAATAATGATAATGATTCCCTGGCATTTTACCCCTGTTCATTTACTTTCCTGCTTATTACTCGGCAAAAAAGAACTTGCATTGAAGTTCTCTTCTTGTTGTGGATTTTTTTTTATCCATGTTTCCGTGGATCTGGTTTAGTCTGTTGGCTGACTATATGTGATAAGAAACAACAACAGAAATAATGTGTTGTCAATTTCACATTTCAAAAATTCAAACTTTGATAATAATTTTCCTTATATGCCTGCGAAAGTTTTTCTAAATATTTAAATCAGATTACAAACTAATTTCGCTTTATTAATAATTTACTATCCATTTTCCATCGTTACTTGAAATCTCTAAAAACAATATTAAAAATAGTAGCGAAGAATATTATTTCATTTAATTCCTCGATACGTATTTTCAAACACTTACAGAGAAGTTTCTTTACAAGACAACATGGAAAGAGATATCTTTTATTATAGATTGTTAACACTATATCAATTTACATTGCTTGTATAATTTTAATGTTATTTAATCACGAAATTATATAATTTTGAATTAATGATTATATAATGTAGTCAATGTTTTTCTAACTCTTGCAAAATATAATATGCGTGGTTTTTAAAAAAAATGATTCCATTATTAAAAATTTGACTTTGTTTTATAGAATAATGTAAGGGATAAGCTCACCCCAATATCTGTGGAAGTATCTTACCACTTGTTCGATCAAAATCCGGATTTGTTGGATTTAAAACCAATTTTGAATCAGAACTTACCTAACAACATAACTAAGCAAGTAAGTACTACATTTTTAAGAAATCAGTTATTACTCTTTTATTGGTACATTTTCTTGCCATATTACATAAAGAATGAAGACTATTTAAAAGTACTTGTTATATTCGCTCTATTCAAAGCATCTTTAGATGTTTACCGATTTATTTTTATTTGATTATTTCTTGGCTGATTTGTCATGTTATCTATAGCATTTATTTCAGCGTTTTTTTTTTCAGTGAAATGTTAAATAAAATGAAATTGATTTGATAAACCAACACTCAGCTGGAATTCATTCCCACACTGAACTTAGGTTCATCATGAAAAAGAACTCAGATGCTCCCGATTACCAAAGACAGTTGGTGATAAAAGTCACAGATGTCATTCATAGCGACGCCATTTTGATGTGCACAGACGGCAATAAAGACGACTTAAATAACACTGGGAGTGGTGTCTTTATCGGGAGCCTTTCTGGCCGGCTTTCTAGATGGAAACCCGGAAAACTGTTCTGCATATTCAGAAACGAATGAATTGCCAAAATTGATGGACTGAAAATCATCTTCCGCGACTCTGAATCTAGTGAGATTTGGATCTTCACTGATAGCCGTAGTTGCATTCAATACCTACATGATTGGAGAAGTGTGTACGACTTTGTTGGAATACAGATTATCACCAATCCTGAAAATGTAGCATAGGGTAGGGATTCCCTCCCATGTTAACATCCAAGACAATGACGATTTCGTTGGTAAAGAAGCTTCTCCGAGTTGCCAAACAGAGATTATAAAGGAATTTTCTCAATAAAGAACAATGAAGATAGGCAAGTCTGGATCACCCCTCCCGTCCATCCCTAGTTCAGCAAGAAGACCTTTGGGGAGATTAGAATTTGGCGGTGACAGACATGATCAAACGGCCATCTCAGGACTTATTAGTGGGCACCTGAAAAGCAGGACATTCGAATCTAGGTACAAGAATCTATTCATTGTGCTCAAAATGCAACCTGAAGCCGGATTCCCCCAATCACATCAATGGATTGTTTTGGGTTCGCTCTGGAGGATGTTTGCGCAAGTCCAATGCTGGGCTCGCTAGGGTTCACAATGTCATGGAGCTGATCCAGCTGCCACAAGATCTCTGAAGGATTTGGAAACAACAGCAGCATTTGAAGAAAATACGCTGTGATTTTGATTCAATTCCAAATAACGAGAGTGTTATTGGATTCCAATTTTTTAAATCTTCTATGCATGTTAAACAAAAAACACATTTTCAATTTATTAATTTCTTATATATATGTTACAGAAATACAAGCAAAAGTTATCTTGATTTGTGATAGTCAAATTTCAAGTCAGAAGTTATAGTTTGGTTAATTTTTCCTTTTTATGTTAAAGTTTTTAATTTGAACCCAGAAGTGTAAAATGTTAACTATATATAAGTAAAAAAGGAATTATTTCACTTTTATTTGTTTACACTAAATTTCATGTTAATTACATTATAAAAGGAAACATACCATTTATCAAGAATACATAGCTTCCTTCATAGCAAAAAGTCACCGTATTTCTGAAAAATGAATGAGGAAAATTGATTGACAATGTTTCTTTTGTAATTAATTTTTTTCTGAATTATTAAATAGAATATGAAACTGGTTAAAAGATAACTCAATTTATATCTATGAAAATTTTCATTTAAATAATTCGTATGTCAAATATTACTTTCAAAATTTATCTTCAACTTCGAAATAAATATTATTAAAAAAGAAAAAGGCTATTTTATCTTAGTATTATTAAAATAACTCTGTAATTTGTTAGAAATATATTTGTCAAACACTGGCACACAAAAGACAGTAATAGAAATGTTTTTTTATTTTAGATAAACATACAGAAAAATTGTGGAAAAGATAATGTGTGTATTCCAGATCTCAAGATACAAGTGTCACCGTAAGTTCTTTTAGTGTGGTACTATTACACTAGTATTTCCATTACACTAGTTAGCTGTATTTTGATTATTAAATAAATTATAAAAAAACATAATTATCGATTTGAATTTGTCTTTGATTATTTTTGCGCTAATATTTATTTTTATGTATTGTTCCGATTGTTATCACACATTCATATTTTGATTTGTAAATTATTGCTGTAATTGAAGTATTCAAAAAATAATTAAACTTTTAACATAATTTTCTATTTAAAATATTTTTTCCAGATATTATTCTAGGATTTTTTCCTTTTAATGATTTTCTCTTTTCAGTAAAAAAAATCTAATCATCCTTTTTTGATAAGAAAAATATTGAAATAAAAATTAATTAAAATTATAAGATATTGTATAACTTCTTAGTCCTCAATTTATATATATATATATATATATATATATATATATATATATATATATATATATATATATATATATATATATATATATATATATATATATATATATATATATATATATATATATATATATATATATATATATATATATATATAAATATATATAAATATATATGTATATATAAATATATGTATATATAAATATATATGTATATATAAATATATATGTATATATATATATATATATAAATGTATATATATATATATATATTTATATATATATATATATATATATATATATATATATATATATATATATATATATATATATATATATATATATATTTATATATATATATTTATATATATATAATTTTTGCTGATTGTCTAAAAAAATTATGTTTCGTTGAAGTGAAATTGAATTTCTGTCATAAATAACAACACAATAAAGCTTACTATTTAATTCTTTTGACAATACCTGCTTTAGTATACTTTCATAGACCGGTTATCATTGTTATTTTCTCAATTAGTTCTACATAAAATTTATTATTTTAAAGATATATAATAAAAGACAAAATCTGAAATTTTATTGATATAATAATTCTTATACAAAAACTTGGAAATATTTTAGCTAATTAAAAAATTCAACTTTAACAATAAAAATTTACCAATTTGCGATATAACAATGCAAAAATTACGCAATAAATTCAGTGAAGTAATTTAAACCCTAAAATATATGTATAAAAATGAAAGTTATTTATTGTAAAAATAACACAGGGAAAATAATAATTAATTAAAGAAAATGTGCTTTTTGCTTATACCTTCTTATTGATTGTTTCTATAATTAAAACAAGAAATTATTCACCACTGCATTGTAGGAATCTAAAATCATTCAATAATTTTAATCATATATTTTCAGCTCTAAAATATTTTTCCATGAAACAATTAACATAAAAGCAGCTTTTGATTATTTGTAATAAATCAAAAAGCATTTCTTCTTTTCGTATGATGCAAATTATTTTTTATCTTAGTAATTATAATATAATATTTTTACATTTTATAAATAAAAATGATAGTAATGAAAAAAATATTTTTCCTTTACGGATATCCATTTGTATTTTATTAATAACATTTTTAAATCAATTAACATTTTATAAATGCAAGCCAATATGTAGCAGATAATAATGAGAATCTCTCTTTTATTGCGCAGAAATATGAAACAGTTTTTGATTGGAAGTCAAAAGAAATTAGAGCTAACTGTGATAATAATCAATGCTGGCGAAGATGCCTTTGAATCTATGCTGTATGCCGTCCTTCCAGTAGCTGTGGATTTCGTTAAAATTGAAAAGATCAAGCAGTCGGTGAGATAATTTTAATTTTTCTTATTTGTATATTTACGTTAAAAATACATATATAATTGAACAAAAAAGACAAAGTAAATTTTTAATGTTGGCATAGGCAAGGCATTAGTTCTAAGATTTGAAAAAATTGCTTACAAAAACAATTCAATTATTAATTTAGAATTCTAATAATTAATAAAATTTTTAAAAATTAAATCGTCTTTGACCATAAAGTGGATGTTTTGTCATGTCTTTTTCCTTTTAGTTTTTCTTCTGTTCTGTTGTCAACATTTCAATGGCTTGAATCAATGGAAAAAGGCTTTTCAAACCGATACTTTGATCCCTATATAAGAAATCGTTTTGTTAACAAAATGTATTTCCACAATATTCTCAGACACTCGATGGTGAACTTCGTCTTATTTTCTGCCGTTTGACGAAGGAAATTTGAAGGCAAGGAGCAATTTGTCAACAACTAACCACCGTCTCAATACGATGTCCTAATCAATTATATGTATGACGTCTGATAAATGAAACTTTATCTGACGACATGGATATTTTAAATCAATGAGAATTATAACGTAGTCATAGAGAATAATAATGTAGGAACGGAAGGATCAACCACTTTATGGTTAATAAATAAAATTCTTGGAAACAAACAACCATTAACATTCCTTAAATGAGTATGTTTTATTCCAAAATATGCTTCCTAAAACAGATATAATTCTTGCAAAACAGTGAAATTTCAATAACTGTCTATTAGAAACATATATATGTATAGTATATTCTATCAATATAGAATAAATTTAAAATCTGAAAAATTTGTTGATCATATATTAATAGATAATGAACATAGATGTGTTTTGCAAACTTCAATAGAAACACCGCACCTGTGTCGTACGAATTAATAAGTTAAGACATCATAATGTTTTGAAACACAAGGTAAAAAGAAAGTTCTGGCCATTTTCGCTTTACCATTGAATAAAGTGAGAATAAGCATGGAAATTTCTGTATGACATTGATGCGACACCCCTCAGTCCTCTAAGAATTTCGGTCATTATAAAAAGAACTCCAGCCGCACATTCATCAATCGTAATTAGTGCAGCAGAAAAAAGAAATGGACTTGTCTAAGGATGTTGTTTGCTTTACGACTTCAAAGTGGGCTTATCAGCTTCTGCATCAAGTCTCCGAATATGTCAAGCGTTTGAGGGTAGCGTTGTGAATGATCGTACGACAAGGCATTGGTTTCCAAATTCAGGTCGACAAATTTGTCCTTCTGTGATGAAGCTCGTAAGCTTTGGATGAGGAAACCCTAAGGTAGCCATTTAGAAATATAGAAGTCCAACGCGTTGTGAACTTGCCAGACAATTTAACGTTTCCAGTAAAATGAATGGATTTCACCTGTACTGGTAAGAGATACAGACATATTGCTTAGGTAAGACGTACAGGTTGAGAAAGTGGTTAAGTGGCTGTTTAAAGTCCATAAGCAACAAGTGATAGCCTGTTTATAGCTGCTTTCTCGCCACTGTAACCCATCTATATTCAATGAAGTGTTGAAAAATGACGAAAAGTGGGATCTGTATGATACTCCCAAGCGTTCTAAACATTGGTTGTCACCCCAGAGTACTGCGCTGCAAAGCGCAAGACCACCTATACACCCACGCAAGGTTATTTTTTGTGTCTGGTAGACTAGTCGTCAAGTGATTCACTATAAGCTGCTACCAATGGGCCAAGCTGTCTCTGTGGCCCTGTACTCCCAGCAATTGAAACATGTGCAATAGGAATTGCAACAGAAGGAACCAGAACTGGTAAATAGAAAGGATGTACTGCATTTGGCTGATAACACGTGGCCGCATGTCTTACTGGGAATACCATGCATCGACTTTGTGCCATCCTTTTTACTTACCTGACCTTGCACCATCAGATTACCACCTCTCCGATTTTCTGAACAATCATCTTCGGTGAAAAATCCTTCACCAATGAAACAGACTTGTGGGCTTTGCATCCCAAACCACCGAGTTTTTCAACAAGGGGATTGCACGACTAGTGATACGCTCATGGAATGTGCAGGATGTCGATGATAGCTTCAAGAACTAACAATAGGCTGGAGTTTCTATAGGTCATGTTCTTTTGGATAGTTAAAAACTTTCTTGTTTGCCTTGTGATAACAATTTTACAGAAATATATGATTAAACAACAGCTATTATTAAATCTTACAATATACGCGTCTATGCTGTACATAATTGTAATGTACTATATGCTATACTATATAATTGCTGAACATGATTTTAATGAACGTAAATTTTTATAGAGGTTAAAAAATTAACTCACGAGATTATATTTCAGAAGAATATTTCAATAAAGCACAGTTTTTTCATTTTATGACTTTAGTTACATATAATTCTTCTTACTCATTGCTATATTGTCTAAATTAGTCGAACGAAGCAACCAGCGTAATAATCTTAAGCTTTTATATTAGAATTTTTATAATTTTCACTCAAAATACTTAATGAAATTACTGTTTAAAGTCTATTGCTTTTACTTTCCTTTTAAGAAAGTTCTTAGTGAACATTTTCATCTCCAATTACTAAATTCGCGTTTCATTTTTCTATGATTATATATTATAATCTTCCATTATTATATACATTATATTATTATATACTATATTTTTCCAGAAGCCCAATTTGTAACTTAACTATGGCATCCACAGACTTGATGTTCAAAATGATGTATTAAAATATCCTTCTATTTTAAGTCCGAAAATAATTTGCTTAAAATTACACAAGTCAAAAAAAATTATTGATGTGATATCAATATTTTTCCCTGCACATGTATTTTGATTATAATTTCTCCAACTTTTTTTCAAGCAATCTTTATGAATGTAAGAAAGTTCTAACGTTTTAGAAGATACATTAAAGCTCGGTGGCGTAGTAGTCACTTCTACGACACAGGTCTGAGGTTTGATCCTCGGACCTTTGTCGCTGAGTAAGGTCAAATCAGCGTTCCATCCTTTCAGCAGCTTGATAAAACTTGAGTACCAAGCATGTCTGGGAAATAAGCACTGAAAGAAGTGAAGCTTCGCGATAGGCTGAACACTTAACCTAGGCGCGTGTTTCGCACAACAGGGCATTCAGTCAGCAAATTATATATGAGCACAGTAGGCCTTGGACCCAACATAGGCTGTCGTACTATTGAGTTTACAGTTTAGTTTTTAGAAAATATATTCTTTAATTTATTTTCTAGCTTTTAAAATAAAGATTCTTTACTCTTACTTTTTAGTAATTACTTTTAAAATTCTGCTATTTAAAATACCAAACAAAGGTTCACTATATTTTTATCACACACTACGTATATTAAAATTGGATAAAAATTTAATTTATTTAATATTTAAGTCGGAATATATTATACAATACTGAAAACGATAACACAGAATTACATTTCTGTGGTCCAATATTCTTTCTCTTCAATTTTTAGCTATCTATAAAAACTACTCTTGTGACTATCAAGAACCAAATAATGTCCTATTAATCAAGGCAACCGTCACCTTCATTAGTTATTCAAATTTAAATTTAATTGATATACCTTAAAATATTAAAGAAAGTTGTACTGCATTACCAAGAAAATTCAAGAAAATAATCAAACTTCGTTTATTATTCCAAATGTTAAGTAAAAAATGTAATCAAAAAGAATATACAAAGAGCGCTATAAATTATAATCATATCAGTACCAAAGTTTAGTAAAATTTCTCATCGCATTAAAATATTTTTATGAATGATATTAAAGATACCATACAAATTTTAGCAATGGTTATTTTTTTTATTTCATTATAAAATCATATTGCAAGAAATGTACCAATAATAAAATCCATTGCAATTTATTGTACCCATTTATTTCATATCACATTAAAAGAATTTATCAATAAATATTCATTCATTTATTTTCAGGATACTTTTGTAGGCTGCTCGATGCTCGAGAAGGAAGATGACGACAATAACCAAATTGCCTGTGATATTGGGAATCCAATGCCAGCCAATACTACGGTAAGTATGTTTGTACATGCTATGCGAGGAGGCAGTGGTGGCCTCGTTGGTTTAGTGTATCATTCTCATTATCGTAAGGTAGTGATATCGAATCCCTGCTTAACTGAAGATCTGTTGTGTTCACTAATGGCAGCTGGCTCATATTAAAACTAGATGTGGTTGCAATGTCCTCCAAGTGGAATGATACTTCTTTGGGTGGCAGCCAAGTATTGGGGTCTTTTATTTGATCTCTGCTTCAAAATCCTGAAGACTCCACCCGGCTGTTTCTATCTAACTGATAGAACTCGAATCTTGACTATGTACAGGGAAGAATGCTGGTGCAACAAAAACAAATGTTATGCAAATTTTGATAAAACATTTATTATTTTTTATATTAGTTAACTTTAAATAAATAAATTGTGCAAAATCATTGATTCCATACCATTTCTATAAAGAATGTATAAATAACTGTATAATATAGGACTTGGACGTCAAATTTTAACTCACGCGTATGTGATAAAAAAAATAAATAAAACTTTCAAAATTAACTAGAGTTATTATGAATTCTTTCATAGTAAGTTTCTCATTCTGAAAGTTATAACTCTTCTCAATAAAAAGATATTGTGAAAAGAAGATCTTGAACCATAAAGGCAGTTACAACTCACAATAACAGTTAATTAATTTCTGATTAAAATTATTAACCGACTCTGAAATTAATTGCAATGCATATTTATTTAAAAATGTAATTATTTTATTGTAATTTATTGTTAAATGTAATATAATATTAATTTATAAATTGTAGTAATGTAAAAACGTGATAATAACAATAAAATAACATTTTTATTAATTTAATGATTAATAAAAACTTCGTTTTACTGCAAACGTCAGACGTTTTACAGCGTCAGATGTTTTTCTTCATGTCCCCCATTGATATCTTTTCTCATAGCAGTATGTAAATTTATTTACTTCATAAAAAAATTAAAATATTCTGCCTGAAAAAATCCAGTTAAAGGAGAAAGAAATTCATATTTTGTTTCAGATGGCTTTTAAAATCCTGTTAGCTCCATCCAAGTCCTTATCAGCAGCTCACGATCTAAATTTTGATGTAAAAGTAAACAGGTACTCTTGAAAATTATATTATACTTTACTTGATAATTACTTTTTTTTTTAACTGTGAATGTAAAGTGACGTGTAGTTTTTCTCTGAAGTACTAATGCTGAAGTAGAAGAGACCTTGTTTGACAACTCTGCACAAATCAGGCTACCCGTGAGAGTTGAAGTGAACATCACAATACACGGGTGAGCATTTTCGTGTTCCTGCAGAACTTTCTTCCTTATAGCATCATCAGATTTAAATTAACTTTGCTTGCTTTTCTAGGATTTCAGAGCCTCAAATTGTGACATATAACAAAACGGAAGTTCTGCCAGCCGAAAAAGTTACTGAAAGTGAAGCTGGACCGGAAGTGGTTCATGTATACGCAGTAAGTTGCTCAGTATTAACTTTCACAAGATCTTAAAACAAATATTTTACTTTTCTAAAGTAAAAGTTCATCGTGTTCAATCGTTTCTCTAAGCATTGTGAATTCCCTAACGGCTTAAGGCCATTGTAAGACATTTCAATGTCCCCACATAATTGCTTCCGGGAGAACCTTCATATCGTAGAGGCAAATCAGGAAAATTCTGAAGACTATGCATGAGGCTAAAGCGCAACATCCAACTCCCATTCTTCAATAGTGGCTAAGATCGAACCCCAGACCTTTCGCTCTGAAGATTTTACCAGTAGGCCATGGTAACCCCGTATTCAGTTATTTGGTAATATTGCCTGGTAATACAGAAAAGCGACAATTCACTGCTTTGTGATTTCTAAAACATTTCATGTTTCCATAATGCTGGCAGTGTTTACGCATGCGTACACTAGAGCAGTGTTTCTCAACTGCCAATCCGCAAGCAGTATTTGCCGGCTCTCGAAATGACAAGCTATTTGTCCAAATTCCAAAGTGTCATCGGCTGACAAACGATATTAAAACAGCGCCTACATTACAATAACTATAATTCACTAGTTTAGAAAATAATATGATCAATGATGAAAAGTATTACAAAGTGGCAACTGTGTACCTTATCGTCTTTCATAAACTACCGTGCTGTGCGCCAGAAAGTGCGCGCTTGTCTGCCTTGAGTATCACTGATTATTTGAACGCTGAATATCTATTGTAATAATTAGTAAAGTTATTTTAATTGGCTAATTATTCTTAAAAATTACTTATGTTTTCATGATTAATTTATGTGTAAAAATTTGCCGATGGGTCGAATTTTTAATCTTACCGTTCTGCGAGAACGCACAGATATATTTTACCAGTTCTTGGCGTGAATCCAGTTGAGAAACACTGCACTAAAAGCATACTTGCGTGTAAAATTAATAATATTCTCTTGTTAATCAATAATTTTGTAAAAATTTTTACGTTCTAAATTAGTACTTTTTGCGTTATTCTAAATTGTTAGTGCAAAAATTTGACGGTTCCTTTTCTCTCATTTATTTCAGAATTCTGTGAAGTCCAAAATTGACGCTGAACAATTAATAGATTTTTAACTGAAAAAAATGTATTTCCTTTATCTAGATGTTTCAAAGAAACCTTTTTTTTTTATTAAATTGCGCAATCATAACTGCTGGAAAAATCTCAGTCAAAATAATCTCAAAACTATTCTCATACTAGATGAATAATTTTGTTTTAAAATAGATCTTTTATTTTTAAGATATCTGAACGTGAAAAAAAATTTCTCGGTTTCTATACTTAAATGGGAGAGAAAAATCTCGTTATAGTAATGTGCATTCAGTTTATCGATTCTTAAGCTGTAAGGTAGGAAAATATTCCAGTTAAATTATACATCAAATTTTATATAAAATCGATGATTTTAATTAAGTGATCAAATAAATTTAAGAATGTCATATTAAATAACAGTTTAGCAACTTGATTTTAAATAAAACTTAATAATTAAAGTTTTTATCTATAAGTTTTATATTTTAATTATATGTAACATTTCGCTTTGTAATTTCTGAGAACTTATTTATTTTAGAGATTTAGTTTTAAATATAAAAAAGAATTCTAAATTTGAAATTCTCATCCTTCACCACGATACTTATGACAAAGGCATCCATTATAGGTAGGAAACAGAGGACCCAGTATGGTACGTGAGGCGGAAGTAGACATCTTGTGGCCAACTTACACTCTTCAAAATTCGCCTTTATTGTACCTCATGGAACAACCTGAAATACAAGGGAAAGGATTTTGCGAAGAAGTTCCTGATATTAATCCACAGAAGCTGAAGGTATGCGCTACTTCCATATTTATTTTCATCTTGAATATAAAAATGGTCCGATAGGAGTTTTGAGGTTCGATGTAGAATCCGGATACTACTTGAATTTGCGATACATTTTGGCGAAAAACTTTAATTTCTAGTAATCCTATACTTGTATGGGTCGTTAGTAGCTTCCATCTTATTAGTCACATCTTGGCACATATTTTGGGGCAAAAAATCGTCAAAAAATCAAGAGGTACCCAATTATAAACTTTTACCCAGTTTTAACTTCTACCGGACACAATTACAACTATGCATTTAGTAATAGTTAATGGAAAAAACAAAATATAATTTAAGTATGTGGGATACATCTCAATATTTTTGTTATCTAATTGCGAGTAGTGTTGCAATGCAATTTAAATTTAATTGAGTGATAGAATTTAACAAGTAAAGTGAGAAATAATGAGTTTAAAAATAATGACACTTTATTGATAAAAATAGTTTCCGTCAGAGAACAATTAACTTAGGTGCATACGGGACAGTTGTCTGCTGCCTCCACATCAGAGGGCCTCTAAATCGAATGTAAAATATATTTTACGGTGTCCATCAAATAAAATATTTTGCCAAATCGAATGAAAATTTTCTTGTGAGGTAGAGTTGCCCCCAAAGAAGTTTTTACCCCGAGTCCTATTTAGGCTAAGCCGGGTCATATGGTATCCTCCTTATCTTTACTTTAGCATACATTTTTTTATTTACTTTATTTTCCTCACAATACGAAATATATACATTTTGGCAATTAGATGCTTGCATATGACGTCATCTGATCTTCACAGACAAAATAACCTGCTTACAAAAGTGAGCATGTTTGTTAAATTGAAAGTAAACATGAATTACGATTCATCTTGTGAAATAAGCACATTAATCGTTGATGAATAAGCATTAATAGCTTTCGTCGTAGAATGAAGAGTAAAAGTAATTAGAATCGCATATGAAAATAAACTTATGGCTGAAATTATTTCTACTTATGCATTCAATTTTCATTTCAAACGCTCTGCTCTGGAGCGTATAGAAAACATAGACAACCGCCACGTTTTTTATTCTCTGGTGTCTTCTTCTCAAAGTGAAAGAATCTAATTGTCATTAATAAAACGTTAATTACTTTATTATTACCAAGTTTTTGTAAATTAATTTTTTTATTAAAATAAATTTGTTTTTAACGATACTAGACAACAAGTTTCTTTAGTGATATAGATAAAAAAATATTTATATTTTTAAAATACTTATTTTATAAAATTTGCAAAATATATTATAGTTATTTTACTACCTGAGTATTAAAAGATTTTCATTATTATTTCTGTTTGTTAAATATATAGTTTTTATTAATTACAAGTCATATTTTAATGAATTTAATATTTTTTTATTTTTAAGAAGTAATGAATAATCGCAATTTTTAATTAATAAAAAAGGTTCTTCTTTATTTTCCTGTTTGACTCAAATGCAGTTAATTTTTTTTTTTTTTTTTTGAAAAATAAAAATAAATTTTTATCTTAAATTAACACATGCATATAGTTCAAATATAAATAATGAAGCTTATAAAACATAAACATATATCTGTATTTTAACTTTAAGTCTGCATGGTTAAATTCTTTAATTGAAAGCAGCTTTTTTCTCAAAAATAAAGATTCACACTAAAGGACATTATTTTATAAATCCCAGCTTCTACGATCCTTTCCCACCTTTTCTACACTACAAGAGACAAAAGTGAGACATATATTCTAATGGGGTACTCAGTGGAAGTATTATCTTTGGACTTTGAAAATGGGTAGATCTATTTTTGATTTAAAAACAAAGACCAAGCGGAAGACCCCCATACACGATTTATTACCTCCAGAGGTATCATTGCACATGGAGGATATAGTAACTTGCTTCCGTCGCCATTAACGAATATATTCAATGGTATTCTATTAGGAAGGAATTCGAACTCACTTTCTTTCGAAAACGAGAGTGTATCGTTTGTGTCTTTTATTTCTTAAGAATATTTTTTCAAAATATTCTTAAGCATTTTTTCTTGCTGAGAAATTTAAACTTTCTAATCAAATAATAAAGTGAAATTTAAAATTTTAGTAAAATTGTTAACCATAAAGTGTTTGTTTTCTTTTCATTCCAATTGTGATCACTATTACGTTTCTTATTACAATTTTCATTCATTCAAACTTTTCATATCACATTGCATTGAGACGGAGTAGTTTAAGTCCGACTTGTAGGCAAATTGTCTGTCTACCTTCAAATCGCATTCTTCCAGCGGCGAAGTTTACCATCGATTGTCGGAGGATATTGTCGGAGTTCATTTTGCTAATAAGAAGATTTCTTATATAAAGAGCAAACATCGGTTTGAGTCGTTTCCCATTAATTCAAGCCATTAACATGTTGACAATAGAAAAAAAAAAGAAAAAGCAAATTAAAAAAGACATGACAAAATATCCACTTACTTTATAATTAGTTTAAGTCAGCAAGGATGACTTAAATTTTTGAAAATTTCATTAAGTAATAGAATTCTAAATTAAAAAGTGGTTAGGTTAGGTTAAATTAGGTTACAACAAAAAACTGTTTTGGAGCTTTATGCTCATAGGCTTATCGCTCGCATTGACTAAGATAAGAGTTTTTATTAGAAACCTAAGCAAAATTTGACGGATTGATGATTTTGAATTAAAAAAATGACAATCAAAATGAAAAGATAAGCACGGCGTTTGATTGACAAGTGAAAGGGAAAATTAGGCCGTATGAAATACAAAGACGAGAAAAAAAATTAGAATCTATTAATTTGTTTCAAAAAAGAAATTGTTGCGTCAATTTTCTCTTTAAGACTTGTTGACAAATCTAAGATCCAAGAGAAAGAAAGAGCTCCGATACCAAGTTTTTCTCTTAAAGAATTTCTTGTTTGATCATATCGAGGACACGATAGCATTATGTGATCTATGGTTTCTCTTTCTCCACAAGAGCATTTATCCGGTGAAGAAATTCTGAATTTATGTAATTTAGAATTTGTCCGAAAAGATCTAGTTCTACCTCTACTAGCCACGCTTCTTCAAGGCGAAAATTAGTATAATTGCGGTGAATTTTAGTGATAGAAGTCATTTGTGAAATATTTGAGGCATATTTACTTTTATTCCATTCGTTGTTGTTATAATTGATAAAAATGTTTCTTATATTATGGATAAGGTCTTCAGGTGAAATCGAGTGCAGAATATAACTTTTATTAATGGCCAATTTTGCAAGAGCATCTACTTTTTCGTTCTCAGCAATTCCGGAATGACCTGGAACCCAAACTAATTGAATAGATTCGCAAAACTTAATTGCATTTACTAAAGCTGATCCGATGTGTTGAATGATAATTGGGGAAGAGGTTGAGAGAGTTTTCAAACTGCTTAGACAGGATAAAGGGTCTGATAATATAACATAGTTGGAGGGAGAAATACAGAATTTAATCACCGCCAGATATAAAGCCTCTGCTGTAAAGATGGAATTAGAATTATTGATTTGCCCGGAAACAAAGGCTTTATTTCTGCTTCTGCTATAATAAACAGTTATTCCAAGTTTATTTTCTATTTTAGACGCATCAGTAAATAACAATATGTGATTGGACCATTCAGAAGCACTATGCAGTTCAAAGAGGTCATTGATAGTATTTGCAGGAGATCTAGTAGAAAGTGCAAGGTCTCTAATGTACATCCTTGTAGAGGAAAATTTTTGTCTTGCAGAAAAAGGTAAGACCCCTGCTTCTTTCAGAAGAAGTGGAATTGGTGTCCAGAGAGGAAGACCTACAGCAATTCTAAGAAATGAGTGATATATAGGATTCAAGATTTTTCGGTCTGATAAGCTGGCAGATGTAAATACATAACATCCATAATCGAGGCTACTTGTAATGAAGGACTAAACAATTTGAAGTAAATGATTAGTTTTTGCTCCCCATCTATTTCCTGCAATAGCTTTTAAAACATTAATTTTCTTCTGGATGGATTTTTTTTTCATTTGAAAATTTTATTTGAAGATTAAATTACTAGTAAAATAGAGGCCCAGAATTTTTATGTGCTTAGACCAGGAGATAGGTAATTGATTGATAGTTAGTTCAAAATTTACAGGAGATTTTTTGGAAGAGAAATCAATCGCTGAACATTTTGAGGAATCAATTTTTAGTTACCATTCTTCACAACATTGTTTAAGTTTTATGTTTGCAGTCTGCATTTTTTGCTGTAGTCTTTCTTGTGATGAATGAGCAGCAAAAAGGATTATGTCATCAGCATAAATAAAACACTTAATGTCACTTGGGAGAGCTTCATAAATATCTGACATATAAATCATGAAAAGAAAGTGAGAAAGAACACTGTCTGGAGGAACACCTCTATTAGAGAAAGTGGGTTGAGATAAAGTTCCACGCCATTTTACTTTAAAACTTCTATCCTATAAAGAATCCAATATCAAATGAGCAGCATTTCCTCCGATATCAAATTGAGGGAGCTTATAAATTAGACCCTCTGGCCACACAGAATCGTAAGCTTGAGATATGTCTACAGTTGCGCATATGACATATTTTCTCTGTGAGCTTAAAGCAATAATATGATGGTGAAGCATAGAAAGAACACTTACGCAACCTCTATAAGGAATAAATCCATGATGATTTGGATGAAAATATTTGGAAAGGGAGATATGATTTATTAGACGATTTAAAATCATGCGTTCCATGACCTTACATAGAACACTTGTAAGAGATATTGGGCGATAAGAATTTACTGAAGTAGTATCTTTCCCAGGTTTTATTATAGAAATTATGATGAATTTTTTCCAAGATGGAAGAACAATACTCCTTAACCAAGAGTTATTTATGAGTGACAAAACGGATCGTAATGCTATGTTTAATAAACCCTTCAAAATTTTAGCTGATATTAAATCAGGACCAGCTGAAGTATTTTTGCATTTAGAAATCGCCAATTGGAGCTCTGAGAGAGAGAATTCAGAGTTATATTCTAAATCAAAGTTTGAACTTAAATCGAGAGGTAGTACTTCAGTTACAGATTGACGAGAATAAAATTTAGCAAATAAGTTAGCCTGAAAACAGGATCCGAAATAATTGAAGTTTCGCAAGAAATTAGTAGATGATGAGTTGGTGAGTCAGTAGATCTATTTTTAAGTCTTTTAAGAATAGAGTAAATGTCTTTATATAAACCAGCATTTATTATAGTTTTATCCCAGAAATTTCTGGAAAGGGTTAGAAGAAACTGATGAAGTTTTGCAGAAATTCGTTTGTACTATATCCACAGAGTCTGATTAAAAGAACTTTTCGCTTTCCTCCAAAGTTTTCTTTTTTGACCTAAGAGATAACAATATACCGATGTCCACCATGGAGTATAAGACTTTAACGGAAAGATATTTTTTCTGAATTTATCAAGACAGAGTTTTTGCATAAAATTTTGATTTGATCTACAGAAACTAGTCCGTTATTAGCAATTTGAGTGCTTATTGAATTGAAGAAGTCAGTCCATAAAATTATATTGCGAGAAGTACCTTTTGAATAATTGTTATTGTAGATTTTGACACTTGTTTGACAAGGACATGGTCACTACCATAACTATCTAAACTGACTGAGAAAATACAAAAAGGAAAAATATCGGAAGATACAAAGTTATAATCGATAAGGGATGGTTTTTGGTGGAGTCCGAAATGAATAGGCTGAGAGGACAAATTTTTTAGAAGACAAATGCTGCTATCCAGTATCCATTCGAGGAATTCTGAAGATTCGGGAGAGTTTGAATAACTACCAAGCGCCGAACTTCGTATATTAAAGTTTCCAATTATTATGAAGGGTGAATGAATATTTGACAAGATGCAATGGAACAAAAATGGAACTTGAAAATTTACCATGTGGGACGTATACATATACTAAAATAAGAGATGATTTGGATATAGTAATTTTTATAACTAATATTTCTGTATCGTTATCTTCTGAGTGGAAATTAAAAAGTGCAATATTTGTAAACAATCTCTTTTACATCTTGAGACTGATGACTTGCTTACGACAACTCTAAAGATTTCAAATGTTCTTTTTTAGTTGCAATTTTTTTAACTACTATGGTTTCATGCATCACTAAAAGATAAAATTTAAATTTTCCTATGAAATTTATTTAATGAAATATAAATTTCTCATGTTAATGACTAATTTTTAATAATCACTAATACACTTTGTGTTTGTTTTATGAATTTTTAAAGTATAGATAAAGCAATTAATAAGTATTTGCACAATATTGTTATAACAATTGATATTTTAATATAGTATTATTAAAGGAAAAATTTTGTTTATAGAAAGAATCAAAAAGGCCTTCAAGCAGCAGTTATTCTAGTACAATAAATAATTTTCAAGAAAAACTTCCTCCCGAACAATCTTATGATGAAGAAGTTACTACTTTCTTGAGGAAAAAAAGAGAAACGTCGCCACAGAATCAAGTTGGCGACAGCTTCAAAGAAGAAATGGTATGCATTTGTGTTTTGTATAGTTAATATGTATTTGAAATTTAATTAAAATATAGTTACTTTTTTGATAAAAAAATATTATATCAATGAATATTTTACGTCATTTCAGAAGTTAAAACTGTGTACTTGTTACAATAATGATAGAAATAATAACATAAATTTATATTAATTTGGAGAATTTTTTGTGTTTACCAATGATATTAAAAACTTTACTGAAAATTCGATATTGATTTTTTAAAGACTATAAAAATTCTTGATTTTTATAACTTTTATTTTTGTCTTAAAATTGTTTAACTATACAAATAAATTAATAAAAAATCTTAAATCCTGGAAAAAAATTTATGTAACAAATAATTAATAATTGTAATATAGTTAATTATATAATGTTAATTATTTTTTAATTTATTTATTTTAAATGTAAAACTTTTCAACCATTTTATAAAAAATCCCTTTTTATTTGTAAAAATTAAAAGTTAAAGCTGGAAATTTTCATAAATCCTGCTGAAATAATGTATTTCATTATTTATATCTATATTTAATTTTCATTTAATATTGATATGTAATAATTATTTGTTCATGCTTACTTTTATAACTGATTGTTTTTAGCGTACTAAATTTTTTATTACACATTTCTATCTAATTTTTTGGGTTAGAAAATTTTATTTGAAAACTAATGAGTATTTTCATGTAAGAGAAAGTTTTTAGAGTTTCAGATAATTTACAAATAATATTAAAACCTAAGTATTTTAACTATTAGTAATAAATGCCTTCCAGTAAGAAATTGATTATTTTTCCAATGCTGCTGACTGAAATAACCTTGGTTTTTGTAGTCTTGTGGACCTACTTTATGTACGAAAATCCAATGCAAGGTGTATAATTTGACAAAAGATGAACAAGTCATTTTCATGATCAGATCTAGACTTTGGAAGAATACATTAGATGAGGTGAGTATCTCCTTGTGAAGTCCAAGAAATATAAATTTATTATTTTAAGATTGTCAGTTTGCTATCTCATTTGATTTACTTTTACCATATGAACTATTGTCATAAAACAAAATGAAATTATGCATTAAATAATTAATATTAAATGATTGCTTAATTTAGTGTTTTTAAAGCGTATGATGTTAAATTTTCAGTTAATTTTAATCAATTATGTTATTTATAAAACTAAAATATTATGATATATTACAATTTTTAAAAAATTTTATGACACTTCAAAATATTATACCATGCTTTGGAATTCGTGTCCATTGAGAGTCGATAAAACAATCTCTTAAATATCACAACACTTTATTTTTTTGCAATTTTTTCAAAATGCAGGAAATTTTAGCAGTAGAAGTTGCAAATACAAATCTCCAATTCAGCTAATGCAACAGAAGCAACTTCCAAACAAAGAAGTCTCTAATACCCCAGAGAGATAACAGCTTCTGTGTACTAAACTAGCATTCAAGGTTTATCGTCTTCAACAGATCTCCTACGTCGGGCGACGATATTTATACTTGACTTGGTGGGAAAATCAGTGAGTTTTGTCAATGTTTCTGAAAGGTTTTAGGCAGTCTCGCTTAATGTTGGTCCTAGAACTTCGATGGTGGAATTTTCCAGAAATATACATTTTCGACAAATGATCGCCCGGAATCACGCCAAAAAGTCACCAAATATCTCATCAAAAGCTCACCAAGTCACCCAACATCTGATCAAAAGCTTACCAAGTCACCAAATATCTCTTCAAAAGTTCACCAATCATCTCATCAAAAGCTTACCAAGTCATCAAAAATTTCATGAAAAGCTCACCAAGTCTACAAGAATCTCATCATTAAAATCTCAAATGCTTGGGTATCAGGTAAACAAGAAATTTCCCTAAAATTTTTCTTGTTTTATTCCTTTGAAAAACTTTTAAATTCAAATTGGTGGGAGAGCAAAGGTGGGAAATTTCTATTGATATTTTATTTCATCTGAGAATGCATTAAATTTCTGAACTTTAAAGTCTAAAATCCATCTTTCAATATTAAATTCATGTTCAATGTAGAATAAAAAATATGTACCATTTCTTTTCGGAAAGCCTTTGGTGATATTTTTTTTATTATAAAATTTCATCATTTAATTATGATAAAAAAATCCTCTCTTATTATTGTTATATATTAACATTATTCTTATTTATTAAATATTAGCATAAATACGAATACAATTCAAAATTGTTTATTATTTAGAATTTTTTTCATTTAATTGACTCTAGAATGAATTAATAACAATTTATTATGGCAACTTAAAATACTACAAGTACTATTTGATGAATAAGCTTATAACTGCTGACATATTTACGTTTTCTCTCATTCAAGCCAACAAGGATAATGATTTATGTAAGTATTATCAGAAAGCATGCTTGTTAGAACTGTAGCTTTTGTAGCTAAAAAGTGTTATCAGCAGAAAATATTTAAAAACTTACAGGCTTAATCCTAGTATATGTAACATTGTATTTGACGAGATTTTGAAAGGTGATAAAGCTTTCTATTTGTGGTTGTTGATTTGGATGGATTTGTTTGAGTGTTATTGATTTTTAACCATTTTTCATTTGCCATAGTGCTTTTATGTATTTTGCGTTTATGATTTATATGTTTTTTCTTTGTATATTTATGTATTTATTATTTTGAAATTACCATTTTCCATGTTTTTACTTTATGCCTATTTTTGGTAATAAAAAATCGTAAAAACATCATCCGGTCATTGGCAGCAGTTTGTCGAATAGCGTAAACGTTCCATTTTGTAGTTGGCAGAAGTTTTGAAAATCGCGCCAAACGTGTTTCGTATACTAGGGTTTTACCAGCTTATTTAGAAACAGCTCAGTAGTTTTAGGTACATTTTAAATATTGAATATGATGGTGATGAATATTTAGAAATTAAAGACTTGAAATGCAAAATTAGATGAAACAAGAATCTCTCATAATGAATTTTATTTATTTTTCAAATTTTTACAGTTGGGCTTGGATGATGTTCAAATTTCTTCAAAACTAGTCAGCAGGGTGACTTCACTTCCATACGGTATCGACCCATCTTATCTAGGTTACAAAGCACTATTTGTAAGTATATTTTGTACTTAATGGCACATTTTATAAATTATTTTACTAATTACAGCCTCATTTCTTAATTCCATCCATTTTTAGGTAACAACAAAAGTTGATCCTGAAAAAGTGTCTCATCAATTGCAAATGATACCTTGGTGGATCCTGATACTCTCCGTATCTGTAGGTCTATTAATACTCGGCTTATTAGCCCTAGTTCTCTGGCAGGTAAGTTAAAGTTACGGTTATTTTTAACGTTTACATTATATTTTAAACATATTGGGGTGATAACAACGTCTCTTTGTTTGTTTTATAGCTTGGTTTCTTCCACCGACGGCGCGTCGAAGACCAAATGGAAGAACCCCTTCATGCTTACAGAAATGGTTTCCACATGGCAAAAGGAGATGAATACTTATAAACCACATTTATAACTTTAAGCGAAATAGCTTCGTGCATCAAATTTTTCATGGACCTTACAAGTCAACAATCTCACTAATGTATATTATCATTATTAGAACAAAACATACTGTTTATTTTTTTGTTTTGTGAACATAAGTGTTTGTGAACTTCGTGATTTATGTCATAAGCAATGAGCAGAACAGTTTTATTACCCATCTTATCTGCTCTAAAATATCTCTCATTTTATAAAAAATATACTCTTCAGAACTGTTCTTTAAGATTTCTTGCTTGTTCACCAAGACTCGTTCATGAAGCTATTTTTGTTCTTCAAGAACTTATTAAAAGTTATTCGTCAAGATATCATAACTGTTTTTAAGCTTCTGTGAGTAAACATATGCGGAATGACTATTAGAACGATTTCGCATGGAGTAATTCTTTTCTCACTGAATGAAGCGCTTTCTTTGGGAATTGTAAAATATAGCAGGCACATAACAGCATATTAAAAGTAACTCTATATTTGAAATTATGTTGGAACTAGTCTACGACATATTATTTTAAAATTACCAGGTTCCTGTTTGTATTTGTCATCCATTTGTTTTCATCATGTGAACAGAAACATTTTGAAATGTATAAAAGCATGACCACTTTTAATTTCAAAAAACAATATGTACTTATAACTTTCTTGACATATAAATGATACATGAGTATCTTATTATAAAACGATACATAATTTGAACTATTCCTGAAATATTTTTGAATTATTGTGACATATTTTGAAATTTTAAATTGATTTTATGTATTTAGATACTGGTAATCTAATGCAAACCATAAAAATCACTGAAAACGGTGATAGAAAATGAATGTCGTAATCTGAAAGACAACTTGTTCAAAAGTAAAATTAATGCTAATCTTTTTAAATGAAAATGAATATTGAAAAATTAAAATGAATGTAGTTGTTCAAATTATTTTTTGTTTGTAAAGTTTAAGTAGAAGAATATATATGATAGTTGATTTATCATTAGGAATTTTCGTTGAAGAAAAGAAAAAATATTCATGATTATGCGATAATTATGTAAATTTCAATGCTATTAAACTATCAATAAAGAATTACAGCAAAAATATATAAATGTATTTAATAATCTTCAACGTATATTCTTTCAATTTATGTTAAATTATATAATAATAAATCACTGTATTTTAATCATTTTTTGTGGTTTTACTTAATTTACATTTTTGTACGAATAAAGTAGATTTTAGATGTTAATGTGGTTTTATCTGTTGCCTATAAAATATATTTTATATGCTTATTTTTGTGTAAATTTTTTAATGTTGCAAAATACTTTCCTGTTACCATCTTATGTTATTTATTTGAATTAGTCAATGGTTACTGGTTTAACCGATTTTAAATTTATGTATATGCAAAATAATAAAAGTTTTTAAGTGCTGTGCACACAAGAGAAGCTGTATTTCTTATGTTTTATGACATTTTGTGAGCTCATTTCTTGATGTCATAATGTTTTTCAAAATAAAATTTACTATAATTATATTTTGTTCATATTATTTATTACAGTCAATTTAATCTTGAAAAATTATAACTCTTTTCTGTTTTTAAAAGGAATATTCCCAAAAATGTGTTTTTTAATAATACAATAAACCATTTTAATATAACCATATTTATTGACTTAAGAAGCTTTAAAATGCTTCAACAAGAATATTTTACAAATTTTTAAAAAGAATCAGAAACAGCTTTTTCGTATTTTGATGAAATATTATATTTTTTAATTAAATGCTTCAAATGATATGCGTGAAAAATTATATTGCGAGTGATTACCAAGTTTATTCTAAATTTGAATTTATTTGCTTATAGTTTATATGTATTTTCTAAAAGAATATCAACATGAATAAAGAATGTTTTAATTCATGAGTTAATCGTATTTTTGCTTTATGCTAAGCTAATGAAACATGGTACACATAAAGGTTATATATTAAGATGACGAAATACAAAGAAACGCGAAGGAAGACTATTGGTTTGAGAATTTTCCGCCATCATTTTTATAAGGTCTAAACCGTAACGCATATTGTGAACAACATTATCAGCGGTTTTATGTTAGGTAATTTTATTGGTTAGAAAAGAGTGAGATTACTGGATCATCAATTCTATTCAAAATTTTGAGGATCCACTATCAAACATGAAGACGAAAAATGTCCTTATACAGAAACGTGTCGAGAATGACCCTTCAGGTAGTCAAATCAGAGCATAAAATGGTGTTTAATAAGAGTTTATCCATCGTAAATAAATTTATAGTGTGATGCCCGCGATACAGGCTTATTTATATCGTTTTGAACCTGTACTGTGCATCTGTTTACAACCAGAACAAAATCTCACTTAATGCGTTGACAGTACCAGTTAATGGTGAATTGTCAATTGCAGCGTCCAAGTACTAGACAACACTTATCCAATCTGCTCATAGTTCATCATGACATAGTGGTACAACCATCGGTCTTGTGGGATCGAAGTAGACAAATGGATGTAGTCTGCAGCCTTTACTTTCCGTATGGTGAGTTGAAGTGAAGAGTCGAGGATGTCAGACGAGATTTACGCGGAGAGAAGTGGTGATGATGAAAATATAGGAACTATTCTGATCTTTTTAAAATATAATGTAATGTTTATTCTATATAATTTTGTGAATAGTGTAAATATTTTGCTCTTGTAATGTTAATTATAATTATCAAATATTCATTTGAAATTTAATGATCACTACTTCGTTATAAATCGTGACAAATGGAATGAACCCACAGCCTGCGTTGGACAAAAAAGTAGAAGTGATAAGTTATGCGTACTTGGAAGTTTACACCCTCGCTATGCATAAACACTACTATCTATGAAGAGTCTTACCAGAAGAGAAAAACAGACGGTGGTATACTTACAAAAACGTCAAGCTGTTAGATTATCTACCATGTTACGCCATGCCTACCTATCAAAAGCAGACGGGTGTTGCGTTTCTATTTTATGTATACATCTGTGTTAGAGTATTTGTACTTGGAAAATTTCCAAGCCCTCTTCCTGACGTCTCTTTAACTATAGCGTACTTACTTATCTAAAAGAAAAGGCAGAAAATAATACGTTTGATGGTAAAATGCTTATAAAATCCTATAGATGTTACTTCAATCATTATTCGATTGCAGATCATTTGCCAATGTTATCTAAGTTTATCTACTTATTGGTAGGTTTGTCACTTGATAGTGACAGTTTGCATACACGTCCCTCTTACGCAGAAACTCACGATGCATCTGTGTCATATTCTAATTAGTTCTGAATCTCACTTGGCTCTGAATCTCTTTTGCCATACATGACAGGATAATATTTCTCTCAAGTGTACATGAAGTCGACATCCGATATCCATAAAATACGTTCTTGCTCCAGAGGCATTAAATGAAGGTTCTTTAAGTTTCTGAAGTTATTGCCTCTTCATCAATTCCACTGCTTTCATCTGTCATATATATATATATAAGGTTTTATAGCTGGTACAGGGTGTTTATAGCTCTATAGAATTTGTAAATCATTTAACCAAATGCGTATGCAATTTTAATTATATTTTATTTCCATTCTGCCTTTTTTTCTGTATTTCTTCCCTGTATTTAATTTTAATTTTTAACGAATTCATAAGGGAATTAGAAAATAAGAGGCCTTGGTCGCCAAGTGGTTAAGGCATCGGTCGTTTTTCCGGAAGGATGGAGTTCGATTCCCAATGCCACCAAGGACCTACCAAGCACGTGCGATATACCTGTTCGTTAACTCTGTGGAATCGAAAGTCCTGTGCTTGGTCGTTGAGCTGTTACCATGGGTCCAATGGTCTGGAGAAAATTTCCTACCGTTTCAGATCAATGTCAAAATTGAGGGAGGGGATCCTTTGATGGTGCCATCAATCGGAATAATTTTAGAGCAAAATCGTACTTTCACCATCATGATGCTCTAGTTTAAAGGAAGACGCACCCTACTGGCTTAAATTACCATAACCAACAACATAGAGAACATAGAGATTATCCAAATTTCATGAATAACAACAACAGAAAATAAGATTTCTCTTTTTTCAAAATAGTAATGAAAAATGAACAAGATGGTGATAATTCTGTTCGAAATAATATACTTTAATCAGGTAATTATCATAAACCTAACATTATAGTACATTCTGACATTCTATAGCATTATTATTGATAGCAATTTACAGACTAAGATTTTCTCGGAACTTGAATATTCTGATAATTTTCTCCCGGATTTCTTTTATTCGCTTTATTATATTCATGTAAATTGGAACGCGAGCTTTAATGTCATATTTCGTGACAACTTAAACAAAGTTAAAAAATAAAATTTTAAAATTTAATTTAATGTTTCTAAGTTTTTAACTACAAAATTCATGGACGTATCACTGATTTAACAGCTTAATTTTTCTGACGAATTCTTATTTATTTTATTCTGCTAAATTTATTCCGCCTCTTTCATTTTATTCAAATAATTATAAATTTTTTCAGTAGAAATAATTAGTTATCATAAATAAATAACATTATATATTAAAAATGATTTTAAGGAGTCAGTTTTTTAAAGTTATGTACATCAGAAATCAAGTGTTATTCTATTTTCAACCGCTAATAATTTCTAATAATTAGTTAACATTTACAATAAAAAATAATGCAATGATTTTACAAAGTATTTTACATTGTAATTATAATAAATAGATTAAATTTTTTGGATTTTTATTTATTTTTCTTTATTCCTAGAATTCCTAACAATAAAATTAATTATAACTTTTGATTATTACGTGTTACAATTCAGCTATTATTCTTTTGTTAAAACTAATGTGATTCATCTTCCTTAGTTTTTATTGATTATCACATTTAAGAAATTTTTTCACTATTTAGGAAATTTTTTTCATTATTGTGAGAAAATTGTTCAACTTCATGTGCTTAAATAAGTGGTGTGCAATTCCACATCCTTAAAGAGTTTACTGTCTTCATGTTTAAAATCGTCTACACACTATGGATGTTTATGTATAGATAAAAAATTTGTTATGTAATTCTTCATATTTACAAAAAACTATTATATAAATCTATATGTGCTTAAGAAACAGTTATGTGAGTCTGTATACTAAAGAAAAACTGATACATCTACGAAAATCCGGATTAAAGCAGAAGGCATACTGGGCGATTGCCCTGGACATCCACATGAGCAGAGGCCCCCCATCAAAAAGAAAACTTACTTCCCGTTTTCTTATTTAATAAACTTTTTTAAACAAAACATCAGTACTTTATGTAAAACCCGTCTTTTATATGTTACTTCTTCATTAATCTACCATATCAAACCAAAACTTTCAAAAGTCCAATGCTTCCTAGGCATTTTTTTTCTAAATTTTTGCAATTATGAACACATTTGAAAAAATGAAATAATTTTTCTGAAAAACAATTTCGCCCTTCTTCTTTGGGAACTACCGTGCGCATTTTTATTCCTAACGTCGACAAGGGATGATTCATACATTATATAGTCAGCGGTAATGAGTGTGACAGAAAATAGTTTCCATCACGTCTTTTGGATTACTTGATCGAATTCAAAAAAACAAATATATCTAGATCACAATTACTTTTATGCCCTAAGAATTTGCTTAGAATTTAAGATATTCTTGATCACGAAATTCTTCTTCAGTCAGTTGCAAATGCTCAATCCAGTGGCCAAGGATTCGTCAAATGTCTACGTAAAACAGATTGACAAAATTTGAAATGTCTTTGCGTGAGAAATGTAATTCAAATGTCATTTAAGCATGAGATTTTGCAACAAGTAGATTTATCTCTTATTCTTTACTGAAAAATTTTTCCCTTTATAAGAAAGACATAAATTATGTTTTGTATAGCTTTCATTTGTCTTTTCGCATTTTGAATAAATTTTTTTAATGCACTCTCATTATTTTTTTCAGAATATCATTTGTATTTTTGAGAGAGACACATTATTTACAGAATAATTCATCAGGGCGTTACTTTTCATATTTAACCTAAATAGCATTTGTCATTCTACAGAATGTCTAGGTATTATATACAATGCTTAGAAAAAGTTTGTAATGCTTCTCATATTTCATACCTTACCATTTGGCATTATATGCAATGACTAGGCATTCTACATAATATACCGGCGTTTCATACATTACTGTTAACATATATAATGTATGTAAGCATATCGGTAAAATGCATATATGTATGTGTGTTTGTTGATGTTTATCCCAACTGGTATGACAGTAGCATCACACCAGCTCCATGAATCTATGAGTTTTCAACCTCTCCAGAAAATCACCCCCGAAATTAATTCCACATCACCCCTCTCACAACGGACACACTGAAGAATATGAGAGGGAGAGGACTGTGCCTCTTGACATTTGAATCAGAGAGGGTAAATCTTGACACCAGAAACATGTCTCTGAGCAGGCAGGTGGCCACTTCTCAGTCTCGTCAGAGCCGTTTGATCGCATCTTTTGTGCGCACCAGTTAAAGCGGAACCAGGATATTTGCCTTGGTACCATTCATGGGCAGGTTTGGCATCTCTATAAACAGCATTGATGTCCATCCTGACACGAGAGGTCATCTCCGATGCCGACAAACAGTCTCCAATAACGGTATTCTGCAGGCTGTCCTCCTAGGACAATTGGTCCGCAGCCTCCTTACCATACACATTGACATGGGATGGTCCCCACTGGAGAAGATTATGGTATTGGCCTGCAAATCAGTGAGATGTTGGACTGTTTTAGTTGTTGTGCTGTCACCATGCCACCACCACAGAGCCAGATGTTGTATAGAGCTTCGGCTATGACTGACGATCCAGATGTCAGAAATTAATCTTCTCCTTAACACAGAAACTTAGAGCCTCTTCAATTGCCAAAAATTCGGCTCGGAAAACAGAGCAATAATCTGGATTTCTTCTATATATTCCTTTGCCAACTCTCTGCCTAACAAATACTCCACTACCGGTCTCAGCATTCTCACCCCTACTTCCATTTGTATAGATTTGCTGTGAATTATGAGGAGTCTGGTGGATTACCTCCAAACCTAACTATCTGAGATATTCTGGGTGATGGGAGCTGTTATTAGAGTACGAGCATAATTCGGTCTTAAAAAAGACTCGACTATGTAAGGTCGTGTTTGCCCCCGTGCGGCAGACTAGGGAAACGAGCTCTACTTTTTCATGCAAGCAATCCTCCTTCATCGCCTTCTTCAGTGGGCTGTTTCATTTTAGTCTTTGGTTAGACCTCCAGATATTCAAAACTAGATTTTCTGTTCTGGTTTCCATAGCTGGTATATATATATATATATATATATATATATATATATATATATATAATTCTGTTATATGAATGTCTTGTCAGTGTAAAGTGATAAACTTAATTAAATGATAAAATAATTTATAACATTTGAATGAAGAATACAAGTATGCCAACATTTATAAATATTTTTATTAATCGAATGATTCATGTATAAATTTCCGATAAAATTGACATTTATTCAGATTTAAAAAAATACCCTATGTATACAACTTAAATAACAGATATTAATTTTAATTTAATATTTAAGTATTTATGAAGCGAAATTTTTATTTAGCAGAAAATTTCAAATTATTTCTTTAAGAAATAAAAGAACTCTTCTTCGTTTTGTTTTACATTTCAATATCTTTGTTTTATTTCATTTATTTCACATTGCTAGGGCAAAAATTGTCTCTAATTAAATCTCTAATTAAAATTTATTTTAATTACGATATAAATAAAATTTAATCTTATTAAAATTTTAATTAAATCTGTAAGCTATTGTTAAATGAAGAGTTGTTAATGAAATATTTCATAAATATCCTATTAAAGCTTATAGAAATGAAAGTTACTAGAAACAGTTTATTAGAATTCGAATTTTGACTAGAAATTATTTCAAATTCATAGCAGTTAATCATAAAATTAAATTTTTAGAAGCAGCTTTTCCGGAAACACTTATCCAGTATCATGATTGCAATTAAAAATATCAGATAAAGCACCATAAATCCTTGGATGTAAGGGAATCAACTGATCTACCCTTCAGCTTCTGTGGTTTAGCACAAGTAGCTCGAATCACTTTCGGTGAAGTTTTAGAGACTATCCAACTTGTCCGACAATCGCATGCTAAATCATTTCCTAAAACGAAACAATTATTAAGAAATTAATTTACATAATAAAAAGTATGTGTTGTTTACATTTGAATGAATCCTCATAAATTGCCTTGATAACACATATCCAGAATTCAACTTTGATATTTGTGGTATTTCTAAATTTTGAGTTCTGTATTCAGCAACTGAAAAATAATTTACCCATTCAACATGAAAAAACATTGAAATCCATTGTCTAACAGTGTTTAAAGAAAGTCTTCTTAAACTGCTATCATCGATTATCAGTCAAAATAACGAGAATAAATCTACATAACTTTAGTAACATAGGATTTACACCAATTAGTATATAGTTCAAAAAGTCTGCTAGCGCCGCTTTTATTTTGGTGTCTAAATTCACCTTACTTACAATGTAGGGTATGTTTGGTAAGGGTTTCTTCTGGTACAATAAGTGCTTAGTTTCAGAAATAAGTTACTAAAGTTTTGATAGAGTTGTTAATAAATAAAAGTATTTGTAATTAGGAAAATATAGGAAAAACATTATATTATTAAAATAATATTACGTTTTTCGCATTTAAAGTGTAGAGTAGTTTAAAGTAATTGACGTTTTTCCCTTTAACCCCTAAGCACTAGGAATTTGTTACCGTTTCCGGCATTTCAAAGGGCGTATCTAGTCAGTGTGTAGATATACAATTACTTCATTTATTTATTACTTCATTTATTATTACTTCATTTATTATTAATTTCTTTAATTTATTATTGATCAATTTACTATACATCTTTATTTATAACTGTGATATCTTTAAACAAGGACTCGTAACTTATAATACCATTAGAAGTATAAATTATAATACCTTCAGAGTAAATTTTATAATGCCAATAGAATAAATTAGAAAATTGATTCAATAACATCTTAATTCATATTAAAAATAATATTAATTTTAATTCACTTTCAAAAAGAAATATTTTGATTCTGTACCACTGAAATATTTTATTTTTTATTTTTAAAATGTAAATACATTTTAAATAATCAATATTTAAAAACTATATTTGGAAATAACTTTTTATCTATATATTTTGATAATATATTATTTGTTGACTCCGAAAAATCAATTAAACTAAAAGTTTGAAACAAAATTAAGGTAACCTTTGTTCAAAAATATGAAGTATCATGAGCTGTTAGTGCTCGTAGACTATTTCTACAATCGTTAGTCGCCAATTGTTTCTAATTGTAAGAATGTTTAAATAGAAAAATGCATCATTATATAAAGACTAGTTAGATCAATAAATATGTTATCAAAACATTATTTAGATCAATAAACGTATTGATAAAAATGTATTAATTCCTGACCGTAAGTTAACTTTTTTATGGTTTTAATTCCTTATAAATAAATTTCATTTTTTTTTTATATTTAAGGTTTAAAATCATTTTTCTCTCAAAAACGAGTATCAAAATTAAAATAATGGTGATAAAAATACGTCTCACAACTATTTCAATAACTTATGTAGAAATATGCATTGCTCCTTAAAATTAAATTTTCAACTTTCACTAATGCACACAAAAAATAGTAAAACAAATGGTCAGAAACTAAAAATAATTAAATAAAACTGCGTACTGTACAACTTTTGGCACACAGTTTTTCTGATCTTCATATAATATATTAAAAACAAATTGAATATATTACATATCATGATATACAATGGTTTCTAAAAGTTACGTAACAGCGTGTTTTTCAAACCTCATCATAAAAAATGGCCCTAACAATTAAATTTATTGTTCATGTAAATGATAAAAACAAATTTATGAAATTTATGTAAGAACGCTTGCTACCACTCTTTTTTATAGATAATAACAAGAATAAATGATGGAGAGAAAAATATGTAAACATCGGCCTTTCGTAATTACGAGGGTAAGTTTTGTTGATTTTATGCTTTTGTTTGCATATGCGTTAACTAACTATAATCAGTGTCGTAGGACTGACTATAGTTAGTATATAAGAGAAGCCGTTAGTCCGATTCTTTAAGATGGTAGGTGATCGGATGGATGGAAATGGTGATGGCACAAACTGATGCTACTTGATGCCTTAATGTATCTCGCAGTGTGGTCCACCGTCTCTGAAAATAATCTCAAACCAAATATTCCGCGTCCAGAAAGCATGTTCTAAACCAATTACGAGATACATCTGCAGAAAACCGTTTTACAGCTTCCTGCTCGATAGAGAAGAAGCATTTTTGTCCCGCAACTTGTTGCTGACTACTCTATATCATGAGGGAGAATAATGTCCGCTAGTACATAGAGAAGGCGTCCTCATGATGCAGATTTCTATGCAAAATGGCCAGTCGTGGATGTCTCATTGATCTGACAACTGAGAAAGGCTTGCTTATCTTGAGACAGAGAACACGTTTCCTGGACCAGGCAGGGATAGGCTTCTATTCTTTTTACAGACGAATCCAGATTACCTCGAGTAGAAAATGTGCTGATCTGTAGGGAACAAAGCACCAGATACCATCTATCCAAAACTAGGGAAAGACACAGTTAGCGCGGTAGTGAGCAGACATCCCACTGACCAACATTTATTCCAAGAAAGAGCTGTGTCTCACTAGTCACAGCTCTTTCCTCGAACATCCGAATGAGATCCTATATCCATATATGTGATGACATCCTCCTATATGCCGGTGCAATTGGCAATTATTTCATTCTGATGGATGATAACGCATGACCTCAACGAGCTGTTGTTGTAGATGAATATCTTGAGGCCATTATATTTAATCAAGTTTGAGGGTCCGTTTGTACCACGGAAGGAGCATCTATGACCACCACAGAGCATTTATGGGACTAGCTTGTTAAACAGTTGGTTGCTTTAGGTCCTCCTCTGTGGTCTTCAAGAGAGCTGAAAAGTAGCTTAATCCGTGTCTGATCTTTGTTTCCCATTTCAGTAACCGACAGCTTAATTGACAGCATGAAAATTTGATGTGACCAGTGCATTCAAGATAGGCGTGGGCATAACCCTTATAAAAACATCTTTTGTTATATTTCTATGACATTTTACCACATAAAACTGTGATTATTCTTTTTCTAAGAATGGATGTTTTCAGCAAGATTGCTTTCTTTTGTTGTATAAATCTTTATGAGTTTTTCTCATGTAAACTTCTATACTCCCATCAATACATACCTTTTTTGTGCATATGTCACCCAAATTTGGTTTTTTTTTTTAATTATTTCATTTGCAAATTAATAGCAAAATGCCGGTTGTTCCTTACCTTTCAGAGGCCAGTGTATTAAAAATGTAATTAATGTTAGAAGGTTTAAAAAAGATAAACATCAATTATCATTATATTTGTATGTACCTATAAATCACAATAAAAGCATTAACATTATGAATATTTAATTTAATGATTTGCCTTCATACTTTATTTAGAAAATATATTTATCGAAAGTATAATATACATTACTATGAATTTATCAAAATAATTTATCAGAATGCTAAATACCTCAAATAATATCAAACTACGTAGATTTTTCAAAATTGCCTGTAATTGAGTAATTTTTAGCTTTAACTAAGTAACATTTGAATTTTCTTTTACCTAAGGCGTTAAAAGTTTCCAACTGACTCCAAACAGGGCTAAATATTTTTTCATTAAGTTCCAAAAGTTTGTTATTTGCGACATTGAGTTCTCGAAGCTTGGGCATATTTGTAAACATATCGCTTGGTAAAAACTCGAATTTGTTGAAACTGAAAGAAAATAAATCATAAAGTGAGATTATACTCGTTCAATAATATTATTTAATTATTTTACTTAAACATTGATTAAATGCATTATGTGTATATTGAAATTCAGAAATATATAGATAAGCAAATCAAAAAAAAAAAAAAAGCAATGAATATAGTTGTTGCTTCCAATCCTTCAGATATCTAGCAGCAGCTAGATCACATTCATGTCACCGAGAACCCTAGAGAAGTCCAGAACTAAGTGAACTTGCTCTAACGTCCACCAGAGTGAACCCAAACAATCTAGGATATGATCGGGAGAAATTTTACACAGTGAAAAGACAGTGCATCAAAGATTCATATGTCTTGCTTTTTAGATCCCCACTAACAAGTCTGGAGACGGCCGTTCGATCATGTCTGTTACCTTTGAATTATAACGAGCCTCCCTGTTTAACCAGATAAGTGCGGGAGGAGTGAACCAAACTTGCCTGTCTTTTTTTTTCTTGATAGAGAAAATTTCTTCATAAGTTAATGTGTTATTTCTGTTGGGAAACTCGGAATAAGCTTCACATAGTCTTTTATCCAAGATATCTGCAGTTTTGGATATTAACATGGGAGGGAATCCACGGAAAATTGACATCCCTACCCATAGATAGATTTTTAAGAATGGTGATAATTTGTATGCCCAAAAAGTCGCAACGCACAACTCCATTCCTGTAGGTATTGAATCGAACTACCAATATCAATAAGGATCCAAATGTCTCAAGATACAGTGCCATGGAGGATGGTTCTTAATCCTTTATTAATGGCGATTCATTCGCTTCTGAGTACCGAGCAGTTTTCCAGGTTGCCATCTAGAAAGCCTGACAGAAAGACTCCCAATAAGGCCACCGCTCCCAGTGTTATTCAATTCGTCTTTACTGCCATCTCTGCATATCAAATGCCGTGACTGGGAATGACATCCATGACTTTTATAGCCAACTGTCTTTGGTAGTCGGGAGAATCTGAGGTCAGGAAACATAAACTATGAGAAACAAATATATTTGTCGACATATAATTTGCATATATATATATGTGTGTGTGTGTGGTGTGTATTATTTAACTATGCAAATATACAGTAATAATATGCTTACAAAGAAAAATAAGTGTCTAATTAATACGCCATAATTCCTCAGAATAACACAAAAATGATAAATGAGCCAATGAGTTGCAATGATAAGATTCGGATTATGAGAAAATAATTCCTAACATAAACTTAACTATGAAAAAAGTTCTTGGAAAGGATGAATATTTGTATTGCGTTTGGATAAGCTGTTTACTAAACATGAGTAATGTGTATATTGAAAGCACCATCATTTGTTAAAGCTGCTTCTCTTCTGTTGCACTTAAAAGTAATAATTCGGCTCATCAAAGATAATGGTGTATGAATGCTACAACACTAGCTGACAATGCTTACTCTCACTGAATATGCAACTGGTGCAAATAGTTTTTTTATTTAAGAGTCACCGAATAGTGGATTGTCTCACAATGTACATGATGTGAAACATTTCTAGTTCATATGTAGGTTGTTTTATCCGCAATTTTCCAAATGGCTTACTCCATCTTCAGATGTATAACTCTTGTTCTAGTTATTTGTTTGAATAACCTTTACTTGTCGAAAGAAGCCGGGTTATTCTCTGAAATATTTTGTAATTAGGCAGGCGTCTGTTTCAAAAATATTATATAAGCATTATTAGCTATATTCTTCTCTACATTAGATGCTTATCACTCTTTACATTACTTACTAATATCTGGCAGTTCTAAATTACAAATTATTTTCTTTTTTGAAAGATGCATCTGATTGTAGAAAATCAGTCCTACTATTGAATTCAAACTACGATATCGAAAGTAAAATCATAGCAGAGAAACTCCTGTTAGTGCAAGTGGTTGCAATTCTGAATATTCTCTATGAACATGGAACCTGTGTAATGAGGTTCTAAATACACAAATCACGTCATCTTATTTTTCACCTCCAACTTATACTTGCATTGTGAAATTCCCCCTGATAAAAAATTATCATAAATTTTTAATGTTTATTGACTAAATAAAAATTTGCTTCATTCGAATCAATAATTAGTATTTTAATTTGCTATGCACATTTAACATAAATTATGAATATAAATAACTGAATATTTCCGTTGCTTCCTATTCTCATCATTTGTTTATACTCAAACAATTTATGATAAAAAATATTTGAAATATAATTCAAACGAATCAAATACTAAGCAACTAGAAATGTATCAGGAAATATTTAATGACAGAAGTTTCATTTTTTTTTATAATATAATGAACATAATAACTTATAAAAATGAATTAAATTAAGATAATTAAAAGCATTTGATAATTACAGCTCCGATAAATCATGAATTAAAACTATTAAAAAATAAATGGTTAATATTTCTTAAATAAATAAATATTTATTGGATTTTATATCAATTAGTTTCAAATAATCACTGCTACTAATTACTCGGTATTTTTTATTTACATCTTCATAATCTATTTAAAATTATCTTAATTTTCCGATCATGAGATCATTTATAATTCCACCACGCAATCTATGTTGTTACTATTTAAATGCTTTCAATGATTTTTTTTTACTTCAAAGAGACTTTTAATTTTTCTTTTTTACTTATTGATTTATTATATTCGCGCTTTGCCAGTGATTAAATCAATTTTAAATTCTTGACAATCCTCCGATTCTCAATTGGTTAAATAAGGATTTATCTGGATAATAAATCAATTTGATTAATGTTGCACATACACAATAAAATATTTTTATAGTAATTATATATTATAAATAATTATTTAAATACTTCTTGAATATATTATACTGAATATAAAAAAAGTCTAGCTTTTTTTACTTAAAAAATCGAAGAGAATTTTTTTTATTATTTAATGAGGTATTTTTTCTTTTGAAATGAAGCGTTTGAGTCCTTATAAAAATTTCTCTAGCTAAGATGAACATGATAGATAAAATTATGCCAAATTAACATATTTATGAACTGTTGATTCAGCTTACTCCAACTCAAATGATATCATTCTAATTATATTATTTTAGTAGAAAAATAAAAAGATTATTTTAAGCTTGTAAAACTTAAAAAAAATATACAAATTTCAGGCTTGATTCTACATGAAAACTGTTTCTTGAAATACATTAAAATGTTTAACTTGAAATGAAATAGAAACATTTGTTGTCAAAAAATTCAGATTATATGAAAATGTTATGTAGTATATAAAGTACAAAATAAATAAATTGTATAGAAATATGAAAATTGAAATGAAAAATCAATTAAAGAATATATAATATCTCTAGAATATTTATAACTTCTCCATAACATTATATTTTCATTATGAAATTAATTAAATATATCAAGTTAAATCGTTTATTTGAAAAGTGTCTTCTCTAAAATTAAATGCAAATATGTAACTCTTTTTGAAATTCTAAACTTATTGTGTGAGTTATGTCTGATCTAATAACAACAGTTGAAATTATTGATTTTCCCTTTTTAATAATTTCCACTCATTTAATTTGATTAGAAATTGATACAAGAATGCTGTTTGTCAACTAAAAAAATTTAATAAAAATAAGTTTTAATAAATTATATTGAAAATAAAGTAGTTATTTTAAATTTCCATTAATTGCATTTTTTATTTTTCTTAACTAATATACAAACTAGTTACTCACATAGAATAAACCATATAAGTTCACTAAAATGCATTTAGAGTATACAAAAATGTTAAAGTCTTAAAATAGTATAAGACTATGAAAGCTTAGATACTTTCCATGCAAATATATAAATTACAGGCTTTACATGCAAAACATAAAGCTTTAAAGCAGATATAATAATACAATATCAACCATTTCCATTTAAACTTACCTCAGATTAATCAGCAGTAATTCAGATGCTGGATCCGGGAGCATATTTCTTTGCATTTTCGAGATTTCATTTCCATTCAGTGAAAGAAAAGTCAAGCTCTTACAATTCGAAAAGGCATTTTCATGCACATAATTTATGCGGTTCCTGGCGAAACTGATGTCTTTTAAATTCGCCAAGTTGACTTTTCCCAAATCTTCTATGCTTTCTATGTCACCTCCTTCAATGTCAAGTCTGGTGAGTTTCTTGAGATTTTTCAGTATGGACCAATCCCATTCGTTCATGTAGACATTGTCGAACATGCTCAAAATCTCCAAGTTATTTTCCAACCCCGAAAAAGCAACGTCGATGTCTGTCAGGGCCATCAGAGAAGAGTTTGAGATTTTCAGTTCCACGAATCTGGCTCCTCTGAAGGCATCGTATGGAATGTAATTGAAAACTGAATTTTCTATGGTAAAAGAATAGATGTAACGTCTGCCAGTCAAGGCACTTGCGGCTCTGACGATGTCCTGCTCGTTGTCCAGTCCCGAACAAGTGACGTAAGCACTATCCTGGTCTCTGCTCATCTCACAGCTGCATGGACGAATGTCTTCTTGTCTGGGACATCCGGAGGCGAAGGTAAATAACACAAAAATAGCTATTAATTCCTTAACCATCATTGCGATGTATGTATCAAAATAAAAATTTTCAAAATGTTCTCCGCAAAGCGACAGTAAACGTATAAAAAAGCGATTAAAAACATCTTTCGTCTTTATCTGAGAGTTCTTTTACCAGATAAAAAAATGAACATATGATCATTTTCCCTTGATTGCCTTCAAGAGCTTCTCTTGCTCACAGCTAGTGATAAGCCTGCTTTCAATCCTACGTTTCTCAAGCTTAAAGGTGAAACTTGAGCATAAGATTATGCAAAGAATTCTCCATTCATAGTTTCCAACTCAAATGATTTTATCGGGAAACTCATGATTTTTCATCATTTCTTGCGATTTCCCGGTAATGAATGAAAAACTATTGGTTTTTGCCAATTTCAATGAAAAACTTAAAAACGAATGAAATTTTGTAAGAAGAAAAGTCTATAGAGTTGTATTATATGTGCTTAAATATATATATATATATATCTATATATATATATATATATATATATATATATATATATATATATATATATATATATTATATATATATATATCTGAAGCTTCTAGGCTGCCAAGACTTAACATTCAGAGCAGACACCAAGTGTTTATTTACATAAACAGTTCAATTAGTATAAATATTAATAATTATTAGTAATTTAATTAGGGAAATATTTCCGTCAAACAAAGTTTTTATCACTGCATAAAATTTATTTAGTAATGTATTTTATGTTTTATTGTAATTCTGTAAGTTTAATACTTATTAATTGAGCTAGTGTGGTAAAAGTTGCCTTATAAATTAAATATTAGGACACATAAAAGTTGATGTTTATTATTTTACACAAAGTATTATTTTTTTTACCTTTCATATTTCTTTATCAGGTTGGTGAATTCTTTATTATAAAATTAAGATTAACACAAAATATCTTTAACTTAAACCATTCTCAGAATGCATTATCTTAAGAGTAAAATTCTTTTTGCGGTACTATCGTTTTAAATATTCTCTTGCATGCAAAATTGTCGCTAGTAGTGTCTTTCAGTTTTTCTTTAAAAATCAGTAGAATCTATTGATTTTTTTTCCCTTCAAGGCTGGAACATATGTTCATTAGAACATTTAGTTTTTATTTTTTATCTTGACAGATTTATTTATCTTAATAAGAAAATTTCAAGTACATATAAAGTTCTTATTTTTTCACCTTCACTATTTCTTCAAGGATTTGCTCCTTAATTGTCGCTTTAAGATGTTTTCTGTTTACGGATATTGACTGTTTCGATTAATATCATTAGTTCTAAGCAAATTCAGGGTTTCTACAACTATGTACATTTTCAGTGGAATTTTTATGTTAAACAAGACCCCGCAGCAATGAATATTTATTTAAATCATGAGAGGCTATAAAAATACTTTTCAATATACTAAAAAAACTACAGATTAACCTCAAAGTTTAGTAGTATAATTACTTTTGATAATCTACAGAATTAAGATAAAAGAAAAAAATCGCCATAAATATGAAAACAATTTAATCACTCAATATCTAACAAAAACGCAATATATTATTACTTGACTAAAAAATAACACTTATTACTTGATTAAAAAACAAAATATTCACTGTTTTAAAGTTTTTTGACAGTTTACATCTTCAGAAAATTAATCATTCTTTTTTTTCTCTTTTATACTGAAGCATTTCTTTTTCATTATGGATTGAAGTACTTTAAGATTTCGATATCCTCAGGCTTTAGTTTGTTTCTCGTTCAACCATCATTTTTTGCACACGAGGGCTAATTAGACCGAGACCTAAGGTTTAAAGTGGATTCCAAACCACTACAAACATACACAAAGAAATTTATGAAACATATCAAAACAAAACAAAAATTACGCCCAATGTGGGATTGGAAACCACGAACTGTTGAACGGAAAACAAAAGCACTAATCATTCGGCTGCCAGACAATGTCCCAAGGGCACGCAAATCGCATAAAAATGACAGAAATTTGCAATTATTTGATTCAATAGTATATTTCCAATAATGATATCTTACATTTATCAATATATACAATGATGTTTAATTTCAAAACTAAATTTATTGCGTAGTATCATTTGTCAAGCAAGCCATTGCATTTAAAACTGTACATTTCTTACGTACAAATGCTTAAAACTTTTAAAACTGTCAGTGATTCTTAGAGATATTATTTTTTATTATAAATTCTTATTGCAAAAAATTCAATTTTTTTTAGAGATTTATATATACTTTTATCAAAATAATGATAAAAGAGTATCTTATGAAAAAAATATATTTTAATTACTTAGTTTTTCCGTATTGTTTTATTTCCAGAATTAAATTTAATTTATGATTAAATTGACATAGGATGTTGAAAATGAGGTATTAATTTTCTTTAAAAATACGCAACTTTTATTTTCTAATGAAAAAAATAATATTTTTTCAGTATACACTTTAGTTTCATAATCCATACTTTTATTTATTCTTCAAGGAGCCTTTGTGGTCTGGTTGGTTATAGACGTCGTTATCATTATCGGAAGGTAGTTAGTGCCAATTCCGACACACGGTTGAAGACTCCTCGTATGCACTAATGGCAGCTGGAGCATGTTAGGTATGTTGTAGTAGCAATGCCTTTCATGGGTAATGGTAATGGTGTCTGGGGATGGCAAGACAGGTCTGGGGGTCTTCTGCTTAGTTCCTACTTTTAAATTATGAAGACATAATTGCGGGTCTACGAGGATATATTTCCTACAAGATAATGGACCATCCCTTCCATTTCTAGTAGGGGTGAAAGGTAAAAATCTTAGTAGCCAGACATTATACGACATATTTCCTTAAATATTTTTTTAAAAAAATGTTTACATTTTTACGTTTTACCATAATCGGAAAACAATTCTCTCATTTCATATTTTGTTTAAATCTGTTAAAAAAATAAAAAAAAAAAAAAAAGTTTTAACCTCTTTTAGGTCACTAAGTTGTTATCCATTAAACTAAATATTCATTATTAATACTGTTTCTTAATTTGATCAAAAATACATTTATAAAATTTTCCTGTTGTTTTTTGATAAATATGACAAATTTTTTTAATGAATTCTTCGTAAAAATTGAATAATTGCTGTTTTCTAAAACCGATACTTAAAAATATATTTTATTTATATCAATTCTGAAAAGAAATTTCAAGGAAATAAAAAAGTAATTAAAATGCATAAATTGATTCAAATTTGAGAAAATTATAAAAAATGTGAAACACAAAGAAAAAGAGTTAAGTGAGTATCTTTTTCCGTCGCAAAATCCAAAAGAGAGCATACTGCACCGGACGAATGCTTAAAAATCCATCAAATCAGAATGAAAGATGTAAAGTGTTCATCATAAAATTGGCTAAACACAGGTTTTCTGCAGTAAAAAGGTATAAATTTGAACCTTATTTATAAAGATAAAATTAAAACAAAGAGAATACATTAAAGACAGTTCAAAACTCCAACAGTCCTTAAGAAAGCAAAAAGAGTTGGATTAGGTGTGTTTCCCAAGTCAAATCTAATAAATTTAATACAGTACTGGGAGAAAAGATAAGATGAAGGTAGTTTAATTTAGGATATTCAATTAAGGGGTACGGGACATAGTTAAGATTATTTTACAACTCGAACACAGAGGAACTGACTCCTTAAACAAAACATAATTATGCTTTAAACAAGTGTGGCCGATCCGTAGTCAAGATAAAATAACATCAGCAAACCTGAATGAGATACTAGTTTAATTCCGAATGAGAGGTTTAATACCGAAAAGTTTGTCTGTGACTTGATGATTCTAATAAATCTACCAAATAAAACAGTTATACGCAAATCTTGAATGCTTGATGTCGGCATAAGGGATTGGCTTATAGGATCTATACCTTTCTTAACAGCGAAATCTGGTAGTTCATTGCTGGTAATAATGGGTACCCTGAGAAACAAAATTTGAAAACCATTATGAACCAAAATTTGAAACCCTCGTACTATCAGTGTAAAACCAGAATTCTGGGTGGCAAGAGCAATTTATTATGTTAAGAGCTTCCAAATGGTAAAAACTTCAGAAGTGTTAATAGAACAGGCAGATGTGGAAGACAATAACTATAGATAGTAGTTCCATAAAATGTATCACAGCAGACACGTTCTTCTATTTTTGATCCATTTGTAAAAATGGACTAGAAATCATAGAATTAATTCCGATGAAACTATAAATTTGCTTCAAAATAGTGGGAGCCGTATTTTCTTTGTAACCAGAACTAAGATATTGAAATAGCGTATTTGTGGAAATGCTTATTGGGGAATACTGTTGTGTAGTCGGCAATCTCATCAGGAGTTAAATGTAGATCAGCCTCTTCAAAAGGAGGCTGAATCCTTGCACAAAACAGAAGAGTTAAAAAGGCAAAGAAAGCCTTGCACAAAAAAGGGTGAGTGCTAAAAAGTCTCTTTAACACACACTTAGTTAACGTGAGCAGATTTTAGTGGGTGGTTAGAGTAAAAATACTCTTGAAGTGGTAATTGAGAGAAAGCTTAATACGCCTTAGTTATGAAGGAGGTATGCTGCAGTTAACATAGAGGCTGTTGACAGGTAATGGGCGAAATGCTCCACTACAGATACGAACTGCAGCGTCTCGCTTAGTATACTATCCTGAGGAATGGCCTTGGTTGGTGGGCAGGTTTTAGAAGATGCACTATGATTTCCTTTGCAGTTTTTACAAAATAGCTCAAACTTACAGTCAGATTCCTATTGACTTGAGCATCGAATACATGTAGCCTTTGATTCGTAGAACATTTTAGAGTATCCAAATCTATTACAAGTATTATATGGGGTTTGGAATATAAGGTCTGACAGGATAATTCAGATAACCTACTTTTATTGAGTGGGGAACATTAGGACAGTCAAAAGTTAATACCAAATATTTTGTACGGGAGAATTTCTTCACCACGACGGATGGTGATTCTATGGACATTGCAAACTCTTTGGTCTTTTAGTTCTTCCAAAATCTCAGTTTCAGATACTGATAAAACACCACGATCTCTGAAATTACACCACGACATTATTAAAGTGATTTATAACTTGAAGCTTCGAGGGAAATTTCTCCAAAAGCTTTTAAAGGTAAAAAGAACTTCGATTGTTGTGTTGGTGAACTCTCTATTCGTAAATTCCCTAATAATTTTTTTATATTAGTATGCTCTGCTGCAACAGCTTTAATTTGTTTGAGAATTCCGAAAGGTGATATTTGCTTGAGCAAGCACTTATTATTCTGTCTTAATATGATCTTTGGGTAAACATTTCCAAATTTGTCATCAAATTTATTAGCAAATTGTGACGAGTTAAAACCCTCATAGTGGCCTGTTTTTTAGTCCCATGAGAGAGAAATTTGCTCATCCTGATGGTACCATCATAGAGCTCAACAAGGAAAAACCAGCATCGGCACTTACCTTAGGGGTACCATCAGGATATGGCATTACATGTTGGGATGAAGATCTGGCGAACATGTCCACACAACCCAAAATGCAGGATTAGCTATACAGCACCATACAGGGGTGAAAATACACCTAACATAGCACCAGCCTATTGACTGAGAACGGGCTCGTATTCCAGCCACTTGTCTATAGAGAAATCTGGGCCAAAGGGAACGCAGAAGGACTTCAAGACACTGATTTCCCTCTTACTGGATGGTCAACATATGGTCTTCCACCCCATATGTTGGCCATACACGGCCAACATATGGGCTGGAAGACCAACGTAATTACAGGTTACAGCCCATTGAATAGCAAGGTAAAACACATGCCGGAAGACTTGATCTCGGCGTCGACAAAGGAAAGAGAAGGAAAGGTAAGGAAAAGTAAAAAAAGAGAACGGAGAAATGAATAAAGATCGCTAGGATACCTCTTTATTTCAGCCCTTTATTTACCTAAAGAAGGTAAACCCCCTGAGACGAGAAAAAAAAGGTAAATAAAATTTGTTAATAATGTTTTTTTTTTCTAATTTTACTTTGTGCTTTCATAGCTTAATCTTTTTTTTTTTTTCATATTTAATCTAGTAAGTTATATTTTTGATCATATGTAAGCTACATTTAATCACATTCTGATTCAAACAAATAATTTATGAAGATTTTTAGCGATTTCAACTTTTTATGTTATTTTAAGCTAATAATAATTGATTCCGATTACCATTTCAAATTACTTCTTGTCACAGTTTTACTCAATCTCAAATAAACTCTCAAAAATATATTTATATATTTCGAAACAGATTTACAAGTTCTGAATAGTGCTAGAGATTAATTATGTACATTTAAAATGATTTTAGCATTACCCACGTCACTGCACTACAAACCCGTTTAAAAAGTGGCCCACCCATTCACTCATCATGTCAGCGGAAAGGACAGAGAAAAAGAGAAAGGAACATCTATATATACGTATATGCAGGAAGTGGAATTCAAACACAGGAACAACAACTCAGAAGTCAGGAATGCAAACCACTCAACCATCCCTCGGACCTCCAGAAATATTCCTGCGACTCAAAAACACTTCGATTACAATTTTTTGCAGTCATCAAAAAATGACTTAAAAGTATCTTTGTAACTGTCATTAGAGTTCACAGAAATTTTTTTAATTTTATTTTTTATTTCCTTATTTTTATTTTTACCAATCAATGACCGCGAATTATAAAAATGATGATCTATCTATAAAAATAAGAAGTTCCAATCATGAGAATAGAAAAAGTCACACAACGACATTTCTCGAATTCGTTAACAAAAATTTCATTAATTTTAGGAAACCAAAAAACAATTTCTTAAAAACAAAAATTTGTTGTTTCTTGCGGTAAAGCATTTCTTGCAAGTTTTGAAAAAAAAAATTGACAAATGATAGTTAAAGCGTGAAAAGGGGCATTATGGTACAAAAGCCATGAATTTTCTCTTCACATTTCAGATCGTTTAATACGAATTTCTTTCCTCAAACACTGCAAAAAAAAAAAAAAAAATTCTACTTTGGGCTATCATAACACGGAAGAATTGGCTTTTTAAAGCCTTTTATATTTTTAGGTTTCCTGGGGCTGTTAAATGGACTTGTGGAGTTGGTCTAGTATTAGAATTGGACCATTCCGGATTAGCAACAACGAAAGAATAGTGCGCGATTAGAAATCACTTTCATAAATGTCATTTAAAAGAACTTTCTTACTCATTAATTATGTCATTTTCCAAATAAATTTTATATAGTTTTAATGCAACATTCAGACCTCTCTAATTAAATTCTATTACAAACAATCTGAATGCTTTTAATTGTAATTTATGTGAGAGTGAATTATAAATGTAAGTAAGGAATGAATTCGTGTTACATATTTGATTCTTTTGTTTTGGATAGGAATGATGCTTAAAAAATGTATGCAATGTAAATTTTTCAGAAAAGGAAGAGAAGAGTTCACTTTTTTTATTGTAAACACCATAAATCTTTAGGTTTAAGTTTTCCAAAATTTTTCCCATTCAGTTGCTGAGGTTCAGCACAGTCAGCCAAGAGGAGGCTGGGAGACTTGCGCTTTAAAATCCATGAGAGTCTGCAATCACACCTTAAGGGATTTCCTACAATGAAATAATTTATTGAGAACAGCAGTCAACAATAGAAGCATTCATATATTAAGAAGACAACAAAATATATATATATATATATATATATATATATATATATATATATATATATATATATATATATCTTAGATTTGGAAAAAAGAAATCCGTTATTTAATTTTTAAATCGTTAACTTTTAAAGAAATCCGTTAGATGGCTGTAATGATCAGAATCTCGTAAAGTATTCATCAAAAAATTTAAAATTTATTCTCATTGTCATAGTGACATTTCACACTAAAAAAATTATTTGTTGAATTTTATTTGGTCCATTCAGTGGTGAGTTATAGGGTGTTAAAAATAGAAGTCAACACACACACAAAATTCGGAACATTTTACAGATTTTCTTTGATAAAGGCGAATGTGCTTATGGTGACAATATTGTAACAGCTAATTACGTAGAATTTTGGTTTTGTCGATTCCATTCAGGCAATTTTGATGTTGAAAATGCATCTCGCACAGCCAGTCCGTTGTCGAAAATGTGGATAAAATCACACAGAAACAATCGAAGTTGACCTGTATGTTAGTACTCGCCCTGGAGCTAAAGATTGACACGAAACACAATCATGTGCTCAAAGATGGATTCAAAAAGAGGCTCGATGTTTGGGTGCAACACCAATTAACACTGAAAACGTGATGGATTGAATTTCCATCTGCGCATTGAATTTCCATTGGCTAAACATGGTGAAATCGAACCATTTCTTAAGCACAGGGTGACTAGAATGAGAAATGGGCCACATACGACTATATTGTGCGAAGACGATAGTGGTCAAAGTACGGTGAAGCAGCTCAAACGGTGGCCAGGACAAATGGCCAGGAAGGTTCTACTGTGTATTTGATGGGACTGTAAAGGAATCAGAGATTATGAGTTACTTCCATATGAAGAAACACTAAATTCAGATCTCTGCTTTCAATAGCAACACCATTTGAAAGCTGGTGATTAAACAGAAACGGCCAGAATTGGCCAACAGAAAGATGTTGTGTTCCATCAGGACAAGGCTAGGTCACACACATCTGTATTGACTCACCAGAAGCTCTGGGAGCTTAGTTGGGAATTTTAAATGCATCCAACATTAGTCCGCACCTGTCACTAATCAATCACACTTTTTTCACGCATTGTAAAACTTCCTAAGTGCTATAAAAATTGGGAAATGTTATAATATTAAAAATTGTGAAATTAAGAGAAGATTGTGAAAATCGATTATTCGAATTTTTTGCCAATAAAAGCCAAGACTTTTCTATGAGAGAGACATTATGTAGCTATCTTTAAAATGGTAAGAAATTAAACAACAAAACGGCGTATATTTGACCCAAATCTGACAATCCGAAGAATGCTAGATAAAGTCTTGAATTTCACACAAAAATAATGGATTTCTTTTTTCCCCAACCTTTTTTATATACATATATTTATATATATATATATAAATATAAATATATATATAAATATAAATATATATATATAAATTTATATATATATATATATAAATATATAAATATATATATATAAATATATATATATATAAATATATATATAATATATATATATACACACACACATATATATATATATATATATATATACACACACACACACACATATATATATATATATATATATATATATATATATATGTGTGTAATAAATAGAATATGATTATTTAAAATTCTAGGAACTCCTTTTTAAACTATTTTCTTCAAATCGAAACTTCAAACAAAAAAAAATTAGAAACCATCAAATATTCTTAATTTAATACAAATTTTCTTGTCAAAAATATCCAAACATTTTCCTCAGAAATAAAGTTTACAGAACTTAATATCTTCATAAAGCATAATTTATTAATTATATAAATTAACCTTTGTGACTTTTTTAAATGTGAATTAAATATTTACTTATTTTAATGTTGTATTTTTAAGAAACTCTATGAATTCCAGCATTTTTATTACAAATTTTTAACGTTAGCTTACAATGAAAGTACAATTATATTAATATTTTGATTTTTCCTTTAACTTTGCAAAAATCTGTTTCCTAACCGAGTTCAATTGCATCAATCCATCAATTTTCATTTGCATTTTCTAATATTGCCTTTAAAAACTCAGTAACATTGTTCAAATTAAAGTATCTTTTAAAAAATCTTATACATTGTTCAAATTAAAGTATCTTTTAAAAAATCTTATACATTGTTCAAATTAAAGTATATTTTAAAAAGTTCTATGCATTGTTAAAATTAAAATATCTTTTAAAAAGCCATATACAATGTTAGAATCAAAATATCTTTTAAAAAAACCCTATGCATTGTTAAAATTAAAATATCTTTAAAAAAATCCTATGCATTGTTAAAATTAAAATATCTTTAAAAAAATCCTATGCATTGTTAAAATTAAAATATCTTTTAAAAATCCTATGCATTGTTAAAATTGAAGTATCTTTTAAATATTCATTTACACTGTTAAAATTAAAGTGTCTTTTAAAAAGTCCTATGGATAGTTAAAATTTAAATGTCTTTCAAAAATACTATGCATTGTTAAAATTAAAGTATATTTTAAAAAGACCTATGCATTGTTAAAATTGAAGTATCTTTTAAAAAGTTATATGCATTGTTAAAATTAAAATATCTCTTAAAAAGTCCTGTGCATTGGTAAAATTGAAATATCTTTTAAAAAATCCTATGCATTGTTAAATTTGAAGCATCTTTTAAAAAGTCATATACAATATTAAAAGTAAAGTATCTTTTAAAAAGCCATATGTGTGTGTGTGTGTGCATTGTTAAAATTTAAATATCTTTCAAAAAATACTATGAATTTTTAAAATTAAAAAACTTCTCAAAAAGTCTTATGCATTGTTAAAATTAGAATACCTTTCTGGTCTTATGCATTGTAAAAATTAAAATCCTTTTAAATGCCGTATGCATAGTTAAAATATCCTTTAACATCCTTTTCTGATTATTTCTTGAAGAAAATTGCTGATGCAAATAGTAACATCAGCAGGAAGATAGATAATTTATAAAACGGTCTTATAATAATCTTGAAAATAGGCATAAGATTTATGTAATCTGCACTTTCAAAGGAATAAAATCTAAGAAAAATATTCAGCGATTAAGAAAATTTGGTTAAAATTATTCAGCAATATAGATATTTTACGAAATTTCACTGGAATTCACTTTAAAAATAATTGTAAAAGTTCTTCATGTTTTAAACATTTTTGCTTCGTTTCATAAATAATAACAATTATAAAACACATGTAGGCCAATTTTCAGAGGAATATCTTCATTTTTACTTAACATATCGTGCTAATAGGGCTTAGAGATTTTATGAAAAGAAAATTTTTAGAAAATCGTGTGTGTGTGTGTGTGTGTGTGTGTGTGTGTGTGTGTGTGTGTGTGTGTGTGTGTGTGTGTGTGTCTTTATAGGGATACCTTCGATTATGATAGCGACAATATTATCTCTTCTTTCTGAATGTATAAGCCAAATAATGACTTCATACTTATGACTATCAATCAACACATTATACAAAAAAAATTGGAAAAGTACTATAAAAAATGAAACCACTTTTCTTTTACCGCTTCCGACTTCAAAATGCGACTTTCCTGTTTCATTTTTCAAAAGAAGTGACGTATCTTTAAATTCCTATAAATTAATTTCTGTGACACATACATATTAATTTCTGAAAAAGAAATACTGTTTTGGAAATTGGAAAGTTCTAAGTATTATATTCACAAATAAAAATATAGACACGTGTTGTCAAAAATCAACTTTTCAACGTAAGCGGATACTTTAATGAGTCAATATTGCGAATTTTAAATGAATTGTTAATCTTTCCGAGATTAATAATCAACGTTAACAAATTATTTAGTTATTTTTTATTTAAATTCTCGTCAACCTAAGATCGAAAGTTTCATCGAACTGTGTACACGGTAAATATATATGTGAAAAATAATGTAGGCTCAGATGCCATATAATCCAGGATGCGTGTTTGTTGATTTTTTGGCGGATTTTCTTATGTATCTGGCAACCTGGTATTTAATACGTTATAGATACGGAAACCTATAAAAATATTGCACAAAATTATGTTTTGGTAACCCTGGTAATAACGTTATTGCGCACGTCACAATATGACATTTCGGCAACATTTTTTCATCGCCAAAAAATTCAGAATTTGGAACCCTGGATTATACGACACCTGTGCATAATGTGTTACCTGTTGCATCGAAAAGTGCCAGCTGACTCCATGGGGTGGTGTAGGTGTCTTCATCTAGAGTTAAAATGTTGTTGTGAGCAACAAAGAGCCGCTCAAGTTTTGGCATGTTGGTGAACATATCTTCAGGCAATTGCTGTATTTTGTTATAACTTTAAAAGACAAAATAAATCGTTTAAATGAGAACTTTAAATAACAACAGGAACAATAAAAATTATCTATTGTAATTATTCGTGTTTATTCCTAATTTTTACAATTTTTATAAAAAGAAATTTTTAAAAAGTGGAAATTTCCTGTAATTTATGAAATTTTTAAAACAAATAGCAAACCGCATTTTAATATTCCACACACACATTATATTTTTAAATGCCTGTTTCATATAAAAATATATTTAAATGAATTTAGGTAATTGTTCTCTGTGGTCTGTAATCCTTGAATTCGTAGAGTGGGTTTTTAAGTAATGAAGAGAAATTTTGTATCTTTAGCATGGAGTAAAAAGTTACTAAAAGCAATTTATCTTTGATGGTTTTTACTAAGGCATTGAAGATAATCAGTATGTTAATATGTTATTTATGGTATTGAGGACGCGTAATATAAATTTTAATAACTGTAAAAATGGAAATCGAAATCAATCCGCAATTAAGATTAAAAATATCGCCATCTCTCCCTCATTTGAGAACGTTTAAAGCATTATGAACCTCCAACCAGCTTGAGATTTGGTTGATTTATCAAGCCTATTATAAGCGAAATATGTGTTATAGTAATATCTCTCCAGAGGCAAAATGCGTTACTGATCAGCTCAATTAGTAAAGTTCTTTCTTTTGAATAAATGATCCAATTTTTCTGAAATTGCAGTAATTTCTTTTTCTGAACATGTATATTCGGATAACACCTTCTTGGAGCTTTATTTTTTCCCTTTTAGATTGTATTTCAATATTTAAATTATTTAGAGTTTTAATGAACCTTAATGATTTTAATTGAATTAGATTGAGTTACAATTTTCTCTAAATATTTAGAGTTTTAATCATTCTTAATGATTTAAATTTTATTGTATTTCATGATATTCAAACATTATCTGCATTTCATAATTTTATAAAATGCTATTCAATAGTTTAATTTTTATGATAGTTGCAAACATCCTATTTGCTAGAAATCTGTTATATAAATTATTATAGGTCAATATTTATTTTAAACTCTTATTAACCAAATAAATTCAACCGTTTTCCCTTCATTACTTATTAAGAAAAGTCAAATTTTCGTAATCTTTTCTAATGCGAAATTGTTTATAAAATTTACCAATCTAATACTAATTTTGAAGCTCTTCCAAGACATGGGGCTGAGGTTCGATCCACAGTCTTTCATCACTTCAACGGGTCGATAAAGATGAGTACTTAGGTCATGAAAACAGATATGGGCACTGCAGGCCTTGGCTCTCATATGTGCTGTCTTGCCACAGGTTTATCTTTTAATACTGACTCTACTCCTAACAATATTTTTTACTTTTTAAATACTTTTCCGTATTATTATTATTTTATAATTATTTTCATGTATAATTATTTTCATCATGTGATTCAGAGTCAGATTTTTCAATATTATTTCAATACAACCTCAGTACTAAAATCCAATAATAAAGTGCTTAGATCTTCGTTACCTTCATCATAATTTAATAAAGCTTAGAATAGCTTTCCTTCAAAAGCAATTGTATTTTCAAAATTACCTTATAAATAATTAAAATTACTCTAGTTTTAGGGAGAAACTCACTTCATCTTTAGTGGCACACTAAATTCAACAAGCAGGAGTCGCGGTCGCCTAGTGGGAAAGGTGTTGCTCTCGCGGACGAAAGGTAGCAGATACAATACATAACTCAACCAAAGCGTTCCGCTTTAAAAGTTCGAAGTGATATAATGTTCTGCCATTGGCGAGTCAATGTCGGAGAGTAATGAGTTCGATTCCAAACATAACCGAAGATATGCCGAAATCACTAAAGGCGGCTGGGATACACATAAAATGAGTCGTATTTGCAATGTCTTCCATGCGAAATGATACCTTTGTGGGGGGCAGGTTAAATCTTGTGTGCCTTCTGCTTGTGTTTTCTTTTATTTCTAAATTACTAAATACTCAACAACCTTTAATCTGGGAACGTAGCCAAATGGTTAACTCTCTAAACTTTTGATTCTATAGAGCGTAAGTTCGAATCTCTCCTCGGTCCAAAATGTTTGTAGTGTTTCAGAATTCACATAGATTCTTATTCCTGGCCCCATTAGCGATCATGTGCAATAAATTGTCGTAGAGTGGCAAACCAAACTAAGTCAAAAACCTTCAAGTAGTTCCATGGATTGTATCAATTCGTAAAAAATTATTTTTACGTCGACGTGAGATCTAAACATTTGAGGATTTAAAATTGGTCTCATTTGCCCACCTAATAATAAAACCAAATAATAAATTTCTTATTATATATTTTCTGTATATTAGAAAATGATAGAAAATCTGTTATGCTTAAAATATATTTAACCACCATTGTTATTCTATTTTTACGTTATAAAGAATAATGTAACAGCGAGGCATAAAACGGAATGTAAGCTTACTCTCTTGCTGGAAAATAAAAATAGATACAGAAAATTTGACATACGAAGTCTACAATATCTGACTTCTTAATACCTGAAATATATTTTTATCTAAATAGTGTAAGCCGACTTAATCGTCGCATACATATTCTAGAGAACAATCTATTTATTGGTAGATATAATTTCAGGCTATTTGAATCCTGCTTTTATTAACGATATTTTCACGTAATTCTTACTCATTCGGCAAGCCTTGGCGAACAAACAGTCGAAACATGGACGATTTGTCTTTCGATTCAGCAATTCCTTGGTTTGAATCCCATTTTTGGCATGCTTTTTATTATTATTATTAGTTCTTTTAAATCTATTTCAATGTCTCAGTTTAGTCCGCCTGTGCAAAATATGAAAGTTGAGTGGCAAACCAAACCTATAGTAAACCTGAGTAATTCATAGGTAAACGCTATTTCTTTAATTCATAGGTAAACGCTATTTCTTTAATTCATAGGTAAACGCTATTTCTTTAATTCATAGGTAAATGCTATTTCTTTAATTCATAGGTAAACGCTATTTCTTTAATTCATAGGTAAACGCTATTTCTTTAATTCATAGGTAAACGCTATTTCTTTAATTCATAGGTAAACGCTACTTCTTTAATTCATAGGTAAACGCTATTTCTTTAATTCATAGGTAAACGCTATTTCTTTAATTCATAGGTAAACGCTATTTATTTTCACTGTGCTAAAAATTTAACGTTTAAACACTTAAAAAGCGTAAACTTTTTCGGAAATAATGATAAATTAAGTTATATCAAACTTAGCAAATTAATATACACAAGTCTTAGAAAATTAAAAAGAAAACGCACACATTTAATCACAAAAAATCAATGATAAAACACTAATTTTATGTTGCCAAAATAATATTATTTATAATGGTAATTTTGTTTCACCTGTGTTTGAATATTTCAACCAACCTCAAATCGAAAATTTAATAAATTATTTGAAAAATAAAATTATAACTACAAAATATTATTCACACGCTTTACTTTGGTAATCTCTTGTTCCATTGCAGTATAATTTGAATATTTCAACTTACCTCAAATCAATAATTGTGAGTTCTGGAGCCGGATTTGGAAACATAGACCTTTCCATTTCAGATATTTCATTATCTGTAAGTTTTAAACTTTTTAAATTCTTGCAGTTAGAAAAAGCATCGGAATGGATAAAGCTAATTCGGTTCTTGATGAAACTAATATCATTCAAGCTATCCATGTTGATTTTCCCAAAATCTTCTATACTTTCCAAGTCGCCATTTTCAATGCTCAACTTCTGCAGTTTCTTCAGGTTTCTGAAAATTGACCAATCCCAGTCGGTCATAAGCGTGGAATCTTTCATGGTCAAAGCTTTTAGACTGTCTTCCAGACCTTCAAAAGCAATGTCAGTGTCTGTCAGGGCCATCAGGGAAGAGGACTCGATTACGATTTCGGGAATCTTCGTGTCCTGGAAAGTATTCGATGGAATAAAAGTGAAAATACTTTTTTTAAGATTGAAAGAAGTGATTCCTTCGTATCCGATCAAAGCTGTGGCTGCTTTCGCTAAGTCTTGGTTATTATTCAGATTAATGCAATGTATTTCCGTGTAGCTGTATCGCCTACCTTCGAGTCCATACCAATCGCAAAAGCAGGGGTAAAGGTCTTCGTATTCAGGGCAACCCTTCGCAATGTAAAGGCAATGTAAAATTACGATTATTGATTTGAGTTTCATTTTCTTTTCTGTAATTAATGAAATACACTTCTTAACTGTTATAGAAAAAGAGTTGCGCCCCATTTTTCATGTCGTCATTAAGTTCTAGATATTTTTTTTTATCAGAAAAAAGTATGTTTTTGCTTCTGATAAAAATTTGAGCATATGATCTTTTTCCTGTGATTATTCTTGTAAACTTCAGATGTTTGACGATAATAACAAATTTCATTTGTGTGGATTGTTTATTATTTAATATTGATAATTTTAAGACGGTTCTGGTGTATCATAATTATGCTTTTTTATTGACATTCGTAAATATGTAAAATAGGTTTTCAAAAATATTTATTTATTTTTTTTAGATATTTGTAAAATATAAGATTTTTATTTTTAATAAAAAGAACGACATATTTTTTGTAATTTTTTCTTTAACGCTCTTCTATGCAGAATAACTAAGATATTTATGTGTGTGTATGTGTGTGTGTGTGTGTGTGTGTGTGCGTGCGTGAGTGCGTGCGTGCGTGAGTGCGTGCGTGCGTGAGTGCGTGCGTGCGTGAGTGCGTGCGTGCGTGCGTGAGTGCGTGCGTGTGCATGTGTATTGCGTACTTGGTGAAATTGCTATTAAGAAGCATTATTGAAGAGGCAGATTTTCAAGAATAGGTTTTATTATTACAGAAACAATTTTTTTGTGTGAAGACTAATGATGACGTCTGCAGCACATTCGTTTGATATTAAGAAGTTTGATGTTAAGTTTATGCTCAACCAAAAAAGCCTCGGGGAAACCTAAACCCTCATAAGGGTACAGCATACTGGTCGCTCATTCGTTGAGAATAGTGGCACGAGATGACATCATCGATCAGTTCCAAATTCCTTAACCACATTTGGTAATGTACATTTTCGAATACCACAACAAGAGTAGTGTAGCTCATATACTTGTAAAAAGGGGCCATATATACCAAAAAAGGTACAAATTACAGGAAACGAAAAACGAATATATATATATATATATAGATAGATAGATAGATAGATATATAAATTTGCATTCGAGTATTACTAAATACATATTAAGAGCTAAATTACTTTCACTTTACAAAACAAATGGGCATTCAATTATAATTACCACTTTGTTCATGAAAACTCAGATAGGTCCATCTATAGAGTCCTAAGTATTGGAACCTTTAGGTAATACATTCATCTACAGAAATGTATTTGCATGAAAACATTTATCTACAGGAAGACATCTACAGGAATACATTTATCTACAGAATACATCTACAAGAATTCATCTACAGGAAACTCATCTTTGAAATGAAAATTTGTACCACTTTCAATTTTATTCAATTTTAAAAATCTAAATCTTAATAATATATTTAAAAAAATGTATACTAACCTTCTAAACCAGAGATATGGTTTTTCTCGTCAGAGAACATCAAGATATTGGAACGAACTTACAGACAGTATCTTGCAGCAAGTTATAAAGCCGACGAACAGCAAAGGACAATCTTCCATGAATTGCACACGGATTGAAAAGTTTTATGTAAAGAGCAGATGTAAGTGCAAGTTAAGATTTATTCGAAATCATCACGAACATCACAAGAAGCAACAAACATGAACAGATATACACAAATAACCTAAAAATGTTCTGCCACCAATTTTGTGCCTACGCAAATAGTTGAATAAACAACTATACATGTGTGTGTGTTTCCAAAAATCCAAAAATTCATATTCACATATAATAGTTTTTTAATTAATTATCCATATACAAATAAAATCCATGGATCCAACGCCCTACTTATTTTAAATCTGTCTCTAAAATTTGCACTTAAATGCCAAGTTTTAAAAAAGGAGGAAAGAACCAAATACTTTCATCTATAATATAACAATCTTCATCCTTAACTATAATTTAAATTAATTACGAACTTTTTCATCAAAATTTTGAAGTGGTATATGTGACTTTTTGATTCTATTCCTTGGACCCATTCTCAAATCTAGTTTGAAAAAAAGTAGTGCGTGAAATGAATAAGACTTTAATACAGCAATTGTTCTTATTATATTTTACAAAAATTTGCAAGCATTGTTCAATTCTAAAAGAAAATATACAGTTGATTAAATTTTTTTCTTTTATTTAAAATTTTTTTTATAAAAATTAATATCTTTCTCCATTTTTATCATCTTTGATGATAAGGCGACGCTCTTTTCTTCGGAGTTCGTAATCGAACTACACATAAGATGGAGAATATTAATACTTTCATGAGCTTTAATCTTTCAAAAGTATAACCATAAATATGTTTCATTGATTGCATTATAATATGCATCCTATTTCATCTGCAATTCAAAAGAAACGCATGACAAATACTAACATAAGCTAACGTAAAACAGGTGGCTTCCTGTGCCAAATAGCCACATGCGCATCACAGAAATACATTTGCGGAGTCTTACATGTGTTCACAACAAGTGCAAACCACAACTTGTGCAATTAATTCGCCAAAACTTACATGTACACCTGGTGCAGCTGAGTCGACAGGAACAGAAAACTCCGAGTTCATGCTTGTTGCTTCTTGTGATGTTCGTGATGATAAATCGAATAAATCTTAACTTGCACTTACATCTGCTCTTTGCATAAAACTTTTCAATCCGTGTGCGATTCATGGAAGATTGTCCTTTGCTGTTCGTTGGCTTTATAACTTGCTGCAAGATACTGTCTGTAAGTTCGTTCCAATAACTTTCTCAAAGCTGTTCATATATTGGTCTCCATTTATGTAACTATTGATGCCATCAAATTATCTTGCAGGCAAACTTATCAGTTTTTATCATTTATAATAGGATTATAAAATTTAACTGTTCTTCATTTACCATTTAAATAATTTAATGTTTTTTTATTATTTAATAACATTATTACATTGAAGGATTTTTTTTTCATTCATTATTTCAATTTGTATTTTATTTTAGACAAAATTATAAAATTTTTGTAGTGTTTTTATTTATTTTTGCAAATTTATACTTTTTTATTATTTAAAAAAATTATAGCAATTTGCGAGTTTTTTTATTTACCATATCAAATTTTTTCATATCTTTTATTATTTAAAAAGTTTGTAAGATTTTGCGGTTTTTTTTTTTCTCTATGATTTTAATTTTACATTTTGTTACTTTTTTATTACTGAACAGAACTGTAACACTTTATAGCTTTTTTCCTTTGTTTTCACCTTTTACTCTCATATGTTTGTTCTACAATTGAAAATAAAACACCTAAATACTAATTACTTTTGACTCCTTAAATTTTTTTTAACATTTTATGCTTTTTGTATATTACAAAATTTTTTGTATTTCTTATGTTATTTTACTTTTTATTATTTTTATTTTATATTTAAAAATAATTTTCTGAGTAATTTTTATTTGATGATGTTTACTTCTTTAGTGTATGATATATTTAAAACAATGAAAATTGCTTAAAGAACTTTTTTAATGCAAGTGATGATTCTAGAAAATATTCTTTATAATTTTTGAGAAATATTTTCTAAATTAAGGTACATAAATCAATAAAATAGTATACGAAATGAAAATATATTCATGTAGCTTTTGATGAGTATCAAAGTAAGTAAGTTTGCTTTAAATAATAAAAAATTAATATTTGTATTATAAATATCTTTGAAGAATTATGGTTTATGACGTAAAATACTGTCAAACATTTGTCAAAAGTCATGAAACCAATATATGCGATGATTCTGTGGTATGCCATAAAATACATACATTGGAAATGTTTATGAATCTTCCAAAATAGAAACATTTTGCTTCAAATAATTAAATAATTTTTTTGCTATATAATGGATACAAATTCCAACGTTTCCTTATTAAACATATATTTATGGAAAATAAGAGATAATTAGTTTTAATTTAATATTCCTAGGAGGAATTTTAAGCAATTATATATGAGTTTTTAATACTTTTAAAAATTAACCACTCAAATTGAAAACATTGTAAGATATTCACAAACAGCAATGGATTCCTCTTTTGGCATTGAATTTCTTAATCAATTTGTTAATAATACTATTTAATTGAATTTGTGATTTACATTGAGTATCTAAAATTATTCAATATCTATTTGCTATTAAATTTATAGTTTGAAAGAAATACAAATTTTAAACTATCGTTAGGATATAATTTCCACTGCATGTGCTCTAAATGAAAGTAAATGATATAATTTATGAAAGAATCATTTCTTATTACATAAGGTTTATTATGTATTACTTAAAAAACAAAAGGGAAATTAGATTAAAATAATTGTATTGTCATCTAACGTGAATAATGTTGAAAAATAAATTTCTTAAATAATACTTTCTAATTTACAATTTTAATTATAAAATCTGTTATTATAGATTCTTCTGTCGTATATTAGTTAATTTACTATAAAATATGCGCTTTAAATTATTTATGGTCAATTCTTATCTGAGTGATATTCTTAAGAATTATGACATCACTGTGCTATGAATATCTATTTATTTTTTGCAAGAATGTATAGAGAATTATCGATGAATGTGTATTCTAAAAACATGATTTCCGCTATAAGACAAAATCAATTCTAAATTTCATATAATAGTTATTTTAATCATATTTTATAAATTCGCTGAAAGCAATCCGTCATTACCTTAAGCTTATTAATGTGTTTTAGTGTTATGTTAGCTTATCAAATTTAAAAAACATTTTGAAAAAAAATTATCGGATTTGCAAATATAAACTTTTTTTTTTAAATTTCATCTGTATCAAAATATAATGTAGTTGCATTATAGATATTATCTTACGAATATGTATTTTGTTTTTATATGTTTACTTGTCATACTATTATGGCACAAATTGCCGTCCACGCATTCTAGTGGACAGTGTGCCTGACTTTGGAAAGGGAGGTCCTGGGTTCTAATCCCAGTTCGTCATGGCTGTACTTTCTTTCGCTATCACCCGTTTTTTCCTTCCCTGGTATGGATGGGTTGTGAGTCGTTATCTACCCTATAAACGACTGCCTATGGCATGTGTGTACTGAGTAAGTCGGTCTTCTCGCCAAATTGCAGTTCAGTTGGAAAAGTAGAGCAGCGCACCCCATATTGATAGCTTAGCTGGCACACGACAACTTTCAACAGCAACAACAAATGCAACTATTGGTGAGAATTTCTTTGATCAGTATTCGAATGCTTTTAAATAATGTAATTGAGAGTTAAAGGGTAGTTTACCTTATACATTATTTCCTGAGTACTACTTCACAATTGTTTATTGATACTATCATTTAACTATGATTTTGAAATTTTACATACAATTTTACTAAGAAGATAAAAGTAATAATCTGAAAATATGGATGAGTTAAACAGAAAATGTCCAGAATATTGAAAAAATCATGCAAAAAGCATTAAGTGTAAACTTAATATGGTGTAGAAGAGCCTATAGCTATTGAAACCACTTGCATCCTTCATGAGGTGGATTTAAAAAGATAAAAAATTTTATTCAAAATTTCTCCATTTGTAGAATACACTCTAAATAGCAGGGAATATGGAACATAAGGGGCAACCGGTTGCCACGCAAATGATGAATGATATATCTTGGATGACTCCGAATAGGTATTGCCATTTAAATCCAAGGACAATTTCTTTTGGTAAGAAGTGAAACTTTGACCAGGCAATGCAAAGTAGGTTCCACGGGATGGTTTCAATGCCCCCAAATCAAAAGTTGTGTATAGTATTTTGATTTCAAACTCCTGTCGAACCTTAGAAGATTGGGCGCTGAACCACCTTCTTCACGACACCTAACAGTCTAAGAAAGTTGAATGCAAAGGGATTAAAATCAACAGTTATTCAATAATGACCCTATGATAAGTTTGGAATACTAATTTTTGGGATTCTCCTTTGTTGGTGTTGTTGTCTTGTACCACCTAGGCAAGCAATATTAAGTGCATTGCTCCACTTTTCCAACTGAACTTTAATTGGTATGGAGTCCGACTTCCTCAGTACACACATGCCATAGGTACCCGTTTGTAGAGTAGGCAACCACTCACAACCCATTCTTATAAAGAAAGAACAAAAGCAGGATAGACCAAAAGAGAAAGTATATACATGCCCGAACTGGGATTTGAATCCAGGACTACCCTATCCACAATCAGGCACTCTGACCACTAGGCAATGTGGTCGGCGAGATCCTCCTTTAAACTATATGTTATAATTTATATATATATACTATGTATATTTTGCTCTAAATTATTTACTTGTTCAATATATAATTTACTCTTTTTCTTTCTTATTCCTTATTCTCTCAATATTTTTATCATCCTATAGTTCTACTTTATATATCACACGTCTATATTCTATAATATCATAGGAAAAAAATTTTAGACAGATTCTTGGTCGGAATTTATTCCTTCTTTGTTCTAACGTTCGGGGAAGAGAGAAGATTTTTTCCCGTTTTTTTATACATTTAGGTGCTGGGAGGATAGGAGCACCCCTATTCTTTCCAATAAAATGTCTGTTCCCACAGTCTCTGGAATAATTGCACGTGTCACTTTGTTAAAGAATGAAGCAAGTTATCAAGCATTAAATATGAAAAATCAAAAACAGAAAGAATACTACATTATAAATATAAGAAAATAAAAAACCGGATAAAACTATTTGTCAGAAACGAAACTTTACAACAAAGAGATTTTTCAAAATTTTAGACCGTATATAAAAGTTACAAATTATCATTGTATCTACGGTGTTAGTATATATATATATATATATATATATATATATATATATATATATATATATATATATATATATATATATATATATTTGTTGTTAATTATGATACTTGAAGAAGCCAAGCTTCTTCAAGTATCATAATTAACTTAATTAACTTCAAGTATCATAATTAATCGCTTTACTGTCGGCTATGCCAATTTAAGTCAGTAGGGTTGGTCTTTCGTTTAACCAGAGCAAGGGCTTTACGAAGGTGAAAGTATGACTTAGGTCTAAGATTGCTTCGATAGATGGCACCACCAGAGTATCCACTTCCTCAATTTTGACATTAATTTGATCTCTAGACCATTATTTCCATACTAACAGCTCATTCACCGACCACAAGACATATAATTTAACTCTCTGTGTGTGTGTGTGTGTGTGTGTGTGTGTGTGTGTGTGTGTGTGTGTGTGTGTGTGTGTGTGTGTGTGTGTGTGTGTATGTGTGTGTGTGTGTGTTTCAAATTAATTAAAATATAAAAATGTATGTGCAATATTAAATTTGATTATTTTTTAAATGTTCATGTGTTGCTTTGCTAGCTATACATGTTTGAGTTCAAATTTCGTCTCTTTAAAATATTTTCACCTTACTTCAGTCAATCTGATAACAAATTTATATCATATATTTTACTCTAGCTAAAGACAAGGGATTTGGCAATGATTACAAGCCTCATCTTCAGAAAATTTGGAGACGTATTTAGAAAGGATTTAAAGAAGTATATATTCAATAATTATGCATGACATCACACTGATTACAATTAATATTAATTGACTGACGAAACAATCTATCAATGAGCTAAATTTAAGAATTAAGTTTAAAGATTTTGACAGTGAATTTCGTCCAATATCTTTAAAAGTCAATTGTTATTGGAAAAAAAAACAAGGTTGTATTAGTATATATTTTGAATATCCAGTTATAGAACTCAGTATACAAAACTATCATAACCAGAAAAATAACTGTGCAATTGGACTTGGCATTCAATTAAGCTGAGAGATAAAAGTAATTATTTCCATGTGTCTTTAAATGATCTTACAATTGACTACTAATTAAGAATTTTAAGGCTTTCAAATCTATATGCCATTTTCTCCACATTAGCTGGTCAAATCTTCTTAAAAAGTTCAAAAATTAGAAGAACTTCTTGAACAGCTGTGCATCTTTTCATTGGATATTATCTTATTGAAAAAGGGCATTAAGTAATTCTCAAAAATAAATCAGCAACGTCATGCATGTCAGAAATATAATTTTCAAAGTCTACAATACCAGCTGTAGAAACAAGAAATTTCCTAGAAGTCGCCTTATACTACATGACAATTATAAATGCTATCTGTTAAGGAAATATTTGATCTCTGCACATTTATGCACAATTGTGTCAAACAAGATAGTTGACGCAAAATCAGAATTCTTCCATGAGATTGAGAGTTGACTTTTGCAGTCTCAACTTGGGCACACTTGTTTTTCCTGATGTCTCACTAAGGCAACAACAATAGTTGTTGTGGTGGAAAATCAGCAAATTGTTTTTGAAGCTAATTTTCCTTTTGCACTTCCAATGAATTCCTGGAAGAACAAATACGAGTGAGGAAGAAGCACCGACAAAGATTACATAATTATTGTTCCGCCCTCTTTACCGTCTTAACTTACTTTGTCTTGTGGTGAATATAACCCCTCAAGGAGGAGAGATAAATATGACATAAAGAACTGTAGTGGGTTAGGAGATGAAAATATGCATCAAAAAGTTTCCTCCCTCTTGACGAAGTCCTGGATCCTCATGTGTCTCTCCTAACTAGAAAACAAATATGGATTTTGTATGATAGCAGAATTGTGATTCATCACTTCACCAATTGTCGAAGTGTGAGAGGCAGTGCTGAAGTATCGATACTCAACAAATCAAAGCGGCTGTCCATGCGTTCCATGACATTCATCTACAGTGGATACCTTCCCATGTCGATCCTGAGGGAAGTGACACTGCCAATACCTTGGCCAAGATGAGAGCTTATGAGGCCTCGAAGTGGTTGGCACCTCTCACCTTTTTCGAAATCCTTCCAGGAGTGAAAAGCAGGATCAAAACCACATGGATTGTCCCTCCGGAGCACCAATGTTATTAATATTTATGACCCGAAGGCTCTCTGATTAACGGATTTAAAATAGCAGTGACAAACTATTCTCGCCTACTTTTGAAGTGGTCACCTCAGATAATTAAAATTTTCTGAAGACTACAAAGTTTTCGATATCGAGTCCAACTGTATTGCTGAACAAGTTATTATACAACACATCCCTGAGTGTTTCTACTACAAAGTTTTCGATATCGAGTCCAACTGTATCGCTGAACAAGTTTTTTACAACACATCCCTGAGTGTCTGGAAGATTTATACGACGATCCTTTGATGGTGTTTGAAGTGTTCAACGTTATGAACCTGTTCTAGCGCTGCTGGCCAAAGGGGACATGCAGTGACAACAACGGATGACTAAGACTCAAAATGTAGCTGTAACATTTCATAATGTGGAGAAGATAACGTGTCTATCCTCTTCAGCATAAGTTGTCAGACGCAAATGAGGTCTTGCTTGGAAAAATAATAACATATTTTAAAAACCAAAACTGTTTATTTTTTTTTGTATCAAAATTTCATTTGGTTTACTATTTCTTAATGTACTGTTGTGCACTTTATTTAATTTCTAAAAACTTTAATTTCTGAATTTTTATCACTTGTATATTTAAACCAGATTTATAGTATGCTTGTTTTACAAATTGCATATATATTATTTTCTATATTATGTCATTTAAAATATTTTCTAATACGATTTTAACCGTGAATATGGGATTTGTAAATGTTAATTTTGATCTATAAAATTCATTTTTTTTTTACATATCTTTTACTCATTATATTATATCTTTTATGCCATGCAAACAAACTGCTTTATATAAAATTTATAAATTTTTCATTGAAATGTTTAGTTTGATCAAGCATTATATCTTATAAAAATGTTATATATATATATATATATATATATATATATATATATATATATATATATATATATATATATATATATATATATATATATATATAAAGGGAGAAGCAGACAAACATAGATACATGTTTACTTGATGATCAATGATAATTTATAAAGTATTCATAAATTTGCCAAAATTATATTTTATGTTTTTCATGTTGAAAATTATATATTCAGAGTTCTGTGAAGGCAAACAGTTATTTTAAAAGTTTTTGAACTTCATTAGATATCGTATCCTTATAAAGCACGGGATACATTACTAATTCATACAGATATATTAATCTTCAGCAATGTGAAGTGGTATTATCTTAGTTAAGATAATAATTCCGAAATTAATTTTATACATATTACGCATTAATATCTTATCCCATTAAAATGTATATACGTTATAGTTACGAGAAGTAATAGATTAATAACTATTGTTTTTGATTAAATGAAATATATATATACTCTGTCAAAAAAATTTAACCAAGAAGTAATAGAAAGCAGCCTAATAGTAATCTGTTTAAATTTTTTTCTATTGTAAATTTGATATTTTAAATATTTGTATATGGAGAAAGACAAACTACTTTTATATATAAACATAATCTATTTTTATTACCTAAGTTTAAAATAATTTTTTATTTGCAATAAAAGCAAATTTTATAACAATTTTGCTGTTTACAAAATAATTTTTATTCGAAATAATTCTAGTGAAACTTACTTTATTTTTAATATAAAATTATTCCTGATTAATTTAACAAAATATTTCAAAAATAATTCATTTATATTATTTTATCTTAAAATTTGATTTTAAGTTAAATAAAAATCGCACCTTTCTATGCAAAAGAAAACATGTAATTACTATAAAAGTTAAGAAAATATTAAAAATCAGTAATGCAATAACATAATAATATTGTGTTCATGTAGTTTCCTTTATTTTACTTCTAAAGGGAAATCTTAAGCAACATTTAAAAATACGCATTTTTTTAAATTTATAAACATAAATCAATGTAATATCATTTTTACACTACATAAAAGTTATTTTAGTAGTACCAAAGCAATGATAATTTTTATAATAATTTCAAAATAATTATATTTGCTAATAAGAGTATTTTAAATAGGAATTTTAGATTAAAATTAAAAATTTGCACCTTCAAAAATCCCAGAAATTTTCAAAATTATACATTTTATGTTCAAATTATTGTTATTTTTAACATTGTCATTCCTCACTTTGACAATGTTAAAAAAATTATTGTTAATAACATTTAATAAGATTCAAGTATGTAAGCTAAAAGTTGTTAACGTTGTTCTATGATCCTGCGCATAATATTTTAAAAAATATTTCAGACATTTTTTAAAATTTTTTCATAAAGCGAAGATTGTATGTGCAATTCTTATGATAATTTTTAAAACGTTCTACGAAACTGATTAATAAAAAGTTGTAATCTAAATTTAATTAATGACAATCATAAAAAAATTGTAGTACAAGAATAATCAATATAAACTTAAAGTATGAATTTAATTTTAAAAAAATTAAAATGTCTTATATTGCATATGTTATTAATTTATTTATGTGTATATTTAACATTTATAGAAGTTGAAAGAAATTTTTAATCTTAAAATTTTTGTAAAATAATGTTTACTTGAAATGAATTAAAATATGAAATTCCTGTCCTAGTTATCAATAATGAAAATTTTGAAGTGATTAACACAAAATGAATATTATTCTTAAAATTTATACAATACATATAATTAAAAAAGTATCAATTAAAGTGTTTTAAACTTATTTATTATTGCTTATATAGATATTTATTTTGGTTTTCAAATTTGTTGATTTTTGTTTCTATTTTCACACAATTATTAACTCTCTTCTCTTTTTCTTTTGCAGGTTAATTCATGAAGAATATGAATACATTAATTATGCAAATAGAAATTAGATTAATATTTGAACATAAGGACTATGTTACATATACTTGAAAAATGCTTTCATTCTTTTATAGTTATTTATTGTTAAATATTGTCTAAAAATATTTATATTAAATAACCTTGCTTTCTTCGATTATATTTATTGATACATTTATGCAAGATACTGTAATACAATATTTGTAATTTAACATTCCTTAAAAATTAAATGACGTGTTTTGTAAATTCCATATCTATGTATAGAAAAAATAATATTTGCTTCAATACAATTAAGAAACAACAAATTCCAAAAACTAGATCTCCTTAATTTAATATAATTACTTATAAATAAGAAAGCGCTCCAGACTCTGTGGCTTCAAATCAAATAATCACTATCAAGTTTATTTGGTTAGAAAATCTTATTTACAAACTTTTTTTATTTAAATATGTTTAAATATATATTTATATATAATTATACATATATAAATATACAGAGTGATTCTAAATAGTTTTTAATAAATAAGAGAAGTGATAATACCCATCCAGACAAGCAATAATTACATAGGATCGCATTCCACTCTGAGAGGCAGAAAAGAGGAATTCCCACCTGACAGTACTTGTCCAACACTTACAACAGTGAATGAATAATACCAAAAGTTTTACAATCATATTTATTGCTAGGGAAAACCTCACAGCAAATGCTCAAAGTGCCGCCCATGTGTGTCGTTGCACAGTTGACACCAGCCAAGGAATGACTGGCGCACCCTATCGAAAATTCCTCATATTAATTTTAGTCCCTGCAATAACGATTCTATCCATGACATCTTGAGTTTAGTCCACAGACTTCTAACATATTAAAGATTTCATGTGCTCTCAGAAGAAAAAAAATCCAGTGGGTTAAGGTCTGGTGAGAGAAGAGGCCAAGCCACAAGTCCAATTCATTGTGCGGGATATGTAACATTCAAAGAAGTACAGACCGTGATGGAAAAATGTGCTGGGGCTCCATCCTGTAAAATCCAAATGTCTCTCAAGATGGAGAATGGAACAGCCTGCAATAAACTGAGATGTACTTGTTCCAAGAAGCTACGGTATGTTGCGTCGGTCAAACGGTCTGGCATGATGTAAGTGCTGCCTACCAGGTAATCACCAAGGATACCTGCCCAGATGTTCAAGGAAAATTTCTGCTGTTATCTACGAGGAGTTCTACAGTGAGCATTGTTCTCAGACCAAACATGTTGATTACGTTTTTAAAGGACAGCGCCTACTCTGATTTCATTTCTCCGTAAACCAATAAGAGCGAAATGCTGCTTCTTCTCGGTGGAAATTTGCTTACAGTAAATTCGTGATAGATTCTTGATGCTTTTCTACTTTCTCAGATTTCTACTTTTCTGCCTCTCAGAGTTGAATGCTATCCTATGTTCTTTGATAATTATTACTTGTATGAATGAGTACTATCATCCCTTTTAATTTGTAAAAAACAATTTAAAATCACCCTGTATGTATATATATATCAAGAAATGTTGAGACACAGTTTTCAATTTATGCACAACATTCTGAGAATAAAACTCTTATAAAAATAATAAAAATAACTTATTGAAATAACAAGTAGTTGCTTTTATGACAAATTTGATGGTCTTACAGGAATACTAAATAATACAACAATAATATCTCTCATTAATATAACAATATGAAGTTGTAATTTGCTTCTAAAATCAGATAAAATGCTTATAATTTAAAAGATGTTTTAACATTTATCTTTTTCTAAATGAATCTTGGAAAAGTAATACGTAAATTTCATATGAATGATCCATTAAAAGTTAATGTAAGTCATAAAAAAGATAGCAAAAAAATGCATGCATTTTGTTTGGTCATACTGTGGTAAACATTCTGCTGATTTAATTTTATTCCATTACATATTTTAAGGAAACTTAATACGAGCAGTAGAAAAACGGCGCACTTCAATAAATTATTTGAACTAGTATTATGGAATAAATTTTTCTGAAGATAAAATTTTATTCCATCATATATTTTAATGAAATTTAATATGAAATACAGAAAATGGTGTATGTATTCTTTGGAGCAATATTATGAAATGAGTTTGTTTCTGAATATCAACTTTTATTCCATTATATACTGCATTCATATTTAATATACAAAATGGCAGACATTTATTTATATATTAAAGCAATATTAAGGTGTAAATTTAAGTCCGGATAATTAATTTCATTATATTATTTATTGTATTATAGTTATAGTAAGGGGGAAGGTACAATATATAGTATTACATATTCCCTTAACATATATTTAAATAAAATTTAATATGAGCCATGAAAAAATTGACACAAGTGCATGAATTCTTTGGAGCAATATAAAAGAATAAATTTGTTTATAGATGTATGGAATATATAGTGCATATATTATATATTTCGCAATATAAATTCCATTAAAATTTAACACATATCACAAAAAAGGGCATACATGTATGAATTTTGTAAAGCAATGTAATGGGATAAATTTATTTCTCAATATCTCATTTTTTATCAGATCAGAAATAAGATTGTTTTCTTATTTTTATAAATATATTTCTTCCTATAATATTTTCTTGATTTAATTACAAATAAAGTTTTTTTTTTTCTAGAAGAATTATTTGCTTGCGTTAATTGCGAACGAGTTTTCACGACAACAATTGCTCTGGAAGCGCACAAGAAACGTCATCGAGCCAGTGATGACATCAAGAAGCATTGCTGCAAAATCTGCTCTTATTCGACAAAGTACTCGAGCCACTTGAGGAAGCACATTTTCACGCATACTGGAGAAAGACCTTTCAGGTGCAATGAGTGCAACGCTGGATTCACACAGAACTCACTACTGCGCAAGCATATGCTCAAGCATGCCATCAAATCCGAAGTTTTCAAGTGCCAAGAGTGCTACAAAGTATTCGAAGACAAAAAATTGTTTGAGAAACATAAAAGTATCCACAAAAAAGAAGAAAAGAAATATAAATGCTTTTATTGCAGGAAAAAGTTTTCCAAATCATCATCTTTACTAAAACATGAAAAGAGGCACACCCGGAGTGACTCCCCAGTCAAGAAAGAAAAGAAAAAAGAAATCAAACCATTAAAGTCCTCAAAGATGGACTCCTCAGAAGAACCTAGCCCCCGGGAAAAATCAAGACATCCTTCCAATACAAGGTCTTTGCTATCTTATGACAAAAAGTTACTGAAATCTTCGAAATTCAGGCCACCGTCACCTCTTGAATTAAAGGAATCGCTAATTGTCGAGGAAAAAATGCAAACTTCTTCTGATGATGAAAGCATAAAGTCGTCAGACTCAAAATCTTCCATAAAGTCGTTGGAAAAGTCACTAAAGTCAAAAGAAAAACAACCAGACTCTGTGATTTCTTTAGATAACGAAAAATCGCCAACTTTCCCAAACCAGGAATCTATTTCACTGTCGAAATGCGAATCACCTTCCACTTCTTTTTGTTCTCGTCCCGTGAATGTAACATCCAAGAAAAATGAATCTCCTGAAAAAATTCCATCGCCGCCTGAGGAAACTCCATCACATACTTCCTCAAAATCGGATAAAGGTAATCTTGTTGGCGATGATCCTTCTCCAGAGTGTGCTCTGAACTTATCCAAGAAAGATTTAAAACAACTTTAATTGAAATGAAATGCTCTACTTTCTGTATAGAAGAAGATTCTTCCTGTTTACTTGTCTCAAGATTAATGTGTAAACACCAGCCAATAATTTTTATATTTAATTAAGTTAAAATAGATAAATATCTTATTTCACTCAATAATCTTTTATGTGTAATATTAATATGGCTATATGATAAAAAAATAAATCCTATTGTATTTACGATAAAAGAAAAAATATAATCTACGACACATAAATTTTTTAACAAGGCTCATTCAATTCGTATTTGAATACTCATTAATATCAAACAAAGTTGTTAAGCAAAGACAACTGTATCGTAGTTTTTAGACCTAATGACGAGATGACACCCAAGCAAGCACATTTTTTCCCTGCTGTAACAGTGAAGAAATACAACATCCCTATGGATACAGTTTTCTGCGTAGGTTTTCTTAAAATAAAGATTTTTGATTGTGTTGATATAGAACTCAAACTTCTTTAAAAGACTGTTCTTTGTTTATTTTATTAATGATGTGATAATCTCAAAAAGTGGGGAATGCAACAGTTTATTGAAAAGTGATGGGGATTTTAAGAATTTTAATTAGTTTTAATGACCAGAGTTCCCCATCATTTTAATTTTATATATACGTCAAAAGAGGATTCAATAATTCAAATTTATTGCACAGATTTTCTTTACATTTTTATGCATGTTATTTTTTATATCTCTATTTTTTCTCGTAAACGAGAATAGTTAACGCTTTCAATATTATTAATTTTCATCGGTAGTTCCATTATAACTTATTAGTTATGTTCTCTACTTCATATATTTTAAGGGCCGCAGATTCAAATCTGTTCGGAATTATTAGTAAGCTTATTTAAATATAATATAATAACATTTTATATATTATTAAAAGAAGAAAGACTATGTATTTGGGAAACCAATGAGAAATATTAGTAAGCTTTTAATGTGTGATAACAAAAATACTTCCTTTGCAAGTCTGTTCTAACTAATCGAATTCAATTTTTCAAATACAATGCTCTAACAATCTTTCTTTAGCCAGTAATAATATTGACCATAAAAAATGTAAATACAAATTATTTCCTCTTTTCAAAGCTATCTTTATTTTTGCTTTTATATTTAATACTTATTTGTGTATAAAATTATATACATACTTCTAGAGCTTAAAAGTATTCACATTGTGAATAAAAATTGCCTAATTTGTATGTATTTCTAAAAATATTACATACGCAAACTTTGCAAAAAATATATAAGATATAATAACAATTGTAACTATATTTTAAGAAAGAAAAAAATATTTTTATTTAACAAGCTTGTCTTAGTGTCATTTAAAAACAATATGCTGTTTATTCTAAATTTTCAAAAATAATTAATTTTGAATATAGCAAACGATACATATTTTAGATTAAAACATGTATTTATCATATGAATCGTAAATTCATAATCACAAATATTTGGTCACAATTTTCATACTATGTTAAGAAAAAATCTTTTTTCAAATTTATAAAAATTCTCTCAAAATAATTCTCACGAAAAATTTTTCTTATCAGGAGTATACATACATATAAATCAATTCTTATCAATCTCCAGATACATAAACTTTTCCTGACACTTCATTATCAAGAAATAATTATATAAATTTTATTATAGGAGCACACGCCTGATTCACAAATGAAAAGTAAAATTAAACATTAGTTAAAATAGTTTATAACAAGCAAGAATTAATTATCAGAATCTGTCGAAAATGATTCGATTTCGTTTCTGCAAATGTCACCAAATGCATTCCTGATGCTTCGTTCGTAAGCTGCTCCAAATGTTTCGCCATCAGTACCACAGAGTCTTTTGCTTATATTCGTCAAACACAAAAGGAAATCTATCGATCTCCTAAGGAAAGATAAACAAACAGTTAGGCCGGTGGACATTTCTTATACCTGTCTCTACGAACACGCTTCAATTTATAGCATAAATGTAAATACACATATATTTCACATTCAATTCTGCAATTCACATTCTGGTTTTCGATTTTTGTGACTTTGCTCATTGGATAAGCTTCGTTTGCAATGAAGCGATAATCACGTATCTATATTTATTATTGCTGTGATTTTTGCATTAAAGCTAATTTTTCTTAACACCTTAAGATGACTAGGTCAAATGGAAGCATATCCGTAGGGATAGATACCCACATTGAGAATTTCAGTAGCTTAAAACCTTTGAAAATAAGGTTTAATTATATATTATTTATCGCGTTTATCGGTTAAATTCAATACAATATATTATACAACATAAAAATCGGATCGTTTTTGTAATTGTCTGAAATTGTCTTTGAAAACTTTTAAATGCTGCAGAAAAACCTTCCTCCCATTAAATCTATTGTTAAAACATGTGTACAATTTATAAAAACTTAAAATACACAAACACACACACACACACACACACATATATATATATATATATATATATATATATATATATGTATATATATATTACGTAGATCTTATAGATCAATCAGTATGTCCCAATTTCCTTTTTATATATGGAAATTTATTTATCAAACATATAAAAACGAAAAATTCCTATTAAATGATTTTTGGTTATATATGCTGCTGACCTGCAAACTCCTTCTAAAGTAGCTGGTTCATCTTCATTCAATTCTTCAGTAGGATTGCACCTTCCCAGTTCATGTTCTTTAGTGGCATAGCATGGAGAAACTTTACGGTATACTAAAGAAATAAAAAAATATATAAACTGTATGCACTTAGATTCAAAAATACATTAACAAAAACAATCATTTATCTTTACTTATAATAAGCTGGCAGAGTTGTCTTTTCATGTATTCTTAAGTTATTTCTTTTAAAATATAATTAATTATATTGTAAGATGAATGATTTAAATAATTGTTTATTTAACAAGAGTAATAGGTCTTATAAAATAATTTAATATTCTGAATATCAAGAGCAATATTAAAATATTGATTTAAAATATTTAATTAAACTAAGTAATTGTTAACCAAATAATTAATGTAATTTTATTACGGCTAATATCTTCATTATAAAATACCATCATTGAATAGATCTCATACAATGAATGAGAAAAAAATTCCAATTCTTTTTATTTGCTCTTTTTTTAACCGCATTGCCAAAAATATTTGTAATTACTTTTAATCAATTGGTAGAAATTAAAATTCAGTGTTATTCTTCAAAAATATAATCGTTACAAACTTTACGAGTGAAGTAATTCAGAATGTGTGGAAAGTTTACTATGAAACTTGAGCTTTAAATGTTTGATCAAAGTAAATAATTTTAACTTAAGAGTACAGCACATAATTTTTCTTAATTATTTGCTCTTTGTTATTGTTGTAGTCGTTTTGTACCAGCTAGGCTGCCAATATGGGGTGCACTGCTTCACTTTTCCATCTGAACCATAATTTAGTGTGGAGTCCGACTTTTTCAGTACACACATGCCATAGGTAGTCGTTTATGGGGTAGGCAACCATTTACAATGCATTTATACAAGAAAAGGACAAAGATGCCTGAACCGGGATTCGAATCCCGGTTCGGGCATGTCAGGCATGCCGACCACGAGACAGGGTAAGTGACATAGTATGCTTTTTAAAAATAATGATTAATATCAAAAACACACAAATATTTCAGATTTTATTTATTTATTGGGGTATTAAAATGCTGAATTACTTAAATTAATCCTTAACTTACATGCAACGTAATCTGTCTCTCTGTCACAAAAAAGATATTTGTTACTCATATAAGCAGCCATGTCTGCTACAAATGCCGGATATTTTTCTTTGCAAGCTTCGGGAACATCATTCCAACAACTGCCATTCACTTCTGCAATACTAATTTTTTGTAAAACTGGTTTAAAAAAAATTTAATTATTAAAAACAATAAATACAAATAGGTATCAAAATAATTGGAATACGTAAAATCTGTATTTAAAAAATCCCTTTCATCCTTGAATCTGAGACTTATTACTTGTCAAGATTGTCCTGAACCATAATAATGTTTCAGGACAATCTTGATTAGTAATAAGTCTCAGATTCACCTAGGAATCAAAACACATTAGTGTTGAAAAATGTTCAATGAAACCGCGTAGTAGACAACCTAAATCCTAAAGACTACTGACTGCTATGCATTCGCCATGGAATTTTATCATATAAATGCTGAAAAATACTTTGACACCACATAGTAGACTGTCTGAAGACCGTTGGCAGTCATATATTCGCCAAGGAACTTAGTCATATAAATGCTGAAAAATGAAAGATACCTAAAAAATAATTTTACACCGCGTAGTAGACACTTTAAGCCTGAAGACTACTGACCATTTTACATTCACTAAGGAATTTATCATATAAATGCTGAAAAATGTTTTCATATAGCGTAGTAGGCAACCTAAAGCCCGAAAACTTTTAATTGTCTTATATTCCCCAAGGAATTTAATCATATAAATACTGAAGTATGTTTTCACACGTCGTAGTAGACAACCTAATGCCTGAAAACTTTTAACTATCTTATATTCGCCCAGGAATTTATTCATATAAATTCTGAAAAATGTTCTCACACTGCGTAGTACACACCTAAAGCCTAAGGACTGTTGACTGTCTTATATGCACAGAAAAGGAAATAGCATAAATGTGAAAAATGCTTTCCACTGCGTAGTAGATAGTCTAATGCCTAAAAATCGTTAGTTGTCTTATATTTACCAAGGAATTTAATCCTATGAATGCTGAAACATGCTTTTAAACTGCATAGTTGACACCCAAAGCCTAAAGACTGAAGGCTATCTTATGACGATGCATGTTTTATCCTCGTGTTCATTAAATTAAGATTAAACAAGATTCGCTTCTGATTATTATCATGTAAGAAAACTCCCTCTCCTGCAGAAAACAAAATTCGCATCATAGGATTTACTTCCTTTACTACACTACTGGCCATTAAAATTGCTACACCAAGAAGGCGGCATGCTACAAACGTGAAATTTATACGAAAGGAAGAAGGTGCTGTGATATGCAAATGATTAGCTTTTCAACTCATTCAGGCAAACCAGGCGCCAGTAGCGACACCTACATTGTTTTTAAATGAGGAAATTGTTCAGCCGGTTGCTCATATACAAATTGCATTCGAACGTTGTTGTCTGGCGAAAAGTTGTTGTAATGCCTCGTGTAAAAAGGAAGGAGAAATGCGTACCAGCACGTTTCTGACTTTCATAAAGGTCGAATTATAGCGTACCGGGATTGCGGTTTATCTTATCGCAGTATTGCTGCTCGCGTCGGTCGAGATCCAATGACTGTTAGCAGAATATGGAATCGATGGGTTCAGGACGGTAATACGGAACGCCATGCGGGATCTCAACGGCCACCTATCACTAGCAGCCGAGAAGACAGGCGTATTATCCGCATGGCCGTAATGGATCGTGCAACCATGTCACGAGCCGTGAGTCAAGAAATGGTGTCGTTTGGAAGACAAGTGTCTGCACGAACAGTTCGACAACGTTTGCAGCAGCATGGACTCTCAACTCGGAGACCAAAGTTTTGGCTTCCCTTGACGCTAAGTCATAGACAAGAGCGCCTTCAATAGTGTGATCAACAACGAACCTGGGGGCACGAATGGCGAGACGTCATCTTTTCAGATGAATCCAGGTTCTGTGTACAGCATCATGACGGTCGCATCCGTGTTTGGTGGCATCGTGGTGAACGCACACTGGCAGCGTGCATTCGTCATCGTCATACTGGCCCATCACCTGGCGTGATGGTATGGGGTGCCATTGGATACACGTCTCGGTCACCTCTTGTTCACATTGAAGGTGCTTTGAACAGTGTACGTTACATTTCTGGTGTGTTATAGCCCGTGGCTTTACCCTTTATTCGAGCCCTGCGAATTACCTACGTGTCAACAGGATAATGCTCTTCCGCATGTTGCCGGTATTGTACGGACCTTCCTTGATACGGAACATGTTCGGCTCTTGACCTGGCCAGCACGTTCCCCAGATCTTTCACCAATGGAAAACGTCTGGTCAATGGTTGCCGAGCGACTGGCGCGTCACCAAACGCCTGTCACTACGGTTGATGAACTGTGGCATCGTGTTGAAGCTGCATGGGCATCTGTACCTGTACATGCAATCAAATCTCTGTTTGACTCAATGCCCTGGCGTATAACTGCTATTATTACTGCCAGAGGTGGTTGTTCTGGGTACTGATTTCTCAGGATCTGTGTGTGTGTGTCTAGACAAATTTTTTGAAATTTTAATCATTTGTTATTTCTAGTATAATATATTTGTCCAATAAATATCATTTTGTTATCTGCATTTCTTCTGATGTAGCAATTTTAATAGCCAGTAGTCTAAAACACCGGCTGCGATTTGTTTCTTAAGAAAACTTTAGCATAATTACCATGAGAGATCTAACTCAGCTTTCATTTAAAAGGAGACAATTACAATCATGCACTTGAGCAGATGACCTCTAGAAATGGAGGAAAGTGTGAAAGATGTTTCCATTATTTTGATAACCATCTGTATGTGTATGCACATATATTTAAACTTTTTTAAGAACAGTTATTTTATCTTATTTTTACAACTGCAGTATAGTATTCTCTATCGTTTTTAATAAAAGTGCATAATTCTCTTACTATAATCATAAGTCGTTTTAGTAATATTTAGCGTCAAAAATAAGAGTACTCACTTTGAATCGTCATTGAAACCATACTTCTTGTGCTACGAGATTCATTTTCTGGCAGAAAGTATAATATAATGTATATAATAAATAAAGTTATGTTGTATTACTTCTCATCCCCAAAACCGGCAGTGTTAAATTAGGTCCACAGAAGTTCATCCACCCGGAAGAAATTCAGTACTAATATGGGGTCTTGAACCAACTCTTGCCTAGTACGTCCCAGACAAGATAAAAGGTGACAAGGGAAGGCTTGTGTAGAAGATTACATAGTACGAGTTACATTTCGTACAGTTCAAAATCTGTACGAAGATTACTCGTACAGATTTTGAAGTGTTTACTGCCTCCAACTGAATTCCTTGATGACTGTTGATTACTGATAAAACCGGTAAGAGTAGTTTGATAAGAGTAACACCAAATTCCCTTTCCAGGATTTTTAAAAAACTGTCGAGAAAGTAAATTTAATATTGACATTTGGTATTTCAAAACAACACTAATAAATATGAAAGAAATTTTTTCTCAGCAGATTTAAAGACTTCAGTATGGCAAAGCAACGCTAGCATTTGTAATGAAACCTCTGAATGTCTCGGTAACAGAACTTAAATTTTCCACCTTTTATATTGATATTGATGTCGACAGATGGCTGAGTGGTTAGCGTTCTTAACTTCTGAGATGTGGGTACCATGTTCGAATTCCGGTTCGGGCATGGATGTTAATTTCTTTCTCTGTTCTCTCTGTGTTTCTCTGTTCTTTCTTCTGTGATGATGCACGAATGTGGTTCCCCTATAAATGTGTTTGTGGTGGTATGGCGCTGGCAACGCTACTCGCCTCTGTGATTTGGTTAACAGGTGCCAGCTGAGTAACGACAAATGAGTAGCAGTTTCTGGCCTTGTTGTGGCATAGGGTTTGTCACCCAAATGGCTTCCATTAGAAATATAAATATATATATTGATATTGATAGCCTTGAAATGCAGCTGTTAGATTTAAAAAGTAAAGAATTATGGAGCTCAAAATTCAGGCGTGTATTTGGGCGATTTAGAGCTATTGAAGAGAAATAAATGTGAACTAAGTTTACAGCACAAGTGGTCTGCTTTAAAAGATCTGGAGAGGGAAGATATTTTGATTTTTAACACTTGGAGAATAGTATTCCTGACTCATATGATCAATTGAAAAAACTAGCTTGTACTATTCTTTCATTATTTGTGTCTTAATATTCATGTGAGCAATCATTTTCAAGCAAGAACAATATAAGAATAAATTAAAAAATCGCATTATGAACGTGGAATTATGCCTCAAATTAAAAACCACGTCATACAAACCTGACTTACCCTTACTTTCCAAGAAAAAGCAAGTCCAATGTTTACATTAGTGGAGTATTTGTATTTATTTTAAAGAATATTTTTATATTATGTTATTAATGATATTTTTAAATAACTATTGTCATCTTCATATAAATATGATACAAAAGTTGATCTAATTTATTGTTAGTAAAACTAAGACTTATTTAGCAAAGACGAGCTAAGAGTGAACTTTTAATCCTAATTAATTCCGTGACAATATCTCCAACTTAAGCAAAGCTTATGTTAAAAAGATGGCTCTCTGAATAAATTTCAGTTTTCTAGATTTCTTTCTTTTGAATGACACTGCTCTGGCCAATGAAGGTTGTGGATCACTACCCTAACCAACTATGCCACCGCGTCCTCGATGTCATTAAATTAAGGCAGCTAAGTATTGTGAACAAAATGTTGTTTCCTTCCCAACCATGAAATAGGAATTTTAATAAGGAGATAACCTGCATTTAAACAAATTAGGACATACTGAAAAATTGTTGTAAGTGTTTAAAATGTATTAATGGAGCATCCTTGTGTGTTTAAAATGTTCTAATGGAGCATCATTGTTTGCTTAAAATGTTCTTATGGAACATCAATGTGTGTTTAAAATGTTCTAATGGAGCATCATTGTGTGTTTAAAATGATCTAATGGGGCATCATTGTGTGTTTAAAATGTTTTAATGGAGCATCATTGTGTGTTTAAAATGTTCTAATGGAGCATCATTGTATGTTTAAAATGATCAGATGGGGCATCATTGTGTGTTTAAAATGTTTTAATGGGACATGGTTATGTGTTTAAAATGTTTTAATGGGGCATCGTTGTGTGTTTAAAATGTTCTATTGGAGCATCATTGTTTGCTTAAAATGTTCTTATGGAACATCAATGTGTGTTTAAAATGTTCTAATAGAGCATCATTGTGTGTTTAAAATGTTCTAATGGAGCATCATTGTATGTTTAAAATGATCAGATGAGACATCATTGTGTGTTTAAAATGTTTTAATGGGGCATCGTTGTGTGTTTAAGATGTTTTAATGGGGCATCGTTGTGTGTTTAAAATGTTCTAATGGAGCATTATTGTGTGCTTAAAATGATCAGATGGGGCATCATTGTGTGTTTAAAATGTTTTAAAGGGGCATCGTTGTGTGTTTAAAATGTCTTAATGGGGCATCATTGTGTGTTTAAAATGTTCTAATAAAGCATCATTGTGTGTTTAAAATGTTCTAATAGAGCATCATTGTGTGTTTAAAATGTTCTAATGGAGCATCATTGTGTGTTTAAAATGTTTTAAAGGGGCATCGTTGTGTGTTTAAAATGTTTCAATCGAGCATCATTGTGTGTTTAAAATGTTCTAATGGAGCGTCATTGCTTCTGAGGATGTCATTTCATTGGGAAGATGTGCTTAACTCTCACTAAAATTTACATAAATTTTTATGTCCAAGAAATAATTCTCAATGTAAACCGGAACTATCAAGTTCCAATCGTTCATTATTGAATTTATGCAAATATAATCCCAGCTCTGTCCATTGAAATTACGTAAAATTTCGCGAATTGATTTAAGAAAGTCTACACGGCATCAATTAAACTTTATATTAGGATATTAGTGTCTAAGTAGGTTAAAACATAGATTCAGTTTTTTTCGAAATTTCGATTAAAGTGTTTGTAAACGCAGATTTGTCTTCCCTGTAAAGTTATTTTACACACGCTAAAATTATTTTAAATGATTTTATGAACGGCTTCGAAATTTCACCCGCTGAAAAAAGCAGGTAATTTCTTTCCTTCCCTTTAAAATATCCATTCATATAGCAATTTTAATATTATTATTTCCAAAAATATTTATTTTCTCTCTCTCCGCAGAGAACGTGTTTACGCTTTTTTCTCAGTAAGCCGATTATCATAAATGCATTGCAACGCCGATGAAAAGAGTCCCAAATTTAGTATTTAATAGCTATATCGTTATTAATAATTTTAAAAATATGAAATACATTTGATATTTCTTATAATAGAGAAGATCCAATAGGGAATAAAACAAATGAATAAAATGTACAATTAAATCGAATGCTTCTTATGAATGAAAACTGATTATTTTGTTATGATTATGAGATTTGAATATAAACATAACTAAAGAGAACAAGAAGAACAATCACAAACATCCCAGGAAAACTCAATTGAAGATGACTATGTTTCCCTTGAACATAGTATTTTGTTTCGAAATCGTAATAACATCTTAACATGTTCCTTGTTGTTTAGTGCATATTAATTTATACACTTATATATATATATATATATATATATATATATATATATATATATATATATATATATATTGTTACAAATTTATAAATAATTATTGTATATGTCTTAAAATATCTCAGACAGATCGGAAATACTCACATTTTGGGCAAAAATTGCGGTTATTTAGACGTGTTATACGTTAAAAGCGGGTTTCTAATGATTTGATGAATTGGCGATGGTTTGGCGAGAAAACTTTGCGACATTTTTGGCGACTAAGTGAGAAATAGATACTTCTGGAAACATCCATCACCTAAGCTCTAGGACCAATATTTAGCGAGATAGCCTAGAAGCTTCCAGAACCTTGGCGAAATTAGTAGATTTCTCTGCCAAGTCAAGTATAAATACCGCAGCCCAACATAGTTATGCAGGTTTTGTATAGACAGTCAGTGAATAAAGACGATTAGTCATGACTGCTAGTTTAGAGAAGCTGTTCTCTGCCTGAGGTATTTGATACCTGCGAATGGAAGCTGTTACTTATTGTATGCGACGAATTGTAGCTGTATAATTGTGATTATTACAGCTAGTATTTCTAGTAAAATTTTTACGAATAAAAGTCTTGTGTTCAATGAGTGGTTGCTTTCTTCAACTCTCAATTCACACGAACCCCGAAGCTCGGTACAACTGGTGTTAGAAGTGAGGTTGAAGATTGATATAGCATGTCACAAGAAAAATGGATATGGATTTAATGAAGTCTTCTCGAAAAATTAGCGGAGCAGATAGCTGAGATGAAAGCTGGACAGGAAGAGATGAGAGCTGGACAAAAAGAGATGAAAGCTGATATGAAAACTGGACAGGAAGAGATGAAAGCTGGACAAGAAGAGATGAAAGCTGGACAAGAAGAGATGAAAGCTGGACAAGAAGAGATGAAAGCTAAACAAGAAGAGATGAAAGCTGGACAAGAAGAGATTAAAACCGAGATGACGAAAGAGATAAAATCTGGGAAAAGGAGTTTAAAACGGAACTTAAGGAGGACATTACAAGTGTTAAAGAAGAATTCTTCAACATCATTGAAGAGCAGATGAATGCAGTGGAAGCTAAGGTAACACCAGTTGAAACTAAGGTTTTTGGAGATCGAAGAAAACGTTGAAGAAGCATAAGACAATGTGAATAAAGAGATTGAAAGCTTGAAGAAACAAATGTCAAACAGACATGAGGAACCCAATGTAGCATTTATGCCTTCCCCAGCCATGATTAAACTCTCAACATTCGATGGAAAATCAACATGGCAGGTATACAAGACCCAGTTTATGATGGTCGCGGAAGCTAATGGATGGAATCCCCGGGCCCTAGCTTTTCACCTGGCGGCTTCTTTAAGAGGAGACGTGGCCGATATTCTCGAGACGCTTCCGGAAGAGCAGAGGCACGATTTCCAAGTCCTATCGAGTGCGCTTGAGCTGCGGTTTGGAGAAAAGTGCAGTAAAGAATATAGCAGATTACAGTTAAAATCCCGCTATCAAAAAGAGGGTGAAAGTCTGCAAGAATTGACTGCCGATATTCAGCGACTTTCCCATTTAGCATTTTCGGACTGCCCAGTTGAGACACGTCAAGACTGGCTCGCCATCACTTTATCGATAGTGTGCGGGATCCGGAGATACAGAAAGCACTTAGACTCGCCGATGTCAAAGATATCGGATCTGCTGTAGTCTACGCACTTAAGATAGAGGCTGCCCAGCAGGCCGCGCGTAAAGATCGGCACTCAATCAGAGCCGTATCTGCTACTGATACAGACTATGATCTAAGAAAACGAACTGAAGATCTGAAGCGAAAAGTTCGTAGCTTAGAACTCAGTAAAGGTGGCAGAAACACGAAAATTCATTGTTGGACTTGCGGTGCAGTTGGACACGTCCGAAGAGACTGTCCAAAACCAGAAGATGGTGGAAATGATCTTCCACCACAGCAGGGAAGAGTCCAACAAATCCAGGAGTTTGAAATACGTCATCACAAAGGAACTCTTCATGGAAATGCTGATGCTTTATCAAGGAGACCGTGTAATGGAAGCTGCCGATATTGTTCTAGAGCAGAGAAGAACTATCAATTAGTAAATCCTTTGGTACGCCAAGTTACTGTTTCACCGCCATCGAAGCTAGACCCATGGAGTGATGAAGGACTTAGAGAAGCCCAAAAAGAAGACCCAGATATAAATCCAATTTTTGAATTAAAAGAATCTTCCAGTATGAGACCAAGTTGGCAGGACATCTCCACCTACAGTCCTGTTACTAAACAATATTTAGCTCTTTGGGACTCACTCCATATTAGAAATGGCGTGTTATACAGGAAATGGGAGTCCGATGATGGACGCAATTTCAAATGTCAGCTTGTTCTTCCAAAATCAAGAATTTCAGATGTTTTGAAAGAATTGCACAGTAGCTCAACTGGAGGCCACTTCGGAGTAATGAAGACTCTACAGAAAGTTCGAGAACGCTTCTATTGGAGCAAAACTAGAGAAGATGTAGAGAAATGGTGCCAATCTTGTGATCACTGTGCGGCATGTGAGGGACCAAAGAAACGTAGCCGAAGAAGGTTGCAGCGGTATAATGTAGGAGCACCATTTGAGCGGATAGCGTTGGACATTTTGGGTCCTTTACCACGATCCTCAAATGGCAACAAATACATTCTAGTTGTCATGGACTACTTCATTAAGTGGCCTGAAGCATTTTCAATCCCTGATCAAGAAGCGACTACAGTAGCCGAGGTTTTAGTGCAGCAATGGGTTTCCAGATTCGGCGCACCCTTACAAATTCATTCAGGTCAAGGGACAAATTTCACCTCTGATGTGTTTAAAGGAATGCGCCAAATTTTTGGAATAGACAAGACGCAGACCACGTCCTTACACCCGCAATCGAACGGTATGGTAGAGAGGTCTAACCGAACCATCTTAAATAATCCCTCTTTTATGGTTTCCAGAAATCAGCAAAATTGGGATTTGAAGCTACCGCTGTTTCTGCTTGAATATCGCAGTGCTGTCCATAAGACTACCGGATATACTCCATCACAAATGCTCTCGCGAACTTCGTCTCCCTAGTTATCTTCAGTGTGGTCGTCCACCGGATACATCTTCATCGCCAGAGGAATACCTTCGAGACCTTCAGGCACGTCTTGAAGATTTCCTTAAGTTTGTTCGAGACCGAATCAATCTGACGATCGAAAGAATGAAGACAAGTTATGACACAAGAGCGACAGGGCATGAATTTCAGGAAGGTGATAAAGTTTGGTTGTGGAACCCGATTCGACGTAAAGGACTTTCTCCAAAGTTGCAAGCCAACTGGGAAGGTCCCTACACAGTTCTAAAAAAACTGAATGATGTCGTGGTTCGTATAAGAAAATCATCTTCTTCAAAACCAAAGGTAGTACATTATGATAGATTAGCTCCTTATCGTAATGTAAAGTAAAAATTAATGTACCATAGTATCTTTGTAAATAGTATAGATAATTTTAATATTTTCTATTTTTTGTATTTGTATTTTTAATTGTTTGTGTATGTAATGTGTTCTGCATCCTCTTGAAATGTAAATTCTTTAATATTAAATTTGGCCTCCTATCAGGGGATTGTACTGCCGGGACGTGCAGTCCTTGAAAGGAGGACAATGTTACAAATTTATAAATAATTATTGTATATGTCTTAAAATATATCAGACAGATCGGAAATACTCACATTTTGGGCAAAAATTGTGGTATTTAGACGTGTTATACGTTAAAACGGGTTTCTAATGATTTGGTGATTTGGCGATGGTATGGCGAGAAAACTTGGCTACATTTTTGGCGACTTGGCGAGAAATAGATATTTCTGGAAACATCCATCCCCTAAGCTCTAGGGCCAATATTTAAGCGAGATAGCCTAGAAGCTTCCAGAACCTTGGCGAAATTAGTAGATTTCTCTGCCAAGTCAAGTATAAATACCGCAGCCCAACATAATTAGGCAGGTTTTGTATAGACAGTCAGTGAATAAAGACGATTAGTCATGATTGCTAGTTTAGAGAAGCTGTTCTCTGCCTGAGGTATCTGAGACCTGCGAATGGAAGCTATTACTTATTGTATCCGACGAATTGTAGCTGTATAATTGTGATTATTACAATTGGTATTTCTAGTGGAATTTTTACGAATAAAAGTCTTGTGTTCATTGAGTGGTTGCTTTCTTCAACTCACGAATCCACACGAACCCCGAAGCTCGGTACGATATATATATATATATATATACATACATTTATATATATTATGAATGATAACAATTTTTACATTGAGATATTATATGTGATTACGGGCAGCTCTTGTTCCACCAGCATGCTTCCCTGTATCTAGCCCTGAGTTTGGCTCTACCAGTCAGATAGAAACAGCCAGGTGGAGTCTTCGTGCTTTTGAAACAAGAACCAAACAGAAGATCCCAATACTTGGTCTGGCACCACCGCAAATATCATTTCACTTGGAGGGCATTGCGAACACACCGAGTTTTAACAAGGGATCCAGACTCCTTTAGCGTACACGGTGAATCTTCGGTCGGCCGGTATTCGAACTCACCTTCTTCCTATAATTAGCACAACGCCATTGTTAACCAGGCCACTGCTGCCTAGTAACCTAGTGGTTAGGGCATCGGCCTTTCATCCGGAAGGTCGGGTTTTAATTCCCAATGCCACCAAAGGCTCACTGAGTACATGCGATATACGAGCTTGTTGAATCTGTGGAATCGAAAATCCAGTCGTCGATCGCTGAGCAGCTATCACGGATGTAATGGTCTGGAGAAAATTTCCTCTTCCTCCAGATCATTATAGAAAAATATTCCACAACAAATCAGAAATTTGTCCTGATGACAAAAATCCCCAAGACCCTGAACACCTCATCTACAATTGCCAAAAGTACACCAGCATCCGTCAACAACACTACCCCAACAATTATGACACCATGAATATCAAGACTCGCCTTAGATATCCTAACTTCTAACAAGGAATTAGGGAAATTTTTCTACAAGAACTTCAACTCCAACTCCTACAGGAAGATGAAGAAGTTGAATAAACTAACCCAACACTACTGACACCTCAACAATAATTGTCCCTCACTAACTGTAAATATGTATATAACTCATCATTGTTGTAACTCCTAACCATGTAAACCTTCATTGTATATATTTTTTGTAACCTTGTAATTAATAAATAATGAAAATAGAAAAGCAGATCTTCCAGCGGAACGAGTCCTAATAGACGCTTTGAGATCAATGTACTTTGCCCATTGGGCGTACGAGACTTTACCATCCTTCTCCCTGCTTATTCCTCAAAAAGGATTACAGTCGACGACTCTTGCCGCATACCTACGGGTGGGTCGGTTGACATCTTACATCTCCCTCCATATCAAAGTCAAAATTGAGAATGGATCCTCTGGAGGTGCCATCTATCGGACAAATCTTAGAGCAAATTCGTACTTTCACTTTCATGGTACTCTGGTTAAACGAAAAACGCATCTTACTGACATAAATTCGTATAGCCAACAGCATAGTAGTTGTTATTTATGACACTTGGCTTGTCCAAGTATCATAAGTAACAACAACATATATGATTACGGTTTCTACAGTGGGGTATTATGCATGATTAAGATTTATTCATTGGGATATTATGTAAAATTTATAAATATTTGTCAAGCTGCATGTTACAGTAGGAAACCCTTATAATTTTTTAATAATATAGTTGATGATATATTAAACTCTAACATTTTTAGAATATTTTCTAGTTCCAGATGAGAGAGATATATGATTTATTTCATAACAGTGCTGTTTAATAAAAAAAATGGCTTCTAAAAAATTTAGAATTCTTGTTGAAATAGATGTACCAAAATAAATAATTCATGCTTACATGCAAAACTGCGTAACGTTGCCGTTTAAATACCGCTCAACTCCGTTCTCATTTTTTAAGCGCCGTAATTGGTTTTCACATGATTTCCAGAATTCTTCATCACACATTTCATTTGCGAATCCATATGCGAAGACTAAAAGTACATAGAAAATATATTACTTAAACTACATAATTGAAATAATTGTTATGAAAACACTTCACAAAGAAACATTAAATTGTTTAAAGCACAATATGTTTTATTTATAGGAAATAAATAAAGGATGATGCCACACACTTGTAAATATTACTAGTATTTGTCTTAAAATATTTCAGACAAGTCAGAATTACTCAGATTTTGGTCAAAAATTGAGTTATTTTGGTGTATTCCACGTGTTAAAACGGCATTCCTAGTAATTTGGTGTCTTGGATACTTTTTGGCGAGGTTCTTGGCGACCACTGGGGAAAAACAGATATTTCTGGAAAATGGTATGACTGAAGCTCTAAAACTAATATTAAGCGAGATGGGATACACCCTTACAATCTTGCCATGGAAAAATTCTTTGTTTTTCTTGCCAAGTCAGGTATAAATACCGCTGCCCACCATGGGAGGAGGAGAAGTGAAGACGATCAGTTTTGAATGCTAGTTTAGTGCACATAGAATCTGTTGTCTGTGGTATTAGAGACTTCTGTGATTGGAAGCTGTTTCTTGAAGTATAAATTAAGTTAGAGCAGTCTGATTGTGGCTTTTACATCTGGAATTTCCTGATTCTCATGGTATCTACGAATAAAAGTCTTGTGTGATTTTTAAGAGATTGTTTCATCGACTCACAATCGACATAAGCCCTGAAGCGCAGAACAATATTTATATACTATTCTTAATGAATATTTCCTATATTTTATTAGAACAGGAAATGCTTCAAAAATGTACAAATAAAAAGATATTTTGTATAAATCAACATTTAATACATTAATGAAAACTTACTACTAGTTATAATTTGTAAGTTTATCATTAAATTCAATTTTTATATTTCAAAATTTAAATGTGGTTACTCATAATTTAGTGATTATGCGTTCTTTCTCTCTTAATAAATTACCAAATTTAGATTTTATCTGTAATTTTACATATTTATACTTGTATGTTCTATTAGCTTATGATATTGCATCGTTTGCTATTCTACTAGCAGAAATCGAAAATTTAAATATAAGTATTAATAAGCGAGATACAAATGTAACCCGAATTTGGCACGTTACTTCTAGAAAAAAGCTAGAAGTAGAATTACCAGAGTATAAGTCACAAAATTCAAATATTTAACTGCAGTAAAAATCAGTAAAAGACGATAAATAAGTATATATATTTCAGAGCGGATATGTTGTTTCATGAATGTTTTTATATGAGCACCTAACCTGAATTATAAATATCATTCTGGAATTCTACATACACAGCGGTGCATTCAAGTCCCGGACTATAACTTAATGTTAACGGGTTTGGAATACTCGCCCATCACCAAGTGCCTCGTAATTTCAAATCATGGTAAGGTGAAGAGGTCACAACTGTCTTGATACTCTCCTCTCCATATCCATGCCACTCCAGCGTAAGAATTTTAGATTGCATTTATTAGTGTTGACACGTCTCCAGCCCATGGAACTCTAACAACCCCCACTGAGGGATAATGTGGTCACCCTCCCAATCTCTGCATTTGGCAATGTTGCTTCACTTTGCTGAACCTAACGGGAAGAGGCTTGAAGTTACTGAACCTATGGAGCTCTAATGAAATTCTGAAGAGCAATAAGCCAAATTAAGTTCTCAATGTTAGTAATCAATTTTATAATATTCTTATATCAATTTTATGTAAATCATTGTTACACTTTCTATCAAAAAATAATTTTAATTTCATATTATTTATTTATTTACCGAAAAATACATTGTTTTTTTTGCGGGTATAAAAGCTTTTATTTCTCACCTTTTCTGAGACAATGCAAAATTGTGTGAGACTCCTTGGGCTACGCCGGTGATACTATTAATCTTCGTCACATTTCTAATGAAAAATATTTTTTTAAAAACGAAATTTGGTGTACTACAACTCTTCAGCTCAACAATGCTTCGCCAAAAAGCTCTCCGCTTGTATCACTCTTTGACTTATCTCTTTCTATTTTTGATCTTCATCTTTTCCAAACCCTTTTCCACCTCATCCGACCATCGCTTTTCGGAACTTTGCTTTTACCCTCCAGTCTTTTTCTATGTATTTTCTTTATTGCTTTTTCATCACTCATTCGCTCCAGAAGTTCGAGCAATCGTTTTATTTTTGTTTTTGTTATATTTATTGTATCTTCTTCAGTATAAATCTCGCCTACTTTTGATTCACACCTAATGCTTAATATATATCCAACCCGAACTCATATACTTATTTTTCTTCATTATTACTTATTTCTCTTTAACAAGCAATTATTTTTCTTTTCCTGAGAAGTAGTCCAAATATCAAGCTGCAGTTGGTCTGATTATAGTTTAATACAGTTTCATGTTTAACTTTTTTGACCGTTCAGAAGATTTAAACAGCTTGAGATTTGGCATACGTCTAATAAATTTCTAAATACATTTAACGTGCAAAATGTTACTGGTTTTCACTTCATGATTAGACCAAAAAATTTTATAAATGTGAACAGTTAAGAAACATTCATCAATATGAAGTGATATACACTGATGAATAATCAGCATGTATCCCATATTGATGAATAATCAGCATGTATCCCATATTGATGAACAATCAGCATGTATCCCATATTGATGAACAATCAGCATGTATCACATATTGAGGAACAATCAGCATGTATCACATATTGATTAATATTCAGGATTTATCACAGATTGATGAATATTCAGGATGTATCCCATATTGATGAACAATCAGCATGTATCTCATATTGATGAATATTCAGGATGTATCACAGATTGATGAACAATTCGCATCTGCATGTATGATTGAGGAAATTTTCGCATCCATTTTTTTCACAGTATTTAGAAATGGTAAAATATTGGAGGAGGGCTACATGTCTTAGGATAATATTTTAGATGATTAAATGCATTTCGAAATGTCTTTTAAATGTGCAACCAATGTCAGAAACTCAACATTCTCTTTTCTTTAGAATATCTAAAAACTTATGCCGAAGAAAATTGTCAGCAATACGTGTCAGTATAGGTTCAATAAAATGTCATTCTTCATAAAATGTCTACACTTCATTTGAAATATATGTGTTACAGTTTAAGGTAATTTACGTATATTTCATGCCCAAAGATTTGCTTCATGATATATAAAATCTCAAATTAAACACAGCTGTGATATCATTAATGTTGGACTATTCACTGATAAAATTAAAAAAAAAAGGAATATATGATTTATTTTTTTCTAAAATTAAATAAATACAAATTAAATACATATTATGGTGGTTTCAAGAATGAAGTATAAAAATGACTTATATAATTACAAAATAATGAAAACTTAATACATCATTAACGAGCTCTATTATGAGCCTTTATGAATAACTTGAGTTGTTAAAAGCAAATTTTTGGACATTTGTTGGAAATTATACTTTTTGAATTTCTATTTTATTTATTTTATAGTTGCTTATCTTTATAGTTTTTGTTTTGTTATTGTTGTGCTCATCCTCTTTAAAGATCTGTCAGATCAACTCCAATTAATTGTTCACAGTCAGAAAGTCGATGATTAGCAGGGAATCATGATTCCTACATAGAAAGTCCGACGCATTCCAGAATATGATTCGATGAGACTGGATGGTCACAAGATTTTTTACATGTGCGATAACTCTTTGTACCACGTTCAAACAATAAACGTTTTCGATGTCCACTTGAGAATCAAGTCAAGATAGTCTGAGATTTTCGGTCACATTTTATTTCAAGAAGAGCTCCAAGAGATGTTCCAAATTACCATTGGTGCGTGGGTGGAATTTGCCATATTGAATTCAGTCTATATTTTTGTTTTGATTTATATTGCCACTCAAAAATGATTTCCTTATTATTTAATATAATAAGAAAAAGTGTTGTTGCAGTATATATTTTTTTAAGTTTAGAAAGGTTTTTTTATACCTTAATTTGAAATAGAAAGCAAAAAATATTCTACTCAAAAAGGATTTCCTCTTATTACAGGTATTATAACAAGATAAACTAATGTTGCGGTAGACATTTTTTTAAATTTAGAGAATTTTTTATATTTTAATTTGAAGTACAAAGTAAAAATATTTATCTATATGCAGCATATATGGGAAAATAAAAAACTTGAATAACAATAACAGATTTGAAGAAATTTATCAAAATTTAATTTTTCCATTAAAATTGCAGTAACAATAATTAATGCCTCCATTGAATACGGCCTCTAATAAATTAATTCTTCTATTCATTAAAATTAATCCGAAAAACAAACAATTTAATATATTTTGAACTTATTTGTATAGTTTGTTGGTTTTATTTAAATGGCGTTTCAATTAAAATATTTAAAATTATGTTTTCTTTAATATTTGTCTTTCAAATTTTATGTTTCTCAATTTAAATTAAAATTGATACATTGAACTAAAATTGTTTCCTAATTTTATTTCAGAAAAATACTTTTTCAAATGCATTTTTTTGGAAATCCAGTAAATATAATTTAAAAAAAATTCTGGTAACTTAATTTTAAAAACCATGCATTATACAAAATGAAATCCATTTCCCTAAATAAGCAAATTAAATTCCCTAAAAACGAGATTTTGAAAGACCCCAACAGATTTTCTGATTTAAATTGTAAATGAAGCTACAAATTGTTTAACATTATTTATAGTACAAGGAAATAAGATGCTGAAATTTTTATGTTTTGAAAATAAATTTCATCTTGACAATGTAGCAAGAGTGAATGTTAGGTGATTTTTCATAGTTATTAACTATTTTAATAAAAGAGTGAATTTTCATAAAACCTTTGGTAATAGAAAACATTCTAATAGAAATAATAGTAACTCAATAGTTTAATACATTACAAATATTGTTATTAAGACTATTGTCATTAATAAAAGAAATCCTCTGTGCCATTAATTTTCATAATGCGTTATGTTATTTTTATTAATATAATATTTATTCAAACCAAAATGGCAGAACGTTTTCAATAACTTTTCTTCACTTTCAATCAATACGGAAACTGTTTTAACTAAGAACGAAAGAAAACTTGTTCTAAAGATTTAGTGAGAGAGAATTAATTGTTTAAGTTTAGAGTAGTTTTGAAAATTTTAACAATTTTCTAATAAAATAAATTAAGATGTGTATATATATATTGGGTTGTTCGGAAAGTAATTTCGCTTTTTCGCACCTGAATCAGTATTTTGCTTGTAAAAAGCAATCATTTTGAGAGTGTAGATTCATGGTACTACCAAAAAGAGGGCAACAGTTATTCCACTTGAATTGACAATCCATAATTCAACTGAATTTTCATTCGCTATACGTTTTTCATTTTTATAAAAAACGAAACAACTCTCCGAACAATCTAATATATATATATATATATATATATATATATATATATATAGAAGTGGTCATATTCTTGTTTTAATATTTTCTTTCTGAATGGTATTCATAATATTCAATAAATAATAACTACGTTAAAATAAAATTTTAAAAAATGATAAGCTGCTGCTTCTAACCTTTTGCAATTCTAAGAACATTGCGTTTTCAATAAAGTATTTTATAGTCCATATGTTTAATTGAATTCCATTCAGTTATACATGATACATTTTAAAATAAGTCTTTGCTTAACTTTCAAATCTCTCTTCGTTAAGTTTTATTGAGCTAGCCTTTGTTCTTTATCAATTCATTCAAAATTAGTTATTGAATTCTATGTTTATATAAAACAATATTAGAGATAAATATTAAAAACATAGAAAAAAAATTTACTTACTATTAGTAATAACTAAAATAACTGGCAAGTTTAACAGTGCCATATCTTCCAGGAAGATTAAAATTCATATAACAAAAACACAATAACAGAAACAAAATGAACTTTTTAGGATAAAGAACAAAAGAAACTAAACAAATTCGCATCCCGGATGTATATCCGTTTTCCGTTAGCGAAAGACTAAAGTGTATTAGATTCAATTACAATAAAGAATAGTGACCGGTAAATGTTGCAGATATGAATGCATATGGTGCATATTTTTCTTTTCAGAAAATAATTTCTCATTTGCAAACCCAAATTCTCAAGTATTCTATAATAAGATTTATTTAATAGTTAAATATCTTACAAAGTTAAAAATATTTAATGAATTAATCTTTTTACTGCAAACTAATATTTTTCGCATATATATCATTGAATAAGTCTCAATGATCACATGAATCTTAACACATAAATATAAATTTTTAAGAAAACGCCAAACATTAATAATATTTTTAAAATAACACTGTTAAATTAAAAATTAGGAAAATGACTCAAAACATTTTTGTGATTATAAAAGCATTCAAATTATAAAAATTTTGATTTAATCTAAGCTCTTGTATCATAAAATGATATGAAAAATAAAACTTTCCTTGAACATATCCTTCATCATAACTCTTGTTACTTAAACTCAAAGGCACGGCAGCCTATACGAGAGCAAAGGCCTATAGTGCCCATATCTGTTTTCCTGACCGAGGGCCCTGAGTGCCAAGTATATGTTCCTGTTAGGTGGTAAGCGCAGGTAAATATCACACATGCTTGGAACTCAGTTTTAAGCAACCACTAAAGGAATGAAAGGCTGAGTAGATCTTGCCCAGCCTGAGGACCGAACTACAAACATATATATATATATATATATATATATATATATATATATATATATATATATATATATATATATATATATATATATATATATATATATATATATATATATATATGTATATATATATGTATACATATATCTATATATATATATTATTTTAAGTATTTCTCAATTTAATATTATTTTTAAAGAAAGTAAAGTTGTTCTTTTTTTATTTTAAACGTGTACAATTATAAAATTGAATTAGTGGTAATGTGCTATGCATTTTTACAAAATTCCCTTTTCTTAGGAAAATCCCAGCCTGGACTAATGTCTTAACTCTAAAAGAAGATTTTTATAAAGTTGGATAAAATGGCATCGTATTTTTTTTAATTTATATTTATGTTAAAATCGAAATTTATTCAAAATTTTAAAATGGCATTTCTGTCATGAACAAATAGTTCTAAAAGATTTTTTTAAGAAAATGTCGCGATGAAAATAGTTTTTAATTATATAATCAGAGTCATAATTAATATGGTTAAAAATGTTAGATTAAGAAAATACACAAATGTATAAATAAATACAACAACCTTCACATACTGTTTTTAATAAAATTTATAAAATAACTTTACCAGCATCATTTTCAAATTTGTCAATTCAAAACATTTAGTCAAAAAAGAGAATGAGTATTAATAAGATTACTTTCTTGTATAATCTTCCTAAAGTAGGTTTCCATAAATCTAATATCTTGGAAATAGGATTACTATGGAGAACGTGTTGAAGTAATAAACACAAAAAAAGTAAACATGGTCTTGAAATCACGAACTTAATAAAAAAATTACTGTTTTGTCATAGTTGTTTTGATAGTTAAAATTTTCTTTAAACTGCATTTATTTCATAACAACAATATTAGTTTATAAATGAGACTTGTTTATTGTAAAACTCGATTAAAATCGACTAAAATATATAAATTGTAGTAAGTATATAAAGATTTAGAATGGTAAACGAAATTATGAAACTGACATTAAATTGCTAATAAATTTTTTTTTCGTGTACATAAAAGATAAACAACACCATTTTTCTTTTTAATTTATTGCATATAAACACGAAATAAATTCGGTTTATTTGAACAGATCAAAAAAATTCTCAAATAAACCTGAGAATCATAAAATGCATTTGAATGTTCTAATGAAATACAATAATTATTTCTATCACAAATAGAAATATATTATTCAATATTTTAAAATAAAAAATTACCTTATAAAATAACATTTAAATATTCGATAAAAAATTTTTTCAGGTATATTTGACATATAAACTTTATAAATAGGCACTTCTAGACTATAATTTTTGAGCACACAATAAAATAATTATTGAGAACGTAAGCAACCAGAATTTGCTCATTATTACGGACGATGCGCTACAGATTTCTTCGTAAGTGTCATTCAACCCATATTCCAAATTCTTTGCAAACTCTTCACCAGCTGTTCCACAAACTTGGCGACTGACATCAGCGACGCAAAATACATTTGTCATTTCCCTATGGGAGAAAAGAAAATGAAGAAATTGCAGTTGCGAAAAATCAATGTGAGACAAAGAAAACATAAAAAAATTGCTTAGAGAAAAAAAAAGAACAATCAATACAATCATAAAATTTGGTGTTACGTATTAACCCTGATACATGATACAGACGTGAAATTTATACGAAAGGAAGAAGGTGCTGTGATATGCAAATGATTAGCTTTTCAGCACATTCAGACAAAGCAGGCGCCAGTAGCGACATTTATATTGTGTTTAAATGAGGAAATTGTTCAGCTGGTTCCTCATACACAAATTGCATTTGAACGTTGTTGCCTGGGGAAAAGTTGTTGTGATGCCTCGTGTAAGAAGGAGAAATGCGTTCCAGTACCTTTCTGACTTTGATAAAAGTCGAATTGTAGCGTACCGGGATTGCGGTTTATGTTATCGCAGTATTGCTGCTCGCGTCGGTCGACATCCAATGACTGTTAGCAGAATATGGAATCGATGGGTTCAAAACGGTAATACGGAACGCCATGCTGAATCTCAACAGCCACCTATCACTAGCAGCTGAGAAGACAGGCATATTATCCGCATGGCCGTAATGGATCGTGCAACCACATTATGAGCCGTGACTCAAGAAACGGGGTCGTTTGGAAGACAACAAGTGTCTGCACGAACAGGTCGACGACGTTTGCAGCAGCATGGACTCTCAGCTAGGAGACCATGACTGCGGCTTCCCTTGACGCTGCGTCATAGACAAGAGCGCCTTCAATGGTCTGACCAACGACGAACCTGGGCACACGAATGGCGAGACGTCATGTTTTCAGATGAATACAGGTTCTGTGTACAGCATCACGATGGTCGCATCCGTGTTTGGTGGCATCGTGGTGAACACACACTGGCAGCTTGCATTCGTCATCGTCATACTGACCCATCACCTGGCGTGATGGTATGGGGTGCCATTGGATACACGTCTCGGTCACCTCTTGTTCGCATTGACGGTGCTTTGAACAGTGCACGTTACATTTCTGGTGTGTTACGACTCGTGGCTCTACCCTTTATTCGAGCCCTGCGAAACCCTACGTTTCAGCAGGATAATGCCCGATCGCATGTCCCGTATTGTACGAACCTTCCTTGATATGGAATATGTTCGGCTCTTGCCCTGGTCAGCACGTTCTCCAGATCTTTCACCAATAGAAAACGTCTGGTCAATGGTTGCCGAGCGACTGGCTCGTCACCAAACGCCTGTCACTACGGTTGATGAACTGTGATATCGTGTTGAAGCTGCATGGGCATCTGTACCTGTACATGCAATCCAATCTCTGCTTGATTCAATGCCCAGGCGTATAACTGCTGTTATTACTGCCAGAGGTGGTTGTTCTGGGTATTGATTTCTCAGGATTTATATATATCCAGCCAAATTTTTTGAAAATTTAATCACTTGTTATTTCTAGTATAATATATTTGCCCAATAAATATCATTTTGTTATCTGCATTTCTTCCTGGTGTAACAATTTTAATGGCCAGTAGTGTAAATGAGCAGTTTTTTCTATCTTTATAATTATTATCAATTATGAAATGTAATTTTTTTTCGTCTTGGTATTACATTGGCGGGGAATATTTCTCTATATATATTTCTCTGTTTCTAATATCTTTCAATATAAAGGAAACTTTCTATTGTTGTTAATATTTGGAATTCAGATTTTAAAAACTTCACCGATATTGCTTTCAAATTTCCTTAAATTATCTTTTCTACATGGAATCTGAGCAATTTCAGTTTTCTTTCCCAAGTTTAAGAAATTTTTTCCTGGTGTCATTTCACTTGAAAAATGTTCTAATTTATACGTAACAATGAACAGGGAGCACTTTCATGAGTGATGGATAAGTCACAAGCTGAAGGATAAGGAAAAAGATAAATGCAAGAAACGACAAGTGAAAACTGAAACAAAATCACTAGACTTGAAGAATCCTTGTAGAACGAAACAGCGCCTTAAATGTCGAAGAGAAAACATGAATATAATGATTAAACTGGATGACCTTGTGTTGAATTGAGATTTGACTGGCTGAAAAAAATTTAACAATAGATTATTTTAAATTATAATTCGGTGTACTTGAAATAAAAGCTTAGAATTGGTGTATTGGTGTTATACGAATATATATTATTGCACGTTATACGAAGATCTACAGTACCGTGCTTCGGGTCACGTGTTGATTAAGAGTCGGGCTTAATCCTAGTACCTGTAAAGCAATTGATTTGGAGATATTAAGATTCGGATTGTGTAATTACGTATTGCCATTTTAAGATTCCCATTTTTTATTATGAAATGCTCGCATATACTGATGGTTATGGATCACTCGCCTTTATTATTGGCGACATACTTGAAAATTGCACCAAGCACGGATTCTAGGATTTTACCGAGAGAGAGAGAGAGAGTCGATATTATAATCTTTTAAAAATCACAAAGTTTTTATTCCTAGCAAATTCAATATGATACATGAAATAATGCATACAGCCCTAATTCAGCTAATACAACAGGAAACAGCATCCAATCACAGAAATCTCTACTCAGACAAACAACAGTTTCTGTGCACGAGAATAGCCTTTAAGACTGATCATCTTCAATTTTACCTCTATGGCGGACCTGACTTGGCTTGAAAATTAAGACTCACCAAATTTTGGGAAGGTTCTAGGCTATCTCGTTTAATATTGGCCTAACTTGATGTTTCCAAAAATATTTATTTCTCGCCAAATCGCTAAGAATCTCTCCAAAGTTTGCCAAGTTGCCAAATCGCTAAGAATCTCTCCAAAGTTTGCCAAGTTGCCAAATCGCTAAGAATCTCTCCAAAGTTTGCCAAGTCACCAAATCAGTAGAAATGGCGTTTTTAGCGTAGAATACAACTAAATTGTGCAATTTTTCTCCAAAATTTTATTATTTCAAAATTTGTCTGAGATATTTTAAGACAAAAATAAATAATATTCATAAATTCTTGCATTATTTTACAGACTGTTGGATATTGTTTTAAATATATAAAATGGATGGAGACTATACTGCGATTCCGATAAATGAGTTTTGTTTACGATTTTAAAGTAAAAGTAATTTTGCAAAAGCATTTATTATTACAAAAGACAAACTCTGATATGTATGAAATGTGGAAGTTCTAAAGAATACAAGAGCACGAACTACAACATCTGCATTCGTGACTCTGAGTCCAATTTCTTGTTGTATATGCATGAGCTCTTTCTGTTATCATTTATTAGTAATGCACAATTCTAATAGGAAAAAATTAAAGCATAAAACGAAACAAAAAAAGCAGAAAAGTGTAATAAAACATAGAGAAGACAAAATAAAAATGCATTACATTAGAAGAAAAACAAACATTACATTGATTATATTTCCATCAGCATGGGCGACTTGAAGTATTTTTTTAATTATCTTCAAGTTTTTCAGAGTGAGTCAGAAAAGATGTTGATGTTTTGTATTTCGTTTTACGCCAACTTGTTATGACCTTTATTTGTAATAAGGACTTTTATCAATTAATTAATTTTGCTTTGCTTAAACTAATACTTTTCAGTGTCTTGCGTTTGCTTTTACACAGCAAATAAAGTTGAAATATATTATGTTGGGAGTGGAATATCGTGTAGGTGAAGTAGAAGAAGAATATCATACAGAATGCTAGTAGTATTTCTACAGCATTCCTTATCAGCTAATGAAAAATTTAAATAAAGAGCAAACAAATCTGTAAATACTGTTAAAAACAAGAAGGATAAAAGGACTGTCTTCAACTCTCCTCCCGACCACTTAATTAGAACTCCTTTAATGTTTTGAATTTTTTGAAGATTAAAATAACCTCATGGGCCTTGTTTAGCAGTCACTAGACATGGAGGATATGAAACAACAACAACGACGGGATAAACGAACAATGACTTTGGTGGCAATATCAATTATAAGAGCATCTGTAAATTCTTTAGATGACAGCAATGCTTAAATTATAAATAAACTCTTAATACGATGAGTACTTATGAGTTAGATATACAGCCACCAGAATCTAAATCAATAGATACAAGAGGAGGATTTTGTCCTGGCTTTAAATAAAAGAAGCCATTTTAGTATTAGAGCAAGCTAAACGGCAGGATGGTTAAAGAACATGATTCAAACTAACTTTCTTGATAAAAGAGTCATCTGGCTTACTTTCCCACTTGTCTAACCAGCAAGATTATCAGAGTGATCATCTGTGACTATAGGTTGTGTACATCTGTGTACCTGATTATCGTGTTTTTAAAGGCGATTTATTAAGAACTTGAAAATCAGCATTTTCACTCATGCCTCTTACTTCTGACACGTTTTCAGTGTGCGGGTAACATGGCAATTCGCTTTCAACATATTCATGGCCAGCAATCTTTACTCAAAAAGTAAATAGATGTGTATAAACGTAAAATTATTTTTTGATTTTTGAATTCTTGTCTGTGATTTCATTTTGCTGTAGAGGCACTTGTTGGTGAAGTTTTAAACTTATGTTCGGAATAAATTTCATCTGTATGGTCCATATAATGTATATCTGAAGTTTTATCCTAATCCGTTCAATAAAAATGAAGCTACGAGTTCTAAATAACGTTAGGTTAATATTTTAATCAGTATTAGATAATTTGTGTGATCCTTTTGATAAAATGTTTTCAGCCACTCTACTGAATTCTTAGTATGTTTAATTGTTCTTTAATACATTTCTTTGTCAACACGATTATCTAATTTAAAGAAAGCCAATCTTCATAGAAAATGAACAAACGCTGAAACTTAACCATACATTAAAGTAAATAATGAAAGTCTGAAATATAAGATAAACAAGAAAGTTCTTGCCGTTTTCCCATTTCCATTAAATGAAGTGAAAATAAGTATGCAAATTAGTGTATGACATTGTTGAGACACCGGTCAGTCGAGAGTAAGAATATCAATCATTATAAAAACATATCCACCGCGCACATTCATCAATCGTAAATCGTACAGTAGCAAAGAGAAATGAATGTGTCCAAGAGATGTTGTCAATGTTGTTTGCTTTACGACTTCAAAGTGTTGCTGGATCAAAGCATCGAATATGTCAAGCGCTTAAGTACAGTGCTGTGAGTGAACGTGGTGCAAGGCATTAGCTTCAAAAATTCAGGCCGGAAGATTTGTCTCTCTGTGATGAAGGTGGTGTCAGGTAGATTAGTTGTCAAGTGGTTCACTATGAGTTACTATCAGTGGACCAAACGGTCACTGCGAACCAATTCTCACAGCAATTGGAATATGTGCAACTGGCATCACAAAAGAAGAAGCCAAGACTGATAATCGAAAAGGTGTATAGTTCTTGTCTGATAATGCGAGGCTTCAAGTCGCGAGGTGGTCAAGAATACCACACAGGGACTTGATTGGCAGATCCTCTTTACTTACTTGACCTTGCACTAGCAATTTCCCTTCTTTGGACAACCATCTTCGAGAAAAATCCTTCACCAATGAAGCAGACTTGCTTCAAACACTCACAGATTTCTTTGTATCCAAAATCCACAGATTTTATCGCAAGGGAATCGCACAACTGGAGACACGTTTGTAAAAGTTGCTAGATGCAGATTACTTCCAGGATTAACATTAGGCTACACTTTCTGAAGGTCGTGTTCTTTTAGCTCATTAAAAAAGGCAAGAACTTCCTTATTTACTTAGCATAATTTACATACTTGCATGCATTTTCCAGATTGACATCGTCTTCTTCCTTGACATCATCGTATGGTAGACACTTTTTGAAGGCCAACTTTTCTTTGTCAAAGCAAGGGGCAATATTCATATAAACTGTTAAAAAATATGATTGAAAAACTGAACTTTGCATATAATTTATTTCAAATTATTTTAAAGTATTTAAAAATTACTTTAGAAATAAATTTTCACTAATTTTCGTAATCAATTGATTATAGTTTTTTTTTTCATACATGTCTATAATACACACTTTTCAAAAGTAACTTAAATTTACTATGAAAACTGATGAAAATTAAATCAAATGTTTACTATATTAATACAAAAATTTGTTAATTGTTAATAAAGTTTTAAATTATAATAAATAAAAATAATTATAAATATTTAATTGTTAATTATAAAAAATGTATTATTTTGCTAATTAAATTTTTTGCCAAATTTCCCAAATATTTTAATTATTTAGAGATGCTTTTAACAAGGATTAGATCAGCGTATTATTTAACAACTGGTCATTACGGTATAAGCTCTTTATTCTCGCTTCCTTCATTCGCGTTTTCACTATTCGAGGATTTAAAAAAAAATGCGAAACAATTCCTATATTCGTGGCTGCTAAAAATTTCTTTATTCGCGAATAATAAGCACATAATAATAAAAGGATTCCATTATCTAATATAATATAAAGGAATCCCACAACCCAATATCCTTTGTAAATGCCATGAAATGGACTAATAAGGAAAGTAAAATATATCTTATTGCAAAACTAAAAAATGTTGTTAAATGATATCGCCGAGGACTTTGACATAAGCCGCCTACGCCGCGGTCGGTGTTTTTGAGCATGTAAACAAGCAGAATGAAAGCAACCTTATTACTCAATGAATGAAGTATACTTTTATAAATATTGCTGTTCCGTTCTATGGTAAAAGCCGCTTTGCGTGTTTTATTGTTTCGTCTTTCACATTCGTAACAAAAAATTGTGATCGAGTAACAAGTCTGAACCGCTCCTTTTCTAATCTATGATGTCAACAAAGATAATGAGAAAGAATTTCAACACAAAATAATCTGTGCTACCGCTTAAAGATGAAAAGTAGAAATATGATCTTAAAGTGAAAAGTAGAAATATGATCTTCATGCTTTGGAGAGTCATTTGCATCCATATCACGCTCATTCAATGTCAACGAATCAACTGTACGATCGATAAAAGAAATCCGAAGATAATATAAGGTCATCTGTAGCTTCAACTTCACTGTCAGCGAAAATTGTTCGTACTCGAACAATATAAAAAATGGAATTGGCGTTGTCATTATGGATCGGTAACCGCAACCAAAAAAGGGTGGACCATTGGACCACTCAGGGGAGTGGTCCAATGGTCCGAGAGAAGGCAAAGCGACTTTACACTCATTTTAAAGAACAATTTCGAGCTCTACAGACCTTTTAATGAAGATGACATCGTCAATTACATTAAAATATGTCGCTTGAGATTTACGAGCCATATCTGTTGAGTGGACTCCTCGTCTTTGACTTCAAGAATTTTTAATTATAGGTCCATTGCAGACATATCTAAGGGTCGGCCCATACTTAGATGGACTGATTGCTTAGAGGAGGACTTTAAAGTGCTGAAAGTGACAAATTGGAGAACTGTCGCCTGCCAGAGAACCCAAAGGAGGAGTGTTCTGAGGAAAGCCTTGGCCCATCCCGGGCTGTCGTGATGAAGATGAAGATGAAGAAATGAATATTTCGAGAATAATGTCTAAATTGCCTGACGTTGGACTTATGGTTTATAGTTTCTTAATTTAAAAATTCATTTATCAAGAATACTGCTTACTACATGACGTCAGACTGTGTGAATTTTAATTTCTTAGTTTCTTTTCTTGAAAAAAAGTCCTTCGACAACACAATGGAAAATTTGTTGTAAATAAAAAATTATTGATCTACGAAAAGTTTTAGTGTGCATGTAATTATTAGAGTTTAGATTATTATATGTATATATACCGCAACACACGCAATAAATACCATCTTACATGGTGTTGCAACCAATGCATGTACCATCGTCGAGCATGAGATGGACAAATCAGAATAATTTAGAAGTAAGGACTAAGCAAAAGACCCGAACTTGGCCCAGAATCTCCATAAGCACCATTTCACTTGGGAAATATTGTTATGATGACCCTTTATACGTCCACCACAGCCACTATTAGTAAACAAGATGAATTTTCGGCTAGTAGAGGATAAAGGCTTCTGCCTTCATCTAGCAATAGTGACGTCTTTCGTAATTAGATTACCATGGGATTTTTGTTGAGAAATAGGATAACATAAAACTTTAAAAACTTTGAATCTAATTCAGACAAGTTTTTTATTAGTCTTTTATGCAGACATACCATGTTACAAAATAACCATTGAGGATTTGGACAGAAAAATAATTCCATTGAATGTAAAAAATACCATGAGTAAATCACTTCACTCAATTATTAATTTCCCTTCATATTTTATCCTCAAATAATTGTAGCGCCAAAATAAATAAAATAGGACCGTGAGTGGGATTCATGACTCAAGATTAATGTGAGCACCATCATATTTCTCTATATCTATGTCAGAGTAGAGCTCGACCACCTGAATGGAAGTCACTAAATGGGAATAAGGGTCAACCAAAAGAACTTCAAATACTTTAACTGTCAGCTTCAGAGACGTTTGGATGACATTACAATCCATTTAACGTACCCCAGCCGCTGTAGCGTATTCAGTCTGGGAAGGCTGAATTTAAGGTAGGTACAACCACTAAAGAATCAGGCTCACATAATTTGATAATCTTGAGTAAGTATTTGTTTACAATTTACATACTTATCACGATATATAAACTGTAAACTCCTAGGAAACTGAAAAATTCCCTGAATACATGAACGATTCGCTGCAATGTCGGGTCTGGGGGAGGCTCTTCGCAGGTACTAGGGAAACAGTCTCGGAAAGTCACTCTATGACTTCGATGATCCTCTCAGGTGAGTACTGGATGCTCGAGATGTTCAGGTTTGAGGTTTGAACTCAATATCCTTGATCAAGAGCTAAAGGCCATTCACTCCATTTTTTTCCCGGTCTCTTCGTTTGTAAGCTCTGGGACTCTCTCAGGAACAGCATAAGGAAAACCACCGTAGGTCTATGTCCTCTGAACCCCACTAGGGACTTCTATTTATATCCAATCTCCACCCACAAAATCTGGAACTCCAGTTACCTCTAGAACCCTCTTCTGAGATTTTAGAGGTTACTGACTGAAGTTTCCGGTCACTCCAACGATTCAGTTCAGAAAATGTGAAAAGAAAAGAAAACCTCCGAATGCACCTGGCCCCTCGAAAGGTAAATTATTTCTCCAATTTATTTCAAGGAATCATGGTAGTCATTAGGAAAATAATCACCCTTCATGAATCATGTTTGCAGTTTCAACATTATCACTCGATCACAATTAATTGATTGTCCTTGTACTGCATAGCTCCTGGGGTTCAAACTAAGAAAATCGATCGCTTTGACAGCTGCACAAAGTGTTTTATTCTATCAAAAATCTGAAATTATACTAGGGTTTCACAAGCAATAATGGTGGCGTTATATCGCCTTTAATGAACATGACGAATTTTCGATGAAGTTGGGGTCCAAACTCACAATCCTCCAATAACAATTTTGATCACCATTTTATTCATTATAATAAATATTTACGGAACTCGTTAAGTCCATGAATTTTTAATTTCTTTTAAAAGACACTGAAAATGAGGCCCTAACTAACCAGTCAAGCTTAATCAAATTAAGATTTGAGCCAAGCCGAAGACTGATAGGCGAAAACCGAAAAAAAGACTCGATTGTTCATTTTGATTTCATTTAGCATCAATTTAGTGCTCTTATTCACGGCCAAATAGCAAATCAAACAATATGGTATTGAATGCATACATTTTTTCTTAATAATATGTGTAAAATGTTATGCCTAAATGCTCGGCAAGAGATTACGTATGAAAGAGTAAAGCTGCAAATTAATGGGGTTATGTATACCTTGTCCTCAATACTTGTACCAAAATACTTGCAAATTGTGCAGCATGTCACAAGATGTGATCAAAATGTTCTGGCTACCAATAATCTGCTTCAACTTAGTCATTCCAGATATAAACAATACCTTGAATATATCCTATGTAGAATATTAATTAAAAACTCTATTTTCATGAAAATAAAATAAACTTAGTGTTACGAAAGCCCCGTGAGGACAAGGTCTACATAACCCCATATCTGTCTCCGTGACCGAAGGCCCTGGAGTACGAAGCATATGTCCTGATTAGTTTCAGCCTAATACAAAATTCCCAGTGTTTAGTTTCCTAACATGTTTGGTACTCAGTTTTAACGACCCACTGAAGGGATGAAAGGCTGCATCGACTTAGTCCACCTCAAGGTTCGAATCTCTGACTATGCCACCAAGCTTTTGTTATTTTAACAACTTAGTCAATATATATGATCGTTGTCACTTTACAAAACGACCAGTCGGCCTCCTTCAATTCAGTGATTTAAAATCTTAAAAATCTCTCAACTTGAAGTCTTTTGAATGTCATTACAGTCCTTTACGGCAATTAAAAACTTTTTATCAAACTTTTTATTAAAAAAATCAGTAAAAGAGGAAAGTCAATGCTTAAAATAAATACCTCTGAAACTCTTTTATGAAAAATAAAATACACAATTCTAAGCAGTGTGTATTATTTGAATGATCGCTCCTAATACAATGGTAATTTATTAACGTCATCAAATTTTAGAAATGAGTTCAAATCTAATATCTCGGAAAAGTAATTTAGTTAAAAATAATATACAATAAAAAATATAATAATTTATTGTTAATGATAGTAAATTATCAAAATAAAAACAATGGATTAAATTTTGGCAACGTTTTTAACAGTGGTTCAAATAATGGAAAAGACAGTGAAATAATTAAATGAGAAAAATTGAATTTTACAAATAGTCATTCCATTTTTTTGCTCATTTCCATATGTTAGTGGTGGCAAAATTGTGACACTAATAAGTGGCTTGGCTTGTTTGTCGCTCAACGGTCATTTTTTGCACCCGAGGGCTAATTAGACCGGGACCTACGGCTTAAAGTGGATTCCGAACCACTACAAACATCCATGCCCAAGGTGGGAATCGAACCCACGAACTGTTGAACCGAAGGCAAGAGCGCTAACCATTCGGCTGCCAGCTCGGCGACACTAATAAGTGTTCAAGGAATCAAATTTTTGCAACAGCGAGCGTAATTTTAATTTATCATTATGTTGTGATCTATAACTCAATGTATCAGTGTATAAAAAAATATTAACTTTTTTTTAAATAACGGCGAGCACTGAGCGATCAACCCTTCACCACAACAAGGCCGGAAACTCCTACTCATTTATCGTTATCCGGTGGGTACCTGAGAACCAAGTCACGGAGGCGAGTATCATCCCCTACGCCGTACCATCACAAATCCTTTTATACACAGTGGGCCTTATTCATCTCAAAAAATGGACAGAGAAACACAGAGAGAAAGAAACACACCCATGCCTAGACCAGGATTCGAGCCCGGTAACCACAGCCTAAGAGTAAGGAACACTAAGCACTCGGCCATCGGTCAGCCATAAAACGTTAATAAAACTCAGTTCAATTTTCTTAAATTTTTTATTAATTAATTAAATAAATATTTATTTGCAGCACTAAATAAATTTTAAAATAGATTTTCGACTGTCTATATAAATATCTAAGTGGAGATAAAATTCTGTAGACATTGATAAAAGTCATTAATATTATATTAGAGAAATAATCAAATATTATTTATTTTAGCAAATATATAAATGTTTATCCGATATAATTTTGAAAAGCGAAAATGTATAACGAAAATAAATAATGTGAGTAAGTGATTATTCGTAATGGATTTGTACTTACAAGTCCGTTCATCGGTTCCTGGTCTGCAGACGAGGTTCAGGTAATTGAACAACCTAGCCGTTGTGACCGAAATGAGAGGGTGCTCCTTCTTGCAAGCAGCAGTCGCTTCTTGCAGACATTTACCTTCCTCTGTCACTTGACTGAGAAAAAAATATATATATTAGTATCAAATTAAAAAATCCGAAAAAATGTACTTAAAATAATTCTTTTGAAGTAGGATTTTTAATAGACTTGAAAATGCTCCAATAATAAGGATAATTTTATAAAAGCGTATTAATCATGAAATAATTGTTCAGATAATTATATTATGATACACATGATGTCATGAAAATGCAACGTCAAGAAGTAGTGGGTAAAAAGTGACGAAACTCCGTAAATGGAGAGAGAGACAGCAACAAACAATAAGAGATCTATATTTCGAAATGATATGCATAATACAGAGCGAGAATAGAGTCGGGTCGCTAGGTTAAAATCGCGAAGTGGCACGACCCCGGACTTTAGCAACTTGTTATCGGGTTATGCCCCACCATCTCCGAGAGCTTTCCATAACATTTACGGGGGCCCACTTACGACCCAGCCTTGGGTTTATATAAAATTATAGTCGCATTGGTAGGGCTTGAAAGCCTGCAGATATCCTAGCGCAGTAGGTGTCTGCATCACAGTTCACTTACATGATTGAAACTAGTTTTACAGGACCACCGTTGATGGCGATACACGAAGCAACACGTCGAGGCACAGAGTCAACAAGAGTCCGGATGGTGTCGTGAGGAATAGCTCTCCATTTTATGTCTACCATTTGCCAAAGTGCGTCTTCTGAAGTAGGCAGTGGAAGAGTCTCCAAATGGCGTCCAACCATATCCCAAACATGATCGTTTGGTAAGAGTTCTGGAGAGCACGGTGGTCAGATAAGCAGCTGTACACTTTGCAGGGCATGTTTACTGATGTGAGCAATGTGTAGTCGGGCGTTATCCTGTTGATAAAGGGCACTGAGCACTCCCTGAAAATAGGGGAGTGTCATCAGCCTCAGCACATCATCCATTTAACGTTGGGCTGTCATAGCGGCGTAAACACATAGTGATGACCTGGAATCGTATGCAAGGGCGCCCTAAATTATGAGGTCGCGTTGTCACGTGATGATGCATTCCATAATTTCTGCAGTATTAACCTGACTCTTCGTCGACGACACACTCGAGTTATCACTGAAGAAACAGAAGCATGATTCATCAGACGATCCTGTGCTGGTCAGTCGTCCAGATGGCTCTAATCCGGCACATTGGCGTCTATGCTGTGCGGTCAATGACAGTCTCCTTAACAGACGCCATGAGCGCAATCCACTTGCAATCAATCGACGTCAAATGATTCTGCTCGATATAGCAGCATCCAGAGTGTCTTGCTCAGGCTGTAGAATTTCGATAGATGTGTTTGCTGCGCCACCACCGCCTCCCATCAGACACGTCGATCTACGCATACTGACGTCACTCTGACTGTATCAACATCCCGCAAATGCTCCACACTTCTTTGTTCAAACCATCTTCGGCTCAGCCGGTGTACTGTAGATGCATCCAGGAGTCTGTAAGTTGCAATTTGCCTTAAGGACCAACCTGCTTTTCTCAGTACGATCAGCATGCTTCTCGAAAATTCGTCTGTCTGCAGGAACTGACTCCACCGACGATGACCTGGCATTTTCTGCAATTACAGGCATCCTTTGTGACAAGAACAAACTTCCAACGATTATTTTCCAGGTGGCAATAACGATGTTTAAGGCATTAATAACGTTGGATGTTGATACATTTTTATAATGACTTTCAGCAATCCATTGCGTGTTGTTAAAATATATTTAAATTTAAGTTAATAAACACCTTAATTAAAAAACAAAACCGGATTTTTTTTCTCTTTGGTCTTTTACATTATCGAAATTCCTGTGGTCGTTCGTTGAGCAGTTACCATGGGTATAATGGTGTGGAGAAAATCCCCCCTCTCCAGATCAATGTCAAAATTGAGGGAAAAGATCCCCCAATGGTGCCATCTATCGATAGAATCTTAGAGCAAAGTCATACTTTCACCTTCATGGTGTTCTGGTTAAACAAAAATGCGCCTTACTGACTTTTGCATAGCCGATGGCAAAGCAAGTTTGGCTTGTCCAAGTGTCATGTGTAACAACAAAAAAACTTATTTTTTTAATCTTTTTAATTACTGTTACGAATGCATTTTTTAATAATTTATCTCAAGCAATTCTTTGATTTGTTACTAATAATTATACAGAATCCTATTGAGAATTACGATTATTGCTGGTTATGTGAAGTATTATTAGTATATTATGAATATTATTGAATAATTTTCTCCCTCGTTTCATTGTAAACAAACGCTTGAGAATTGTTGTAACAATGATCAATTCTTATTATAATCTACTGCTTCTCTAATCATTAAGATGACATCCAATGTTCTTCATTATTAAGTAGATTATGTGTTCAGATCTATCAAAATAACCAAAATGTTTTTGTCGCCCACTGCCGCATTTTAATTTCACTTCTTTTTAACATATACCTGCTCCAATTTTATCGCTATCGTACGCTCTATGTAGTATTTGTTATGAGATAAAATAAAAAGTTCTTTAGTAAATGTGAATTCCTGTATAAGTTCCATAATTACTTTACATATCCATTGTTGTCGATGTTGCATTAGCATGCTTCCGAGTACCTAATCCTGCGTAGTAATCCACCAGTCAGGTGAGAATCTTCGTCATTTAGAAGAAGGTACTCAGCAAAAGAACTTACAGTAATTAATCTGAAAACCTCAGAGGTATCATTTCACTTGGAAGACATTACAACCATGACCTATTTAACGTGCCCTAGTCGTCTTTAATGAACATGACGTATCTTCAGGTAAGTCGGGATTCGAAGTTACTGCCTTCCGATAATGAGAATGATAATCTATTATTGGACAAATAATTGTAACTTCTGACCATTGGTATTTTGAGTGAATGATCACATACTCCCTCAATGGGTTGCTGGGGATCCGTGGGTTCTGCACATTAGTCTGCGATGTCCACGGTCCTTCCGCTAGTAGGGTGTGGGTGTGAAGAAGGGGGTATTAACTCAGCATCCTTCCAAAGGATCCTTTGTTTCCTGATCGTGGCTGAAAATTACGGAGTGCTTGGTAATAGGCGAATATTCCAAATACTTAAGGTACAGACAGTTCCGTTCACATCTATATGTGTGTGTACCATTGGTTGACAATCTTGTACCAGAAAAAAAACTGTAAGTCGGAATTCTATATTTTTTCTGATACATATACTAGAAAATTTAATATTCTAATATATATGACTAAAATAGCAACGCAGTCAATATTTTTCAGCAGAAAGAGTGATAGTCTTATCATTTATACAACATGCACTATTTTGGGGGTATTTTGATACAATTTTATTAGCGTTACCGTTAAAATTGGCGCATTAATGGGTCTGCTGTTAAACTAAAATTCATAATGTTCAGATTACTTTAGTGATCCATAGATTAATTTATTTAGTCCGCTAACGTGTGAAAGTCACAATTTTCTGCATTTCATCCAAGTAATACACACTTATTGGGTGTAAATGGCTTTTATTTTGTTGAAACTCAAAAATTTTGTTGAAAAACCTATTCTATAATAACTTATTTGTTTATTGAGGACATTAATTTCATTCTTTAAATATCGAATATCAAATGAATAGCACTACGTGAATTTCTTAAATTTTAATGATAGTTTAAGTCATTTAATTCATTTTATTTATGTTTTTAATTGATTGATGAGTAATTCTCTATCAACTAATTTATTAATTACTTGATATTTTAGATCTCTCCCAAATAGATTCATTGAAACTTTCAAGAGTATTTTTGTTGTTCCAGTAAATATCTTTAATTTAACAGTTAGTGGGTTTGAATCTCGCCTCAAAGTTGGATGTTTATTGTGGTTTGGAATTCACTTTAAACTTTAGGTCTAGTTATAAAAGTAATGACCGTTGTGTAACATAACAAACCTATCTTAATCAACAAATTCCTTATTTTCACTTCAACGAGTGCCTAGCTTGTAAAGTCATATTTTGACGGTAATTTGAGAAAAGAAACAAGTTTTGGTGTGCAGGTGCACTTTTAAGGCATAACTATAGTTAATATTTTCATTAACAAGGTAATTAATAAAAAAAGTTAATTATGAATGTCACCCGCTGCATTTGTATTTAATTAAAAAAAACTTTTTTTAATCGTCCTTGCATAAAGTAAATGTTTTATCTTGTTTTGTTTTTTTTATATATATATATATATATATATATATATATATATATATATATATATATATATATATATATATATATATATATATATATATATATATATATTAACATATTAACGTGTTTAATTTTGGAAACAATACCGCTAAAGATTCGAAAACTAGTTATTAACAATAACAGCTAATTTTTATGATTATGCAAATTTTTATAAAGGGAAAAAATTATAATTAAAAATGCTTATTTATTAGTGATAGAAATTATGAACTGGATTTTTTTTTCATCGTCGAAGGCACTCAGACATTCGATGGGAACTTCACCTTGTTTGCTACCTCTCGAAGAATGTGATTTGAAGGCTGACAGCAAATGCATCGACAAGTCGGATTGAATACGCCGTCTCGACACGATGTGACGTGGATGAAACGTTATCTGACGTCATTTAAGCCAATAAGAATTGCAATAAAGTGGCGTAATCATGATCTCAATTGGAACGAAAGAAACCATCACTTTATGGTTAATAAATAACTACGTAAATAAAATTTTAAATTTATGCTCTCAGAATGCGTAGGCATATTTTCTTTAAGCTCGTCAGGAATAAAGCTCTTTTATTCGATATTTCATGTATTTTCAGAAGGGATGATCTTTAATGAGTCTTTCTAAATTTGACTAAGCAGTCGACGGAATGCATTTATGCATAGAGGTGCAGGTGCGCTCCCTGCACCTAATATTTTAAAGTTAACGGTTTTGAAATACTTGCCCGTCACCAAGTAAGCATTATCAATTTGAGCACTGATGAGACGATGAGGTCACACCACGGCAGCTCAATCACCGAAACAATTTATTTTTCTGTGCAACAGCTAAGGTTTCGAATCTAAGTGTGTAGAATGGTTAAAAAAATAGCTTCATAGTGTTGAAATTCTTAAAAAGATGCATTTGCTTTCCCTTGTAAGTGTACATATGTACAGGGCCTTCATGATTTACAGCTATTGAACGATACATTCGCAATAAGTAAAATTGAATGTCATCTTAATTTCGCTTTTCAAGAACAGATCCCAGAAGTAAAGAATAGTATGATGAGTACTTTAACCCAATTTTTATATCAGTCTTAAGTGAAGGAATGAGCTTTTCCTGGGACAGAGTATGCAGAAAGCGTGACTCACCTACAGTAGGAGTTCAAAGCGGCCTCGGTCTTCATGGTGAACTGCTTCTCTAACAAGGCTTCCAGTGCTTTCAAGCACGTCCTCAGCTCATCTTCGTTGCAGTGCTCGCTTTCCGAACAACCAATCAGCGCTGCTATTTCAAAAATTAACAGTTAATAAATCTGTCTTTCCATTTATGTAAAAGTTTGGCAAAAATCCATAACAAAATAATAGTTATAGAAGAACCTGAGAAAATATTTTACATTAGAGCATCATTTTAAAATAAAACATTTATGCTTGAAACTTTCTTCTGGATTACCATAATGAACTCTAAAATCAAGTATAGAAATAAATTGATCAAAATTACTATAAAAGAAAAGAAAACAGTGCAAAAATATAAAACTGAAAAATTGTAATTACTTTAGTGATAAAATAATATAACAGACTTAAACACTTATTTCATATATATATGAACCATGGTAGTCTACTGTCTAGCGTATCTCGATTCCCAATACCTCCATAGACTTACCAAGTACATACGATATATGTGTTCAAATCTGTGAAATTGAAAGTCCTATAGTCGGTCGTTGAACAATTACCGTGGGTATAAAGATCTGGAAAAAATTTCCTTACCCTCCAGATCAAAGTCAAAATTAAGGGAGTGAGTCCTCTGGTGGTGACCATATATCGCAGGTAGTCTTATAGCAAAGTCGTACTTTCACCATCATAGTGCTCTGATTAAATTAAATATGCACCCTTCTTACCAAATTTCGTAGCCATTGGCCAACGAGTTTCGCTTGTCCAAGTGTCATGTGTGTGTGTACATATTCATGTATCGTAAGTGTGGATACCGAAAGATCTCAAGCATTCACTTCAGCAGACGTGCATGCAAAAGTTAAAGGCACAACATTCCTCTCTAGTTGTTCAACAGTGGTTGTGATATCGAACACAAGACCTTTCAGTCTGAAGAGTGCTGTCCTACCATTAAGTCACTGTGAGGATGTATCACGTGTGTAGCAACTTACTTCTTACCCCCTTAGCAAATCCAAGCGAACAATCGTAACTTGTATGGCAGGCATTAGAACAGGTTAACTTTCAAAAATATTCTTAAACGTATTGCTTAATAAACATAGTATTATTTAATCGTTCATGATCATGTTTTTAATCATATTATTAATTAAGCATCATATTAACTAATCGTTCACCATTTTATTATGTAATTTTTCACCATCATATTATTTAATCATTCACCATCATACTATGTAATTGTTTATAATCATATTGTTCAATCCTTCATTATCATATTATTTAATAATATTAATAATTGTGTTTAACTGAAATAAAATATATTGTTATTAGATATATTCATGTATGCACTTTTTTATTAATAATTTAGATATTAATAAATATTTAGTTAACGTACAATTTATTTTTATGATTTCTCTCTTTTCCTGCATATTTCTACTAGTTAAAAGATTTTAGCTATGATATGTATTTCATTTCCCTTGTATTCGTTAGTTTTCATCTATCATTTTTATCTGTATTTTGATAATGGGGGGTTTCATCTGTATCTTGAAAAAAACCTGTATATAGTGATAACAATGCTTTTTTTTAAAAAATGAATAATTAAATAAAAGAGAGAGAGACTGGTTAAGCCTTTGAACAAATCCATATGAAAACATTGTTGTATTCTTTTTTGTAACAGATAAGAAACTTTTTATCTGTTACTTTAATTATATTTATTAAATTTAGAAAAATCTAATGTTTTTTTTTAATAATAATACATTCCAAGACTCAGTGCATGTATTTCAAAAGAGATCGGATTATAAGTTTGACTTTGCTTTCTTTATGAATAAGTTAAGCGAACTGAAATATAATTTTTTATTTACTTCCAGTCTTTAAAGTTAGAATAACATTTAATATGTGGGAAATGGTCAGTTTATTTCTTTTTCATGTGAATTCTTGAAAAAATTATCATTTTCCTCTTTTAATAAAACTGGAGCACATTATTTCAAGAATTTTGAATTTTATATTTTAAATAGTCAAATTTTATATTCGCTACTTAATATTGAAATACTTTTTTTAATATTTTGATATACATATCTACATATTTATAAGTATTTTTAACATTTTAACTTGCTAAGTGATTTAATATGTAATTATTTTTTAACATTAATATATCTATATACATACATCTAGCTTGAATTGTACACGTTATACAACGTAGCCTACGTATACACTTTTACAAAAATATTTGTACTTCAGTAAGTATTTACAAAAAACATCAATGAAACTTAAAAATTGATTAAATTTGTTTATTAATTACTTGGGCTCTATTTGCTTATCAGTCCTATTACATTTATCCCCCACTTAAGAAGTCTATACTTATTTATTTTTCTTTTTTAATTACATGTTTCCATTGAGTTCATTTTTATTACATATCATAAATTTTACTTGTTGGAAGTTTTCCTTAGCCAAAGATCATTCTAAAATTTTTAAAGCACACAAAAATTTTTAAAATTATATTTAAAAATTTTTAATGGTGTTCAAAATGACACGTTTTATTAATGAATGCCTATTCCCATTCATTTCTTAGAATCCATGAAAAAATACAATTTTAATGCCATCAATTTCATTTTTTGCCATTATAGTCCCATCAGCCACTTGAAAAAATGTCCTGGTAAATTTATCAATAAGACTAAAAAATAACTTGAAGTTAAACACAGCTAAATAAAATAAATAAAGTGGATATTCCATTACTTTGATAAGTTTTCGTTGGCAAAACTACACAGTCAATCTTATTGATTGTATAAATACCTAGTTATGGAGGAGTTGCAGTCATATGACATCCACTTTTTGAAGGGTTTTTGAAAGACACTTAATAATCTATCTATTAGTTGTAATTATTTTCCTTACTTTCAGCACGATAGCTATAACCAGACCTGCAGTTCTGACGGAAACAACATGTACAGCTCTTTTCATGGTATTTTGCCATTTCCTTGTGAGGATGGGATCCTCTTCAAAAGCATATGCTTTATTTTCTTGCCCTATTAAAATGTCTCCTATGCGTTTCATCACTAATAACGATTTCAGAAATAATGCTATAATCATCTTTAAGTAACGTAATTGTTTCTTGCTGGTTCTGACACGATCGTCTTTTTAGTGTTCAGCTAAATGATGGGCATACCCAATTGCAAACTGTTTTTTCCCTTACAATTTTTCGTGTATAATTTTATTCTTGACTGTAAATCCCCTATTAAGTTCTTTCTGTATCATTTGGTCCTACCACTGGTGTGGCATGGATGGGAAGAGAAGGGTTCCAGATCACATGTGACCTCGTGACAGTGGTTCAAAATGACGAGGCACTTGGTGAGGGGCGAGTATCCCGAACCCGTTAACCTAAAGGTACAGTCTAGGGCTCGCCTGCGCCGCTATGTATGTATATCTAGTAGTAGTAGTAGGTAAAACGATGATCATTAATATTTTCTGCATGACAAGACACATTATCCTGAATTAAAACTGTGACAATCACCTTCCTATGTGTTCGTCAACCTGAGGAAAATTTCCCTCTGTGAAATTCTGAAAATCATTTGGATACAGTATCATTAGATAAGACTTTCATTACCAAATACTGTTTGTAATCGAAAACACGTTTCCTTCTCAATTTAATCACATATTAAAAATCATGAAATCATACAACAATTATGTTCTTATTTCAACCAAATTTTTCCCTCCATCTAAAATTCATTCTGCACTAAATTACTTGTGATTGGTCAATAAAAAGATCTTCAGCTTAAAGAAAATTATTCAGGCTTTTAAATCTGATCAGTTTTTTTGTTTTTTTCTGCATTTATCTTAAAAATTTCAAAGTGACTCTCATATGAAAAGAAAATATATTCAGTTTTTGCATCAAATATTTCGTAAAAAAATTTTAATTCTTAGGACACTTATTTAAGGAAAATAATAACACATCGTAAAAAGTTTTAGGTTTAATATCAGCAATTATAAGAGAGAGATATATATATAATTATTTAAAAAAAATTTTAATAAACTTACCAATAAGAAACACTGGTAATAAAATCAATTTAAACATCGTGATTAAGTATTTTCCATTCAATTACTTTCACCAGGTGTAGTTGTGTCCCAAACATTTAAATTGATAAGAAGATGTAATCATCCGGCTTTTCTTCCGCTTTTCTATGTTCTTCCGCATAAAAACAGTATCTGTAATTTCCGCAAAAATTTACTTCGTCTGATTTCTTCATCTGAGTCAGATTTGATTGCAATCATTTGCACTTAAGAATAGTATAATTTATTCTGTGAAGTATCTCAAAGAATTTATCATTTTATTTTACAGAAATATCTTAGTTTTTAGCAGGAAACTTTTTTTTAATTTCAAATTATACCTAGATTTATAAATAAAGGTTTGAAAAAGCATATTTTAATTTGTAATTAACTGTATTTTATCACAAAGGTAATTGAATTAAAATTGAATTTTTACCTGTTATTACTACTAAAATAATAAAAAAAAAATTATTCGAAAATTTTCTGTTTACATATATTGTTGGTGTAATGTAACAGTAGAAAAAGTTATTTTAGGACTTTTATTGCATCTTGTTACATTTTAGAGTCCAAAAGGACTTTCTCACTTATAATATGTTGTATTCACATGTATCAAAGGAGAAAACCAAAAGTTTTCAATTTATACACAGCAGACATGGATACACAAAAGAGAAACATAGCATTCATAGTTTAACTGTAGCTAGAATCGAAATCAAGGTCTTCCAGTCCATAAGGCGCTATCTCACACTAGGGGATGGTAATCTTTTTCACAATGTTGTCATTACACAAAAAGCACCAACATCCATCAAAATTTATTTAATCGCCAAAATAATCCATTCCAACTGTGTTGTACTTTCTGCCAACATTTTACACCAGCTTTAAATAAACTTTTTGTGAAACCTCTCCGCGAAACTCGTGAATTTCTTTTCCTTTTACTTCAGTTTCCTCAAAAAGTGACACCAAAAATAGTAGAATCAAATGTGAAACTGTAAAAATATGTGGCAAAATGAGGGATATAACAGAATTAGGAATTTTGTGTCAACAATAATTTGTTTCAACAGTTTAAGAATATTAAATGGGCCGAGGTAGCCTAGTGGTTATGTATCGGCCTTCCATCCGGAAGGATGAGGTTCGATTCCCAAGGCTGCCAAAGACCCACCAAGTACGTGCGATATACGTGCTCATTAAATCTGTGGAATCGAAAGTCCTGGGGTAAGTCGTTGAGCAGTTACCATGGCAGCAATGGTCTGGAGAAAATTTCCTCTTCCTTCAGATCAATGTCAAAATTGAGGGGCTGATCCTATGGTGGTGCCATCTATCGGAGCATTTAAATAGAGCACAAACGTACTTTCACCTTCCTGTTGCTCTGATTGAAACGAAAAGCGCTCCCTATTGACTTAAATTCGCATTGCCAAGGCATAGTGAGCTTGGCTTGTCCAAGTGTCATAAGTAAAAACGACAACAATATTAATAATATGGGAGTACACACATCTGGGAAGCATAGTTTTGCTTCTTACTACAAATTATTTCAGGAAAATAATATAGAATAATCTAATAATAATCTTCTTAATATATCTAATCAGGGATTCCGTAACACCCGACATCACGGCATTCAAAGAAAACAGTCAGACGTACTTTGATTGACTTTCGGGTAAAATATATGTGCGAATCTAATGATCCTGTTTCACCATTCAAATACCATACTTATTTTTAGTTATTTCTGAACTAAAATCAAAGATCTAAATAAGAAATTGCCTTGAGGGTGTATCAGAGACGTTTTGCATGGAGGAATGAATTTCTATTTCGGGAATAAATTTAGAAGTGGCGAATGATATACTTAAATATATTGCTTTCTTTAAGATTCAAATGATGCAGGAATTGTCAATCGATTATCACTAAGCATCCATTTTCTGACCTGAACGTAATGTTTATTGCGAGTTAGAACAGATGAACCTAAGATAGTAAAGCAAACACTTATTTCAACAACAGATTTCTTACCACCTTTAAAATTTTTATATTAATAGAATTGTTTCAAATAATATTCTTATTGATACATAATGCTTTTTAAAAGGTGTTTGCAGCATATTTATTTTTTTTAAATGAACTAAAACTAAGATCAATTGTCAGTTGTTAATTATAAGATAATTTATATAAAATAATGTTTCTGCATGCATAATATTAAAATGTTGATTAATTTTTTAATATTTTATATGAGTTATGATTTTATAACAATATATTCAGATCAAAACAAAAGGCCACGGTATCCTAGTGATTAGGGCATCGGCCTTCCGTCTGGAAGGGTCAGTTATTCCCAATGTCGCCAAAGATCCCCCGAGTACATGCGATATACGTAGTTAATCAATTGAATTGAAAGTCCTATGGTCGGTCGTTGAGCAGATACCATGGATGTAATGGTCTGGATAAAATTTTCTCCCCCTTTAGATCAATGTTAAAATTGAAACAGTGGATCATCTGGGATGCCATCTATTGGAGGAGCTTAGAGCAAAGTTGTACTTTCACTTTCGTGGTGCTCTGATTAAAAGAAAAAGCACCCTACTGATTTAAATTCGCGTAGCCGACGGCAAAGCGATCTTGATATGTCCAAATGTCAAAAATAACAACAGATCTATGCAAAAAATATTCTTATACATTTTTATATAAATTATTAGGTTTATATAAATAAAATTATGTATTTTTGCTTAAATAATGATAAATGATAATATGTGTTTAAATAATTTCACTTGTTTGTATATAAATCTATTATTCTTGACCACTGCCATCTTCCTTGAAATCATTAATTATTACAAGTGAAAATATACAAGATTCCTGGTGGTACAATGACACTGCTGTTAATGGAATGCTTCGATATCAACCACTGTGGAGCAATGGATCTGTCGTCCTAGATGCGTAGAATCCTGCCTACTTCCTGGCTGGCAGGAAAACTTCCTGGCTGGCAGTAATACACAGAGAAACCAGACTACTAGAGCATTGTGCTATTTGTTTATCCATTATTAGGCATCAAATCATCAGAATCCATATAAAGGAAAACCTAACTGTCTAAAGCTGTTGCAAGATACTTTAATTCAACCAAATTCATGGCTTTTCGAAAGGACTTTTTTTAGTAGGCTGCATTCACACGTTACTCAGAAGGAAACTTTGGACTCTTCCAAGCACCCTCATTGATAGACATACATGCACATCCATCTCCCGTTTTCCAACAGAGGCTGGGTTCGAATTTGGAATCTTCCTCTCAGAAGGGCGCTGTCCTTCTATGAGGCCTTGGTGATCCCTAATTGCAATCGTTTTATCACGTAATCGGTAATATTTCTCCATTAAACCACCTTTCTCCCATCTCTAATAATATAAGGTTCCTCTTGGCCTAGTGACAGAACAGAGCTCTTCGAAGCATAAGGTTGAATTAAGAGAAACGTCTTTTGGGCTTCTCCAGGCGCATCCATGGGGGTGAGTATTTGAAAGTTTTCCACGTTTTCTACCTTGCTTGTAAATATGAATTACAATCAATGAAAAGGTTCTTCCGTAAACCAATTATGCGATGGACGTTAAAATATCTTAAGATCAGTTTTTGCCGTTAGGCTCTCCACAAACAGCTGTCAAAATCTCGAATGATGATTGTATTCATGATGCCCTGCTTCTGGAATATTCACTGTGTGTGTGTGGCTGGATATTTTTTTTTTTTTTTTGCAAATTAATTAAATTATCCTTTTTCCCTGGCTGGAAGTTTCCATATCCTTCTCTCGTAAGATTGCATCCCATATTACATCCCATTCTCTCCGTCCACGAAGCCCTAGTACAGGACTTGTGGGAAACCAGTTCCAGAGGGAGAGACTAGGTGACGGGTTTGAGATTGGCAGAAGGAAGTTGTGACAGAAAAAGCCTGAAAAACTCTATTCTAAACCTTACTAACAATATGAAACCTACGTGGAGTTCATAATTTACACTCCTTAATTAATGTAATAGAATAGGTGGTACCACACTTAAAAAAAATAAATAAAAAAGTATTGACTGGCAAAATAATTTACACACACACATACATACATACATACATACATACATACATACATACATACATACATATATATATATATATATATATATACATATACATATATATATACATATACATATATATATATACATATATATATATACATATATATATATATACATATATATATATATATATATATATATATATATATATATATATATATATATATATATATATATATATATATATACTGATGTTTAACAATGATTGGATTCAAACCCAACACCTTATACTCCGAAAAGCACTGCCATACCACTATATGCCACAGTAAGCTCTTATATAACTCTTTATGTTTACGAAGTTAGTAGTTTTATGTTAAAAAAAATTTTTATACATGTATCTTACATGTCTTTCTAGTAACCATTTTAATCGCAAGAAATGTCTATCGAAGAAAATATAAAATATTATCACACGCACACACATTCATATTAGTATCATCAATTACTATAATTAAATTATTTAAATTTTCTTTAAACACTTTTAAACGCGAATTCAAATATTAAAATCCCATTTGAAAATTAAAGTAATAAATTAGCCAAGATTCGTCGGGTTCTGTTGTTGTTGTTGCTTATCTCCAAGGGTCTACAGTGTCAAACCAAATCTAGGAATCCATTTTCTGAGAGGAAATCGATGACAAGGAGGGAAGAAGTGTAGACTTCGTCCCATAGTATATTCGTACATTTCAGGATATGCTCAGGAGAAGCTTGGTGTCCATAGCATTTAGGACAGAGGGTGAAGGTCTTGCTTCCCGCTTCAAAAGTGGGGCGATTCAGATGGCCAGAGACGAGACTTGCAAGGCAAGTGTGCTGGATTTCCTATCACAAGAAAGAGCCAGAGAAAGTCTCGGCTTTCTACCCTTGTAGAAGTGGTGAGTCCAAGGTACCTGCCAATTGGTTTCTAAGAGAAAATAATTCAAGGTAGGTAAGTGCGGAAGAAGAAGGAGCAGGATGATCTGAGCCCTCCTTTGCTAAAGTGTCTGCTATTTCATTGCCTCCAATATCCACGTGAGACGGGATCCATTGAAAATAGATATTATGTCGAAGGGAGACAATTTTAAGCTTGTGTAGAATAGAAAGGCTTGTTTGGTCTCCCAAGCAGGTCCAGTTTAGCAGATGTTGAGTTGAACTACGGTTATCAGTTAATACCCAGACATCACTATAATTAGTTTCACTCATGATAGATTCCAATCCGATGCTGACGACTATTAGTTCGCTACGAAAGACCGAACAGAAGTCGGGATTACGTTGACTAAGACAGAGTTTGTCATGAGGAGTCTTGATGAAAATTCCGCTGCCAGTTAGGTGATTTATTTTCCTGCCATCAGTATAGATTTTTATGTCATTTGGTGGTATATTATTAATGATTTCCAAGGCTAGTTGTTTTAGAGCAATTCAGGTAAACAATCCCTCTTGATGACTGCCGTAGAAAGTTCGTAATTGAAGTTATCATTGCAAAGAGCCTCAGCAGGGTTTAGACCGCAGTGAAGGGCACGTGGTTCGACATTGTTCTCGATTAAGTATAGTGAGTTAACCAGACTGAAGGGACTGTGCTTCTTTAATCTTTGGAACGGAGTCCAGTTTCTTAGGTAGCTTGACGTGAGATTGCCTTGACCATAATTGTTGAATTTATTGTAATATTTGACCAGACAGGATTGTCTTCTGACATGGAGAGGTTGTAAGTCTGCTTCGAAGAGTAATATTTCTGAAGAACAGCTGCATTTCAAGCCAGTAATGATGCGGGCAGCACTCAATTGGACTTTTTCTAACTTTTCCAAATCGGAATTAGAAGCACAACAGTAGATTGAGAAACCATATTCTAAAATGGGCCTAATGAGTGCTAGGTAGGTAGTTCTAATGGTAGTTGCATCCGCTCCCCAGTCTCTACCAGCAATGTATTTCAGGGTGCGTAGTCGTTTCCTGGCTTTCAAGGTAATGTATTTGATATGTTTGTTGCATGTAAATTCCGGGTCTAGAATGAATCCCAAGTATTTTGGATGTTTCTCATAAGTAAGTTTCTGATAATTAAGTATCAAAGAAGGTTGGTAGTCATATAAGTGCTTATCTCTAGTAAAGAAGGTGGTAACTAATTTGGTTGGATTAAAACTCAACCTGAACTCCGCCGCAAACTCGGAAAGGGCCTCCAAAGAACTGTTAATCCGAGACTCTATCTCAGGAATGGAGATTCCAAAGAATTATAACTGATTCATAGGGAGAAAAAGTGCAACTTCTGTAGTCCGAAGACTGGAGCACCGTGAGGAAGAAGACTGTCTTGGCTCATGCCTGTTAGTATTAGATAGGAATTATGGAGTGGCCTTCACGCCTTGGGTGATCCTACCAGGAGTAAAAACTCCCAATGTACTTCGCCCACTCCTCCCAGGAACACCCCCTTGCCACGGTAAGACCACTAACAGGACTAAGGGGGAGACGGGTTCTTTTAAGAACAAATCAATGGTCATTCTGGATTATTTTAAAAATAATAAATTATATAAATTCGAAAAATTTCTTCTGATCCATTACATTTAATTTAAAATTCCAATAATATTTTTAATCTATTTTAAACAGTACTTTGTAATTATTGATGTTCTCTTCTTCCTAATCATAAATTATAAAAATTTATAACTAATAAGATTATCAAAATTAAAAAAAATGATAATACAAAAAACAACAACTTTTAAACAACAACAAACTTTTACAAAAAAATTTTTTTCATGATAGAAAAGTAAAGCTTCTTAATTCAATCTCCTTCAAGAAACTACAAAAATATTTCATAAACTATGATTTGAGTGTTTAAACTAGTAATTTAAATGGAATGTATATAATTTTTTGAGCAAAGGAAAATATTAACATTAATTGGATTAGATCAACTATAATTACGTCATAATTTGAGTGATTTACAGCTCATTTTTTGATGAATGTTTATTCGTTTTAAAACAATCTCTCTAACTTACAATTCCCTCTTACATGTAACTTCAATTATAAATTGCTGAGAATCGGGAAAATGCAACAAAAATTATCATAGATTTTATCACTAATTATGTCTTTAACCACTGAATTCATGATTAATAATGTTAAGAACGTTTAGAAATTTTAAAAAATAAATTTTTTTCTTGATCTTAGTTTATAAGTAAGAATTGGAATTAGAATTAAAATCTAAGGGCGACCATTTATAACAATTTATTAATTTATGAAATTGCAACACACAAACTTTGAGATTTATAAAACCAAGTTTCTACTGTACTCTCAAAATAAATATCATTAATAATTTATAATCCAATTAAACATCTGTATTATTTTACGAAATTATCTTTATTATATAATTTTTAAAAATAAGAAATTTTCTTAATTCAATTTTTCTTTTCAATATTTTTCCAAAAAAATTTAACACATTTTTAATATTATTAAAAATTTTATTAAGATAGTAAAATTAAAATTGAAAAAAATATCACACTTTTAACTCATTTTTATAGTTTGAAAAATTAAATTTGTCCTAATAAAAACATCAAAATCTATCAAGAAGTAAATTTTAATTTAACATGATACAAGTAATTTAATGTATGCAACTATCTATAGTAGTTGCATTTACATTACTTAATTAGTTAAACTTAATATGTAAATAATAATCATAAGTTTTCATTCACACTGATATTCAACATAACATAATCATTTCATAAAGTACAATTTCTTACAATTCCTTAATGCAATATGTTGATGATAATAAACAATTGAATGTAAGAAAAATACATTCATTTTGCAAATTTCAAACGCATTTTACAAAATAAAAGTGGCACCACAATAAATAAGAACATTAAGATATCTTGTAGATTTTACAAGGATACATGAAATAGATTTTAAATAATGAGCAATGAAATGCATTTTAAATTATATATATATATATATAACGAGTATGTAGTAATAAATTCTAAATAATGTAATGTATAAAGTAGCATGCAATGGTGAATACAGACAATACAACAATAAATAGAACATCAACACAAAAAGTGCATATAAAACAGTTTTCATTTTAAAAACGTTTAAATAAAAATATTTGTAAATAAATTTTATTATTAGCACATTTACAAGACATTTTATAAATATTTATTTTTTAAAAATAATAATTTGTTCTACTGACATTTATGCACTAACATCTTAATTTTAATAAATAAAGTATAAAAATACATAAATATAAATTTCAAACTCAAGGTTACCATCAGGTTGAGAAAAACTCATAAACAATAATAAAAATATTCAAAATATTGTCACTTAATACATTTCTTTTTAACAGTAAATTTTTATCAGCTTATGATAATAAATTTTCTCTTGTGTGTAAATAAAACAAATTATTTTACATGTTATAATTGAGTATAAATTTACATATTACTTTTTTCTAATGAAATTATAAGCTTAGCTGAACATTTCTTAGTAAAAATAGGTGCATCTATTAAAATAAATGCTTTAAAAATGCATAGTGTAACATCAAAATAATAAAACTAATTTTCAAAATGTATTCATTGATCTTCCAAAATATATTCCTTAATCTTCTAATGTATACATTAACCAAATGTTTTTTAATAATCCATTTAAGAAGTATGACATGTCCTAAATGACTACAAATAATATAAGAAAATTAGAATTAACAATAGTAGAAAAATATCAGTAAATACAGGTAATCTAGTCATAAGAATTCTAAAAGAGTTAAAAAATTATTATCAATAAATGATGAGCATATGAGATAAAGGTAAAAGTGTTTCAGTGATCACATACAATTAAATGACTCACAGAATATAAATAAAAAATTAATGATTGATTTAAAAATGTAAAATATTAGATTGAGAAGAATTTTGCCAAATTTTCAGCAAGCAATGAACATCAAATATTCTTCTAAATAACCAATATAATTGTAAATAAATAATTTTATGAAGTTGTATGCATACCTAAGTTTTTCATATCTCTTCACAATAAAATATAGTTAACTAAGTTAATTCTGCCTTATAATTAAATAGACTTCATCTCATTATAATTTTCATATAGGAACACATTTTATGCATTTTTAATATTTTTTTTTATTCCAGCGAAGCCTATGTAAAATATCCATATAATATCATAAAAATATTATTTAAAAATAAGAAAAATAAATTTGACAAAATTTAGATCATGCATATCTTGTAAAATAAAAATAAATATCTTTTACATCCAGTGATGCATAAATACAAAAGCATAGCAAATGAAAGACAAAGGGATCGATCCAAAGCAACAAATTGCAACATTATACAAGGTTAAGTTGCTATAATATTTGTTAAGGTAAAAATTGTCATCTAGGAAAAAATGACAGGTTAGGAAAGAACTTTTCTTTTATAAATGCATTAAAAAGACTTAAAGCAGCTTTGCTAATAAATTATTGAATTTTATCATAACAAATTATTATAAAGGAAAAATAAAATTACAAATGAAAAAAAGAGTTAAATTACAAAAATTATTGAGTTCAATTTTTTATTCAAAAAAAATGTAAAAAACAGCAACATACATAAATGATAACATTACACACACAAAACTATTTACAGTAAATATAATTTTATCTAAATGTATAATTATGAACTTTTCTTCAGAATTTTATCAGATATTTTATTTATTTTTAATTACATTGCATTTAAATTATTTTTTTCATATACTACTTGAAAAATCCTTTTCTAACAGATAATTTCTAGAACTATTCACTAGAAATGAAAACAAAATTTTGATATCTCAAAACCATAACTATCATCTATCGAAAATTCACATTGTTTCAATATAACTTTTAACTAGTTTTCTTTTAATGTTAGTAGACCAATCTTCAACAGTTTTAATGAATTAATTGAACTAGTAATAATACTTGTTACATCAGCAAAATAAAATATACATGTGTAACATTCTACTCTGCCAGGACAGATTTCTGACTCAAAAATCAAATTCCTCATATTAGAGAACATTGGAATGGTTGCATAAATTGCATTACAAATAGGAAAGTTAAAAAATAACGAGTATAAAAAACGTTTGCTGATTAAAATAAAAATCCAGATTTTTATTTATTATATAATACATCTGCTAATAAAAAAAATATTTACATGAAATTCTGAGAGAAGCATAAACAAATCTTGTTTAAATCAAATTTAAAGCTTATATATAGAATAAGCATTTCCAATATAAAATTTATTTGAAAAAAAATGGTTAAATTAATTTTAAAAAAAACATTTTTTTATATTTTTTGATTTTCCTACAAATAAAGAATATACCATCTGATAAAATTCAGATTCAGAAATTTATAAGTAAAATAAAATTCAGCTGAATATTTTATTACTAATATTTGGATAAAGATGCATTTGGAATTTATTTCTATGCTTTTATAATAAGAAATAATTATTTAAGTAAAATAAATCTTAAAATAAGATCATGACACAACTTAAAGCAAGATAATCTTAAAACATGATTTAAACAGATTTAGAATTAATAACATTTTGCTTTAAAAAATTCATAAAACATATTTAATTAAATTTTGAAATTAGTACATGAACATTGAGAGCATGTTTATTCTCACAGTTTACAAAAATAAACAAATCTGTAATTTTCCTTTTTCACAATTTAAATAAATTTAAGTTTAGAAATTAGGGTAATTTATTGACTTAAAGATCATGCTCACACTTTGATTTTATTAAATGTATGTTAAAGAAATGATGAAATCATTGATACACAGACAATATGTTTTACTCAAACTTTAAATATTCAAAACCAAAATTAATTTATAGTGGTTATATACTTATGTATAATTTATTGATAACACTTAATTCTAATTTTAGTTCTATTAAATGATTTAGTAATGAACTTAAACACAGCCTAATGAACGTTATAAGAATCATCGTTCAGTCATTATATTTAAAATAACTCAGGCATAAAAGTAATAAAACAAATTCTTGAAATAAATAAGTGAGGAATGGATGAAATCAATTTTCAATTTATTTAAACAATCAAAGAATTCTCCAGTGCTATAACAATACAAAGCTCAAGAAATTTTGAATGCAGAAAGTAGTATATGTATAAAAACTTCTTGTTTGATGTAAGTTGCAATTAGGTATAAAGATATTTTACGGATTTATTTTATGAACAATATTTTAATCAACCATTTTTCTAAGTATTTCATTCAGTATTTTTCTTAAGTTACAGATAAATAACTGAATTGCAATTTGTTAGCACTTTAAAATTAACAAATCATATATACATTTAAATAAAAACCAAATTAAATTACTTTGTATTTTTTATAAATTAAGTAAAATGCAAATATTTATATTATCTTTATTTCTACATAAATTATACAAAATTTTTCTTTATATTGATCATTACTACCCATTTATGTCAAAAGGAAAATCACACACCCCAGGAATAAACAAATCTCAATACAAGAAAAAAATTTCTAACACAATAGCCAATAATTATATATAAATTTCATATAAATTTCAATTTATATATAAATTATATAATTATATATAATTTAAAATTATATATAAATTTCAATTTCCACATTTTTTAATGATGCATTTCATTTGATATTATAAATGTAACTTTTGTTTTCTAATAAAACCAATTATAATGATAAAAATAATTAAGTAAATATTAACTTTCACTTTAAATATATTCTAAACATCGGCAACCAATAGTTTTATAATAAACTAAGAAATATGATACATAACCACCACTATTTTGTATAATTTTATAAAATAAGCTCACAAATTATTAGCAATTTAGGATAACAACTAAATAATACAAAGGTTTATTTCTTAGTTAATTTTTAAAAAAAAAGCAAACTAGAAAAGTAAAGTAAATTATTTTTATGTACACATAATTTTTATTTGAAATATATAACTATAACACATAGTTAATATTACAGTTAGATTATTAATTTAAATAGATAAACAACAATTATTATTGCAAAATTATGACTTAACTGTATTTTTGTATCCACAAATTAGCTAGTTTACTTTATCACAGAAAAATTTGTTCAAACTATTCTTTATGTGTAAAGGAAGTATTGTTAAGTTTTTAAAACCAAATAATATGACTTACCTAATATACCATTCAAGTCTTCTCTATTATAATTTATTTCATAAAAAAATTAACTAAAAATCAAGAATCCATAAAACAGCTTATTAAATACATCATATTTTTTAAGCAGTAATGTTTAAAATGTATTCATATAAATGTAACTAAAACAATAATCAAAATAGCTGAAGAATATAAACATCATTAGCAATTTTTCATATTCTAGTTCTATTTTAAGTATATTACTTTTTTTGTAATTTGAAGAAGTAACATTTGTTTTTTTAACGCATCATACAATAGATGATTCTCTTTTGCATTAAATTTTTAAGATAAATTTCAATAATATTTTATGGAAAATTTAATACATCTCATGATTTTTAACATTTAATAACAATAGAAAGTTTACAAATGCTGTGCTAGGATTGCCTATAAGCTATTTCAAATAAATGCCTTTGTTTTTATAATTCAGATTTTAAACTATCATTATTTGCACAAACATTATTTTCATTCTTTTGAGAGTTGGTCAAATCATTGACATTTAGAATGGAATCATCAATAGTAATATTCTTTTGAGAGCAGGTCAAATCATTAATATTCAATATGGAATCATCTGTGGTGTCATTTTCATTATTTTGAGAGTTAGTAAGTTCTTCAGTACTCAGGATAGAATCATCTGTATTATTATTACTAATCTTATTCATTAAACATGAATTTTCCTTAACACTTTCTTTAATATTTTTTGAACTGTTATCATTATTATTATAACCTAAACTTATATCTTTAACATTATTATAAGATGAATCATGTTTGGAGCGAAAGTGATTCCTCATACTTTGTTTGGAAGTAAAAACCATGTTGCAGCTGTTGCACTTGAAAGGGTTGTCCTTACTATGAACCAAATTATGTTCAGTCAAGAGATTTTTAAAATAATAAGCTTTAGGGCAAATTGAACATTTATAAGGCTTTCCTACATGCTGAACAGAATGAGCTTTTAAAACTTTTGAAGATTTGAAAGATTTGTTACAAATCTCACAAATAAATTCCCTGACATCCGAATGGGAGTAAGAATGTTTCGTAAGAAGATATTTACGTGAGAATTTTTTATCACAAACAGTACATGCAAATGGTTTTTCATTGGTGTGAGTGATGGCATGATCTTGTAATGCATTTTTTCTTTTGAATGCTTTGCTGCATATGTTACAAGTAAATGGCTTGATATCGGTATGGTTCATTATATGTCTCTGCAAACTACTTTTTGTAGTTAATCTCTTATCACATAATTCACAAGCAAAATCTTTCTGACCAGTATGAGTCACACTATGTTCTCGCAAATGCACTCTTTCAGAAAAGCCTTTACCACAAATTTCGCATGTATATGGTCTTTCGCCTGTATGAGTACGATAATGCTTTCGTCTTGAGCTTTTATCTGCAAAAGGCTTACCACATAGCATACAAGGATATGGTCTTTCCCCGGTATGTGTTAAAATATGTTGTTGAAGGTATATCTTTTTCCGAAAAGGGCGATGGCACACCTCACAGACAAAAGGTTTGATACCAGAATGTATTGACATATGCTTTTGCAAAGAACTTTTTGAGGCCAGTTCTTTATCACACACCATACACACACACTTTTGTTTAGGTAAACTTATTTTCCTTTCAGAAACTTTTTTCTTCAATAAAGTTTGCACATAAGTAGTCGGATCTAATGATTTATCACCCGAATGAATAGTGAAGTGTTGCTCGAATAATGCAAAAGATGAAAATGCTTGATTACATATTGGACAGTTTATAGATTGGGAATGTTCAGCACTTTCATACTGAAGTTGACTATAATTCTGTAATGCATTTTTACTTTCAACTTTATTAGAACATGGTTCATAAAAATTATCAGGGATGTCAGCTATAGCCTTATTAACATCATATACTGCTTTATCATCCATCTTTATTTCAAATTTAAAAATGTCAAAGTTTGAGCAATTTTTATTTATCAATACATAAGGTTTCAAAAAAGTTTTATTCAATTTGAATTTTACCTGTCAGTTTAACTAAAAATTTAAAATTGGCAATTTTCATACAAAATTTTTATTAACATTTAAATTATACAACGAAAAAACTTTTGAACGTTTTATACTACTAATATATATGTAGTAAATTTCTGATCAGTTGTTAACTATTGATTATTCAATTTTAACTACCATATGTTTCGGAATAAAGCCAATTTACTTCTTCGTAAATCCAATAATTGATTACTTGTCCAGATCGTAACTGCAAAAGAAAACCAGCCGTTTTGCGATTTTGAACCACGCAATATTGACGGGAAAGGTGTCTGAGCTGGCATCTTTCTCTTATTGTTTTACAAATGAGGAAACAGAGGCCCTTATGAAATACAAACCCTCTCGGGACGATGATTGCTGTGAATGAAATCAAACACAAAAAAAAATTACAAAATCAGGATAACTATATATTCTAGTAATGATAGTTTTTACTTTGTAAGAATCTGTATCAAAATTCTGTTTTGAATTTCATGTATATTTTACATCCTCCCCGCTCACCGCTACGACGGACAAGATAAGGCGAGCTAAGCCCTCTTCGCCCCACATGCTAAACTACCGAGAGCTGTTACTATTTTTACTCCACTGAAAATAATTATTTGAATTCAGTTAGAATATAAACAGCACTTTTTAGTAGTATCAACAGCTGCTTTTTTTTTTTTAAGCTTATTGATTTTCCTGCACTCTGACTGGGAAAATGGCTGCAAACAAAGGAATAATACATCCCGCTAAGCTGACGGATATTATGAATCCTAAATACAACAATGCCTCGGAACTCCATCTGAAGCAACTATTGGAAATCAGGACGGCGCTACTAGGTAGCAGAGCCTACACCACGGAAGGACATCCACAACAAAACATCTTGTACATGCTGGATATCAACATTAAAACCTGCAGAGACACTTTAAAGACTGCAAGTACAGGTAGCTATAATCTTATTTCTGATAAGGCAAACTCCTTTACTACCCCCATTATAGTAAAAGTGACTAATATTGCCACTGAAAATGATAGATTTAATAAAAAAAAAAAAACGAACTAATGACAAGGAACCTTTTATTTTCTTCAAGAAAACAGCCAAAGCTGGGATTGAAAGTGTCACAAAGACGCCCATAGCTGTGGCTAACGCGTTCAATTGGCTAACTCCGGAGGAAAACTACGAAAAAATGGATGACCAGCCAGTGGCTGAAATTACTCCTAACATTCCACCCATAATTGTAAGGTATGGCGAAAGACTTGTTTCATTTATGACTACACAAAAAATGAATTAAAAATAGATATTGAAGCGAGAGCTTCAGTGAAAATTTGAAATTGCAGCCTAAAACAGCAGACAACCAAAGGGAAATTACTAAATTTCTTGAATCTAACAACTGTGAATATATCCTCCTAAGAGGAAAAAATGAAAAATCGCGAAAATGTGTAGTCAGGGGACTTACCATGACACAAAATGTGAAGAAATTGTTTCTGACTTAGCCAATCAAGACTATAAAATCAGCAAAGTAAACAGGATGACTAGCCCGAGAAATGGCAAGCCTGTATCTCTATTTCTGGTCCTACTTTACAATTGTCCAGAAATAAGTGCTATATTTAAATTAAAAAGTTTGTGTCATATTTCAAACCCTACTATCGAACATTATAGGGAAAACAAAACAGTTATGCAGTGTTTTAACTGCCAACGTTTTCATCACTCAAGCGATTTCGGTCATATGGCACCTCGCTAAGTAAAATGTGCAGAAGCATATAATGCAAAATAATCTCCCAAGGACAGAAAACTAGAATCTCTAGTCTACAGCAATTGTAATGGAAATCATCCTGGAAGCTATCGGGGATGTGAGAAATTCTCCAAACCCAAACCGGAAACTAAAGTATTTAAAACTAACCATACAAGAGAGGAAATCTAATACGCGCAAGTATAGTGGCTGGTTATAACGAAACCTCCGCTACCATGGCACTCAAACCCGTAGCCCCCTCAACCAATGCAACTATTCCAAATAATGCGCAAGATCAAATTAAAAACGAATTTAATGATTTAATCACACTCTTAAGAGAAATAAGAGAAGTATTTAATGGAATATTCCCGAAGCAATAAAAAGAATTCACTCCAAAATTGATTCAAATGGATAAAATGTTTGTCCTCATGGACATGTTTGAACAAATAAATAACACTCCTTAATGTGTGTTACACAGTGGAGATTTCTAGTTTTATCGTGAAATTCCTGCGGTATTAGGAACAAAATGGTCGAATTTCGTGACTTTGTAAAAGAGCATAATCCATATATAATCTTAATTCAGGAATCATTCCCAACAAATAATGTAAATATTCACATCCCAGGATATGTGTGCTATAGAAATGAGCGTCCAAGAAATGCCACTTTAGCAGGGGGTGGGACGGTTATTTTTGTCAAGAGTAGTCTCCCACACTACCAAAACACAACACACAAATTAATTACAATAGAGGCAAACTTGGTCACATTGATCCTGCCAATCCTACTCCATATTACATTCTGCTTCATATATGTCAAATCTAGACCACAATATCAATACATAAACATGGATCTTGAAACAATGCTTACAACAAACTATTATATTTTAATATTTGGAGATATTAATGCTAAGCTCATGGAACTGTAGGTCCCACTACAAAATAGGTCAAATAATTAAAAAAAATTGCTGATTTAGCCGAACTGAAAATCCATGCACCTGACACACCCGCACATTTTAGTGCTAATTCAGCAACAACAATTGATATTGCACTCATCAGATTAATTAATTATAACACTAAAATTTATACAATCACGGAACTCAGTTCGGATCACAATCCAGTCATGGTCGAGTTTGACTTTAATATTCCTTTGATTAATACTCCCACTCTGCATAACACGGATTGGATCAAATACAACCAAATTTTTAATAATTACCCGTTTTATATAATTCATACGAACATAGGAAATGAAATTGATCATTTCTATACCATGCACATCCTAGGATGTGAATATTTACATTATTTTGGAGATGACTATGATTTACTTCTTGTATATTTAGTTGATACTTTTTGAAATCTTACAATTTATATTTCAAAATACAAATTACTTTTTATAATAATTAAAAAGTCAACAATTTTTGTTATCTAATGCTTAATCCATAATTTTGAAGTGTTTGTTATAGTATAATGGGGCGTATTAGTCACAACAAATAGATCAATAGATCATTTCGCTATTTTAAATGGATTTCATATAAACAGAAATATTTGCAAAGGAATTAAACTCGTGAACTGTTAAACTACAGATGAGATTTCCTGAATAATCAAATATGAAGCCAGTCATTTCTTAGAGCTAATGGGAATAATAAATATTTAATGTTGGCATAAGCAAGGCACTTGTTTTAATATTTAGAAGAGATTATTAACAAATATTGAAAATTTTAATATGGAATTCTATTAATTAATGGAAGATATTGTGATATATTTTTGTGTGTGCAACTGAGGGAGTAGAATATATCAGGGGAAAACTTGCTATATTGTTTTTGGGATTCGTACTTATTTCTTTGAATATATATATATATATATATATATATATATATATATATATATATATATATATATATATATATATATATATATATATATATATATATATATATATATATTGCCTTGAGAAAGCATCAAGTAATTTATTTATTATCATTTATTTAAATTTTCTGAAATTCGGAAATTCTGACAAAATTTCTTTAAATTAATTTTCTTCAGAATATGAACAATGCTTTATTCATCATGACAGATTTGCTTGATGATACACCCTTTATAGACTGTGAATATCGCATACCTAAACGCACAGAAAGAACCATATTAGATTATGGTGTTGCTGCACCTCTAGATGTAGAATTAACTTCAGAAGCTGCAGTTTCAAATTTCACTGTGTTCTCGTGGCTTACACCGATATATGCCTTTATTCCTAAGAAGCCTTTACAGTTAAAATCTGAACTTTAAAACGCTATTTCTAATAAGAACGGGATAGAGGAAGTTTGATATACCAGACCCGACAAACTTATTATAAGGCTACAAAAGAAGTTTGTAGAATCGATGCACTTTTGAATGTATCTGCATCTCCTCAAATACAAATTGAATAATATGCTACGAGTGAATCCCGTTTATATCAGTGGACAAGTCTCCATAAAGTTTAGCATTAGAAATTGAATGTTCTTATTATCTCATATCGGACGTTTTAATAAAAAGTGATCATCTGAAATTTCAGAAATTATTTTGATAAGAGTGTACGGGCATAAAATACCATCTCAACTTAAATATTTTTCTCTATAGTAAATTTAAAGATTTTTGTAAATTAAGTTCGCCAATGCGATGTTTGTTTTAAAAGTGTAACTAAGAAATGTGAAGTACAATCAGTTTTTTGTAGATTTTGTAGCTCGCATCACAAAAATGATCCTTGTTCTACTAATGTACCATATTGTATGAATTGCAAAGGACCCCATTCTTCAGATTATCATGCATTTCCATCTCGTATAGAAGAAACTTGGATTTGAAAATTTAAAGCAATAAGCTATTTACCTTTTATTAAAGCAAGTTATGTTAATATGACGATGCTACTATGGTCGAATGTAGTCAATCATCAGAAATTACTCATGCAAAAATAAATGATGTAGTCACTTCAATTCTTACGAAATTTGGAGAGTCAGTCGACAAAAAATCTTAGGTATTCAATCCCAACAAGAAGCTATTCTTAATGCTAATATCCTAAAATTTGAAACAACTATTAAAAAGTTTTGAAACTAGAAGAAATTCGTCTTCCTTACTAAAAGAAAAACCCGAAAAAGTACTCAATGTCAAAGACAAGCGGAAACATCAAGTAAATGTGAAATTCAACTTGTTGTTTAAATTTATTGATCCTTCAGATGTTCAACTAGAAAAATTGGAAATACTAAACATATAAAGGGACTTAATAAGTTTTCCTCACGATAGATAAGCTATTGCTATTCTGGGAGCACTAGTCTTTCAAAATGTCAATTTTAATCACAGTAATTTTTAATTTTCTCATATTCTCTTTGATTTCATGGAATGCACGTAGCCTTCTCAATAAGCACTTATACATGAAACTTCAATATTTTAGTTACGCAGATGTTATGGCAGTGCAAGATACTAGGTTAAGAATATTTAACGAGGTATCCTTATTCAACAAAATGATCTTTCATCAGGACAGAAGATGGCCGAGGTGGCAGTCTTCTTTTAGCAGTTAGTAAAGTCATTCCATATCCGAAAAAAGAAAATTTTTACTTGTTACGAATATCTGAGACTATCTAAAAGATTTTATTTTTAATGATAAAAAATCGAAACTTTGAAACTTTCTCCTTTCCTGGAAATGTTCCCTCCTACAGCTTTTATTAGGCAGACTTATCTGCTTTACTTCAAGATGTGTCTCTAAATCTCCACTATTAGATAAAATGATTTCAATTGAATTTTCATACACATAATCAAATGGATTATAAATCAGTTATCTTCTTCAATCTGAAATACAATCATCTAAACATAGAGCTCCAAAACTGCCCACCATAACTTACCTACTTATTATTTAATGAAGTCTTTAAAAATTTAAAGGAATAAGTATGATATATCCTTCTTAAGAAATTTTTCTCCTAATCTATTGGTTCAAGTTGTGGGGTTGAGGTGTCCAGCTGATTACCGTTGACCTGTTTTTAAATATAAAATTATTTGCATCTAATGCTGATAGTTCATAATTGATATAATTAAATAAATTTGTGTAATACCAAATTTGAGTACTCTCAGATATATGGTCTGCAGGGTGAACATACCTTCAGTAAATGTAATAAAACCATAAAAAAAATTTCTGGAATAAGGATGGGGAAGTGTTATGTAAATGGGGAGACAGGAAAGCCTTACGAATACAAGCAAGCCATTCTACACACACAAAAAAAAAAGGTTATACTTTTCTATGACTTGAATTTCTGCATTTTCTAAATTATAGACTTTGCTGTAATGTTGAATAGCAAGGTGTTTGATGTAGCCCGTTAAAGAAAGCACACCCAGGTTTTTCCTAACTAGATGATTCCTAAGGTATGGCTCTGCCTTAGAAATTAGCTGGAGAATTTTATTTTGCTATCTTTTTAGGATAGCAATCCTTGATATGCAAACACCACCCCAAATCGATGCTGCATATGGGAGAGTTTTGTAGTAGGAATTTTTCTTCAATTTTCCCCATGGTAGGGAGCAAGGAGTTAATTAATTGGTAGAATTGAGTTCTTTTCCAGCTTCTTAATTGGAATCACTACAGCTTTCTTCCATTGAGGAGGGAAGTGTCCGAATCCTAAAATGTCATTAAAGATAGTAAGTTAACTGAGAGATAGCAATTCCCGTAATTTAATTCATCGCTTTATTTGAGATATTCTTAATCCCAGGGCTCTATTTTGGATTAAGATTCGTGATTACATTTTCAACTTCCGCAGCTGAGATCCGGTCTGCTTGCAAAATAGTGGTGTTTATCTGGGGGTATTGTAGGCAATTGCTAACTCTAAATAAGATTTCCATATTATTTCCTACATTTACAATATCATAGCGCTGAAACTGACTTTCAAAAACATTTCCTAATTTTTCGGCTTTGGCAGTGCTAGATGTTGCCATGGTCGTGCCATCTGTGAGAACGTGGAGATTTTTAATCTACTGGTTCTCAACGTTTAAATTAGGTAGGTTTTTATTCCAAGAAAGATGGTTGCGTTTGGTTATTTTTTTATTGAGGGCCTTTGTAAGTAAATTAATTTGGGTTTTGATGGAAGGTATTCTATGGCGGTTGTAAAATTTTCTAAGCTTGTTTCGTTCTTGTATAAATTCAGGGCTAGAATCAGGTCGATAAAAGAATTTGGGTATAGCTTTTGTAATTTTGATTATTTAAAGCTAATGTAATGGTGTCAGTGATGAGTTTTACTTTACTAAACTTCTTCTATACTGCTGGCTGGTTTAATTGAATCGAATGGAATATTGTTAATAATATCTTCTCTGAAGTTTTTTCCAGTTGACTCTTGTTCCCGTGTCACTACCCACTTGGCCACCATAGCAAGAAATATTGGGGAAATGATCAGATAATAGCTCTTCTTTCAGTATCAAGTCTGAGGAATGGAGGAGACCCCTATAAAGAAGTCAGTCAATGAAATTCCTATGGATAGAACCGTAGTGCGTCGGTTTGCTGGAGACAGGCAGAGTAAATTCCGCGTGATGTCAAGAAAGAATTTAATAATACTACCATGGGGTTTATCATATGCACAATTCTAGCTTGAGTGTTTTGTATTGAGATTACCAGCTAGAACATTTTGTAATTTATCGAAACTAATGCTTCTAGGTTTAGATTATCTAAGTTATTTCTTTCAGATGGAAAATAAAGTGAGATAAATGCAGTGCCATTATTATCTGGGTGGTGCAGTTTAATAATAGTGGCTTGGCCAAAGTGGAGTTTGGTGCTAAAGCAGAGTAGGGATGAACGAGTTATTAATTCTGTGATTTTAACTAAAATTGCAGTTCCTCCTTTGTTTAGATCTGAGATTGTTCCGGTGGATTTCGTAGTTTGCAGTTTCATATTTAATATGCTTATCTAAATGTATTTTGTGTGTATGGAGCAATCCGGATTATATTCATTTACAAATTGTTAAATTGAGATTCTTTTTTCGAAATGCCATTGGCATTCCAGTGCATTATTTTCAAATCATTTATATTTTTAATGACCATTGTTCGCGTTTTCGTCAACGCTTGGTGCTTTCAATAAGATGTGATCTTTTCAGTGGGATACTGGGCTTTTTCGACTAAAGGGACCGCTTTCAGTAATGAGGAGAATGTCTTTAATAGGGCATCAATTTTGTTGATGAGTTTTATTATTGAATGAAGATTTTCAAGGTTTCTTAGCTCAGGAATTTCATTTAACTTGACAGGTTGTATTTTTCGATGCAATTTTTGCATACGAAGTTTCGATTCTAGTAAATTTAGTTTTGGGTCTATTATTTTGAGGGGTTTCCTTGCTTTCATTGCAAGGATTTTCAGAGCAGCCTCCATAAGATGCTGTGGGATTCTGAGTACAATTACAGCATGTAGGTACTTCTAATTTTTTTTTGGGGGGGGGTATTCATGAGATATATTCTTTTCTCTACACTTCGCAGATTTAGGTTTCAAAAAACATATGGAAGAGTTGTGGTCAAGGCCTTGGCAGTTATTGACCTGCATTAGTGTTTTGTTTACATATTTTTAGGTTTTACGAAAATATTGAGGATTTCATTGATTTTAAGGATTTTGGGAGCGAGCTCATTAGATGTGAGAGTTGTTAGGAAGGAGACTATGCTATTAGATCTTTGAAAAAAGAAAAAAATCACAAAAGATAAACTTTATTACAAAATGATATTGATATGACTTTTATATATTATAAATACAAAATATAATTTCCTTTTGTCTCGCATTTGAAAAATAAAATTATTTCAAAAAGGCAAAATATAAAACTTTTGAAAATGTCGGAATGTTACTTCAAAACATAAATGATTTCTACAGAATGTTATTCACTGTACTTTCAGAACAAAGGCACATTCTTCGAATTTATTAATTAACCTAAAACTAGATTTACATTGTTTTCTTCAAGTTTATGTCCATGACTAAAGTTGCATTAAATACACAAATAGGAAATTTTTAATAAGAAAATAGGTTGTTGTTTTTTAAAAAATGTCGTCAACTGCAAAATTTAAGTTATTCATAATCATCATCATACGTGAGCATTTCATAATCAAAATAATTCTGAGTTACAAAATGGCAATACATAAGCAAATATTCTGAATCTTAATGTCGCCAAATCCATGGCGTTACGAATACTAGGATTAAGTCTTAAAGTAACCACAAAGTGAATGTTTTGTCTTTCTTATTTTGCTTTTTCTTCTGCTCTATTGTCTACATGTTAATGGATAGAATGAAAAGATGCTTTGTCTAAGAAATCGTTTTATTAACAAAATAAAATGAACTTTTGAAAATATTCTGACAATTAATGGTGTACTTCGATTAATTAGCTGCCGCGCAAAGAATGAGATTTGAAGGCTTGTAGCAAATCACAATAATCACAATCGGATTTACAATGCCGTTTCAATGCGATGTCGTACTTACTTATGTGTGATGAAGATGAAACGTAATCTGACAATATTGATATTTAAACCAATGAAAATTGTAACAAAGTTGCGTAATCATGATTTCAACAGGAATGAAAGAAACAATCAATATATGGGAACAGATGCCGTATAATCCAAAATGCTAAATTCCGAGTTTGGTGATTTTTTGGCGGATTTTTTTTATGTATCCGACAACCTGATTTTTATCGCGTCATGGATATGGAGACCTATAAAAATTAGGCAGAAAATTCTATATTGGCAACCCCAGTATTTATGTCATCGCGCACGTCACGATATGTCATCTTGGCAACATTTCTTCATCGCCAAAAAAAAAAAAAAAATTTAGAATTTGGAATCCTGGATTATACGGAACCTGTGCACTTTATGATTAATAACAATGCTACTACTCGCCTCCTTCGCTTGGTTCACAGGTCCCATTGGGAAATGATAAATGAGTAGCAGTTTCTGGCCTTGTCGTGGCGAAGTGCCTGGAATGAGAGGAGAAAGAAATTAATAACATTACAGGGGATATACCGGGTGATTATAATTAAAGTCCCGATTTTAAAAATCGATAATTTTAAAACTACTGGTCAGAATGACTTGATATTTCAGCAGAACAATCGTAAGGCAATAGAATTTTATTTGGCAAAGAAACAAAAAGTTCTAAAATGTGCCGATAGATGACGCTGTCAGCGTTTACATTGTCTAGATATATGCAAATTATTAATACGTGACATGCGCACATGAGACTTAGCTGCCATAAAAATGCAGAGCACCAGCTCTTTGCCTAAATGCTTCATCATGACTCTGACTATGAAGGATCACGCTCTGATCTTGAAGTTTTTTTTTATAAGAACGATGATTATGCACTTACAGCTCTTAGGAAGTTTCGGACATTAAAATCCATTAAATGGGATCCAATAACCACAAAAGGTCTGCGAAAAATGATTGCTAAATTCGAAGAGACCGGTTCATTTGACGTTAAACGGGGTAGAGGAAGAAAACCAGTTTCGGCTGCGGCAGTGGAAGATGTGGCTACAGCATTACAAGAACAGACCAACAGTGATGTTGGAATCAGCAGTGCACGGGGAATTGGCCGAATGCTGGATATGCCGAAAAGCACGGTGCGTAAAATCCTACGGAAGATCTTGCTCTGTTGTCCGTATAAGATAACTCATTACCAGGAATTGCTACCGGCTGACCTGGAAGCACGTCAATCTTTTGCACTGCAATTTCTTGCCGGGATGGAAGTGGACAACGGATGGCCATGGAATATTCTGTGGTCTGACGAAGCCCACTTTCATTTGAAAGGTTCTGTAAATACGAAAAATTGCAGGATATGGGCGACTGAGAATCCGTCCTAGCTACAGCCATTACCTCTTCAGTCTGAAAAGGTTACTGTGTGGTGCGGAATAACGGCAGCGTTTATCGTTGATCCGTTTTTCTTCGAGGAGATCACACCTGCGGGTCCCGTTACCTGCACCGTTACTGGCAAGCGGTATGAAACACTTTTGCGTAACCATGTCCTTCCGGCACTTCAGCAGCGTCAGTGTGTGGATCGCACAATATTCATGCAAGATGGCGCTCCTCCGCACATTGCTACTCCTGTGAAGCAGCTACTGAGTGCTAATTTCGGAGATGACAGGATCATAAGCCGTAATTTTCCAACAACGTGGCCGCCACGTTCCCCCGACTTAAACCCGTGTGATTTCTGGCTTTGCGGATACCTGAAGAATGTTGTTTACAGCGGGAGTTTTCAGAATCTAGCCAACTTGAAGGCAAGCATCACACACCACATCCATTGCATCAGTACAGATACCCTCCGATCTGTTGTGGAGCATGCCGTTTTGCGCTTCCAATTAGTAGCGGAACAAGGCGGAGGGCATATCGAACAATTTATGCTTTAATCATCAGCAAGGTGTTGATTCCATGAAGCTCTTTTTTTGCCATCTATCGGCACATTTTGGAACTATTTTTTCTTTTCTTTTCAAACAAAATTCCATTGCCTTACGATTGTTCTGCTAAAATATCAAGTCTTTCTGACCAGTAGTTTTAAAATTATCGATTTTTAAAATCGGGACTTTAATTATAATCACCCGGTACAATACAGTGAATATAATTGGCGCCCGGGTACTATACCTTTTTTTGCGCGCCCTTGAAAAAAAATAGTAATACAATATAAATATGGGAATAAAATGCATTAAGCAATAATAGATATATAATAATAAATAAAGTATAATTGTAATAAAAATGCAATATAAATAATAACATAATATTGTACCTGCTGTATAATAATCGAATATATATTAATTTAAAGTCTCGGGGTAAGCTTTAAATTTAAACAAATTCAATTCTAATTTAAAAAAAAAAAAAAAAAAAAAAAAAAAAAACTTACATTAGATTCGGAAAAGTATCATTAGAATAATCTGACTTATGTGATTTAGAATTAATTAAATTAAATGGAATAAAAAAATATTATTGATTTTATATACTAATACAATTATTTTAAAAAATCTAAAAAAATTTTGTATGAAATAATTCGTTACATATAGATATAAGCAGATGTAATTATTTGCAATATTTGTATTATTACGGCACTATTCACATTTTTCTTGCCTTTGCTGAAGCGAATTGATCCATTACTTTATCAAAATTGATCATTTCAAAATTTCCTTTTTCTATACTTAAAATTGTTAAATTACTTAGACTATTTTGACTCATTGGTGGTTAATAAATAAGTCAAAATTGATTTTATTTTGCTGAATGAACGTTCACAGCTTGCAAATGATGTAGATATAGTTAAAAGTATTTGAATGGAAACCTCTTCTCTCTATCTTCACCGTGTGAGATAACGCGGGTTCGAAGTTCTAATAAAGTTTTAGATTTAATTCCTTTTCTACTGCTGAGAGTAACATCTTTCAGTCCCACATTTCTCTAGAGTTTTTTTTTTTTTTTCATGGAAATCTGTACGAAAAAATTCACCCTAACTTTTACATTTGTTAAGCACAGTGATTTAGCCCTCCCAAAGAACAGGTCCGAGGTTCGATTCTCAGGCTAAGTCAACTCAGCCTTTCAGTGAGTCGATTAACTCAGTACTAATCATGCTTGGGAACTAAATACCGGGAATTTCGCTTTGGACTGACCACCTAACTGGGATATATGATTCGCATCCTATGGGCACTCTGTTAGGAAAACAGGCACTGTAGGCCTTGATCCGGTTATTACAATTTTGAAATCGGGATATTTCTTTATCAATTAATTTTTAACTTTTAAGAAAATTCATTTTAATATAATTTAACATTTCCATAACAATGTCTTAAAATTTTTTTAATGTATTTTTTCTAGCTTGTTAACCAATTGAAGCAATTAAACATTTTTTAACCGTAATAATTGTGCATTATCTTATTAATGAAAGACTCTACAAATTGTTGATCATTCGGTGTTGAACTTATGCTATAACTTAACAAATTTTCAAAAATTCTATAATATTACTAACTTTACCTATTTAGGGGAAAAAAAAAAATGGGTAAGATTTTACACCTCTAATTTAGGATAAACTCACCTGACTTTTCACAATATTTTTTTAAACATTTCATTTTCCCCAGATTTAGCTAAAAATTTTAATTCATTTTTTTATTTCAAAAAAATTTCAGTAAAAATAACTTTAACTTAATGGGAAATTTCATATTCAAAATAACTTTTTAAATTATATCATTCAGACAATTTAAACCATTATTTTTATTGTAAAAAAATTTAAATCATAAAATATAATATTGATAATTTATAAATATTTTACTTTTATACCATAAAACCAATTTTTCTGATTCCAAAAGTAGACAACCTTTGTTAACAAGTCTCTTCATTTGATTTCAGTTCAGATAATTAAATTATGCCATAGCATTATAAATACAAATTTCAGATGAGAAATGGAACGCTAATACAGACAACAAAAATAAATTTAAAATTAATTTCTTTCAAAACACACATAAATTCAAGTAAAATTATGTATATTTAATACAGTGGCGTAGTGAAGGTCGGGGGCAAGGGGGTCTATCGTATCCTGGGCGCCGCTTTGAGAGGGGTGCAAAATAGTACTTAAGAAATATTTTTTCAGAATTTTATTTCTTTTTTTAATTGACATATAAATTTTATTTGAAGAAATATATTTTAAATTTAAAAATTATTTTCTCCAGTTGAAGAGCTTGCCACAAAGGAAAATGTTCCTATTTTTATATATCCATGTTAACAAGTTAGTATAGTTTAGTTCGTATTTAAAAGTGTGTTCTTTTAATCGCGTTTTCCATTATCTTTTCTGACAGTTTTTTATACTTTGCTTAAGATTTGTATCGCTTTATGATTATTTTGTATAGTAAATCTTGTACATGTAATGATGGAAATATGTTGAATTTTCTTCTGATAAAAATTCTGAAATATAAATTATATTGTTTAGTTTCCTTTTTATGCATTTGAATTGTTTTTACTTTCAATTTATTTACCAAATAATATGTTTTGATGTCAGATCTCTTGATTTACGAATCAATAATTTAGGAAGATTCCAAAAAGGTAAGCTCATGATCTAATCTGTAACTGATTTGATTTAGTGAATGCAGCAACATTCACCATTTTCTTTAGAATCCTAATTTTTTGCAAGATGTCTAAATTAAGTTGCATACCTATGAAAAATTGTAACATTGATTAAGTAAATATATCTTTTCTACTCAAAATAAAAAACAAAACAAGATACCTAATGAATATGGCATCAACTGATAAATACATCATTAGGAACTTATCATTTAGGAATTCAAAAAACTTTTTGTAGAAATTTTGATGGTCTAAAATATTTAATTGATATTCATTTTTTATAATTATAAAACATTTTATTTAATAAGCAATATTTTCTTAAAATAAAAATTTATTTCTATTAAGAATTATTTTGGAAGTGCTGTTCGTACAATGGCAAAAACATTTTTCTTTCAATAAATTTATATCATTTAAAGACGATCTTTTTTTTTTTTTTTTTTTTTTTTAAATTTTACAATGTAGAACGAGAAATGTATACCATTTTTTTACTAATTTCTTAAAGGAATTTTTCAAGTTAAAATATTTGTTCTTATACAAATTGAACTAATTAAGAAATAACATTCTGTATATTTAAACATTTAAAAAGAGGGAAAAAAAAACATTTATAGATTTTTCACTCCTATCATTACAATTTTTCAATATAAGGTGCTTGTGTAAAGCCAACAAAACTACAAGTTAAATAAAAATTCTTTCCCCAAGCAAAAGCATTTAAACATTAAATAAATTACTTTTAAACGAATAGTTTCACTAATAAGTAATTTAATATTTAATTTTCAAAATGCTGCAGTTTGTAAATATTTATACCAGCAAAAATATGAAATGAATATTAAAATCGAAAGAGTACCTTGTAGACAGAAAGTACAGCGTACGGCGATAATATTTTAAATGTCAAAACTCCAGATTTTCAAAAGTTTACATCTTTGTTTTCGATGAAGCGATGTTTGGAAGAAATGAAATACTTACCGTGTGAACAATAAAAAGGAAAGAAAGTTTATGTGTTTTTCTAGAATTTGGAAGTAATTAGTTCCCGATCCCCTTCATTTCGATTCCAGAAAGACAAGTTCCTACGCGGCATAGTGCTATTTTACGAAAAATTAACCTCCCTCTTTTCTTTGAAGGTCAGCCTGGTGCTGCACACAATATTTTGGACAAAGCGAACCGCTTATATGAAATGTTTCAACAGCAATTTCCTCACGAGTATAAAGCGACACTAGATTGAAAGGCTACAAAAAAGCCTGAGTTTGGGGGGGGGGGGAAGAAGACAAGGGTTTTATTTTTGGACAATGGATAATATAATTCACAAAGTTTAAATAACAGTTGAAACTGATCTTTCTATATCGTTTCTTGATAACTTAAGTAAAATCTGACTTTTTTGTGATTATTAGCTTATTTAAAATCTTGAAAATTTTCATTAATAATATTTCAGTTATATATATATATGAAATTTTCTTCTTTTGCAAATGATTCTATTATATTCAAAATAAAATTAAATTTTCTCATTTTTTATCATAAAAGGAAATTAAAAATATTAACGAAATACTGCTTGTTACATAAAATGATTTAATCTCTCACGAGAAATTAAAAATAGCAAATTAAAATATTTATAAAACTGAAATTTCGACAAAAAATTTTTAAGTTTTGAATAATTATAACATTTAGAAGGGTCCAATGGAAATGTTTATTGATTGTTTTTATTTTGAGAGAAACAAACTTATTTATTTTGTTAATATTATTGTCATCACTCTTTTAGTATATAATTTGACAACCTGTATAACAAATTAGGGCTCATAAAGGGCACTGAAAATTTTGGCATATTCATAAAATTTAACAGGTGTCTCTTTCATGAGCTTACTCTTCTGTAATATCCCTAAGTTAATAGATATAAAAATTAACACAAATAATTCGGTAAATAACTTTATAACTAAAATAAAAACTTCTCATATGCATAAAAACAGAACTGATCAATCTAATATTCTAGAAATTTTATATGAAAAAAAAATTAAAATATTTTCATTATTTACACATTTACAAGATTTGTAATACAAAACAATATCATAAGCTTTGAGCAAAATATGAAACTTAAAAAGAAAAGGATTAAAAGAATGAAAATGTATAATCTAACTGATTAAGAAATGAAAATCGGAAGCATGGTTAAAAGAACACAATTTTTAAAATGAACTAAACCCTGCAAAATTATTATAATAAGGAAATTTAAGAATAATAGTTACGTTTATGGGAAGCTCTTCATCAACCATCTCTTCTCTTTCCCAAGTATAATTCTACCCTTTTTTTTTTTTTGCTCTCTCCCATTAAAAATCTTATTTTCAATATAAAACTGATACTATGATAAAACTAAGATTGAAATTTTCTACCAAATTTTGTTTATCATTGAAATGATTTGGTGCCTCTCAGCAAGCTGCGCCGGGCATTAAAGCCCCCCCCCCGTCTCTACGCCTCTGTAACAATATAACATTAAGTGTACCACCATGTAGGGGAAACTTCAAGAGCGAATATTTAATTTTGTTATCGAACATTTTAATTGAAAATATTAAAATGAAAAACGCAAAAATTATATTTTCAGACAAAAAAGGATTCACCAAAGTAATTAAAAAAAAAAAACAACCAAAGTAATTAAAAAAAACAACCAAAGTAATTAAAAATTCCAGGATTATTTCACGATTTTCAAGAAGTCGAAATTTTAGGATTTGAAGGGATCGAATTCCAGCGGTTATATGAACCATATTAATAGAGATAATCATAATGGTAACATTTGAAACTTAAAGATGTTTTGGGGAATAAGAAATTATAGATCTTAATAACTCATATGTTTCAACTTAAAATAAAACTAGCATAAGTGATTATTTAATTAAAATTCTAGTACATGGCCTTAATTTTTAAAATAAAATTTGTAATATATAAATTAATTTAGAAACAACTCTGCACAATACATTTATTTTCAATGTGTATATTTTATACATGGGTGAGAGCACTATTTACAGCTATTATACACAAAAATGACAAATCACAATGGTAAAATCATTTGTAACACTCTGACAGATAATTATCTATACAGTAATGAAGATATTTACAGATGCATTAATTTTATTAATGAATGAGGTATATTAGTTTAAAAAACCACCAATATGTACAAATCAAAAACAAACATGATAGTTATTTGCTAGTTCCTTTCTAATGTTTAAAAGCATAATCACTTAACATACTTTTATAATGAGTAATGAATTATTTTTTCACAAATAAAAGAATTGTAGAACATTTTATCTGCTAAGTAGAAGAAATTCAAACAAAATTCAAATTTATGTATTTACTTTTTTTTTTTTTTATTCTGCAGTGAATATCCAAAGTTGATCAGGAACAAATAATAGTCACAAAATATAATTTGACAACATAAATGGTAAGCTTAAAATCAATACTGTTTATTGAACAGTTTTATATTAAGTTCACAGAAGAAAGTAAAAAAAAAAATAATGTAATCAGATGTACAAGAAATAGAAAAATTTTGGATGCTGGTGAATTTGGTAAATTCAATTTCATAATCCTATAAGGGAAATTTTTTTGTTCTGTAGTATTTATTATATAATAACTTAACTGTAGCATGTCAATACGAATTAATAACACTTTTAATGGAAATAAAAAAGTGTATCATCATTGCAGTGTCAAATTAATTCAAATGAATTATAAAATAACAATTAAGCTGAATAATTAAAAATAACAATAGCAATTCTTTGAAAAGAAAACATAAATTAAAATAAAATTTGAACAAAACATTGAAATATATTTGTACAGCACACTTTTTCTAAGTTAAAAATAAATAAATAATAATAATAATAATGAAGCTTTAAAATAAATTTTGAAATAATTTAATGTATATTTAATGAAAGGTAAAATATTACTATTTTGCAAACTATTCTAAACTTAAGCAGAAAATTTAAAACATCCTCAACATTATTTTATCTATTTAGTAAAAATAATTTTCTTAAATTTATCTTATCTTAGTATATACACTTTAAACTAGGCCATGAAATGTAATGGTCTTTAATTTCAATGTAACTATAAAACAAAATTCAGAATTATTTGACTTGTAATTCTTTTAAGATATACATTAATATGTTAAAGTTAAATTGCATGAAAATATAATTTCAACAACAGTTAATTTATGTAGACACCTTTTGAATATTCCATTTCATCTCTTAAACTTTTAAAAGTAGGAGAAATTTTATAATAGTAGGATAATATTAAGTATGTACAATAACACAAATCAAATTTTAAAAAAATAACTAAAAATTCTAAAGAGATTTAAATACATTTAAAACAAAACTACTCATTAAAAATATACTGTTTTTACACATGAAGCTTTTAATATACAATGATCAGAAATAGAATCTTCATCCCATAATATTTCACAATTAATCTGCAACAATATACCAATTATTTGCATTTTTTAAATTATTGCAATTAATTATATATTAGGCAATAAGTACATTAAAAAATTTGAATTATAAAATTATGAAATATCTGCCATGTTTTTCTTGATATTTTTAATGAAAATAATTTTAATAAAATGAAAGCAAATTTGCAAAAAATATTGCATATGATTCAAAATTTTCTAGTATTTTTTTCAACAAAATAATATATATTTTATATTTGTCTAAATAATAAAGTATGAATTCATACTTTCTTTTGGTAGATATTTCAGTTACCCAAACCAATCAAGAACTTATGATCAAAATAACACTACAAGTTTTATTTTAAAACAAAATATCACAAAATTTGAAACAGAATAAACAAACATTTGAAACATAGTTTCAGTAAGAGAACATTTGAAAATAATTATTATAAAAAAAGAGAGATAAAATTTAGTTTTTAAATGATTCAATAAATTTAAAAAAGCTTTGTTTCAAAGAAAAAATATGTCACAAAATTACAGCATTTTGGGGAAAAATTAAGATAAGAAATCTTATGTGTAGTTTTAACTTTAACAATATGCATGCAGAGATGCAATCAGAAAAGTTACACAAAACACATCTTTAAAATATAGTTTGGGAAAATGTAATGAAAGCACCGATAAATGTAATTAATTAACCTATCACCTGAGAAGTAGTGAAGCAATAAATGCATTCATTTCCATTTATATTATACTAAAGTAAATAACAATGTCATGTATGAAATATTAGCAAGAACATCTGAAATTTATGCACAATGACATATACACAGAAATTATGTTATGAGTTAATCAAAATATTTCTTTAAATATTGAATCAATAGGATGCAAAATTATTTCTATATTGTATTTAAAAAAAAAAAATGAAATACCATCAAATGATGACTAGTTTGTTATACGTATCCATGAGAAAAATGAAATGAATTAAATCCTTAATTCTTCCTAAATGGCATTTCACTATAAAAGTTATTATATCAAACAACATCAATATACAAAAGTTTTAGGCTTAGGAAATTCATAGTCTTAAACATACTTTTTAATTATACAAAGAAGAAGCACAATATGAAAACTTTATATGCAAATATCCTAACCATTATTTTTATTATGCTGCAAACTGATGTCGCATTTAGAGCCAGTATCACATTTTATCATATGGTATGATTATATTATTGTATATACAGCTAGTGAAAAAAAATTCTTTAGAAGAATATAATTTATATTTTATAAACTATAATGAGATAAAAGTATTTCATTGGATATAAGAAGAAAACAAAATAAAATGTTTGAGAAATAAAATTATGAAGTTTCCAAAATATTTGAATAAATGAAATAAACAAAATATTTGTGAATCAATCATAACGGTCACTCAACTAATGATAAAAATCAACTATTTGTTCTCAAATCAAAACTTAAAGTGCAAAATTTGAATTAAAAATTAAGTAAAATGATGCACATAAAGGTATTTTTCTGCTCAGTAGAATAAAAAAAAAATTGTACATTAAAGTAATGGAAAATAATTTAGATTAAATTTTAAAACATAAGTTTATTATTTATAAAATCACTTATGTATTAATTTTCATAAAATTCAATTAAAATCGTTTCAGGGTGTGAAAAATTGAATTTAAGAATATCTTATTTATTTTACTTGTTTATAAACTATATTATTTTATAATTTAAATTGATCAATTTAATGCATTTCTTAATTTAAAAAGTAAAAGAAAATATAGTTTGCTGTTATAAATGATTATATAAATATCACTTCGCAAAATATTGGCAAAAAAGCAGGCAAATTTACAAAATCAAAAGTTTTATACAATCATAACATACATTAAAATCAAGCTAGAAACTAAGAACAAATAAGCATTATGAATACATATATTTGCATTCACACCTTTGTATATATAAATATATACCCACTCAGATACATAAAGGATGAAATCTTATAAATTTCAAAAGCCAGGAGATACAAATGGTTAATAAACAGTATAAAAATCTAATATACAAACTAATATGCATTGATAAAAAAAATTACTTTATATCAGCAAAATTTAAATTAGTTGCTTAATTAAAACTAAAATACAGTTGAATTTAATGAATAGCTAATTAAGTATACATAAGATATTTTGATATGTTGACATATTTAGTTAAATATCTGCATAAACCTTTGAATAATAAATAAACTATACATAAATTTACATAAATCATTATTTTGAATACTTTAAACACCGGTTTCTTTTCATTTGCTTGAAACTTTCAAAAATAAATTTGTTACAAAAATGATAGTTTCAGGCAGCAAATGTAAAATTATTTTTAAATAAAATGAATTACACTATTATATACATTGAAGAAAGCATTTAATATAAATGCTAAATGATGTTAACTTTTGTATGCATAATATTGAAAAAATAATTTAACTACTTTAATTACCCTTCATATCACATTCCACCATCAAATGCAACATCAAAGTATACTTATTGCTTAAATTCAATTTATACCAAACTTAAAGGCATTGAGGTAATTTATTTTATATAAAATAACATAATTAATAACTGCATGATTTAGTTTGATGATTATAAGTAATAAGAATTTGTTTGTTCCTCATACTGATAAGCACAATTTTATTTATTGATATAAATTTACTCAATTATGTGTAAATTACATAATTTTGTACTTGAATTTCATTAAAATAGTATGCATTAATATTTACTTATTTGAAATTCACAATTTTCTATTCTTTTACTGTAGTACATATGAATATTTTTGAATATGAGCAAAGAATACATGCATATTTTTCAAAAATATGCAAGACATAAAAGGTTGAGAATCATTGGTCTAACTAATTGTATAAGTATGAATAGAGTAATTTTAGGTAATGTGACATATGTAAATATACATAGAAGAATATATATACCCCACATACTTTCTTATGTTAACGCACACACTGTACAAATTTATAAATAATATAGAATTTATATGTAAGAACATGCACGCACACATATTCTGTACAATGGAGAATTAAAAAGACCAGATGAATGAAAGCAGATGATGTGATGGAGGTCTTGCACTGCGAGTGAAAAAATAATAATAAAACAGCACCACGTGTCACAGCACACTGCACACACTAAAGGGATGAGAAGTCAGTCAACTTCCTGGAGTGTGCAGCTAGTGCACTGAATGGGAGGAGGAAATCAACACACAGTAGTTCGACAGGAAACAAATGGCACACGACCATTCGCTATACTCCCATTGGAAGCATTGCTTACTTTGCTACCTTTACTGTCATCAGATGATGTAGCAGAAACGCCTTTGCTACCTCCATCATTGGAATGAACACTGTAAGCTCTGCTATCCCCATGAGAGTTACTGCCATGGTAGCTGACTCTTCTTGTTATGTCTCGTGTGGGAGGGAAGAAAGTGATCTCTGATTCAGTGTCTGACTCTTCACGAGAGTTTTGTGTTTCTAGCCACTGAGTCCTCATTGGAGTTGAGGCTGTAGCAGATTCACACAGTTCAGTTTCTTTGGCGCTTGTTTCTTGACGTTGACTGAAATAAAAGGACACTTCACGGAATCGATTCTGGTTGATATCTGGTAGAAGCATATCAATGAGTTCTATAAAAGTAGGCCTAGCTTTAGGGTTTTTGTCCCAGCACAATTCCATTATTGCATACCTAAAAATACAGTTTTTCTTAAATTTATACAAACAATTCTTTGAAATGAAAATGCACATTCATTTTTAAAAGTTTGTAAAATTTAAAAAGAAAACATGAGTTATAGTAACATAATCAATTACCATTGCAGTTACAATGGTATTGTAAATTTAATCACAAACATTGAAGAGCATTTAAGTAATCATAAAATATTATTTAATACATTCATTAATAAAAACTTTGTATAACAAGGTAAAATACATTTATTACAAAATATACATATTTATAAAACTAACAAAAAAGTTACATGAATAACATTAAAAGTGAGAAATTATATATATATATATATATATATATATATATATATATATATATATATATATATATATATATATATATATATATATATATAGACCTTCTACAGTAATTATAATTCTTTGGTGAAGAAAAGCAAATTTATAGGCCATCGTTTAATGGATTTGAATATGTTTTCATATTTTCAACATGGCAGACTAACAAATGTTACAAAATTCACTGACATTTAACATATTATCATGCTTCAACAATCTATATGTTTTCTAAAGGAATTATAACTCTTGAGTGAATAAAGGCAACTGTTTGATTTGAAATTGTTTTTACAGTGTGAAATGATAGAATAATGAATGCCAAAGAATTATATAACATCTATAACTTATTATCTTGCATTAATACAAGCAACAATAAATCAGTGCTTAGAATCTTGCATGCATTTGCTGGATACTACAAAAACGTTTTTCTTAAAAACAAACCTTACCAATGTTCTGAACATCTTTCACCCAAATTTACTAATTTGCTCTTAGCGATAGATAATTTAGTTTTCATATAACTGGCTTTTTTTAATGCATTTTTCTACCCAAAAAAATGCCTAGGTAAAAGGCACAACATTTATATTCTTCATACAATCTCATGTGTCATTTCATATAAATTGACCATTGAAAATGAATACTTTCTTCTACAAGTATAACTTTTGAATGAGAGTGTATATTTGATAATTATTTTTCTATTCTTAATGATGACTATAATCCAAGGAAGTTTCTTAATTGAAAAAACTTGATTCAACAAGATACTATGATTCAAACATTTTCAAAATTACAGAAAATATATGAATATATTCAAAAACTCCTTGCGTAATGTGCATAATGATACACTTTATAGTGAAATAAATTTTAATCATTTACTATAAGTTATTATATATATATATATATGGCAGGCTTTCATGTATTTTTCTTACAAGGAATTTGGACAGGACAAAACTCATTCTTGTATTGTATTTCAGTTATCTATATCCTGTCAGTTTCATTAGAATGAATCATGATGTAAAATATGAAAACGATTTAAAATAATTCAGTGAAATATAACAAAATATTATCTGTTTCTCATGGCGATTTTTGAGATAGCTGCTTTTATGTAGTTCAAATTGAATTGTGAATTTAGTATATCTTTATATTATTGGGGAAAATAATAATATATTTATTATTTTTTATGTCTAAAAATAGACCCAAATACAAATTAAAAACGTTAAAATTTATTTTTATATATTACTTTTTGAAATAGTTTCTTAAAACACTTTTGAATTTGGCATACATGGCATGTAATTTTTCCTATGAGAAACTAATCATTAAAATTTTATCTAAAACACCCAAACTTTCACTTTTTATTGTACTATACTGTAACTTCTTTATATGGCTTAAAAAAAGAGCACAATGTGTTCATTTATAAAATAAAAAATGAATGCTGAAGTAATTCTTAAAGGAAGCTTTAAAATAAAGTAACTTTTAAGTTCGATAAAATACTGCTAATTATATTGGATTCATAAATTAATTGTTTGCCTTCAGAAGATGAATAGACAGTTAATAATTAATGGACTTAAATAGACAGTTAATGAAAAAACACATATTAGTTACATTTCTTAATATTAAGAATTTCTCATAAATTATTTTAGTTTAACTAAATAATTTCAAATAAATAAAGTAGTGCATACAGTTTTTCTGGGCAGTTTTCAGGTTTTGACATTTTACCACCGGATATTACAAAATGGAGTACTTGTTCATTGGCTAACCCTTGGTAAGGTTGTGAAGCTAGAGTAGCCATTTCCCAAATAACAACACCATACGACCTGAAAAGACATCCATTTGTTTAATAAAAATAAAATGGAATGAAGTAAAAGTGTATAAATAAAATTGTTTACTTCACTTTAATGTGAAATATTTATGAGGCGCAAATTTTAACTTATATTCCTAAGATAATCTGATTAATTGCTCATAAGATGTAATTATGTAACTTATGATCTTCTATATCAGAGAATAATGTAAATATATAAAATAAATAAATGATTTTTTTCTTCACACTTTTCAATAAATTTTTTTTACTTTTATAAAAAATTATATTGATTAAAATATTTACGCAGTTACAGTAAATTTTGCAAATAATATAAACCTAAGTTATATATATTTTTTAACTAAACATTTAATTGTAAGAAAGACTCAAGTTTTTTTTCAAAAAACTCAAGTTTTTCTTTTTACATGATTAATTCAAACAGCAGTACTTTATTATTATTATTTTCATATATAATCATTACTTTTATAAAAAAGGAGGAAAAAAATTAATTGAATTTTCATTTCTGAAATAAAATAAATAAGTTCTGAATTTCAAACAAAATAACATGGTAATTTAATAAATAAACATTTGATTTGAAAGAAATGCTTAAAAATTTATTGTTTGAATTTCATTAAAAATATATTCAATTCATTTATTTTCTTTATCAATAATATGATTAATGAGGTGCTGTTGAAAAATTTAACCATTATTTAGTCTGCTTAATAAAAAACAATGTTGTTTTAAATTTACAGTCAATTTTACCTTGATTATAGTAAAATTTTAAGCAATATAATGTCATACTATTTATTTACTTCTCTATTCAGCATGCAAATTAAAGTAACTAAATAAAATTTGATTATAGATATTTCATTAATGAATATAATATATGAAAGGAGAAAACATAATTTTAAACTTGCCAAATATCAGATTGAGAACTAAACAATCCATCTTTTAAACATTCTGGTGCCATCCATCTAACAGGTAATAAGCCTTTTCCTCCTTTGCGATAATAATCTGTTTCATAAATGTCTCTAGTCATTCCAAAATCTCCAATTTTAACAGTCAAATCATCAGAAACCATACAGTTTCGAGCTGCAAGATCCCTATGGACAAATTTTTTGGCAGCCAAATAAGCCATCCCATCAGCAATTTCAACAGCCATTTGAAGGATTTCTTTCAAAGTAGGTGGAGTTACATTTAACCCAATATTTTCCTATTATAAGAATCAATATATTAGAAAATTAAAAAAAAAATATTGTTGATCAACTTATTTTTTATTCATTTGAATATCCTTACTTCGCTATCCGGGCGACGAGAACGAAGATAGGCCTTTAAATCGCCTTTTCCCATTAGTTCCATAACAACTAAAGTTGGATGACCTTTTGAAACAACACCCAACAATTTCACTACATGATGACAGTTAAATGCTCTGCAAAAAATAAATATTAGTTATTAGTAACGATAGAAATTTAAGACGCAGTTATAGTTGATCGCCAAAATTAAAATTTGCAATATTAATCAAAATAAAAGTTAAAACATAAAATTTAAAAAACTATCACAGCTTTATATGCTTATGGGATTTAAATTTAATAGCAAATAGGCAGAACACTTTTAGTTTATTGTTCAAAGTCATTTTTTGCACTCAAGGGCATATTAAACTGGAACTTACAGTGTAAAGTGCATTCTGAACCACTAGAAATATTCAACACAAAAACTACTGAAACAAAGATCATAATATTAATCACTCAGCAGGCAGTTGAACCAAAATACTAAGGAGCTTGCAAATGATTTAATTTGCGTATAGCTCAATAGTAATTTTTTCTAACTAGATAGAGAACTACAGGTTAAGGAGCTTGTTCACAACAGGTTACAGGTTCTGAATTATTGCAGACGTCCACAAAAAAGTGGGATTTGAGCTCACAAATAGTTGAGCTAAAGACTTGGCTGACAGTTCACATGGGAACTTACCAAAAACTTTCAATAATCTTAATTATCTCACATACTTTTGGTTCCATAAATTTTAATACAAATTACATTATAAAAATGTTTATTACATTTATTTTACAACAAACCTATTATTCACTGTAAGTAATCAAAAACTTTTTTAGTTTGCTATTTTCTCTCTCACATAATTTTATTGAATTATTTTAAAAACTGAAATTAAAGTTATAAAAAATTTGAAAAGCATTTATCACTTGAGTGACTTAAAAAATAACAGAGGTGTCTTCCCCACGCAGTTTTATTGTGTTGTCAATATTATAAAATCAAATCAAGGTACTCTTCAAATACTTTACTTACAACTGAATTTTGATTTCATAAACATATTTAATTAATATTCTTATCTATACTTGATTAATGATACTAATACATTGCAATAAGAACTGTGCTACTGTAGAAGAATAAATAGAATTTCCTTCAATTTGCACAAGTGGGAATCTGTTTTTACATCATTGAACAGAATTCACAGGGAGTTTATATTTAATGATAAATGATTTAACACATAAATAAATGATTTAAAATCCAATAATCATTTTTCTCACAAATAGTAATACTCAAAATATTTGAAAGGCGAACAAAAAAATTTTTTTATAGTTTTTATGTTTAATAAATTTATTAAAAATCAATTACTGACATTATTTTACTCTTTAACTCATTTTAAATATATCTTGATTTATGTAATAGTGAATTACATATACTAAATTGCAACTAGTATTTTTACTATAAACATATAAAAATGTAAATATAAAATAAGACTTACTTCATAACAGAAGCTTCTTGTAAGAATTCAATTCTTTCTCTTAATGATGCAGATTCATTTACAGTCTATAAAAATAATATAAATTGATTTAAAAAATATGAAGAGAGAAAGTAAAGGAAATAATCTGAAAGGAACAAAAATTCCTAAAGCAAGTTAAACCTACTTTGACAGCACACTTTAGCAGACCTCTGTCTTCGGTGGCAAACTCTCCTTTATACACCATTCCAAACGACCCCTGTCCAAGCTCTTGAATAAGATTAATTTTTTCTCTTGGTACTTCCCATTCGTCAGGCTCATACACTTAAAATTAAAAAAAACTTGAATTGTTAAAATTAATTTTATAAAATAAATAGTAGATTTTCACTTATAAAGAAACTTAAATTGCAAAATGGTACAAAACATAATAGAAACAAGAAATTTATTATAAAGGAAAATGTTGATACATTTTATTTGAATAGATAGCAAGAAATAATATTCTAAAATATTAAAATAAATAAAAGTTAAAAAGACACAAAAATGCATAATTTAAAATTTAATATAATGCCCAATACATTTGTATACAATTCTAATTTCTAAATATTTTGAAATAAAAGTTTACAATATTTATTTATTAAAAAAAAACAAAAAAAAAAACTATATATTTTATAATCAATACTAACTTTATAATTCATTAATCAATCAGTAGTTATTTGCATATTTATAAGAAAAACACTAGAACTAGGTCTATTCAATTTTGCAGTGTAATTTATGCATCAATGAATTAAATGAGTTTTATATAATAATTAATATAAGTATTTACCTGCACTCATGTATTCAGGATTTACAGAAGCATATAACATAGTTGGTATGTTATTTCCATACCTTTGAAAAAAAAATGTATTCAAAATAAATTTCATCACAGGGAACAATCTTTGTGCTTTCAAAATAAGACACAACAGATTATTTTATAGAAATAATACTATGTAGGAGGTATGCAATAAAAATTAATAAAACACATTTTATTACAAACTTTTTATTTACAAAGAAACATAAACACTATTAATTTTCATTGATAATAAATATTAAATACAAACAAAATTTAATTAAAGTAAAGGTATTATAAAATATTTAAAAATCTGCTTTGATTCATTTTTCGAGTTGATTTAATTAATAATCAGCAAATCCATCAAAATTTATATTTTGATAAAATTTTAATGTATATTTTTTGTTATTTTTCTTAATAATAATTTACTAAGTTATATTAATAATTATTTTTACAATACTAACAGGATTTATTTTCAAGAAATGATTTTAGAAGGCTAATTGACAAGAGTACAAATACAAGAAAATAATTTAAGTATATTTTTTTGATTATTAAATTTTATGATTTGATAGAGCTTTAGAAATTAATTTTGTTTGTAATAGTTTACATTAATTTTCACCTCAGGGAGTATCAAAAATTAAATTTTCTCTAGTTTGAACATGTAACTTTACTAAATTGGAAATAATGGTTATTTACTTTAATAAATTAAATAACTTAATAGGATGTAATTATTAAGAAAAAAAATCAAAATAAAACAAGGCATTCGTCTTAACATTTCAAAGAAACTGTTTAATTGTCCTTGCCAATTCCAACTAACCAGTAAAGTGTATGTTTTGTCTGCCTTTATCATTTTGTTTTTTCTTTTGTTCTATTGTCAACATGTTAGTAGCTAAAATCAATGGAAAATGGCTTTTCAAACCGATGCTTTGGTCTTTATATAAAAAATCGTTTTATTAATAAAATGAGCTTGGACAATATTTCAGACAATCGATGGTGAACTTCGAATTGTTCACTGCTGCTCAAAGTATGAGATTTGAAGGCAGCAATTTTGTTTATTTGACAGATTTATGATGCTGTCTCAATATGAAGTGATGTAAATGGAATGTTATCTGACATCATAGATATTTTAAACCAATAAGAATTGTAAAAAAGTTTCATAACTATGAACAACTAGAACAGAAAAAAAAAACCTTTAAGGTAAAAAAAATTCAGTTAAATACAAAGATTTCATTTTCAAATTGAAAATTATCTATTATATATTTTTTTTATTCAAATAAGAGTTTGTCTTAGTAAATAATAATTGAAATTGTTTTATTAAGTGATTAAATTAAATTTAAAAATTTTAAAAATACAACAGCACTCAAATAAAAACTATGTTTATTTCTTATAAAAGTACATAATCATTTTAAAGAACTCTTTAGTCTATTTGGAGGCAAAATGATGTTTATTTTTGTAAAACAACAAACTACTTTATTTAATATATTTCTCTTTCTTGATCTAGTTTGTCTTGAGGTATAAATAAAATACTATGAAACATAAAATTTAAAAATTTATGCTTACAATCAGTACAGGGTTTGAAAGCTTTTTACAAAATTGAAATTGAGAAATATATACTAACAGAACTGAAAATTATATGTTAAGTTCTGTAAAGTATAAATTAAAAAAAGTACATTTTTCAATGCACAATCCCTTAATTCAACAATTAAATGTGACAGTAAAAAAATCTTCGTAACTTTAAAACAGTATTTAATTTAAATACTATGGAATTGTTTTAGAGGTAATAAGAAATTTGAAACTAGATAATTTAAACAATTTATAAAGTCATTGTAGCTATTTATAATATCCATGCATAATATCAAATTTTTCTTTTAAATTGTTATGCATAAAATTATAATTATTTAAAAAAATTCTGGCGTTAATAGTATGTGCTTGGATTTACACACACATAAATTATAATTTAATTATATTAGTAAAAAAACTTAATAAAATTACTACACATATTTATTTATAAAAAAAGATTATATATTCACACTATACTAATTTGAGCCACTTGAATTATTATGAAATATGATAATTTCATTATATTTAATGGCAATATTTTAATGTTTCATATTCTTGATATGTCTGCATTTACGTTTTTAATCACTATGAAATTAAGCTAATTTGGAATGATAAATGTCATTTAATATGAAAATGTTTTACAGCATTTACAAGGAAAAAATAAAATAAAAAGAATGTCTATGTTATAGTTAATTTATAACTAGTTGTATTGATATGTTTTGCTAGAAACTGCATAACTTTTTCAAAATGACATAAATTGAAGAAAAAGTTAGTCAAGTTTCATATTAAAAATGATATTCTCACTAAAACAAATCTAGAATAACTTACTTCTTTTTATAATAAATATACAAAGCAGCTCCAAACCCGAAAATGACAACAACGATTACACCAATTATTAAGAGTGCAAGCAATTCTGTTTTTAAACCACCTAAAATAAATAATTCATAATTTATTGCAACTGAAAAATAATAATTAAGAAATGAATTAAATTATTAATCTGCATTTATTTCATTACAAAATCAAATAGAAGTCTTGTTATAAATAATAAAACAACCATTTTTTTAAATGTTATTAAAATGAAGATATTTAATGACTAATTTATAAGACAGGAATCAACAATAGATGAATAATATAAGGAGAATATTAATTAAAAAATATGTGATAGCAAATGGGATTATATTATTTTTATAACTGAATTTTATTATTGTACAAACATTCAAAACATACCAGTTATAACAAAAAAAAAAAAAAAAAAAAAAAATGTGAAGTTCCAAAAGAGTTTTTCTATTAACCATTTACTAAAAAATATCAAAAAATTAAGATAGCATGGAAGCTTCTATTTATGCATTTTAAAAATTTTATTCATATCAACAAAATCTTGAAGAGTGAAAATTTTAAAAATATTTCTGAATTTATTTTTTATACACGTGAGCTTTCCCCAAAAATAAATAAAATAGCAATCTTTTAACTATAAAATAATAAAACTTTTCAAGTCACAAATTTTTATTCCTATTTGTCAAATCAATCATATTAAAAATTAATTTTTAAGTTTTAACAATTTAATAGTAGTTTGATAATTGCTTCACTTATAATAAATATTCTACATAAGATAATTCATCAGATAAATTAATTTGAGTTTTAAGAGAGAAATTACGAAGAGTGTAAATCAGAAAAATAAATAAGCAGAAGTATTTTTTCAAACACATCTGTTTCACATTCCCACTGTAAATTTCTAATTTAAAAAAATCAGTAACTAATACCTCGAGAATCGGGAACAAGAAAGTAAATAGGAGTAGTCCAATTGCCATTTCCAGCAAGGGATGTTGCTCTCAATCTTAAAGAGTAATTGCCAGGCAGTAAATCATTAAATATATACCCCATTTTTTTCTGATAATCTAGCTGAGTTATGCAAACAGGAATAGTTTTGGACTAAATATAGAAAAAGTAGCATTAGGAAATATTAAAAATAAATTAAATAAGAATCATAATTATAAGTACAAAAAGGAATTTACATCAGTAGCTTCTGATGATCGTATTTCCACATAATAATTTACAATTAATCCATTGTAATCTTTAGGTTCATCCCATTTAACATAAATGCCTGCAGTAAGATTTTCACTATTGATAACTATGCTTGAGACATCAATATCATCAGCACCACCTAAAAAAATTAAACTTAACATCTTAAGGATATAAAATACAAATGACTTAAACATTAAAGGACATAGCTGCAATACAATTTAACATGCCAAATTCTGAATTCATGAATTTTTTTGGCAGATTTCCATATTTATCTGGCAATTTGGTTTTTATTACATAATAGAGATGGAGACTAATAAGAATTATTTAGAAAATTTTATTTTGACAACTCTAGCACTTATATCATCGCAAGGAGATTTAGAGCACTTTGTTCCATTTTTGAATTTTACTAAGAATTTTTGCAAGGATACTTCGTATGAAATTTTTTAAGTATTCTGCAGATTTCTTGACTTTTTGAAAACTTCAATGCCACAGGTTGTAATGCTTTTTTCATTATTTTTATTTTGTATTGTTTAAAGTTATTGTTTCAAATTGTGTTAGCATATCCTTTCTTTAGCTAATGTATGGCATTTTAATAATTTATATAATTAAAATAAAAACAACTTTTTTATAATTAATTGTAAATTTTAGGTATATTTAATAATTTGCATTTACTTTTGCAAAAATGATGTTTATGTACTTTCTTTTTTAAAATTATTATTTAAACTGTATTTCATAATTCAAATATATATCTATTGCAAATGCTCTCATGTTTTTATTAGAGAATTTATGTTCCCCTTTTTCTTAGAACTCACATTTGCAGATTTCAAAATTAATGTTCTTCTGCTTTCTTTTTTAATTAATTTAATTTATTTTTTTACGTGTGTTCCTATATTTCCCTTATTTTTATTTATTTATGAAATTAATGTTCTATTGATTTCTTTTTTTGGACTCCTAATATTTAAAAAATATATACTTATGCTTTCTGTTTATCAGGTTTAAATTTGATATTTAGATACCTTAACTTCTTCACAAACAAATTTATTACATAACAATCACATCTTTGCATTATGTTGCTATTAGTCAACTTGGCACCATTTCTTCATCTCCAAAAATACTCAGAATTTGGCACACTAAATTATAAAATAAAAAATTATGAATAAAAAATAAATATGATAGTATTAATAAGATTGTGACAGTTCACTGACAATTTTTAAAGGTTTATTTTTATCAATGACCCATTACAACTAAATTGCAAATGCATAAACACATTCAAATATAATACAGCAGGTTTTATAGCATTTTATTAATAAGAATAAATCAATAATTAAATGAAAATAAAAATAAACTTGTGTGTGTGTGTTCACCTCTTATATTTATTCTCATTTCAAGCACTTATTTACTGTAACAATTTAATTTTTCCCATTGTACTTTTTTCTTTCAACATTAAGTTATTAATATCAGCTGGTTTAAAAAGATACTTTTGATTTAACAGTAATTTATAAGAGGTTTTTTTATTTGATTTCAAAAAGTTCAATTGGCAAAGATAATAAAATTAGCTTGATTTCTTTTAGGACAGATTAAACTGTTTTTAATTCAAATTTCAAAATGTTAATTTTATATTTAATACTCTTTTAAAATTTAACTATGACTGAAAGTTAGTTTTATTAATATTATTTTGCTATTTTCAAATAAATATTATGATACTGGGTATTATGACAAACATAGTAAGCAGTTTAATTTAAGGAAGTAGCTTATTCTCAAATCAATGTTTCAAAAGGGATTCAATTCATTTTTACCTAAACAGTACCGTAATATGCTTTAATTTGAAAAATACATCGCACATTTTCTTCATTTTCACCATAAACAATAATATATATTGTAAATTCTCAGTACTTACTCAAGCATAAAAATTTTCCAGAGATTTTTACTGCATTTAAGGCAAATAATACACAAGTAATTTTTACTTACAATTAAATCCAATAGTAAAAAATATATTCAATACTAAAATGAAACATTATTTTAGTTCATACCTTTTAAAAACATTTTTTAAATAATTCACATACTATTTGACACCACACCTATTACTTTATAACTAAAAAATAAAGTGAAGTAAAACATTTTTTTAGCATAATGAAAATAATTTATGAACTGTAAGAGCCAATTTACAATATTACAAAATCATTAAAATGTTGCTAAAAAATTAATGAAAGTTTTAAAATGTCATAACTAGAATGAGTAGTGTTTGCATCTTAAAAGAAAATGGCATTTACACTGAAATTATATTATTTTAAGTAAGTATTTAACTTTGAAATAAACTGCCAATTGTTTTTAATCCTATTACACTACTAATTATTAGATTAGCTACAATACAAGAGAGACATAAAATGAATATGATTTGAATGGAGAGTAATGATGGGATATACAAATTTCAGAACAGGCATACAAGCAGCATAATTTTTTTGTGAGTGAAAAGTGTGATAATTCTCAATTGCTCACTTTGATTATAATCACAAGAGATATTTAAATAAATATGTAATTGAGAGTGCAGGGCATCAGCAGGCACTTCCCCGCATTTATTCTAGATTTTGGGCAGTTACAAAGAAACTGCTGATAAAAGAACTAGGGTGCCTTCATCATTTAAAAGCAAAGACCAAGCACAAGACAAAAGTTTATACAGATTTCCAAAACTCAAATTCAAGGAGTTTTTCAGGAGTCAAATCAAAACATTTCCTGGAGGTATCGATGTAAATTTTAAATAATATTTATTTTTATTTTACAAATTGTTCCTAACCAAATATGCATATAATTATACAGCATTTTCAATTTTGTAAATAATAGAAATAAATAATAGTAAAAGTATATAATGAGACTATTTTTTTTATTAAAGTTATGATTTATTTAATGATTACTTAAAAAGCCTTCAATGAATTTACAGCTATAATAGAAATTTTTTTTTATATAAATACACAATATCAGTACTTAAATACATTACTTAAATACAAATTTCCAAAGTTTGAATGCTGTACACTTTTAAAAAAATCAGCCATTTTAGTATAAATTGACAACTATTGACAACTTGAGTAATCCAACTTGTAATTCTAAGCACTTCTCATTCAATTTTTCAAACATAACATCTCCAACTCAGAGAAAGACCTAAAAAATCTGACAAATAATACTGTGTTTTAATAATATCAGCATTCCAAAATCTTAACTGGCAGCCAAAATATTTTAGTTGCAGATGATAATATAAATTTTCGTAAAAGAAAACCACATAATACCTAACTATTCTCAATAAGTTGGAAAAATAAGGTGCGGTTCCAAAAACTGATAAATAAGTAAAATATTTTAACCATCACAAATGAATTGCTTTGAAATAGCACTGTCTGGAAACATTGCTTGAAAGAGGGTATTTATACTACTGCAAGAGCTGTAGTTGAATCCACTATTTAAAACTTTACTCATAGAATTTCAGCCTATAAAATTTTTTTTAACGACACAAATAAACTGAAAATGTTTAGAATATGCTTTCAAACAACAACAGTGAAAAAATATTTTGAATGAAAAGATATTTTGACATACACAGCCTACTCTAACAAATATGCTTGTGTGTGTGTTTTTCTCATATGGAATTTGAAAGTTGATTTACATATATTTGAAATACAGAAGTCTGTCATGCAAACTGGATAGATAATGGGCACGTGTTTCTTCTGAACCATGCAAAAGCCAATATTTTTTATAGTTTTTCCCAAGTTCACTGGTAATTAAAAAGACATTTTCCATCAGGCATATTATTTATTTCAGCTGTTATTTTATTGATAAATAATAAAATTCATCCTGATTCAAGGAAATTATATACAATTTTCACTAAGCCAGATATGGAAAGTATATTTTAATTTAGAAAATTTATATTTAAATATTAACATAGTAGTGAAATTTATAAAATATAGAGAAAACAAAAAATAATAAATTAAAATCATCAGGCTGATTGTAACACATGATTTTATAGGTAATTACTTCATTTCACACACATAATTCTAAATACTACACCTTGTCCTGATTGAACTCAATCATGAAGTTATTGTGGCTGAACTGTGAATCCCCATTTTAGTCAACAGTTATGCACACAATGACAATCAACTATCAATTGTGCTGCCATCTAATGGTAACAACATTAAGAGTTAACACTCAATTTTGTTTTTTCAATATAACAGTGAATTCATTATTATGTCCAAAACAAAATTGAGTATTAGCTCTTGATGTTACATTCTGACATGGTAATATCAAAAGCTAAAACTAAATTTTGTTTCTGGATAATTTCATTAAAAATTTTAAAGTATTAAAACAATAAAAAATTATATTTTCTAATAAAAAATAAATGCATCAAGGTTTAATTAAAAATTCCAGGAGTTAGTCATGATTTTCAAGCAGTCAAATCAAAATTCCAGGAGTTTCAAATAGCTTTAAAATTTTCCAGGAGTTAGACAAACCTTGAGAATATTCCACAAACCTGATCTCAACACCAGGGATTTCATTTCACTTAGGGAACAGTTACAATCACACAAAATATGTAACTGATAAGTGATAGGTTTAAAGAGTCCACCTGAATTGAATGACATGAATTACTATCCCTTGATAGGAGAGATTCCTTCCTTTCTATTTTGAAATCATGGACAATCATCACATTAGATGAACTATAACTATGAACCTGACTCTATAGTGCAAAATAGTGAGTATCTACACAAGCGATGCATTAAAGTTTGAAGCATAGAGAATTGTCATCACAATAAACATTGTAGCACATTCTTTTGATGTTGCAGTAGAACCTGTGATATTAAAAAGAAGGTAGTAGAACTGTTTTACAATGTTACCTTTTCACATTAATTCTAATTCAGCATGCACTATCAGAAAATGGATGTTTAACTTTTCTGCATTGTTATCTGATAAAGGTTATAGAAGTTAAGATCCAGGTTATAGAAATACCATATGTTGAGAACATTGTGGTATATTAATATGATTAAACTCTTCAAAAAAGGTTTGATGAAAAATGGACATTCTGTTTTTTTGCCATTACTTTATTTGTCAAGCAGCCTTCCTTGTTTCCTCTGACATGTAATTACTGTCCACTATCAGTAAAATGTACTCTTGAAACACAAATTCTCTAGTGTATGCCAAAAAACTTTACAACAGCCTTCAGTTATTAGACCATCTACAATGTATTTTCAAATACTAAATTTGATATATCCATAAAACTTATTAAAAATAATTTACCTAAAGGAAGAGTTCTAACAGTTGTAATCGCTTGAGAGCTGCATGGTTCTTCCAAATCTCTACTCTTCTCTTGACAAGCTTTAACCTAATGAAAATTAAAATTATGTAACACAAAAAAAATTAAAAGTTAAAATTTTTTTACAATTTTATTCTTTTTACCTCAATAGTATATTCTGTAAAATGATGAAGACCAGTTACAGCACGATACATTTCGTCCACTTTGAAATGAAATCGACCCTCACGTTGATCAGGTGATACACTACTTGTCATTGGTTCTTCAGATGTTTGTGTCGAAATAGTTGTAGGTGAAAAATCTGAATCTGGATGGTAAGTGATGTTGAGAAAGTATGGAATCCTTGAACTGGGAGCTTGAGTTGTAGTAAGTTTTTGGGAATTTATGACTTTTCCAGAATTAATATTGAATGTTGGACTGCAATAAATGTAAATATTTTAAAGGGGGTAAAAACCACAATTATAGTAATAACTTAAATTATAAGTTAAGAAGAATTAAAAATGAAAACTTTTTAAATAAAAGACACTGAAATCTCTCAAAATATAGATTTAAAAATGTTCAACTTACTTTTTTAAATACACCTTATTGTGTAAAAAATCTTCGAACTGAATTTGTGATTCAGTTTCTTCTCCTTGAGCTGGCAGACTTTTTGTTTTAGAACAGGAACAACATTCTTTTGAATCTTTATCTTTTTTCTTATCATCCAAAATGAGAGGATCTTCAGTGGCTGATATCTTTTCCTGAATTGGCTTTTTTAAATCTGATATTGCTAATGCTGAAAGAGAAAAAATTATTTTATAAATAATAGAAAATAGTTCCTATATATATATATATATATATATATATATATATATATATATATATATATATATATATATATATATCTGCTGAGGACCATATAATATTCAATTGATATTAACCAAGACAATAATAACCAAAATATTTCAGATATAAAAGTTACGATATAAAAAAATCCATGATTATAAAAGCATTGAACATAAAATATTTATTAAACAATTATTAATAAAAATTTAAAAATATCTAGCATGAAATATAAATAAATTGTTGCAGAATTTCCTTGTTTAAAGATAGCAGGGGTAAAAATGCAATTGTAATAAACAAAACATTATACATTTTCTATTTTATAAAGCATTAAAGTATCTTGAATGTAAAGTTATAGAAGGAAACAACTTAATGTTAATTAAAAGATAAAATAATGCTATAATTTACCAAAATTGAAAGAATAAAAGTGAATTTGTCCAATAATATTTTCTCTCTCAAAAAATGTAGAACAGAATATAATCACTAATTTGAACAGTATACCTTAAGGAAGTAAAACTATACAATGAAAATATAATATAAATGATTCATGGAAACAAAAATTTCATTAATTACAAAAAAATAGAGTTACATATATTAGCATCTCTTTAAAATCCTAATCTTTGCATGCGAGTAAATTATGAGGCAAATATTTAATTTAAAACATTTCAGGGTGAATTTTTCTGAAAGAACAAGATTTTGATTCTAGAAAATCAGCACAATACAGAATATGAGCTCCCAGGCATTATTTATACAACAAAATTTTTTACAATGAAGAAATAATTAAATATCAGCCCCTTGTTCACAGCAATATTAAATAGCAAACTATCATCAAGTTTATAGAAAAACATCAAAAAATATAATCCCAGAACTACTTTTTAGAAAACTATGCATTAAAACTAAAATATTTTATACTATAAAAATTTAAAGGTAACTTACGTTCATTGCAATAATTTCTTTGGCTGATGAATTCTGATGAATCTTTTTCTCTGATGCCTTCCACAATGTAATATTTAATGATACCGTTGGGATGTTTAGGGGGAAGCCATGTTACAACTATTTCACTGTGTGATGATGCATGAGCTTTCAAATTGACAGGTGATGATGGAGCTTAAAAAACATATTAAAATTAGAATCACAGAAAATAAGAATTTCATTGATATCTTTTCTATAAATGAAGATAATCAAAAGAGTAAATAAACTTACTGGCGGGTTTAGTTTGAAAATAGATAATGGGAGTTTGAGCTCCAACAGCAGCAGAAGCAATGGTATACGTTCGCATGTATGCAGCATATCTAGTGAATGGTTTCAAATGAGTTAATAAAGTTATCACAGCAGGATCTTCATTGGCATCTACATCATCAATCTTCCACCTAAAATATAGAAATCAGTTATGTGTATTTATGTAGAATGTATTATGTTTAATTTTCATGTGTTTGAATACAAAAATGATATTATAATAAAAAAGTTTTCAAGGATTTAAAAAGATAAATAACCATTTTGAATAAAACTTCAAAAATTGTTTGTTTTAAATATTTTTTATGTAATTTGAAAAATCTTTAAAAATTTAATGTGATTATACTTTGTCAGTTAATAAGTTTGTAACAAAATTATATAAATTTGCACTGGTAAAATACACCAAAACTATTCTAGATGATTACTACTAATACTTTTAGATTGTTAGAATGATTTTAGAGTTAAGTGGACAAAAAAATTAGCATTATTATTTTGTAATGATCATTATGAAGAATTTGTTACTTTTATGCTAGTCAATCTTCCATTTTCAAAATTTAGTATTTTGATTGATAATAAAAATTTTTTCAGGAAATGTTTAAGAATTTATTCAATTATATGATTTTTAAAATATGTTGTTAATAATTTGGCTAGAATAATTAATTGTGCAAGAATTTTAGCAATATAACAAGTTAGCAAACAATATTACAGAGCATAATAAAAAAATGATTTATTTAAGCCATATATAATTGAATATAATTTTTCTTTTTATCAATGTTTTAATGTTAATGGGTAAAATTGCAATACAAATAAGAAAGATAAATGTAAAAGAAAAAAGCACATACTCATCCGCACCACAGGCATCTCTACCATCAAAAATTGTTACATTTCCTTCTCCTTCAGGACTGAAAGGACATTAAAACTCTTGGTAATTATTTAATAAAATAAGTCAAATAAAGCAAAATGAGAAACATCTTCTTTAAAAATAAGTAACCTTAATGCTTGTCTGTACACCTTCGAGTTAATAATAAAAAATAATTAAATAGCATCTGAGAAAAAATTGTAAACTATCTATTTTAATACTGTAAGGAACAAAATTAAACTTTTATCTTAACTCGTCAGAAAAAATTCTAAGGAATGGAAGGTTACAGGCTCGAATCCAACTATAAATAAATATTAGAAAATAAATATTGTACCGCTGTTTTCCACATGAACATGTCAGAATGGATACCTGAAATTCTTCCTGGCTTACTTCCTTGTAACATATAAATATTGCGTCATATGTATGAAAGAGTCTTCTTGAACAGCAAAATGGAATGGATGATAAATGCCTTGCAATAACTTTTAATTTCCAGGCAATCAAGACTGTATGGTTAAATAATTTAGTTACAGCCATTTGAAGATACCACACATTTCTAAATGGAGTATCAATTTTGCAAAACTGTATTACACACAGCATTTATGCACCAATTATAATTTTGTAAATTTAAAATACCAACATAGAAATAGTTAAAAGCTCTAATCATTTTTGTGGTCACTGCAGAAATAAAAAATAAATAAATGAACCAAACATATGATGATAAATAATATTTTAGAGTCATCACTAAAAATTTAAGGTGACTATTATTATTTTTCCTTTTGAAAATATTTTAATAATTAATTATGCATTCCTTTCTTAAAATAAATTACTAAATCAAGTTTTATTAAGATTTTCTAAAAAAATTAAGCCAAAATACTGAAAAAAAATTGTTTTGATTGAAGTGTTTGTTTTACATTAATTTTATATTAAATATGTCAAGAAATGAAAATATTAAAAAAATTTCATTGCTAAGAACTTACGTTGTATTTGTTAGAATTGTATATAATTTGTATACAATGTAAAATAATCATTAAGTCAATTTAAGTTCTAACAAAAATAATTTTTAAAATTAGTTCATACATAAATTAAGGTTTAACTGGAACTAAAACAATAATTTTGATAACTACTCTTTTTCAGAGATGAGAGAAATGTTAAATACTTTAATTAATAATAGTTACACAGGTAGCATTTATTTAATATCAAATGTTATTGTTTCTCTCCTGAAATATAATTTTTTTCAGCTTCCAAATTAATTAAAAAATTATGAACAAATTTTCTAAAAAAATTTACTGGAAAATTTATGAGCTAAAATTATTTAATCCAGATAATTAAAAATTTGAAGATTAATAAAGCAATTAAAAGCGTGATGATACTATATCATAAATAAATCCTCTCAAAAATAAATCAATTAAAAATATTTGGTCTACAATAAATTAAATAAAGCAGAAAACATAACAATAGTACTTACGCTTCCTTATAATAAACAACATAGCCCAGTAATGAACGAAAATCAATATTTGTATGAGTTTTGCGAAAGTTTTTCCACTTCAAACCAACAACATTTGCACCAACACGCCAAACTTCCATAGCCATATCAATAACATTGCCTAAAATAAGTTGTAAAATTAATTTCCATTTTTATCCCATTCTTAATAGCAAAAATAATTAAAAACTTTTAACAGGGTTCATACAGATTTCCAAGAATCAAGTTTTAAAGAATTTTCCAGGAGTCAAATCAAAAAAATTCAGTATTAAATTCAAGTTAAATTATTTTTTATTTTATTTTAAAAAATGATCTTAAACAAATATGCATATAATTATATATTTGCAACATTTTTCAATTAAGTTTGAATTATATTTAATGATTACTACAATTTACAACTACAATAGAAAAAAATGTTATTTAAATAATTAATATTCTTATGTTATTAAATTATACATTGTATAAAAATGGGTAATTTTAGAGTTTTAAAACATCTTCAATAGTTTCCTATCTATTAATTTAATGAGTTTTTCAAGAAGTGCATAACAATATCTTTTCAAATTTAAATATATTTACTTAAATATAATTATTAGATAAAGTTTTCAGAGTAATCCCTCCCCCCAATCATTATTTAATAAAAGCAATTCTAAATTTTCCTTCTGTTTATTTTCAAGCACTTTTATAAAATAATGCAATTTCACTACTATAGTCTAGACTTTTCTATTTTTTTAATCATTTAATAGATTTTCACATTTCTTGGTTACATATACAATATTGCTATTAGAAAATGTTAATATAACACCTCTAAAACATTCAAGTTTAATTTAACCACAGCAACACATGTTTGATTTTGCAATCAATGTTAATTAACCATTTATTTCAGCTTTCTCAGCAATTCTTACTGTAGATTTTACAAGTTCATACATGTTTTCTTCCAAATGCTTCATTTTTATTTTCAGTTCATCAATTTTTTTCAAGTGCTTTTTACTTTCTTTCTGTTAGGCTGTTTTTTTTGTTTCACTTCATCTAAATATAATTTTATAGTTTTTTTCTGGCACCAGCAGCAAAACTATGTAGGTCTCTGCAAATTATTACAGTTGACATCTCCTATGTTTTAGACATGATCATTAGCGATGCACTTAGCCACAATTGATACAATTATTTAAATCTTCTACCAAATTTTTGTTCACAGAAAATCCACATTCAACAGATGCTATAAGAGAGCTGTAAAAGCATATTAATTTCTTTTCACAAGTGACAGTAATTTTGCCTATTAGAGGGAAAAAAAAAGAAAAAAACTATCTATAGTAGAATTAAAATTTTCATCAATATAATCTTGAAATCTTATGCTTGAATGCAATGATTTAAACTCTTCCACAAAATTATCAAATTTTCTTTCTTTTTTCTTCTGAACCACATAAAAACTAATCTTTGTATGTTATTTTTTGTGTCCACAAGTCATTGAAAAGAAACTTACTACAAGGTTACATTAAATAATTTATTTCAACCTTTATTTTATAGATAAACAAACAAATTCAACTATTTTCTATTAAATTATATTCATTTTCAGCAAGAAAAATCTGAAAAGTTATAGTATTTCAAAAATTTTTTATTTAAATATTAATATTCAATAGATTTTTGAAAATATACAGAAAACTATTGAGATTGAACTAGGTCTTTATTTTAGTCAATATTTTGGGAAATAATCTAATATCGATTGTGCTGACATGTAGTGATAACATTAAGAGTTAACACTGAGTTTGTTTTTCGAACAATTTTATTGAAAGAAATTAAAATATAAAAATAAAAAACTCAAAAAATTATAATATTTTCATACAAATGATAAATGTATCAAGGCAAGTAAACATTCCAGGAATTTTAAGAGCTTTTAAACTTTTTTTACTGATTCTAGGAGTTTCTAAGAGTTTTGAGGAGTTGTACAAACTCTGTTATAAATTAAGAGTTATTTTACTAAAAGCAATTACAAAATACAAAATAAGTAAATCAATGTTATTACAAAATAAGTAAATCAATGTTACAAAATAAGTAAATCAATGTTACAAAATAAGTAAATCAATGTTATTCAGAAAGCTTAATAACAATACCATAGGCCAGTAAACTTTATTGAGTGAAATCAAAGTCAGATTAAAAATATATATTGAAAATAATATAATTTAATTATATTTCATATTTTATAAGAATGGATGCTAATAGATGAACAAGTGGTTACTACTTTTTATTGAACAAAGATAAAATTTAAATGAAATTTCTATATTAAAAATAAGTTCAAAACAAAATAAAATTGATGTGTATAAAAAATGCATTTGTGATATTTAAATAGGTATTAAAGTCTGCTATGTATAGCTTAATTTTCCACTATTTTACTATGACATGTATCAAATTTAAATTTAAATAACATTAACAAATTTTAATTCTTTTCAAATTCTTAAGATTTTAATTGCATAATGTCAGGCTATTTGTCACATAACTTTATCTAATAAGCAATATAATACCTACAAATATATGAAAAAGTAAACACAGCTGGAATATTAAGGATATGGGATGAATATTTACACATAAAACAAGAACTATTTTTAATGCTCACAAGATTAGATAACTCCAGATCCTTTATTTTAAAATGAACTTAGTTACTGTTTGTTATCTTACTGTCTTTGTTTATTATATAACATCTTTTAATATTTTTATGATCAACTGGTGAGGAAAGGCAAATGTATGCAAACCGAGTTATACTCTATTTTCAGTGATAAGCAATATTTTGATTTCTAAGAGCTTTCTGATTACATTTTTATATTTTCAGTACGATATGTAAGACCTTTTAGGTTAGGTTTTAACATCAGCTTTATTTGTGTTGTTAATGTTGCTTTCAGACATATGGCTCATACTACTTTTCCTACTTAGAAATGTCAAAATTTTAGATTATGGAGAGAAATTGCTATTTACTACGAGATTAACACATTTGCACTGTAAATGAAACAAACATTACATAGACAAAAGTGTTCAATTGTTTTCTAAAAGAATAAGTAAATTATACTTTTAGTTCTTTCATAATGTAGCACATTTGAATGTAGAGGCATCAAAAACTAGTTTTAAAAAACAGAAGAGATAAATTATGTTAAGCTGGATTCTAAAAAAACAGGAAGTAGAATGTGACTGTTAAAAATGTTATTGCAAATTTTATTTTTTGTTATGTGCAATTATAGAAAATAATAAATATGTAACAGACCCATATTAACTTTACTGACAGTAGATGGGGTTACCGCCCAATACAAAATATTCAATATTCAATAGAGTAAGAAGATTAGAATAGAGATGTGAGGAATGGAAGTTGAACCATTTCGTTCATTAATAACTTTGTTCTTAATTTATACCATACGGGTACTATGTAACCTTATTAATAATTAAGTATTTTCTTTGTAACTATTTTTTTATCATGTGTAATGTCGTAATAAATGTAATGTTTTGCCTAATTCTAACTTTCATTTACTTATGCCCCTACAAATATAATTCAGGCACATAACAGTATATATAAACATATATTTATATAATGTGGTAGTTGTTATAAACTATAGTTCATATAAACATCTAAAATGGTACCAAAAATTTGGCATTAAAATTTGTACTCTTTCTTAAGTTAAACAGAATGTCATAAAACTAAATTCCTTTTACTTAAATTCTATCTCAATCTTTTGTCTCAGACTAGAGAAAAGTCTAAGACAAAATCATGATGTAGAATATAATTTACTTTGAAATAATTTATTTCTAATAAACATTACAAATTAACTTACAAATTAAAAAAGATTCTCACAAATGAAAATATATTACTAAATTAATAAATTTAAGAAACAAAATAGTTATCCTTCAGAGGAATAATGATTTAAAATTTAAATAATTATAAAAATGTTTTGTTTAAAAAAAATCATAAAATTATTGGAAAAATCTCATTGATAACATGTCATTCATCAGATAATAAATATTGTTAAAAATTACAACACAGATTTCAGATATGAACAAAAGATTTTACCTTCATTTCTTTTAATTTCTGTAACATGTTTTTCGATTCTAATAAAAATATAACTCCGTAAAGTAAAATAAAAATATTGCAACCCTTAGTCCCTTTATATTATTTAAAATATTGTCTGTTTAAAAGTATTAGTTTTACTATTATTTTGATGACACATTATGTAAGATTAATTTATTATTTTAAAAAATTAATTGCCGAAGCAAGGAAGATATGCTTACATGCAACACGGTCTCCATTTGAACTAGGCGATACATCTCGTTCATCCCAAGGACCAACATCAGTATATGTTTTCAGTTCTTCAATTTTATTTGGACATAGTTTAGAATTAAAATGAAAGAAAACCTTGCCTCGCATGATATGAAATTTGCCCTTTCTACTTTTCCAATTCCATAATTCTTGTAAATTCTGGTTATCCAAAACAAGTAGAGAATATCTGAAAGAAATAAAAATTAAATGCTAAAAATATTATGATATTAAAAGGAAGTAATATTTTTATTCAAATAAACTCAAGGTATTTTAATATTCAAAGGATCAAAACACATTTTGTTTAAGTTAATTAAATTGTTTGTTATGACATGAAAACAAAAATTAAAGTTTTATATAACTTAATTCTTCATTCAATTGTTTTATAAATAAAAACATATGGTCACAATTTTTACATACTATAATACAACCCTATACAAATAACATTTCTGCCTAGTATCAGATTTCTCCTTTTCTGAAATGAATTAATAATTGCCATAATGCAAGATTGCTGCACAAGTAATTGAAAAGGACGATAAAGAAAAATATATTATAAATATTTAAAAACAGAATAAGGATCTATGAAAAGAAAACTTAATATGTTATAATTATTAAATTAAGATTACCTTGCTTCATAAGTGAAGTCGCAAATGAAAGTTAAAGAAAATAAACAAGAATTCAATAAATTATATTATTAAACAAGTTCTTGTGAATATTTTATTTCAAAATGTAAAAATATTAATCAATATTTATAAAAAATACATAAATATAAAATAAAAAAATATTCAAAATTATTATAGAAATTAAGTGTACTTGATATTCCATAAATATAGAATAATGCATGCATAACTTTCAAATTTGATATAGGTACAATTATATGCAACTGTATATGGGTATAATTTAGTTCTTAGTTTAAAATCTCAACAATAAGTTTTTTTTAGATATTAATATGAGTTATGTTTCCTCTTCTCTGCTTGTTTTCTTAACAGCTGATTTGAAAAACAAGTTAGTTAATTGGAATTTTCAAAGTACACCAAAATGGAAATATAAAATGATTTTCTATTACACTTTAACAGATGCAATTTGCTATAACAAAACTGGGTAAAAAATTTAATTGTTTCCATTTTTGCAATTTACACAATCCTTCTTCATAAATAATTTTGACAACCAATTTTACAAGATAAATTAATTATATCATAAAATAATATAATAATTTCATAGGGGTAAAAATTATCTACCAAAGATCATTTTATAAACTTCTAATGCAGTAAGTAAATGTACAAAAACAAGAATTTGATATTTGATAGTTCTGTTACTTAAAAATAAAATACATGAACAAAATCTGAATACATAACTGAATAAAATTAGTGGAATTCTTAAAATTAAGTATCATGCACAGCTATTGTAATTCTAACTTCTATAATATTTTTAAAGAAAAATATTCTGAATTTTTTTTTTCTTTTTCATATTTTAGTTCAATGCTCTGATATATTGGCACACTTCAGTTTTATAAAAAAATTATTTAAAAAAATACTGGCATAAATTAAAAAAATGTGCAATGTAGGAATGGTATAAAAATATTGATATAAGGCAACTTTTAATGTTGTAAACATTTTTAAAAGAATGAATTCAAAAACATTAAAATGACAAAATATCTGCAATTGGGTAAATCAAAATTAAGAATAATTAAAAATGTATCTAGTTGACTCACTCTTTTTTATCTAATTGTTCCCCATGAATTTTCGTTAAATCTCTCAAAAAATTCAATGAAACTAGAGGATATGAACGAGCAATTTTCAGGTAGCCTCGTATTTCTTGAATGCTACTAAGACTAGATTCCAATTCTTTAATGATGTTATCTAAAATAAAAAAATAATTTAAAAATTTGCATTAATTGGAAAAAAGTGTATTCAATAAAAAAAACGAACCTAATAATCTAGCCAGAAGGTTGTTTTCATGTCAAAATATTTATGTGTCTAATAAAACTTCCTACAAATTTGTAAATGCAAGTGTTCTACGCCTTGAAAATTTGAATGTACGTTTTTAAAAGTTTTAAGGAAAAAATTATAACAAATATAGTTAAACAGTGTATGATGTATAAAATATTCCTAAAATACACAGTATTGAAAAAAACGAATTATTATTTTAGTAATATAAATATTGATTAAAGAACTTTTAAATGCTATAAAATATTTAACTGTACTAATTATTCTGAAATTGTGATTTCTCATGAACATCATTCTTGAATTTTTCAATAATAAACTTTACAATGAATTTAATTTTAAAAAAGTAAATTCAAGACATATGCAGATACAGATAATGAAGATTTAAACAACTGGAATGAAATATATGAAGTCTAGGATGGGGCATATATATAAACATGCATATAATAGATTGTGCAAAATACTATTAAATTTTATTAGTTAAGAAGAAAAACAAATGAACTGTTTTAATTAACTTATTATAAACAATAAAATAATGCTGAATAAATAGTGAAATGATCAATGGTCCACATTTATATTCAACAGATCACAAGCCGGGATGTTTCTTCAAATGTTAAAATTTCGTTTTGGTAAGAAATATATTAAAAATTCCTAGATGAGAGTAAATCATGTTGCATAAAAGATAACAGTAGAGTGGAAAACCAGTTAAAAGTGTAATATAAAAATCTAGAACGGTACTGTATTTACAGCTAAATACAAAAATAATGAAATTAATCAATGCTATCAAAAAATTACACTTACAAAAATTTTTTTTTTTCAAAAATTGGCCATTTTTGAAAATTTAAGGCAAATTATTTACTAAATTAATGCAACAAAAACAAATGTCCTCATAATGATGAATATTTTCAGTTGGTTCACAAAGCATTTTTTATTCTCATACATAGCTATTGCACTTTAACAAAATTTTATCCTTCTCATAATGTCTTTGCTATTTTATTCTTCCAAAAATGAACAGCATCATAATATATTGGAAACAGTTTTAAATATTTTGAACAACATATTTAATTGTAATTCAATGTATCAAAAAAAATAATAAATAAATAAAAGAATAATTTAGTTTTTTAACTTTTTTCAGAAAATGAATACAGACTTTAGAATTTAATGAAATCATAAGATAACAATTTTCTATAATATAATGAAATTCTGCAAATCATACATGAAGTGTTAAATAAAAATTATTTCCTTAAATTTACACATGCGATTTTTTATTCACTGCATGGATGTCATATTTAGAAGTACTAAAATCTTGTTTCATACATCAGGCTTAGAAGTAGTAGTCTATTTGTAAATAAACTGAAAAATTTTCCATTATTTAATTTTTCATATTCTGGATTTGCAACTTTAACATAATATTTTCATTTTCTAATTATAAGAAAGAAATACTTAAGAAAAAGATTGTAGCATTCCTGATTATGATTGTGCAGAAATAGATACAAATAGATGATCACTAAAGAAAAACTACAACAAAACTTGCTTATTAATTAGAGCAAATAACAGAATTTCCTATTCGAGCACATCTTTTATGTAATTTTGTATTTAAATGCAATTTTTATAATGTAAATTTATCCTTTTTTCTTTATTTGTTGGGGAAAAAACAGTAATATATTAAAAGTTACTTAATTAAGTAATTATATGGAATTTTAATTTTAAATTATCTTTAGCTAATTTTATTTTGGATCATAATGATTGATAATGTTAATAATAAACAATATATCATTTTTCAAATACTATAATCAAATTTCAAAATTTGGAGTCACTGCAAATCATTTAGTGTAACATAAAAATACAATAGCTCTTAACTAACTCATTAAAGTGAATTTCCTTAAAACAGGAAAATTAAATTATCTAAAAGCATACCTTTAAATGTGATATAAAAGGCAAATTTCAAAGATATTTGAATTGAAGCTTTTGGTAATTTTATGTTTTCTTAATTACTCTTTGAATTTTATAGAATTTTTATAAAGAATTAGTTAATTAAGAGGTCTAAAGAATGCCACAATAACATTTAAATGCATTTCACTATTATAAAAGTATATCTACTGAACATTTTTATTTGACTATCCAAAATAAATGCTCAAAACGGAAAAGTAAGAACTGCTTTAGTTCCTTTAAATTTATTAAGCCATAATTTTTTGCTCTTGGATTTCATAAAAGTTATTTGCTTTAAGCAGAATTAATGATTTGTAGACAAATAATCTTTGGTCAAGAGTTATGAAGAGAAATAACTTTGATTATTGATAATGGAATTCTTCTCTATGTAACTGTTCAATTCAGGCAAAGTTAAATTTCTTTTGCATATTTGCGCATTAAATGACTCAATCTCTCACTAAAGTAAGAATATAATATACAAAAATATACTTTTATAAAAAGAACTGGAATAAACTTAACAAATATTAATGTGAAAACTCAGAAAATGTACCTTAAATAAATAGTAGTAATAAATAAAAGTACTGAAATAATACTCAAATTGGAATAATACTTTATATAACCAAAATTACTTAGCTTTTTAATTTTATATATTGCATGACAAAATGATATTAATAATTATTTCAATGATTTTTGGCAACACTTAACTTCAATTTAATCCATTTACAAATACCAATAACATTAAATTTATGACACATTTTAGCATATTTACCACAATGATAGTTCACAAAGGATTATTGACAAAAGAGAAAAAAATGAAGAGGGTGTATCAAGTAAAGAAAATTTTTTTTTTATCTTTTAGAGAAATAAGACAGCATGGAACATTGTTTTCCTAATTCTGAGAACTTTTCAAAAATACAAATAGGATTGCACACTTAATAATTTCAAATTATTTGCCTGGCATTTTTTTTAAACATCCTTCTTAAAAATTAAAATCTACTATAATATTAGGAATTATTATAATTGTAAAATGAATAATATAATTAATATCTTGTAATGCAAAAAAGTTAAATGACTTTATCCATTTTTATTACACTGACATCAAAATTAAAGATCTAATATGATGCCAAATACATATTTTAAAACATAATATGGGGTAAAAAGATTTTATGAGATTATTAAAGACAAGATATCACAAAAAAGCAGCACATTTTTTGGTATTTTTTTCTTACCTCCACCTTGAATTTGAATTTCAAGAGAACCATTTACATAGGTACAATCCTTAAGCTTCTGGGCAGAACTCACACTGTCAATCACTGCTCCTTCACAAACTAAACAAATTAAATTAAGAATTTTTGAATAAGAATTAAAAACAGAAATAGTTTAAACATTACTTATTATTTTATTTCATTTCACAACATAAACTGTATGATAATTTATCAATATTTTTATACAATTCTATAATATTAGAATTTTTTTTAAAAGCATTTATTAATTTTCCCTGGATAATACGGTCTTTTTTTTTTTAGGGAAATGTTGCAAAAACAAGCTCTGAAAAATTCATGATATTTGTAAATTAACATTTGAAAGGCCAAAATATTTATTATAAATCAAGTTTAATAAAATGATTAAAACTGTTTTTAGCATTTATATACAAACAATCTAATTATCTAAGATAATATGTTAACCTTATAATCAAAACAACATTTTAAAAAAGTTGAAGGGAAGAGAGTAAACATTGATATACATCAAATTAAAATTGTAAATTAATAAATGTTTATAATACAGGCAATAAACATTTAAATATATTCAGTTGAAATTATATTTTGATATGTATGACATTATTTCAATATATAACACATAAAAGCAATGTTACAAATAGAAACTAGAGTCAAATAGTTCATCAGATGTAGACATTTTAGTTACATCTAGTTAACTATTTGGCTATATTTCTCAATTAATATATCAAATTTGAAAATAAAGAATGTTTCACATAAACAAAGAACAAACTTTTTGGGCACTGTCCATGACACTTCCTACATTCATGTTTATTTGTTTTGCTTTCAGAGTAGCCTTGTGGACACTGTGGTAGGCACTGTCCTTCAAATGGTTTCCAATAAATTTCTTGAGTATCATGAGTGATGGATAATTTATTCTTGATTTTTTTACATTTATCCTCTTCAATACAACGGCGATCTAAGTACTGAAAAAGATTTACTCTCTTTAAAAAGACAACATAATAAGAAATACCAACCAGTACAAATTTTTTAGTAACTTAAAAAAAAAAAAAAAGAAAAAAAAAAAGAGGAAACAAATTTCTTTGCAATCCCCAATACTGCATTGAAGAGAGAAGAAAAAATATCTTAACAGGATTACTCATAATAATGTGTGCATAATATGTGTATGTAACATTATGAAGGTGTGTGTGACAAGTTCATATTTATTAATAATCACCAACATAAAATTGCAATATATTTATTTTGCTGGTGATGATAGCCTATGTTTTAAGTAAACAAAGATTAACATATTGATATAAATGCCATTTCCAAGGAAAATTCAGTAGAGAATCATAGTAAGGACTTTATTTATATATAAATTAAAATAAATTAGTTATATATAAATTATACATATACATTAGTCAAATTATACTTCAGTGACAGATTTTTAAACATATCAGTGACTTTAAATTTGAGAAAGAATTATTTGCCTACATTTGTTTATACACTATTTCTCAATAAACTAAAATGTAAACACTACTAATATTTAAGAATAGTTAGCTCCTTTAATAAACATATTTAAATTAATAATTCTTGAAGCCACAAACACCTTTGCTCAATATATATATATATATATCAACTTAAGTTGCATAGAGAAATCACAAAGACAATTACACAAGTGAGAAAATGCAACTTCGGTTATATGAAAATAAATGTAGGCAATGTAATAGATAAAATGTAGAAATTGTCCTGATGAAAAGCTTTCTCCAAGCCCTATTTTCAATTGTCCTAATATCTCTCCATAATGTAAGAGAATACCAATTTGATGACGATCTTTACATATAAAATATGGTGAAAAAGGCTCATTGGCAGTCATAGATCCTTTTGATTTCTTGGACACAACACCAACCAACCAATAGAATTAATAATCAATTTTCTTCATATGAAGCACAGTGAGTTTATATGAAATAAGATCTTCTAAATTTCTTAAATCTCATATTTTTTAATTTGGTCATTTATCAGTTTAAACTATTAAAATATAAAATTTTTTAAATATATTAAAAATATTTAAATTATTAAAAATATGTATCATTTTTTCAAAGCAAGAGATTAGGATGCATTGTCATTGTTATAGAGATTACGACTCATTGTAAAAGAAACTATAAGCTATCGAAATCAAAAAGGCACTGTCTTCAAGAGTTTGTAGGAGCCAAAATGGGTTTAATCTAATAATAATTTTATCTAACAGCAATAGTGCAAATTATATAATTTCAATTTACATTAAATAAACTCGACAAAAATATTACTTTTTATTTTCTATCAAGAATTGTGAATTCACTATCAATAATAGTGAATTGGCAACAACAGAGTTAGAGGAAAACAAAGAAAAGAATGTCTTTGTTCTCTTATAAAATTGCTAGTTATACAGTATGTTTAAACTTTTGTAAAATGTAAATAATTGTAAAATATAAAATGTAAATATCATAAATGTAAAATAATAATTGAAAATATTCAGTTCAATAAAATTATTCTTAAGTCATCTTTATTTTGGAGATTACAAGTTAAGCACACATAAATATTTTTTGCGATGTTGTCACAAATGAAAAATAACTTTTCAAGTATTTATATTTATCTTAAAATCCTGAGATCAAACAAAACAAAGAGTTGCTGGTAAAAATAAAACACATAATACTATTGTATATAAGCTTTAAAAAAAAAATCTTAAATACTATTTTGGAATATATTAAAAGAACCAATGTAGAATTAAGGTTTGTAAATTAAAAAAGATGATCGATTCACATATCAACAATAAGAGAAGATAACCTATTTATTGTAAGATAAAATAGCAAAAAAATACAATTTAAAAAAAGTTGAACTATAAGATTTGTTTTTAAAATTTTATTTTAAAATGCAGTTATGTTTTTTAAAATTAAAATTTAACAACATTCCAGATCTAGTGATGCAACATTTTATGTAATTTAGTCAATATTAATTACGTGTTTTAAAAGTATTTTTTTCTTTTAAGTAGCTATAAAATTTATAAACATTGAAGTTTTTACCATTTTTTAACACTTTAAAATACTATGTTATAAAATAAGATTTTTTCAGATAACAACCAATCTACTTTTAACAGCATACCTGAGAACTCTTATTCTAAAGAATTATTATCTTATTCAAAAAACTCTTATTCTAAAGAATATTTTAGACGTTTATTGAAAGTATTTTTACCTTGAATGTATTTGGAGGGCATTGTTTCATGCATTTCCTATTGTATACCACATGTCTACAGGCAATACATTCATCAGCCAAATGTCCACTACAACCACCCAAACATTCCTGATGGCAGCATTGGTTTTTAGTCGAGCACGTTAAATTTTGATACTCACAATCCACACTACAAACTAAAAATTTGAAAAGAAAAATTTTATTAAAAATAAATTTAAGAACAAATATGCTTACCAGAGCTATCACTTTCCTTATTATTTAATGTATTTTCATTTATAACAGTAACAAAATTAATCAATATAAATAAATAGCCTTTTTGATTTACTCTTTTATGACATTCAAAAATGTACTAACCAATAGTGCTGGTAATTATATTATTTAAGAATTTACATTTCAAGCATTCTGTATCAATCTAATTATCTCATTTAATTAATCAAATAAATGACTGTTAAAGGAAATAATTGGTAAAATTTATAATTCTTAGAAAATTTTAAAAATGGAAATAAATATACTTTATGTATAGTTTCCTCTTTTCTTAACTTATTTTATCTGTTTTAAATGTTTCATATTTTGAAATACTTTAATAACTTAATTTAACTCTCAGAAAAATTCATACTGATATTTACTACAAATTAATTGCATATGAATTATTCATCACTGAATAATTATTATTTTATTAATTATAATCAATCTAATATAATTTATATTACAATCCTATATTTTGCAAAAAACTTTGATAAAGTGCCAAAAAAAGTTAAAAGCATTCCTTACATAAAAATTTCTAATCAGACATGTTAATATTTATCATCAAAACTAATAGGGTAAAGCAAATGGCTGGAAATTAAAGTAGATGAATAACTGAAGATTTTGTTTTCAGAATAAAATCGTATACTAAAGGATTACCAAGTATCAATGCACAAAAATTTGATGTCAAATTATTGTATTGTGCAAGTTGGTAAATTATTTCCTACACACATTTTAAAAAAAGGTCTTCAGAAACCTATTGATAATGTATCTATTGATAACCTATTGATAGAGTAATGAAAATGATATTTACACTGATTTACAAATATATGATACAAATTGTCACAACTGCCCATTATTAACATGATTCTTTTAAGATACTTTGTATTTTATTAATTTCTTTAAGATATAGAGTTTAATGGATATAATTATGGCAAGTTTAAAAATATGTTAAAATACTCATTTTAACAAGATTCATTTTATTTTTTCCAACAAATATAGTGTTTTTTTTATTTATTACCAATATATTTTTGATTTTAACAACATGATTAATTTAATTTTTATTAAAATAAGGAGAAATGATAAATATTTTTCACATTTAAACATTTTATATACATTTAAGTAAAAGTCAGTAAGTCAGTAAATTCAGTAAAAGTAAAGTATATCTAGAAATATTTTAAATTAAGAACAATTTATATATATATATATATATATTAACAAGGAGTTAAAAAACATACTATTAATAATATCTCAATATGAATATTTTAAATGAAATATTTCATACCTCCTCTTAAAAGTTTTAAATATTTTTATTTTAAAAAAGAAGAAATTTAACATGACAGAAAAATAAAGTTGCACCTGATACAAAATTAACAATCATAAAAGAAAATTTTAAATTGAATTCCATAAGCCCAAGATAGAATCTAAAGGTTAATTTCTGAAAAAAAGAATTCAAATGGTAGAAGAAAACATTTACAGAGCTTTATAAGATAAAAGACATAATCCAGAATACAAAAAACAAGTATTTTAAAACAGAAAAACTCTATAGACGCATACCTTACATAATTAAATTAATATACAAACCTTTCTGACATGCATGAGAATTCCAGCACAATTTCTGCTGCCTGTGAGTTTTTGAGCTACTGCTGACATGGCAATCTGTTTCAGGACAAGTATTTGGACACTGCTCATGAGCTTTATTGTCTTTGATGAAATGTCCACCTCGACCCGCCTTTGCTATCAAGTCCCAATCTATGGTATCCACATAGCACAAATGAGCATTTTTTTCGATGCGAACAGATCCGCGTAAAATGGTTGTTAAACTAACTAGTCCAACATCAAGTATGGCACGCAGTTCATAAATGACAAGAGCATAGTTATGGAATAATTGATCACCTCTAATGACAGATAGATTTGGAAAAAGTTTAGATAATGATTGAAGACCTTGAACTCGATAGAGAAGGAGGTAGCCTGTAATTTCTTTTAACTTTGGGAAAGACATGTTTTCGAAATCTTTGCTTTCAGCATTGTCTATTAACAGGATCTGCACTGAACCTTCTACCACAGAACAATTTTTCAGCTTGTTGAAAGAAGACACAGAATTTCGTATATCTATATCTAGACAGACTAGAAAAGGAAAGAAAAAAAAAAAACATGTATTTCAAAAATAATTCATATTACTTATAATTTAAAGAAATTGTAAAAATTTTAATAGCAAAAAATAAATTTTTTTACTTAAAAAAGCAAATTTATATATAATCAACTACTAGAAAAATTTAAAACAAACTAGTAGAAAAAAACAAATATTGAAAAAATTAATTATTTTCAATATTTTTTTAAATAGTTGATTTAAATAAATGATAAGGATTAGTTTAAAATAAGTAAAAAAGTTTTTATTGTGAATATAATTCAGTATTAAAAACATTCGTGTGCTCAATGAAATCAATATCTGATTAAGAGAAAATCCTTTAATTAACAAAAAATACTGTTATAAATTAAAAATAAATTAAAAAGAAAAATTATATTTTTTAAATTGAATTTCTATAAATACAGGGAAATAATTTTATGATTATTAGTATTGAATATATCTCATTAGAATTTAATAAATGACAGAAATTAATTCATTGTATTAAAATTTTAATATTGTAAAATTTCTATAGTATACATTTTTTAAAATAAATTAAACTTTAAACAATATATTCAATGTATTTTGCAAGAAATATAAATTCATTTGCAGTAAAAACATACACTATTTTCAAATTATCTTGAAATTCCAATTGTAATAAGTAAAGTGGAAAAAAATTTTTACACTTAATATTTTCTTTAATACTATTAAAAACATAGAAGTGGGGATTCCAACTTATTAATTCCTAGTCTCTAATCAAATTTTTCAATTAAAATATAAAATCTTATTTTTGACATTTTTATAATCACAAAATCCACACCATTTTTATCCATAATTAATATTAATGTATAAAATATAATTGTGCGTGAAATCTCGAAAATGAAATGCTTTCGAACTATCAAATAATTGAAATAATCGAGATTGAAATCTTTCCTTACAAGAGCCTGTTTTTCAATAAATTTATCACACTGGCAACCCTGTAGACTCGCCAAACACCGACGACCATGATATTGTTTACAATTTTGGAGAGAAGTGAGTTTGGAAACGGTAACCCAACATTTTTCTCCTCTGGCGGCGACAAAGACAGCAAATTGAAAGTAGGTCAATGTTTTACGTAACATGCAAAGAATGAATTCTAGGTCCACACACACAATCAGAAATTCCTCTCAGATGAAATATTGTCATAATAAGGCGTGGAAAAAGTGAAAATGAGATTCTCCTATTTATTGTTTACGAAATCTACTGACGGAAAACAATTTTGCTTTAATTAAAAATTCAGTTTCTAAGACTTAAAAAGATAATATAAAAGAAATAAATTTTCTTATATAAATTTGATGTATATCTGGATCTAGATTATTTATTTAATATAATTAAAAATGTTTTATTTATAGATTTTTCTACTTAAGTATAAAATTTTAGAAGAATACAATACAAAATTTATAATGCAAATGCACGCATTATTTTAATCTTTTTTCAATTATTTCAATTTAATTTGCAACTAATTAATTTTTTATGCCTTTTATTTTATATTTTTTTGGTATTCTGACCATCTTTTTTTCTTTATTACTATAAAAATTTATTTATTCTTTATAGTGTATTATAATATTAATTTTACAGTTATTCTAAATATCTTTAAAACATTTTTAACATTGTTGAGCAACAAAATATCTAATTTTTAATTACTTAAAATTAACACATACTCATAGATAAGTTAGGAGCATTTATCTAACAAAATATACGAATCGGCTTTGTGATAAAACGACACATAAATATATGAACTATGCTTAAATTGTACTGAAATAATTTATCGAGCATTATTTAACATTGGATATTAATAATTTAAGAATGCTTTTTTAAAGCTTGAGAAAAGTGACTGGATTTTGAAAAAAAATTATCAAAAAATTGTGTTTTAAAATATATTTAGTAACAAATCAAGATCTGAGACTTCAGTATTGGAAAATTATTTGAGTAATAATGAAATTTACGTATATTTAATCTTTAATTTTTCCCGCTCATTGTTATATAAGGGAAATGTTCTCGAAACTATATCATTAAATTGAACTAAATATATTTAAGTAGCTATATTTATATATATAGAAATATAGTTATATTTATTGTACAGTATTCCCTAATATCTTTATCGTTAGATCTGAAGCCATCAAAACACAGAAGTGAAAAGGCTTCGATAAATATATAATGAAAATTAGAAATGGAATACAAATTGAGTACAAGAGTAAGACATTGTTAAAATTTAATAAGAGAATATCTTATCCGATAAAAAAAATTTAATAATTTTTATTTTGGTGATTTTCGTCACATTACTTTCAAAAATTAAAAGGATAATTATTAAATGTAATTATTTTACACAACTCAATATGTTTCGCTTTATTTTTAAAAAATCTTGAAAAGAGAACTATGTCTATGCAAGAAAGGAAAATAAACTCTAAACTTAGGTATTCATAGCATAAGGTAGATAATATGAATACTCAAGTTTAATTTAGTTATTTGTTTTTACCTAATTTTTTTTCCAGTGCTTTTCGTATGTTCTTAGTCATTATGAAAAATGTGTGTATTCATAACATCTAAACACTGATGAAAATGGCTGTAACGATTACTGACAATTTTTCTTATGAGAAAAATCTAAAAATTCACAAAAGGATTTAAAGAACATAATTTGGAAGACTTCTCATTCTATCAACAAATGATAAACGCAGAATAACATTCTTAGCACAGAAAATTAATCATCAGAGTTCTGAACAATTAGCAAAAGTTACACATAAATATAAATTACTCTTTGGGTCTAAATGGTCTGCTATGATAAAGCAGATTAATTAAAATGAAAGCCTTATCCAATCTCTCTCTCTTTTTTTTTTTTTTTTTTTAACATCTAAACCATAGGTTTCCAAAGTGGTCCAGGTCATGTAGTAAAAATTAAGATTATTCAAAACTTCTATAAAAGAACAAAAAGCCAGGGAAGATTAAACTTTAGATACCTAAGTACTTTTTTTGTTTAAAAATATTTATTTACGCGACGACGGCGATTTATTAAAAGAGCGGTGTTTCCGCAATCATTTTTTCATTGCAATAATTCTATTCTTTTGTGTTACAATAAACCTTATTCTGGTAAAATCGACTTAAAAAAAATTACAGTGACTATTTTTTATTGTTGATTTACATTTCAGAGTTCATTGTTGATTTTTTTTTGTCAATTGTTCATTATTTATAGTATAATACATAAATGTTTACAATTTTGTATAACCAGAAGTATTATTTTAATAAATAGGACACAAGAAAATGTGCTACATTTTTTTTTTCTTAGCACCCGTAATTTAAGGTGATATTTTTTTTTAGGAGTTTTGGGAATGAGGTAGAAATGCAGCGGCAGGGGATCTACCGAAAATTGTAAAACTTTGAAAGTGGTCCACGAGAAAAAAAGTTAGGGAACCCATAATCTAAACCAAAGACGGGAAAATTTTTTCGGTCGCGGGCCAAAAATTGGAAGAAGAAAAAAAAAAAAAAATTTGGCAGGCCAAGATAAATTTTTCTAAAATTTTAAAAACAATATGTAAGTTTTTAAATATGTTAATGAGAGGAGTAAAATTGTGATTTCTCTGGTAAAAGTGCCTTATATTGATGTTCGAAGTGAGATGTACTGATTCTAAGGAATGAAGCTAAATGTCAGTCTGCCAGTCTACTTCTGAAGTGATTCTTTCTAAGGTTCATAGTTGAGAACACTTATTCGCATATATAAGATGAAGCAAATATGGCACTAGTTTTCTAGGCGTGAGATATTAATATAACTATAATTAACAAGGAACTTCCGCTTTTAACACTTTAACGATTACAGCTGTCTGTGCTTGCTATTTCTGTCGATTTATAGTTTAGTAGGATAAAAATAGAGAAAGTAAAATAATCCTCAATCTTTAAAAATAAATAAATAAAGCGAAAATTTTAAACAAAGTAGAAAAAGAGATGGGTTTCGGAGTTGGCCCACGGGCCGTAGTTTGCCCATTCCTGATCTAAACGAAAGATCGATCGAGTTAATTGGCCCCATGAAAACTTTAATAAGTGGGAAAAAATTGTGTGTGTGTGATATTCTTGTTGAATATTATCTTGATTAATGTTTAAGAGACAAGACAAATGGGAGTTTAAAGGACTCAGTAATTAGAAACGAAATCGAAAATTAACACAGAAATTTATAGAACTAAAGAAATTATCGTGCAAAATACCCATACTGGTAGTATTTTTATATTCTTAGAATCACTTATGAAAACTTAGCAAAAATTCTTCCACATTCTTAATCGCAGAAATTTTTTAAGTGTAAGTAACGACAAACTGATTAGTAATCCGCAGATTTTTAATGATAATTTGAAAAATAGTTTTAATAATGAAATATATTTAAATGGTGTGTGTGTGTGCAGAAAAATAATTCATTTCTAATTGAAAAAGTACATTTTCAATTTATCGGTGAATCTTGCGATCTTTTTGATATTATGATTTCGAGGGGGGGGGGGATCCTTGTTTTAATACATTGCTTCTCTCTCTAAGTTATTAAAAAATACATTTATAGAATATTTAAAAAAGAATTTTTTTAGCTTTAATTCCTGGAAATAATAAAAAGCGTAAGGGAAAAGAGATGAATTTCTGAATAAATGTATCAACTAAAAATTTGTGAAAAAAAGAGCTCAACTAGTGAACAAGCTAGTTTAATTTATAAAAAATCTTATTGTTCTAACTGTCAATTTAATAAACGCACATCCACAACTTACTATTTAAATTTTGAGAATGATTTTCTATGAAAGGGATATACATGCAAAAACAAAGGACACAGGTAGTAATTGCTATTGAATATGGAAAATTAACCTGTGTCTTACATATTTCGAATATCGTGCAAAAACCATAATGATTTATTTAAAAACAAATTATGCTTACACGGAGACGCTTTTGCCTTTAGATTCCCATTAAAAGTTTGTCTACCAAAATCCATATTTTACAACGCATTTTTAGCTAGAAGAAAATATAAGACATTTTCTAAATAAGGTCTGAGCTGCTTCTACATGTATAATCTACAACTATGTGACTGGAATTTACACTTAGATTTTTTTTCATCAATTACATGTTGTTTACTAAAGAATTACTACTCTAATTTATTATTTAACCTCACATTCATATTATATATATGTATATTAGGAAATAATTATATCGGGAAAATTTCATTTATATATTTTAATACATTCTGGAGAAAAAAAAATCCTTATCAGAATTAATATTAATTCTGCATATAGTAAGCGTGAATAAAATTACCTTCTAATTTGTTTTAAATTGAATGTGGATGTGAATTAAGTTTTTCTTAATTTGAAGCGGATCTAACGTATATCTCCTTCTGTCATTTTTTCTTGGAGTTATACATAGCTCAACTTATGATATCGTGGTTAACATTTGTCACTTTACTTCAGAGTTCTTACGTTGAAAACCAAATTATTATTTTTTTTATTATATTTTCATGGCTATTTTTATCATATAAGAATGTTTCTCAGTTCATCACAGCTTTTATTTACATTGAAATACTGGTTACTGCATTTTACTAATACAAAAACAGAAACTTATTTTTATTGGAGATAAAAAAAAGTGATTATATTGAACACTGAGGGTGGCGATGTTAGAATGTTATTTCAACCAGAATTTTTTAGCTGCTGATAAAAATAATGGATATTATTTTGGTACATTTATGATTGTGAAAAGATATAATTTAATGGAAGGACCAGTTTTCGGAATGAAACGTTTTGAATTCAGTCGAAGGCAATGCAGAACAATAAAAGATTAAATTTGTGCTTTTGCTGTCTACATGAACTTCTATTGGGTGTTTTTCCTCTTGTGACAAGTAAACAATCCATTATCTATGAAAAGTCAAAGGAACAGCAAATGCTCGTTCTTACAACAACATTTAATTGTCAGATTATCTATCATTTAAGGGTGGAATTAAATGCGACTGCAGAGCCACCTTCTTTGGTATTGGGTTCAATTCTAACCACTGTTGAACAGTGGGAGATACGGTTTGCATTGCGTCTTTCTGTACGCATATCTGTTGGTGTGACTGGGGTTTCTTCCATTGCAACCACTGAATATGACCCAATACCTATGAAAAGAAGGGTGTACAAATGCCAAATAACGGTTGTTATGCTATGCGGTGCCAAGTTTTATGCTAAAAATGTTAATGAAAGTTCTAATAAAATATCAGATTAAAAAGCATGCCGATAAAGTAATTCATTTTCGCCATCGTTTATTTACGGACAAAATCTAATTCAAATTAGTTAATAGTTGAATGCATCTGAAAAGTGTTTGATCACCTAATCTAAGACTTAGGATAGTGAAGAATTACAGGCAAATCCCCTTTGCTGATTATTAAAAAATCAAAACTATTTTTCTTCTCGTTGACTGATAATTTTTGAGATTTTTTTTTTTCTCCTGCAGTTTGAAGAATAGGCATATTTAAAATGAACGGTTACATCAAGAGATTATCCATAGCTTGTTATTTTTCAGAAAATGAAAACAAATATCAATCAGTTTCACTATAATGTCAGAAAACATGTATGATAAAAAAAAAATGTAATAATTTCGAAATGGCAATAAAACCTATACAGTTTATTGAAAGAGAATACATAAGTCATGTTTGCAATGGGAATACACAGTTGTATTTTTCACGGAGGGACACATTATTCAAAAAATTAAATATTTTAGAAACACTTTCATATTTGATTGTTCTTAAGATATCCACCAACGTTGTAAAGTTAATTTTCGACTATACATATGTCAAATACCTTTATTCATGAATCTAATATTCAGAATGTTTTTATTTTCGAAAAGCAACTTTTTGTTTCATTTAATTCGCTTGCGATACGCTAGGGACTGAGTTCTAGGGAACTGATACAAGATCTTGAATAACCTAGAATCCATTTAAAACAAAAACACATCTTCTTGATTTTTTCTTAAAGAAAAAAAAGGAGAGAGAGAAATAGTTATTAAGTAATCGATAAAATTTTAAAAAATGTACTATTGCGAATGGAAATCAAGAAACTATACAATCTAGTCGCTGTCGGTCATGAAACAAATTTGGTGAGAAAAATTTTGCAGAAGAAAAAAATGACCGCGAGTTACGTTTTTTGGGAAAGCATAAAAAAATAGTTGTGTTTTAACATATGTAAAATAGTTGTGATGAAGGAAAGACAATCAGTAAACACTCACGGCAGGAATAAATTATGTCCCCTTAAATAATCTTAATTTCTACATCATAAAGTTTCAATTGCAAGTAGAAGTACGATGAGGTATATCTAATAAAAAGGAGTCATTTTTAGTAATTCTTCGAAAAACCCACCGTTGTATCTATTTCAATTGAGACAAACTGTTACAAGTGATAAAAATTAAGTAGGGAAACAAAAACAAATAAAGAAAGGTTTTCACCATTCGCTAAAAACCATGCCACAGTTCGTGAAAACTGTTATTGTTTATTTGGTAGGTCTTTCATAAAATAAAAGAGAAAGAGTTGGATGTAAATCAAAATTAAAAATAACGTGAAACGAGGTCGACCGCCATGACTGGACGCTTGTTTGTGTTTTGGATAGCTCAGGTAGCTCATAGACGAGAGAGAGAGAAAGGTCTCTCATGCTAAAATTAATCTGCGAATAATAGTTAAATGACGAACTTTGGCATTGAAGTTAGGAAGCACAAGAACGAATGCCAAATAAAAACTAACAGTCATTGCATTTTAACAGCAGAAAAGAATTTGATAAAAATAAAACCTTAACTGCATAACAAGGAAACAGAATTTTCCCCGCAGTACGCGAACTTTCCTGTCTACCTGAAGGAATGCGAGTTGGGAAAATATATCACGTACTTTTTGTTTACAGCAGAATCAAGGTAAATATTCTCTATAACATGGAGTTCGAAGGAATTCATTTTTCGAATATGTTAGGAACGCATTCATAAAACGTATAAGTCTGGTTCTTCCTACATTTTTTTTCAATCATTAGAATAAAATGAAATTCAGACTGCATTAAAACTGGTTACCGATTTTTTAATAGATTCCGTTTTTGAATGTCTTAAACAGAATGGTGATCAAAGGCAATCTGCGCATTCTGGGATGTAAAACTTTATGATTGACATGACGTAGAGTTCATAACTTTTATTTAAAATATGATGTACTACAATTAGAATGTAGGTTTAGAACGTGTAAAATTTCCAGGAATTTCGAAACACGGGAATTTTGGGAATATTAAGAATTTTGAGGGAATACTCAAGTAATCATCTTTCGTTTAATGTATTATTGGGTTGTTCGGAAATTCATTTCGTTTTTCCCACCTGGATCAGCTTTTTGCTAGTAAAAACCAACCACTTTATGAGTGTGGCATCGTGATACAACCAGTAAGATGGTCAAAGCTATTGCACTAGAATGGACAATATGCAATGCAATACGATATTTATTCGTTATACGCTTTTCATTTTCATATAAAACGAAACTACTTTCCGAACAACCCAATATTTTAAGACAAAATATAAATAAAAAGTACAATAAACTACTAAAATATGAAAAAGAGAAATCTGTTCAACTTCTAATAAAGACGTAGTACTGAGAAACAAAAATACTTCTTAATAAAAAATATCAACATATATTTTGAACAGACATAACATATAACGCATACCATATATTTATCAGAATAAATATTGACATTTCCATGTTTTTGTTATTATATATTCTTATAAGTTGAGACAGAGAAAGAAAGAGAAAAATAATTTCCTAAAATTAATTTTTGAAATTATTTTAAATTTGTGACTAACACAAAATTATTTTCTTTCCCTGGAAAACTTTCTATTACGGTAATTAGTAGTAGAAATCACGTAAAATAAGAGGACTTTCATTTATTTAAATTTTTATCAGTTATTTTAAGAACTATCAGATTAGAAAGAAAAAAAATCTTCAAAAATTTCTAAATAAGCTGAAAAATCTAAAAATTCTCGGGGTCTTACAAAATTTCGGGTAATTTTTAAAATTCCCAATGGTATAAACCGGATTTATACCCGGAAATAATCCAGTTTTTTCTCCTTTACAACACTAACTATATTAACTCTTAAGGACGATTTGTCAAAAATCCAATAGTTGAAAAAACATTTTTGGAAACAAACTTGGATGAAGTGATAAAATAAATTTAATTAATTAAAGTGTTTAATAAAAAAAGTTCATTAGAGCGATTATTATTTTTTTAAATAGCATATTTAAATCTAGAATAGTTAAGAAGCTGAACTTGAAATTTTCGGTTGTATGCTAAAAATTTCAATTTAACTCACCCTATTTAAAATATATATATATTAAATGAATTGATAAACTTTCAAATAAGAAAATAATTTTAAAAAAGAAAGTTTGTAAATTGATCTACTAGAAATCCAAAACGATAATTTAAATTCCATAAAAAAAAAGTTTATTTGTATAACCATGGTACAGACCATATATTCCCTAACTATCTATAAATAAATTATATAAATATGTTTCTTCTTCACATATTTAGTAATTCTTCGTACGAAATAAGATATTTTAACAAATTGAACTTTAAAGCATGCAGTAAAACAAAGAAATGGGAAATTTTAAGAAAAGCTGAAAATATGTGTCTTATATAGTAAATGCTCTAAACTGTATTCTTTTTCATCCATGCATTGTGCGATTGTTAAATAATTGTAAGATGCAGTTAGCTGAAATATTGAATAGAAATAAAAATTGTGATTTAAAAACAATACATAATAATTCACAATTTATAATGGTATTCTACTAATTTTTTCGCCGATCGACAGCTTAGCGTTCTTGAATCCTGGGGTCCCGGGTTTGAAGTTCGGTTCGGGCATGGATGTTACTTTCTCTCTGTTTTTCTGTCTTTTCTTCGGTGATGATGTATGAATGTGGTCCACCCTATAAACGGGTTTGTGATGGTAAGGCGCGGGTAATGCTAGTCGACTCCGTGACTTGGTTAACAGGTGCCCGCCGGGTAACGACAAATGGGTAGAAGTTTCCGGCCTTGTTGGTGCAAAGAGGTTAGTCACCCAAGTGCCCGTATTAAAAAAAAAGACACTATTTTTTTTAAAGTAATATTTCTAAAGATTTCTTTAAAATAATTCTTACTTAAAATTTTTTGTATGGTAAAACTATTTTTGTATTCAAGATTTTGAACTTTAGTAAAATAGGACGATAAATAACAGAATAAATAGTTTGAGATGAAATGAATAAGATAACTTTAATGATAAAAGCACAATGAATAATATAAAGAAACGAAGTGATCTAAATAGTAACAAAAAAATCGCAAATATATATGATGATTTATGTGAAACACAGAGATACATATAAGAAACGCAATAGTTTCTTCAAATTTCTCATATTTTCTCACTCCATGTTTTGGACAGCATTTGACATTGAAGTTAACATATTTTGTTACCAAAATATTTTAATTTAATTGGATTGACAATCAACATTTATACTGAAATTAGTAAGTACACAAAACGTTTCTTTGCAGATTAAATAAAAAGCAATCCCATTCCTAGGTTCCACACACGTTATCCACCAATTTCACGACAGTGACAACGAATGAGGGGCTGATTGGTCAATCTAGCACGACACGAGTAAGCTTTCTTAGCGTCACGACTGATTCTCGTTAACGCCAATATCTTAAATATAGTCACGTCATTCAAGTATGTAAGTTATAGAATTTGCTTCCTCCAATAGTTATAAGTCAACATATAAAAGCAGAATGCCTTGCAATATTTTGCTTCGCAAGAAAAATAAATATGGTATTGAATGCTTTGCGACGAAGATTATATTTTTTAATACACAAATATAGATATTATACCATTGAATGCAAAAATCTAATATTTCTCAAAAATATATTGTTGTGTATTGATTTTATAAATTAAATATATAAAATTAAAAGATAAATAAAATTTACTTTACTGCTAATACACAATTTATTAAATATATTAGGGATATAAAGGGTTACTCTGAAATTATCTAAACACACATAGGTTTCATATGTTACATTTGTGGAAATTTCGGAGAGTTGACAATTGTCCCCTCCAGTATCAATTTACTTTTGCATGCGAAATTAAAGGCTCAAAATTATTCATTTTTCATAATCAATGAAAAAATAAATCTATAACCCCATCAATCTCATGTAATCAGGTCGTTTTTATCAGTTTCTGTTTTCCAGTTTGCAAAATTCAACTAACAATATTATTGTACCAGAAGATGCATTGTCATCACGTATAAAACAGAAGAAATCCTTTAATATGTATATATATATATAATTCTCGAAGAATTTTTGTAGAACATATATTTATATACAATTAACAATGATTTTTTTTCCTTCCGATTTCCCAGTTTTGAATGGTATTTTTATATCTGGCATACATTTTATTTTTATCCCATGTTATAATTTCACTATTGGAGATCATATTCTAAAGCAAATACTTTTTTTTTACATGCTGGAAAATCAAAATATAGTATGTATGCATTATCAGAAGTTAAGATTTCTAAAAAAATAAGGTGGTCAACATGTTTAATTAACTTAAGAGTTTCTTCAGCGGTTCTGTGAGGCTAATTCCTTTTTTATTTGTGCTTTGTTAAATTATGTGCAATAGCGCTAAAGGCATAATATTGTACAATATTTTTTCCAATGTATAATATTTTCATATGGAATTTCTTGTGAATAGTGTTACATATGGAGACGAATCAGCATTAATTTTTTTTTTGTATCATTTAGTTAGTATGATTATCATCGATTAACAATTCTCGATACGCGGCCGGCAGTTATTTAGGATGTTAATTCTCGTTATAGGAAGATAATGAGTTCGAATCCCGAATTAAAGATTATCGTTTTTGCTAATAGCGGCAGGGGCATGTTGTACATGTTGTGGCCGCAACGTCCTCCAAGTGAAATGATAACTGTGGGAGTGGCAGTCCAAGTCTGGGTGTTTCTAGCTTGATCCTTGTCTCTAAACAACGAAGACACACCCACTTTTGATGTCACTATGGCATACGCACTGACTGGCCCCATTATACAAGGTGCAGTAGCTTCAAGCAGCTTCTCGTTAAGATCAACAAAGTGAAGCATTATTTGCCGCAGGCAGTGGATGAGAGAGTGACCACATTCTCCCTCACTGGGCTGCTCTTTGTGTTGGGGCCGTCCAAGGTCCTTCCGCTGGTGTGGCGTGAATGTGGAGAGGGTGCCAGCTCAGGTGTCGCCTCGTCACCTGACCGTGGTTCAAAATCTCGAGACATTTGGGGATGGGCGAATATTTAAAACCCGTTAACCATAAGGTAGAGTCCGGTGTTCGCTTGCATCAATATCGATGTATCCATAGCAAGGCGTTTTTGTAGAGTAAGACGGATATATACAACTTTAAAACAGCAATGTTTCCAGAATCTTACAATTTGAGAAATAATTATTTCAAATTCAATTTTATATTTGCTTCTTTTAAGTAACAAAAAATAATCACTTCCAGACAGCAAACGAAACATCGACAAACTAGAAGTTAAAATCAATGCCCACGTTTGATAAATTCCATTATTTTTTATGTTCTTTTTATCATACGAGATTAAAAATAGTTAAGGTAAAAAAAAGCAAAAAAAGTTCCAAAAGAGCTATAAAAAGGAAAAATGTTTCACAAAATAAATGTAGTTACGTTTTATTGTGAATTACTTTATTTTTTAATGTTATTCAAAATACTTTAATTTTTTAAGAAGTATATCCAATAACTAAAATAATGTTGCTACAAATTTTAAAACATTTAAAATTTAATGTTGTGCACAAATGTTTTGTTTGTACGACGAGTTTTTCCATCTTCTCCGGTCCATGGTTTGTTCAAGGGACAGTCCCACTAGGACCATCGGAAATCGTTCCCTACATTTAGGATCATCAATCTAAATTATTTTACATCAGGACTATTTTGAGAACAGAATAAAGTATCAAAATATTAAATTTGGAAAGGAAAAACGAAATTTTTCAAAATAAATTTAGGGAATGAAAAGAGAAATGAAAGTGTAACAATAAATACGTATGTTGTTGTTGTTACTGATGATACTTGGAGAAGCCATGCTCACTTTGACGTTCGGCTATGCGAAATTAAGTCAGAAGGGTGCGTTTTTCGTTCAATCAAATCACCACGAATGTGAAAATATGACTTTCCTCTAAGACTCTTACTACATAAGGCACCACCACAGGATCTATTTTCTCAATTTTTACTCTGATCTGAGGGGAAGGAAATTTTCTCTAGACCATTGCACTCATGGTAACTGCTCAACAACCAACCACAAGACTTTCGCTTCCACAGATTTAAGGTGCATGTACATCGTATGTATTTGGTGGGTTTTTGGCGGCATTGGGAATTTACCCTTCCGGACGGAATGCCGATGCCCTAACCACTAGGCTACCACGGCTTGTAACAAGGCCGCTGTGGCCTGGTTGGCTAGGCCTTCTTGGGGTACATCCAAAAAAAGAAAGCTAATATTTCACGTTTTATTTCAGGCCCCTTTTGAATGGAAACTGGGGTCTAAACTATAGGAAAGAAACATCAGATGACAAGATTATTAAGAGCATAAAGAACTGAAAATGAACATTTAGATGTCAAGAAACATAAAGGATCTAACAACCGTTCAAAAACAAGCAGTTGAATGAACAGGACTGAAGTACTTTTTTTTTTTTTGCGGAAAACAGCAACAAGATACTGTCCTGTATCGGGGGGGGGGAGGGTGTAAATTTGAAAAGAAAAATATATATAAAAGATTACTTTTCTCTAATTTTTTATCAATAAAATGTAAGTAAAAATGATTTGAAGTGCGTATTTTATTTTGCATGCGTTCTTAAGGCAAATTATATAATTTTTTTTAATTACTTTATCAATACTAATCTACTTTATACATAAAAGAAAAATTAGTTTGATAAAAATATTAGTTTTTAAAAATGTAACACTAACATTTTTTATTTTAATAATTCTGATCCACGAACTTTTCGCATTGATTTCTTCAGGACGAACGTCCTTACACATAGAAGAAGCCATCGCAGTGATTAATGCAAACATGTGGAATAAAAAGAGGAATCCAGCAACTAGTTTAAAGTTTGACTAAATGTGCGATAAAAAACAAATTCTATCTTCTTCAATGCTTTTTGTACTTTCATAGATTTTTTATAAAGTGCACTTAAAATGCATAGCAGGATGGACACAAGTACAACAAGTTTATTGGCACATCAAAAATACATATATACTAAGACATTCCACGACGATACTGACCTTCTTACAATATTGGAAAATAAGAAAAAAATCAGAGTAACCAGTCTGGAATGATTTTTTTTTTCTTCTGTGAGTAGCTAGGAGCCAAAATACCTCAGCAGAAGAAGAAATAAAAAATTCTCAGGGGTCATTAATTAATTCCACTCACCATTTCCTTTCCTACTAGGAAGATGAAATACTCGATGATACCGGTTATGCTACAGAGAGAGTAGACATATCCATCCATTCATCATTCGCATAATCGATTCTTCAAGAGAAAAATGTTTGAGTAGAATTATGACCAGATCCAACCAGTTTCAACCGAATTCAGAAAGGAATCAATACAAACACGACGTCCCAATGTGTCAAAAGGAAAGATCATGTTGTGTTTGAGTTCATCGCATACAGGAAAGAAAACTGTGGATGCAAAACATGCGAGAACACTGAAAAGTAAGTTCTTATGAATCAAGTCATCCTCCAAGACAGCATACATGAATAAATGCTTCATTATACAAGCAAAAATGTTGTTTATTATTGGATAAAAAACAAATTTTAATGAGAAAAATATAAATTCCAATGTCTGCTGCATATATATATATATTTCACTCAACATAGGTATTGCATTCAACCTACACATAAATAACTAATGTTTGGAATGTTATAGGCAAATCTGTTTTAATATCTTTTTAAAGTTGATTTTCTAACTCGTCAGATGATCAAGTATTTTTTTTTTTTTTTTTTTTTTTCAGAATTTTACTTACAAGAAATACTTGTCTTGTTATGCAGATTAAAAAAAAACCAACCTAGCAATTTTTTACAAATACAATCCAATTAACACGAACAGAAAATAAATGTAAAGTGGAACTCCAATTATCCGAATTAATTGGGTCCGCAACCCCATTGGGATTATCAAAATAAATGTATTTTTACGGAAGAAAGGGGTCTATTCTTATTTATTATTGATGCTGGAAATAGGAGAAGGGGAAAAAAAAACATTTTTAAAGAAAAATAACATTTAATCACAATTCAATGAAAAGGCATGACTTTTAAATTTTAAGGTTTTTACAAATGTTATATATTAATACAGTATCTATGTACAGTACTACAAATGAAAGTCACTGCTTGCTGAACGCCTCGGTCAGAGTAAGATGTTTCACTGCCTTCATCCGTTTTCGGGCAGCCAAGTCGGGCATCCGCTTGACAGTGAGTCATGTGGTCACACTCGGGCTGACCATCTTTCACTTCAAAGCAGTTTCAAAGTCGGCAAATCCTTCATTAGCTGATGGTCGAGTGTCTTCTTCAAAGTGGACATGCAAAACCCTCCTCTTAATCTACACATTCAATAAATTAACCATTACCTGCAATTTGAAATCTAGGGTCTGATTCGCGTAATCCATTCTTCTATGTTTTCTTCACTAAACTGCTCTGAATATCTAACAATTTTCAAAAGAATATCTTGTAATTCCTCAACTGGCATCTCTATCTCTTATTCTCATTTTCTTCCTTCTCACACCTTCCCCCCCCTTTCAGTATTTATTTTCTGAAAGTGATTCGGATAGACGGATATAATTGGAGTTCTACTATATACCACCCATTAGAGAGAAATTAAATCAAAGGTTAAAATACTTATGCTCTACCCTGTCTAGTGGAAAGAAGAGAATGTAGTAATACAAACTGTTTTTAGATACTCCTAATAATTCTGTGTTGATAACATTAAAAAAACAATAAAATAACAATATATTGATAACAATAAAATGCATAATAATTCTGTGTTGATAACATTAAAAAAATTTCTAATACGAAATAAAGAAAAAACATCCTCAAACAAAATGAATATCATACTTTTACGTGAATGTATTTTAGTGTCATTAAAGACAAACTAAATAAATAAATAAATAAAATAACATTTCAGTATGCGCGTATCTATAAGAAAATATCTTTTTTCTTTTTATGCCAAAATCATCTTATGTGCAAACACGTTCAATATGGGGGAAATAAAAATCAATTTATGAACTTTTATATTTTTCTGCCGTATTAAAAGTGGGTGACAAAGCATAAGGTGAGAGATTTCCACGCTCACTTTTCGCTAGAAAGCAGCTTATTTAACGGGGGGACCTTAACGCTTTACAATGGAATCCGAGCCTCGGCAAACACCGATCGCCCGAGGTCGGAGTCGAAACCATGAACTCTTGAACTGAAGTCTAGAGAGCTCAGCTACCAGAAAATCCAGACTTCATAGGCGAATCATAATTTAAAGATTTATGATGTTATTTATCGTTCCTCCCAAAAGATATAATTTAAACGCGAGTTTCGATCGGAATGACTAAGTTACAACTTTGCTCTCTTTGAAAATAAAATATTGAGTGTTATGATAAAAGAAAATTAACTTCAATGAGAAACTGAAAAATTTATCAGTCAACAGTTTAATACAAAGCCTAGTAATTGTTGCATAATAGAAGGAATATCATGGTACATGCAGCGGTAGGGATTTGATACGCAATACTCTCTACACGCGTTAAGTATATAAATAAAAAAAATCACATCATACACATTTGTTTATAAGTTTTACTAAAAACAATGAAATTACCGAAAAGTATTCGTAACAAAATTGTAATTTTGCTGAAAACCAACAATTTGAGATGACTTAAAAATTAAATCATTGCTCACAAATTTTGTAATCAAAGCCGATAAAGAGGGAAACAGATCTTGAGTAATAAAAGAGAATTACTTGAAAAATAAAACAAAAAACTGAATAAACATAAAAAAGAAAACAACGTAATAGAAAGAAATTATTGAATACACAATAAAAATTTAACAACAAATCCAGATGAAAATTAATGACGTTTAATTTTTTTACAGCAAAACTTTTAAAATCTAAAACGAAATCCCACACTAAGATTTATGAAAACATAAAAGTAGTCTTAGTTACAGAGTATTTAATATAATTACATATGTGGTTTTCAAAAAATATCTAATATCAAAATTTCTAGGAAACTTTAATTTTTAATTAAATAAAAATTAAATACTACATAAACTTTTAATGAATATCCATTGCTAAAAATATTAAAAATGTAATTTAAATATACAATTATGTAAACAAAAGGAATAATTTCATATTTTAATACTGGATTTAGTTTGTTAAATACATTAAAGTAGATAACTCATGACACGTCGCATTCATTTTCACATGTTTTTATTAACATTTTCTAATATTTTACCATTTTTTATACGATGAAAAATTAAATAGCTGGAATTTTAAGGTAAAAATAAGGTTTCTCAAATACTCCCGACTTTTGTGCCCTTCTTACCAACTAGAGAGAATAAAAAATACTCACATATCAACTAAGGAATACAGTTTTTATGAAGGAAAAGAGCTTCCCTCAAGTTGTAAAACCAAATATTTCCATTTACTTCATACTAGTTCAATGGATATTCCAGTTTTCCGAAAAAACGGTTTCTCGAAATAAGTTCGCACTTCTATTTTAAATGAATTATTATTAGTCGATCTAAGTATTTGTTCATTATATTTCTAATTAATTATGCCTACGGGATAAAATTTTGAGATTTTTGGTTTTGCTAGTCGTTTATTGCAGACGAAAGCAATTTAAAGTGGACTCCGAATCACTTCCAAGTGCGAGGAGCTAACTATTCAGCTGCCAGATCAACATTCTGCAGGATAATAAAAAAATTAGCAACTTATTTACATTTAAACTAATCAGAATCTCTATTAATTAGTGCTGATATTGAGCGGCAGATAACCTAATAGCCAAAAATTCATTGGTGTCTCAACTTCCGGGATTTTTTTTTTTTTTTTTTTTTTTTTTTTTACAACAAAGTGAGTCATATGCATGTGTCACAAAGGAGAAAATTCGAAGGCATCCAGTCGAAATAGGCAGAAATGAAGCCCCTCTTCCATTGTTCAACAAGACAGAATCTTCGGCAAAACCCCCCTTTTTTTTTTCAAAAAAAAAAAAAAAAAAAAAAGCTTAATGAGATAATTAATAAATAATTTTGACTTCATAATTATTAGGAAAATGAATTTAAATACTTTTTTTCTGATGGCAAATACTGGGTGATTAATCCTTCGCCACACTGCTATTCTCTTATCGTTACCAGGTGGGCACCTGTGAATCCAATCACAGAGGCGAGTAGTATTGCCTACGTCATTCAACCACAAACCCAATTAATAGGGTTGGCTGCCTTCATTCCTCATTTCAGCAGAAAGAAGGAAAACACACACAGAAAGAAAAGAATATCCATGCCCGAATCGGGATTCGAATCAGGGACCAACAGCCTAGAGATAAGAAATGCTAACAGCTCAGCCACTGGCCGGGAAAGTAAATAGTAACAATTAAATACTGTTTATTAACAAACAAAAAAAGAAATAGTTATGTGTGTAATTCAATTTAAATCAATATTAGTGTGACTTTTGTTGCTGTAGATTAAATAACAAATAACTTATATAAAGCTTGTAAGATAGCTGAATGTATGTTGAACTGGTGCCATCTGCCAAACGTTTTAAGTGAGTTTTTAATGTCATTCATTTTTGAAAATAATGAGTCGCAGGCATACGTTGATGAAAAAGCATGAGTCAGCTTCTTCAAACCGTTAAATGTGTCTGCCATCGGATTCAATATTGTCAAAATTTCATTAGCAGCATTTTAACTTACATAGTTTATTAATCTTTGTCCCAATCAATATATTCTAGCTTTTTTCCTAGCTTCAATAAATTTTCGAATTCATATTGGACTAGACTAGAAATGAATTAGTTGCATTTCAAATTCAATTCCCAACTAACTGAATTAAAAATTTCATTGAAATGTCTGAAAAACATCAATTTAGAAAACCACAAAAAACCAAAGCGCTGAGAATGAATACATTTTCCCCCTAAACAGTCTGATTTCTTCCAAGCAGTTAACAAATGTTAGAAATGCGTCTCTAAGGCTCAATCAGCGAATATTGTACATCAAAAAGGCAATGTACACACAGTTTACTCCATCCAACTTTTGCCTATTTTTGTGACTAAAGACATTACATAACCAAGAGATGCTAAACTACTCTTATAGACATAAAGGCTGGGGGTGAATAATACAGCGGAATTCAATCGAATGTCCCTAATTGTGTATAAAAAAATTAATCAAACACACTTTTTTTTGCGCCCTTCATATTTGGTGATTTTCTTAGTTGTTACTGAAACAGTTCCGCCCCCCCCCCCAGTTATTAGCAACGATATTATCGCAATTTATTCTTCCTTAATGAAGTTTCCTATGCAAATATCGAACAAAAACCGTTAAATGTGCAGATTTAGTGACATTAGTATTTTTATCAAAAGACAAATGATATGAAAAGAGCGATGTCATTCTTATGTTGATCTGTTACATTTCCGATAAATTTTAAGATTCTCTTTGATTATGTTTCCACAAAGAGGAGTACATGAGACGCGCTTAATTATTCTATCATTATAATCAAATCGTCAAAAAGTGAGAACGCGCATGCTTTCTTCAAAAACTATCCCTCTTTCAGTGTCGAGCAATGACATTTGCAGTCAAGTAACTTTGCCGCGCTTGTACGACACTTTTTGACGAAATATTTAATCATAGGCATCAATCGTTTATTTCTGTTTTTTTCCTGAACTTACAATCAATTCCTTTTGCTTTGATTAGTTTTTTGGCAAACGAATTTGTTTCAAAATGCCGTTTTACACACATACAATGTTATTCATACCATTGTTTCAGAGAATTAAACACTCACCGCATTGGCACCGTTACCAAACATGCCATATTTCTCTACCCACCCAGTTTGAAATTCTGTTACATTTACTGTCTTTCACTTCTTGTTTTCTTGAAGATCTAGTCATGTTAAATAGCAGTAAAAAAACATAAATGTAACATAAATATAAACTGAATAAACTTTAGAAGTCACGAGATGAGATGTAGCATGCGTAAACAAACTATGCATCATTAACAATTGCTCACGACGTAACTAAGGCAAGACAATAAATAACAACTGAACGCGCTTTTTTCCCGCCGGACCGGCGTCTGATCACTCCGTAGAGCAGGCTAACTCGTGTTCGACCTAATACTTCAGTGTGATTTTTTTTTTTTTTTTTTTTTTTTAAAAAAATTGAACTGCAAACGATTTGGACATGTAGAGTGCCCAAGATATTGAACCACGTGTTATTGGTTCACCATCCCTGACCTTTTACACAGCCATGGTATAAGCTATATATTAAAAACTTTATTAAGACAACACTTCCTTCGTTCATACTTAATTAAATGATGACAGCATTTTTCGACATCGGAACGGCTTGGGTATTTGGCCAAGTTAATAAATTAATTCCTAACAAATTTAGTTCACCACTTAAACTTTTGATGGGGCTATAAGAGATGCAAAAATTTCAACCGCATCCCTAAATAATACGCAAGGAAATTTCCCTGACTTAATAAGATAAATTTCAAGACAAATATCTTTCCCAGATTTATGTATTTAACTAAAAAATATCACTTAGTTTTTTCAAAATTATTCTTAATTTTTCAAAGTGGATTATCTATTGTGTTTTGTCAAATCTTAATAAAACAAAACCTATCGTTTTGTTGTTATTGTAGCAATCAGTAAAGATATTAACATTTTTCTTAATTTGACAAAAATGAAAATTATTTAAGTACTGATCTCACGCGACTCGAAAATTAAAATAAGCTATTTTTGAATCAAACTTTCACTCTTTTCAAAACTACTAAAGTATAATTGAGTTCATAGCTGATCAGAAAAGTACCCAACAACTATTAGTTGGATCACGGAGTTATTTTCAACTCCTTAAAAAATTCGGAAATTTTGAATTTCAGTCCCATTTACTACAAAAAAATTATCTAAAAAAAAAAATAACATCTAAAATTATTACTTAATAAATTTCTTGTGCTTTTATTGAATAAACTTTTTTTGCTTGAGTGGAATGGCTCCTTCATAAATTAATTTATTTACAATGTACCCAAACTCTTCAACAATCCCCATAGAAATTTAGGGGAAAAAAAAAAAAAAAAAAAAAAAAGATTCCTAGGGAGCAGATGTTACTACAAGGTGCTAGAAAAAGAAAAATTCAGGTCACAAAATATATTAAGAGAAGAATCACCCCTGTATGCTATCAAGATTTTAAAGTTGAAATGTCATTTTTGCCGTCAGGTCAAGGGACCACTGAAGGTATCGTTATATTCTTGAGAGTACACAAATGGTACAATGAAAATAAATGTCATGAATTCAAGCCTATGTTTTAAGGTGAGAAAAGTAGAGAATTTTAAAACCAAATATTGAGTACTGAATTCAAGGAACTTACACGATCAAAAAATATTTGCATTTCAAAATAAAATCTTTTAACAACGTATTTGAAGCATGTATTTGAACTTCATTTAACACAGTGATAGACAATCGTGTTAACGTTACTGCTGACTAAAGTTGTTTTTACAATAAGTTGACATTATTTCAGAAAGTAAATTCAACAAGTGTGTGCTTCCAAAATTTCAAAAAGATTACATTTTATTAGAACATCTTTTATAGAGGCTGATGCAGAAGAGTTTTCTACTCGAGTTGGGAGCATTTTAATTTTATAGAAGACAATACTGCCGCTAGGGTGATTTCCAAAACGATTTATCGTGTAAAATTACTTTTATGAAGTTCTGAAAATATTTAGTTCCTTTTTCCTAAAGAAAAAACATCGAATTCCAGTCCAGATTTACCACAAAGCCAAGTTTTGTTGATTACTTTTGTTTCCCGGCGTGACTAATTTAAAAAATTGTTCAGAGGAACAGATTCACAGATGAACATTTAGACAACTATGTCCAAATAGCAGTCATCATTGTTGGTGATGACTGCTGGTGATTCCCAACATTTAAAAAGTTGATGATGAAAAGATTCCATCCTTTTCATTAAAGTTAAGAAGTCTGATTACATATGTTATTTATTGGTCCATTTCATATTTTTAACGAAAACATACAATTAGTTATTTTGAAATTTACTCCACATTTACAAGAGATATAGAAACACAAATGTACCGTTTTTCATTTATTATAATTATTAAAAAAAAATAAAGTTGGCGGATTTTTAGACTGGGTTCTCTGAAAAGGTAGGTATAAAAAAATAAGGTCAACGTTTTAGGAAATAACACTAAAATTATTTATAACTATTATGGTCAACATCTGTGGAAGAAAAGTTACTGGGGAATCATTAGCCAGAAAGAGTGTTTTTAATTTGTTTCCGAGCATACGCTTCTTTAAATTTCATATATGAATTGAAGTACTGCGGCTAGATTTTCATTACAATTATTAAAAACGAAAGAAGTATGAAATGATTGAAGTACCAAGTCTCTCTCAATTTTCGTAAACACTTCTGACGTTTTTATTTTTAATTAAGTAAAGCCTTAATGAGACATTCCTCAGAATGAAAATAGTTAAGGATAGATCATTCAGTGAAATTTTATCCAAATCTGAAATTTAGAACATAATTAAAACTACTGATTATCAGAAAGGACAATTCACAATAGTTAGTCTTTATACATTAATATGTTTATAAGCCATACCTTTTTGCGCTAAGTTCATTCATACAATATTTCAATACAACAAATAACATTTGTTTAAGTAACATATTTTATTTTTATAAATTTTAAAAAATATTTACTTTCATGAAATTTTTAAGAAACAAATCACTTTCTGTGCTCTCGTTAAATTTTACAATGAGAAAATATTGAAAATTTATTTACTCACAAAAAAAATAATAATTTGGAATTATTTATAATGTTACACATACATTCACAACACTGCTTTTTTAATGTGAGATGCTGGAACTTGGGTTCTTGGCGTTTCCGGGCTTTTTGATGTTGCAATCACAATTCCAGGTAGCAAAATTTTCACCGATCTTTAAATATTTAAATAGAATCGAAACTATTTAAGTACCATATACAATATTTTCAAGTAATTTATTTAATTTAACACTTTTTATGATTTAATCTTTTTAAAAAAATTACTATTTAAAAAATATGTTAAATGACAAACAAGAAAGTTAAACGTTTATAAAAAATGAGGGAAACCAATACTTTCAACGAAATTACGCAAATATTAAAACCAATGATTAAAATCAAATATGACATTCATAACTTAACAGAAATAAAAATAATTCACAAACAAATAAACGTTCAAAAAACCATAAAAGTTAGGTAAGAAAAAATTATCAATTCAGAAGTTTCTCTTTCTTTCTCATGGCCACAAATATAAAATTCAGTTGTTCAGGTTCGTTTTTAGAAAAATTGTCACAAAAATATCACAATGATGTAATTTACCCAGGTATATATAGATCGGGATATATGAAATCGATATTATCGTATAAATGAAATCGTGTGAACACAAATTGTAGATGTCGGGGGGGGGGATTTTAATGTTGGCGTAAGCAAGGCATCAGTCTTAACATTTAAAAGAGATTATTTACAAATATTGCAATTATTAATTTAGAATACTATTAATGAAATTTTTAAAAATTTAAATCATCCTTGCCGATTTAAACTAACCATAAAGTCGATGTTTTGTCAAGCTTTTTTCATTTTGCTTTTTCTGCTGTTCTATTGTCAACGTGTTAATGGCTTGAAACAAAGAATAAAACAGTTTCTCAAACAGATATTTTTCTCTTTATGTAAAAAATCGTTTTATTAAAAAAATGAACATCGACAATTTTTCTATTTGGATTCCAACGATGGTGAAATTCGCCTTGTTTGTTACTGCTCGAAGAAACCGATTTGAAGGCAGGCAGCAAGTTAATCGACAAGTCGGATTTACGACACTCGTGACGTGCATGAAGTGTTATCTTACATCATGGATATTTTATTTAGATCAATGAGAATTGTAATAAAGTGATAAAGTCCTAATCTTAACTGAACGAAAGAAACAATGATTAAAAAAGCTTCTGGTCACTCTAAGTTTTGGACTCAATTTCAAAAGAATGTTAGAAGTCGACTGAATACCAAAACGTTGTTCACATGTTAACGGGCATGAAATGATGACCAATATATTTTGTTAACAGGCAGAGCTGGAAAATGAATGGAATAGCACAATAGACTCAGACATACAATGCTTGAATTCAATTTACACCTCCAGTGTGGATGTTTATAATGTATACACGGTAGAGTCACATTAAACTGACCACTTGTCAAAAGCCAGAATAACCACATTTTGAAGGGCGGACTGCTGCGAAACGTACAGGAAGAGAGTCAATTAAATTCCTGAAGGTGTTCCTTAGGATGTTGAGCCATGCAGACTCCAGTGCTGCGGCCAATGCTATAGGTTAAGCGGATGAGAATCCATGCCGCGAACAGCTCTATCGAGATGGCACCCCAAATTCTCGATTAGGTTAAAACCTGGTGAGTTTAATGACCAGTGAAGAACACAGTAAACTCATCCTGGTGCCCTTCAAAACACGCACATGCACTGCCAGCGGCAGGAACCTTGCATTGTCCTGCTGGTGGATACCATCATCTTGAGGAAAAACAATAAGCATATAGGGATGGTCCGCAAGATTCCACAATAATGATTGAACACAGAGTATGCCAGCAAAACTTCTCCCAGTTTATAGTGCTCCAACCTTAAACTCGGACCGTTCCGGCAAAGAGGCAAGATGTTTGCTTTCAGAGGTTTCACTTCGTTTGCGCCAAATTCCATTGGAGCATAAAACGTGATGCATGGAAAAATGTTGCATGTTTCCTCTCAGTGGAAGGCCAGTTGCGGTATTTCTCATGCAAATTAAAGCCTTCGCTGCCGATGAACAAGCAGTCACAGAGGTTTACGAACCAGGTGAAAGTCCAGATATAGAAACGTTCGCTAAAGAGTAGTTATTGTTGGGAGCTCCTTGGTTCATCTGGGCGGTCAATTGCAGTTCTATTCTCCCGAATGCATCGCCGCAGCCATCATTGTCATCTATGGCCAATGGTGCACCATGTTGCTGTCTTTGGACAGTTCCATTTTACCATGAACGGTATATTTTTAATACGGCGGCAAGCGAACAGTTCACACAAACTAAGCCGTTTTGAAAATGCTGCTACAATTGGCCCAAAAAGCCCTGCGATTTCGGACATCAGATTAATCATTCCATTTCTGTATTACGCCAATGATTGTAATGTTTTCCGAAGCACTCGCACACCCTTTATATACGCTCAAATGCATTGAGCTGATAACAGCCTTCTGTGATAGGTTATTTAAAGTCAACGTCGAAAGTAAGTGGTGGTCACATTAATGTGGCTAGAATGTGTAAAATTCGAAATTCTTTTGAAATTATAAGTTTGGCCTAATTGGTACTTGAGTGCAAAAAGTGATTGCAAGGTGATAAACAAACAAAACCAATTCCGTTAACAAGTTGTTGGTACAGAATAGGCCACATGAAACACCGAGGGCCACAATAATCATCTTTAAATATATAAGACGTTGCACATCTTCTATTAGTTCAAGCAATTCTTTTAGACAGAATTCACGTAAGCACTGTAATACATTTTTATGTTTCTACTATTACAAAGAATTTTATGTCTATGAATGATTGTCGGAACATTTTTCTCAGATTTCTTTGATTCTCAAAATATTTTAGCAGTACCTTATGAAGAAGTGAAATTCGAAAGAGTGTCACGGAGCAGAGTGCAAGTTCCCGTATAAGCAGCCTATAACATTATCAGATGTTTCTTGTACATTTCAGAAAAAGCACGCGAAGAAATGCTTAAAATATTTCAAACGGCAACAGGTGATAATGGGTATACTAACGGCAATATATAGCAGGGGGAAAATAACGACATTAAATCTCCCCAGAGAATGATAAAAAGATTAATAAGTTTTTAAGACAGTTGCATCTGATAATACTAATTAAGAAATATAAAACATTTACAATCAATAAACACAGGAGATTGCCTGATTTACTTTGGACGTTAAGTTTTTCTCAAGTAAAAGCTAATTCAACATGAAGGGCAAGGTAATACGCATTCACAACTACTATGATTATCTATGTATGTGGGAATGAAGCAAATGAAACTCCGCGCGTACATCACAGTTACCCAACCAGCGGGGTATAATGCGAAAAATTACACATTTAAAGAAAGGAATAACCAACTAGAATTGCTTAAAAATTAGTACGAAAAGTATTAAAAATTTCAACATCATTTATTGTAAATCTAATCAAAAAGGGATCATTTTTTTAAAAAATTCAGGTGAAAAATATGAAAGAGCAATTGACGAAGTGGGCCACTGTGTTTTGTCAATATCAAGCTTTTACTGAATGTAGGGAATATTATTTGGAAGGAAAATGCACAATATTCGAAATATTGGCACGCTAATGTTATGAGTTTGCGCAAAGTGATCCTAAAATGGACAGCAAATTGATTACCTTTCACAGAGTTAAGAATATTGATCCTAAAATTGAGGACACACTTACCTTCATCCTCGTAAGCACTGCTGACAACAGCGCTGTCACTCCCCCGGTCCATCATCATTGGAAAGGAGGACCAGGAATCTGGGTGGCACTGTACCACACAACACCACAGCCAGATGCAGGTGAGCGCGCGCCAGAGATTCTTCATCGTCAGTCCTCACGTTGCCACCGCCCACCACTTCAGACTAGACACCATCAGACCCGCAACGGCTAGGTATGGAGTTGAATGTAGAACCTCCATAAATGCAAAAGCAAAGGGCCTGCGAACAGCAAAATGACATACCATAAAAATATGCTTCATTATGCAAAATAAGCAAATTCAGAACGTCACTGAAATACAATAATTATTCAATATAATTAATCAAAATATTATTTTTATATGTATCCAATATAGTAGTAATAAATATTGAATTATAATTAATTTCACTGAAATATACATATAAATATTTCACTTAAAAATAAATTCGATAAAAACTTTAAAAGCACACCTAAGACAAAATATATTAATGATTAATTCGCGCTACCAAGACACAGGTCTGGCCGCCCACGCTGTCTATAGGTCAGAGTGCCTGATTGCAGATAAAATGGCCCAGTGTTTAAATCCCACTTTGAGCATGGATGTACTTTCTCTCTCTGTCTATCGTATCTTTGTTCTTTCTTGGTATGAATGAATTGTGAATGGTTGCCGACCGTATAAACGAGTACCTATGGCACGTGTATTCTGAGGAAGTCTAACTCAACACCAAAATATATGGTTCAGTTAGAAAAGTGAAGCAGCGCACCCCATAATGCTAGCCTAGTTGGCACAAATAAACAATAAAAAGACACGGGTTTGAGATTCAAACCTCGGGCTAAGCGAGGTCAGCTCATCAGCCAATCATCTTTTCAGTGGGTCGATAAAACTGAGCACCAACCAAGGGACTACTAGTAACTTTCATGTTCAATTTCATTCAAAGCTGCAATAATTTGATTTTCTCAATTCATTATCTCCATAAAAAAATCCATAAATAATACTCTAAACAAAATAATGGAACAAATAAAACAAAGTAAATAAGACCAAGTACACATTTGTGATAAATTGTTGTAAATTTTGTTCCATTAATATTCGTATGTAAACAAAAACAAAAAAAAAATTCCTGAGCTATTTTTTTTTTTTTTTTTTTTTTTTTTTTTTTTTAAGATGTGTTAGTTAATTTGTGGTAACGTTATCGAGCTTGATTAAATGAGTGTTCCAGGTGAGAGAAAAGATCAGAATTTGTTGTTGCTCCTGAGGATGAGTCAGAAAAGATATTCGTGATGATTGTGTCATTTTATGATTTACATTAAAACCCTTATTCGTCTTATTAAATATTTTGTTTAACTTATTCCGTTTGTATTTTGTTTAACTTATATTCCGGAAGATGTGTTTGCTGTTAAATAACAAGAGTTCTGATTCTTCTTAATTATATAAAGGATAAAAATATAAGAGCTTACAGTATTTATTTTTGGAATCCATTTCTCTATTTAAGTTTTTCTTCCACCATTTAACTAGAAAATTTACATAGTTGGTCAGGAAATGGGAGAAGGAGAATTACAAAACAGAAAACTCCTTTTCTATTTTCTTTGAAGTTTTAAAATGTATATTGAACATTTTTCAAACTGTTTACTATATTTCATATTTTCAATGTATTATTCTTCTAATATTTGATTATTAATTTTATAAAATGTACTATTATATATATATATATATATATATATATATATATATATATATATATATATATATATCAAATATTTGCTGAAAATAAATATGATGCATTAATAATAAGAAAATTCCAATCTTGAAAAGAAAAAGTACCTATAAAAAAATAAATAAAAAAAAACAGCAACAGCATTTTTTAAATTGAATTCCCAGAAAATGCTGCGAAATTCTAAACTGAAGTGAACATTCAAATATGGAGTAAAAGTAAAGCAAAAACATTCTCTTTGAATTTAAAATCCATCAACAAGAATTTTCCAAAACCATATATGACTATAGCTTTCATCAATTTCTATCTTGTTTGGTTAATTTTTTTCATGTCTGGAGCTCTCTCCCTTTGATATTACAGACGAGACAAATAGAGTCCTGAGTAAACATATCGTCTGCTTCAAATTAAATGCAAATGATCGTTACTTAAGGAAGTGCAGGCTATGAGGGGAAGGTTAAAAGACTTAATTTTGACAGGAGAAAAATAATCGCCCCAGTTTGGGAAAGGAAAAAGTTACGCAAAGTTGATGTAAAAGGCCAAACAAAATTTAGGCTCAAATTACCATTGAACTTGTAAATAAAATTCGCTTAACATTTGTATTGGTAACTGGATAAGCCCTTAAAAGCAATAAATGTAAGTATAAAAAATCTCTTTAAAAATAGGATTAATAAAAAACAGCAGCTTCAAAAGATTAAGAGTTAGGTTTCAGATTATTTACTACAAATAGAGTTGTTAAAGCACTAATCTCATAAACATACATAAAATTTAATATATAACTTAGTTAAAAAAAATCTACGTATTATATTACAATATGTGCGTACACAGAGTGCACATCAAAGAAAAAGTACATATGTACAATTTTTAAAGCACTATTAAAACATTGGCCATCTTTTTTTTTCTGAAAAATATATCGATTTCTAACTAAATATGTAAATACTCCTATCCGAGATTCGATTGTCGGGTTGGGCAAGGTCGACACAGCTTTTCATCCCTTCAGTGGGTCGAAAAACTGAGTACCAAAAGCATGCTTGGGAAATAAACACTGAGGGTTTCGCATTAGGCGGTCCACGTAACTGGGTCATATGTTTCGCACCCCAGGACCTTCGTTCATGAAAATTGTCATGGGCACTGTAGGCCATGGCCCACATGGGCTGTCGTACCACATGGAGTTTAGTTTCACTCCAAGTGAATAAGCTTAAGAGACACTGAAAATATTACAAGTACAATTGAAATTTTATTTTAAAATGATAAAAAAATTTCACAATTATTTTGGTCGTGTGTGTATACATATTAAACACTCCATTTCATTAGTTCTTTTTCTGCTAAAAAATGTAATATCAAATGTCATTAAAAATTTACAAAAATTTCCTTTCAATTGTAAATGCATCTTTAATTATAGTTATTATTATGGAAGATAATTTTTTTGTCACTCAACAGTCATTTTTTGCACACGAAGGTTGATTAAGCTGACATCTACATTGTAAAGTGGATTTGAAGCCACTAAAACCAACCAAGCCCAGGATGGGATTCAAACCACTGAGTTATTGAATCGAAAGGTAATCATTCGGCCAAGAAAAATAGAATCAGCGCGTTTAAACAGATAATGAAACATTTTAGTTGTTATGTGACAAAATTTTCAAACAGATTAAAACCAAATGCTTTACTTTTCGTATATCATAATAAAGAATCCGAATGATCAATATTTACAAATAAATAAAAATGTTAGAAACAATAAATAGCTTAACTTTTCTAAAGCTTTTTTTTTTTTTTTTTTTTTTTTTTTAAAGTTTTCATCGGATCTAGAAAAAGGTGATCCTTTATACTTTTAAAAGCTATCATTTGACCAGATACACATGAAGAGATATATTTAAATCTGAATGAAATAAATATCCTGCATTCTGGTTACAGCTTATAAAGGAGAAAAGCGCGCAACCATTTGTCAAGTGTGAAAAACAACGCAGCAGCGAAACATCACCAGATAGAAATGCACATACTTTGTTTCAAATTTTAACTCTCAAACTGTTGCCATTCGATACAGCATAATTTCCCGCAGGCAAGGTCGCGGGTGCAAAAGCAAAAGGGTGTCTTTTAGGAACTGAGATAAATCCTTTCCAGCCGCTAGCAGTTTTTTCCACTTTATTTATTTTCGTTTCCAACACCGCTGTTTTGGTTTATTTTTAACAACACGACGGATGGGCGATGAAGGAGCGGGAACAATATACATTTTAAGACTGAAAAACAACTCGCGGAAAACGCAGTGAAGAGGATGGGGATAAGCGGAAGGAGGGAGGAGCCGCGAGGACGGAGCTGGCTTCTGATTGGACGGCAAGAAGGTTTTACGAAGATGCCAGCTTCTTGTAAACAGCACACTTCATCATCTGTGAATCCGAGATGAGGCCTTTGAGTCAAGACATGCTTTAAGAATTTAATTCCTAGGCATTCATAATCCCTCGAGAACGGAGCATTCCTCATATTCTTTTTCCGTCTCACAAAGCTTCATCAAAAAAACTGTCGCTGTATATTTGCGAGAGCCCTAAATAAAATTATTTACAATAATAAACATCTTACTGTAATGGATCTCTTAGTACAACTTAATTGCATGGCAGGATATTGCGCGATTTACAAATTACATTATTCTGGCATGATATCAAAGTGTTAGATAAAAGTAAGTGAGCAAATGTTAAAAGTTTTTTGGAATGATTCCTACAATTTCTTTGTCTGACATTTGAAAATGTTGTCTTTGTAATTAACGCATAAATATTCTACGTCGGCTTCTGATTCAGCTGGTGAGTGAGTGAGATAAGAAAAAATTCCTTTATGGGATATTATTTAATTAAAATGAAATTAATGTTAAAATTAAGAAACAGCGTGCATTTATGCAGATTAAATGAAACTCGAAATTTTATTTCAGGCAATGGAATGAATGCCAGTCGAACAATACTCGACAGAAACATTCAATATACGAGTGAAATTATTTTCTAATTATGAGATGTCACCCTTTTCCGATCAACTGAATACATTAGAAAAGAAACTCACATCTGTTCCAATATTATTTTTAAAAAAATGCTTAAATTAAATAGAATTAATACGAAGCTTCATTGAACTATAATAAGCAACACAGTTAATTGTTTTTACGGAAGTTATTCACGTGTTTACCATTAGTTATTAATGAGAAATTGACCTTAATCATTCGTTTCTATTTGATACAGTCAGCTTTGTTAGAACATAGCACGCAAAATTAGTAATACAAAATGATAAAACTATGCAGTTCAGATTTAAAGAGAAGAGAATAAGGTTTATACTTTCAATAGTATTGAATTTAATTAATTCAAGTACATTTCAAATAAATAAATCTTAAATAAATAAAAAAAAACGTTTATCTCCAAGAAAATATAGTAAAAAAAAATCGTAGTTAAAAAAAAAAAATTATTGAAAATAAGATAATATTTCTATATAATCTAAAAAGGAAGTTCTCACAATGCTTTGTAATAGATTATAAAAATTATCACAAAATATTATTAAAAAATAATAAACACGAATAAAACTCATGCAGGGAAGCAATGAAAATAACCAACAAGATTTAGAATTCATTAAAAAATAACAGGTAACTAATACATTTATATAATTTGAAATATTTGATTAAATTCAGCATATTAAATATTAGTTCTTATAATTAGTCGCTAAAATTCAGTCAAGAATAATACATAATCCAGGAAAAATAATTTAAAAAAAGAAATCAATTTCAATTCGAATGCGCAACACCAAGAGGGAACAATTGAGTTTTAACATTAATTGATGTGTGCTCATGAATTTTTAAAACTAGAAAAAAATATATTGAAATCACTTTTATTTAATCACTATAACATGTGCGCGGAAATGACCGCCAACACAAATCTGAACATGCTGTCGATACGGTATAAAAGGGATGCTTAGCCAAACAATAAGCACTTGCATCTTTAAAACAAGACAAATAGATGACGCTTCTATTTGGAATAGCAGTTCTGTATACGGAATGTGAGTGAGCACCAACAGATCTTCCAGTACCTAGGCAAGAATTGGCTCTGACAGTTAGATAGAAGCAAGCAGCTGGGTGAGAGTTATTCTGAAGTAGGAATCAAGCAGAAGACCCTTATATTTGACCACCTTCTCCAGAAGTATTATTTCACTTGGAGGACTTTAAGACCACGCTCAGTTTTAACGTGCCACAGTCACTTATAGTGAACATGACGGATCTTTGATCAAGTCAGGATTAAGTATTGAATTCAATTACATTCCGACAATGAAAACAACGCCAGAATTAACCAGGTCACCGAAGATAGCAAACTGAATGTGATTGGTGGAAAAACAATTATCGCATATCCTGATGTGATGGTATAATATAATCCTAATAAGAGTAAGTTGTTGTTTATAAACCTTCGACAAGCCATGCCTTGCTAGCTGACGGCTATTTGAAATTAATTCAGGAGGATGCGTCTTCCCTTTAACCAGAGCGCCAGAAAGGTTGAAAGTACGTTTTTGCATTACGACTTTTCCGATAGATGGCACAATTCAATTTTGACATAGATCTGGAAAGGGAGGAACTGAAGGATGATGCTTTAAGCACGGCCTTAGGTTCAACAATATTATGCGAATAATTGTTCTCTTGTTGAAAAATGGTTTTCAATATGTCTTAAAAGAATGACCGGATTACCATACCAACGTTATCTCGAACTATTAATGAGTAAGGATACAAACGTCCGCCTGCTACATATAATGCCGTCTCCCACAATTATTCCAAGAATAAGGAAACGTTTGCGTTTTCTTTTGAACTTTTCTCACGAAATCTTCAAACCGTCATCCAATTTATAGTGCAGCAGAGACAAAGAAGATATTCATTATCAACGAGGTGAATTTTTTAATGCAGTTTCAATTATAATTTTGTAGGACCAAATAATAATTTATCAGAAAATTCTGTAACAAGTGTCACTCAACGTCAGGATCATAGCCCAATATCTTGTAAGCGTTTTCTAATGGTTTGTATAGATCATGCAGAGTAGTACCTTGAATTTGATGCGGTATCGAGTTAGTTACACAATGCAATTCAGGGCATGGTATTCTTCTAATTAGATGATAATATTGAACTGATGTTCGCTTCTGAGCACTATTTGCTTAATGCAAGTTTGTTGTCCAATTAAACAACCATTAATATACGCAACGTTAATAATGCTAACATTTCACAAAATAGAGCTCGGCAAGTTTTTCCGTTTCTTTTCGTTGTGATAAATATGTTCACCAACAGCAAACAATCAAAGTAATAATTTTAATCAATCTTCTAAAACAGTTCTCGCAATTAAGCTCTACTTACAAATTGGCATAATTTTACAAATTTTTCTGCGGTAGTAATTCTAAAGCTTTAGCAATATAGCACATTCAAATATTATTTAAAACATAAATATAGCAGTAAATACGGGAATAAATGGATATTTTATTTTGATAATTCAGAGCATAAAGAAAAATAAAGCAAAGATTTTTTTTTTATTTTTTCCGCTCAGTCGTAATTAAAAGTGAAAGGTTCAACAACCTTATGTGAGACAGTGTTTACTTAGAATGTTTACCAGGATGTTATTCCAAGAGGGACTAATAAAATAAAAATAAAGAACTAGTTACACAACCAAAAAATATTTTGAAACAGAGCTTCTTAGATAAAAATCGGATGTGAAAATATTCTTTAAAATATGAAATTAATTACATCATAAAAATAAACATTTCTCTGTTTAAGTAGCAGTAAATGAAAACACTTATACAAGATCATTTGGCAACACAATGGAAAATTGAAATTCAGCAAAAGGAGAACAAGTACACTGTTCCATGAACGAATTTGACTAACAATTATAAATATATTAATCAAACTCATGCTGTTAGTATATTCATAATACTTTTATTTTCTTGGAATTAAGTTTGCTTAAAATCAATCATAATAGTGATATACCACAAGACTTATCAAACATAATAAAGACCATCCGAATAGTAGTATAAAATACTAAAACATATAATTAGGTGAAAATGTAATACACATATAAGACGTAAATAATGTATTTAAGAGAAAAATGCAATACATATAAGAAAATGTAACTGCTAACACAGTTTGTACGAAAATATTTGAAGAACTAAATTTTAAGGACCATTTGAATAACTCCAATATGCATCGGTGTGAATCCTCAGCAGTTGGAGTCATTCAAAACTCTTTACTTAATAAAATAAAAATGTTTGAGTAACATTTTTTAATAAGATTACTTATACACTTTAAAAATTGGGTATAACACGTCAAATGAAATCCATTTGACACTGTTTTTAAAAAATATGTTTAGAAATGCGCTTTTTATAACATTCTCAGTATGTAGATTTCTAAAATACAAAAGATATATTAAAAACACAAATGACATAATTAAATGTAATAATAAAGAAATCTATAAAGAAATTTGATGCATTAAAATAAAAAATGCAGTCAAAGATAATGCATTTTTATTCAGATTATTTCAATTATTAATACCAAAATAATAGAAATGAGAATTTAAATACGAGAAGTTATAGAAATATAAAGATAAATAAGTGCACGAAAACACAGTACATCATAATATCGATGGTATAATGGCATAAGAGTACATTGCATTAATAACTCGTTAATAGAGACAGCAAATCAAATCACATAATTAAATCATACTTAATGAGCGTTATGTTAACTAAATAAAACCATATTTTACACGAATTCTCTTCCTCGTACACAATCACAATTCCAGTTAAGTACTTTATTTAATTTTTGAAAGATAAAAACGTTTCAAAAATGAAGTTTCGAAAACTTGAAAGCATATTACTTCTAAGTTATAACTCTGGACTCTTTTCCGATATTATTCATAAACGTCTCTAATACTGAATGCTTAAAGATCATTAAGGTATAAGAAAAGATCATGTCCACAATGTTAAAATAATTAAGGAAAATCCATTGTGAAATTTCTTTACTACTGACACTACGTTATTAACTGTGGTATATAAGAATGGAGGCTATTATAATTCTGGTTAGGAAACTAAGTATTATTGGCTGTATGGTATATTCATTCACTTTTTGTTTAAAAATTGAATTAAGATTAAGTAAACTTGTTCGTTATTTTAGAATTAGAAAATGTATAGCCTCATAAGTGAAAAAAAAAAAAGATATAATAACACTAATACCTATACACCAGACTTTTTAAAATAATGGTTATGTTATAAAAATTATCGGTTTATCATATATCAACACAAAAAGATCAAAATTCCATGATTCCTAGAACCAAACAAATCAACTTAAAATAACCAATTTCTTATGGTTTTCCACCATATTTTAAAATAAGTAAAATGTTTCCCGAAACTTTTCTCAGAAATGAGTAAGTTTCTTGCAAAAAATGGAGAAAAATAACTTAAATCGCCTATTCAAGAACTGATTTTTATCAAAAAAAAAAAAAAAAAAAAAAAAAAAAACACAGAAGTATATTTTATATATATATATATATATATATATATATATATATATATATATATATATATATATACAAAATTCTACATAAAGTTCTAAATATAGAGCTTTAAAGTAAGCAAAAAATAAGGTTACTTAAGAATATCAAACATCCCTCCAACTATTTAGAGATGATTCACAGTTTACAGATACATCATGATTACATATGCCACAAGAATTTCAGCTGTGGACTATTAAGTGATAATATTTTTATCAAAACATAATCTCGTCCACACGATCAGGTATCTTTCAACATGTACGTTGAGGTGGACATCAATTTAATCACAGCATTTGCCCTCAGTACATAAGACTGTAAGCCAACGAGAGATAGTTTGGCTTCTTGAGAATTCCTACATCAGAATGTATTTGGTATTCACATTAACAAATGAGAGTCAATTTTCATATTAAGATAAGTAAACTGTTGTTGTTGCCTGCCCCCGAGGTCAGCAGCGCTAGACCAGGTCCATGAGCGCGTACACCTTCAAAAAGTCCAGTACCGTAATTGGATTCTCCATCAGATTTCTCCCGAAGAGACTAAGATATTGAAGAATAGTTTCAGGAGAGGAATGTTCATTTAAACACTACTTAAAGTAAACTTCTTCGCGGTATTCTTCTCTAAAATTTTTTTACGGCCACAAACCATTGATACCTTTTTCAAAGGAATATGACTCTTCTCTAATATTTCTTTTATTATTTTCCACTATTGTTAATAAACAAGCTTTTATAATAATTAAAATTTCAATTAAAATCCTAATTTTTCAGACACTTTTTTTTCTTCCATAAAAAAACACTATATCATTCACAAGGTTTTAAAAATGAAAATTAACCTGGTTACATTTCAATAAATCGCTATTTTAAAAATTATATTCAGTTAATCAATTATTTACAAAAATATGTAAGTTGCTTGAATTTAAGTTTTATGAAAGAGGTTTCTTATTTAATGTAAAAAGAAATTCCCTACAACATTTAGAAGCTCTCTAACATTATACTTTAATATATTAAAAGTATTACTGAGATAATCAACATTAAAGCTTTTCGCACTTTTGTCTTTAATTATAACTCAAAACGTATGTCATTCACAGAAATTTTTGTAATAATTTATTTTTAATAATATTTATTTATCAATTATTTATCATTTATTTAATATTTTAAAAAAATCAATATGCGTGTTAATTCTTTACATTTTTTTCAATACGATCAAGAAGATGGTAAATGATTTTTAATAATAAATTATACAGAAAAGAAATGAAAAATTCGGCAACTATGGAATATAAAAACATTTCTGAACATGGAAATATTAAAACTTTTTCAATCAAATTGTACGAGAATATGAATCTAATATAACCCTTTTTATACAAAACAAAATCCAAGAAAAGGTCACACCACTCTTAAGAGTAGCAAATTTGTTAAACGACACACACAAGGCTGAAAAGATGTAACTTAAATCACCTTGTTTCTTCAATTTAATAAATATGAAATACCTATTAAAAATATTGTCAAAAATACTATGCGAAGAATAACTATTGAAAAATATTTCTTGAGTAGCGTATTAGACTATTTTCAATCCATCACAAATGAATTTAAAACACTAATTACTGTTATGTTTACAATCCCGAGAATTGAAAATAACTTTAGCAGTCAAAAGATTGAGTGAATGATATTGCCACACACAGGGATATGCAAATGCCTTAACATCGGTATATACTGAGAAACGTAAATATCAAACACAGAAATGGACTCTTTTCTGTTAAAGCATCAATAATCACTACACAGAAATTCGTTAAGCACGCGAGAGATGATGCAACGAACTAGATACAAAAGAGCGTGACATAATGCCATCAAGTTGTAAGTGTGTCACATATTGTTGTGTTTTCAATAACGAGAACGGCTGAGAAGAGTTAATTCAAAATAATTTATTTACACGGGGTGGGGGGGCAAGTGTGGTTACAGACTCCGCATCAAGATGATCTCAGACTGAAGAAAAAAAAAAAAAAAAACATCCATTGCAAAGTCACTTAAGTAATTGAGTTACTAAGGTGAATCAGACTTAAATTTATGTAAATTTTATAACTGCAGAACAATTTTCAGACTTTGCTTTGAGTGGACTTCTAGACAATGAATAGCAAGGGAGGAAACCGTAAAAACATTTCCAATTACCCACCTCAACAAATGTCAAATGCAATCAGAAACAGCAATATTCAACATTGTTTGATAATTGAATGTAAAAGTCTTAACCAAAGCTTTTGCAGTATCACTGATTAAGAGTTAAATCACTGACTAATAGTTAAAGAACAATGTTAATTAAAAACATTGATATCGTTTGAATCCAAAATGCAACGTCTTTGTCCATTTATTCGCTATTTATTGTGTGTGTGTGTGCATGGTTCACAATTTTTTTCAACATGAAAGCATTTAATTTTTTAAAAAAATGTATCGGGCGTCGATAAAAGCGACCAATAACTGTAGAACGAGAGAGAAGCCTTCTCTATGAAATAAAATAACAAATGCTATTTAAAAAAAAATAATCGCGAAATAGAATTAAGAGAATAACGGTTCATATGATAAGCATCTATAAAACTCAACCTGTTTCTAGAAAAATGTTATAAATAAAAATATAATAACAATAATAATGAATGGGTGTGGGAAGGACCTGCGATCAAACATTTTAATTATTTTTTGCTATCCAACATGAAAGAATACAATCGATTCCATATTATCATCTCAAAATGGTTGAATGAGAAGATACAGGTATTGTGATTTGATTTTCAGTAAATATAATTACAACATCACAACACTGATTCTATATCATGCCATAGAATCAATCTGTTAAGGAATTCCAAATGTTCTATTTCTGTCTAGCGGGGCAATTACCGGTACAAAAATAAATTAAACGCTATTGTAGTGATATACTTGTTTATTATATTTGTCTCTAACACTTTGTTTGGGCATTCTTATTTAGCTTTTTGGAATTCATAAGAGGAGAAAAGAGGAAATTATGTTCCAACATGTGACTTAATTATGGATCATTTTTGGCAATGAGAAAAGTGCAATTTCATCTATTTTCAGGTGAAGTGTTTTACCCTTAATTATATTATTTTTCATGCAGTCTGCAGATTAGTCATAAAAAAAATCATCAACATAAATTTTAGCTTAATGGTGTATATGAAGAAAGAATGCTAAAACTAAATAAATAATTTTTGATTTTAAGACTCAGGGGTAGATATTTTTCTTACTTTTGGTTTTGTTACGACTTTGTAAGATATGATAATTATATTTTAGATGTGTGGACGAGTTTGCAGCAATTTTTGAAGAACTTAATGATTGTCTTACAAAAAGCTTCTTTTCTTATTCACTTTTGTGCTTAAACATTTGGTTCTAGTATATTTCATAGCTACTTTTATTCAACATTTTAAAATTCTTCAATTTGATCATAAAACTCTAAGAACTACTAATAATTGCTTAGTATATATTGAAAAATGCAGTTTAATTAAGTAATTTATGTTATTTACATTTTAAGATACAGTAAATGATTCATACCAGCATATATTTAGTGTACATGCAACGCATTAGAAGTGAAACTTTGAGCACGACACCGTTATTTGTAGAGCACTCGTGCACAGAAAAAGCATTCAAAGAATAAATAATATCGGATTAAAATTAGTGACTACATCAAGACTTGGATAAATTAATAACAGGCGACAGGTATGAATTAGCTGCAATAAATATAATGTCTTAGGACCAATGTTCCGTACCTACAACGGTAATAGAAATATGCCCTAGCAAAATTTAGATGCACAGAAAAAAAAAAAAAAAGTATTGTGAGACTTTGTTGTGAATGAACGTCTAGAGTAGAACACGGTAGAAGAGAGAGTAACGATCGCGGGTCAATGACTTGAAATAGACAACCTTCGGTTTCAAAGAATGCTGAAAACGACGTCGACGCGCAAAAAGCAGATGGATAACTGCAATGCTCTGCAGCTTCAAAAATGTATGGTCCAAATCAGCACAATCGCTTTATGATTTTAATATAAGGCTTGATCATAATTTCTTACGTAAAAATGTATCGCGAACAAAATTTTAATTCACAAAGAGCACCAATATAATAAAAAAATAAAATAATAAATAAATAAAAATTTTAAAAAAATGAGCTGACAATTTTGTTTATTTAAAGGAAAATAAAAATACTTTAAACATAAAACTTTTAATAGTTTAAGAAAGAAACTAAATACTTTTGCAAAATATAACCTTGCATTAAGTCTGATTAGTTTTATTTAAATACATTTAGTGATAAAAAAGAAATGAAATTAGCATTTGGTCTGGACTCAATATTCCTCCGAGAATATCACTATGCATCATTTAACTGAGCAGACATTTAAACTTGTTCCATAATGAACACAAGAACTAATATTCACACACACACAATTTTTTTACACATTAACTTTCAGGATGAAAAATAAAGCTATTTGAAATTAGTTGTTTACAGAGAAACAGAAATCTATTCACGTATTTTGCAACACATTTTCCCTAATTTATGAAGATATGTGTTCTAATTTTCCTTAAGACATATTTCCTAAAACAACAGTAATACATCGTTAACATTATTACTTAATAATTGTATGCAACGAGGTGTTACAGTATTAAGCAAATGATTGCTATTACCGATTATTAATTATAATAGATAACATTAATTCACATAATTTATTTTTTTCCTGAAAGTTCAATAAAAATGCAAAGCTAAACATTTCGAGTGAAATTCACATGATTAAAAGATAAATTTTTTTTTTCAAATTACGTAAATTCAAACTAATGCCACCCTTGAATAATAAATAATCTGAGGAGAATTTATGTGAAGTAAAAATGTTTTTTATAAAAACGAGTTGCTATGATTTTTCATAAAATGATATTTTAAAAATATTGTGATAGTTTCACAATGATAATTTTGAAAAAAACAACTTTTAGGAAAACAACTCTCTTCCTAATAGAAAAAAATACATCATTACATTTGCATATTTCTAAATTGGAGTAATTAATTCATTGAAAAGTAATTCAATTAGAAAAATGAATCAAACACTGCATAATAATAAATTTTAACAACTGAAAATTATAAAATTATTTAAAATAGTTTAATCGTGTGTACATCGAAATATTTTAATGTGCACTTATGTGACTTTTTGCTCATTTTAATTGAACTGAAATATTTTCATGAAGTTGAACTTCTTAAATTTTCGTAATTATTATATAATCCCATACTTTGATATTAATATATTAATGAATAAAAAATTTGGATGGTATTACAGTTTTAGTACATTTGCGCTATCAAAGATCCATTTTCAAAGCAGAAACATATGATTTTTCACCTTTCGAACAAAAATTTCTTTGAATACTTCATTAACGACATAGAATTAATTTCTAACTTTTCTCCCCTAATTGCAATTTCAAAAAAGTAACTCATAATCATTTTCCTTTCTTCAATCCTTAATAAACAATAAATAATGCTCATTATCCCTTTAGATTTTGAAATAATAAAACGTATTAAGATCTTAATATAACCCATTCTGGTCTCAAATTCTTCCTAGATTTTGAATAAGCCTAGTAATGAATCTTTGTTTGTGAAACGCAATTTCTTTAGTTTATATTTTAAAGTACATTATATTTAAAGTATCCCACATCAGGTGAGGGGGGGGGAAATCACGATTTAATCAGTGTAGAAGATTCTTTCAATGAATAATTAAGTTATTTGAGTCATATTTTGAGACATTCATAAATAGTTGCAGAAGAAAAAAAAGTTAAACTATTTGTTTTCGTTTCACGAAAATTATATTCTAAAGAAGATTGGTTGGTTGGATTTTGCGGCACAAAGTTCAAAAATGGACAAATTGCGCCAAAACTAAAGTATAATATGATAATAATTTTCAAAACTCAAGCAGCATTAAAACGTTAAAAAACAAAAAAAAAATGTTTTATAACATAATTAAAGTCTAAACACATCAAATATATAACAAAATATCATATAGATTCTAAAGAAGGTACTTCGATCCCTTATTAATCAATTCACAAAAACACAATGACGTTAAAATGAGTTATCTAAAACAATATTGTTATAAGTTTAATTAAAAAAAAAAAAAAAAAATAAAAAACAAATAACGATCGAGTAAGGAGGCAATGTTTTAAGCAATTTATTGGTTTTATATTAATAAATAATTAAGCCATATCATGTGGACCCTCTTCAATACCAAGTCATTCCTTATTGTCAGGAAAATTCTGAAGTCAGTCAAAAGTCACATAAGAGAATTTCAATAGTAGACCAATAAAATGAAACAACTTCGTGCAATGTTCAAATATTAATCTGCACACCGTATGGGGGAGACCATTATTATAAAAATGTATCCCTTCAATGTGTGAAAGGGGAGTTAAGAAAACAACAAAAACCGAGGATACTATCATGGAATACAGAGAGGTTAACAAAACAACTGGAAATACGTCAAGAAGTGAGATAGAGTGATTGTTATTCCACCGTGGAACAACAAGGTCTTTAAGTTTCTTTTTTGCATATTTCTTTCCCACATTATGTGTTTTTCCCTTCCTTCCAAGCACGCTTCTGCAGGGTGATAACGTCGAGGAGTAGAGCAGATGTAGTCTTCGCATGGTGGTTGTAATGTCGAGAGAGAGAGACCTTGTTTAGTCAGGTTGCTTTTACAGTCCTCTCTGGTTAATGAATAATTCACGGCGTCTTTTCATTCGTTGCGTAAACCGAGACTACCTTCTCACACTAAAAGCAATAATAACGCATATTATAGTGAAAAATCAAAAACTGCCAATTTTGATCCAAATACAAAAAAAAAAAAAATCAAATGGAATATTTTATAATTATTATTACCAATAAATCCAAATGGTTCAAAATTAAGAGATTTTACAATCTGATAAAAAAGGTAATGGTTAAGACAGAAAGAAATTCTTTTACGAATAGAACAATTGAAATTTTGTTGATCTGAACGAATTACTGGCCCACACTTACAATGTCATTTTTGGCAGCATTCATTGTACACATTAAGCATCGAAAACTGAATGCTATTAAAAAATTAAAATCCGGAATATAAAATTTAAAAAAAAAACTCTTAATTATTATGGCGTTATTAACATAAATATTAATTGTAAATGAAAGCAGGAAAAATAAACGCAAAAGAAAACTTATGAACGAAAATTCGTTAATAAATAATTCTTTATTCAAGTTTTTTTGCTTTCTACTAAGCATTATTTTGGTATGTGAAACTTTATTTCCTAATTAAGTAATGGAATTGAAAGAAAAATTAATTTGTATTTTTTTATAATTAGTAATGTTTATGGCAAATAGAAGATAATTTTAATACCTGAATATATTTTTGTTAACTTTTTAAAAATCAAAGTTTTTCGGAAATAAGAAACGTGTTTTATTTACTACGTCCTGAAAAATCATAAAGGAATTGTTATTATAATCATGTGATCACTGCAATGGACTCCTTTAAATCATTAGAAATAGGCATGTGTTTGATTTCAATGGATTAGTAAATAATCTGATAATAAGGTTACAGACGAATCTTTATAATGCTCACTCAATGTATTTTATTTTTATGATAAATAATTACTAAGCTACAACTTTATAGAAATTGATCTCAATTCAAAGACAATAATATTATCGCTTTGCTAAAAGTATACAGAATTTACTCCATTCAAATAGAGATCGGTACTTTTTAAAAATTACTGCTCAAAGAATAGGACTAAAAGCTTCATAATTTTAGCAAGTCAACTGACAAGTACTGTGATCTATCGTAGACAAGTATCTCAAACTGTTTCGGAAAAAAAATTTCTTTTCACAGTTTTAAAATAGAAACAAATTGGAAAAAAATGTTTTCAACCAATAGAAAAAAATTTCAGAATAATTTCATGATGTCAGCTGAGAAAAACTCATTGTATTTAAAATTAATAAATTCGAAGCATTTGTTTGGATACTTAAAAGGCACAAGAAAATCAGTATTTTATAGAAGTAAAAAAGAAGCATGACAGAAAATGTAGAAGCGAATAATCATTATATTTCCTAACTGAATAGCAGGACTACAAAATAATGAAATTGAGGGGGGGGGGGTTGGAAGCTGGCATCGCTTAGTTCTAGAATACATGCAAGAAATGAAGTCAACATTGTAGAAAAAATGTAATCAACCAAAGTAAGAAAATGCAATTCAATTGCTCTTTATGAATGTAAAAATATATTTAATTTAATTTTAAATTAAACGTACAGTGAGGAGGATAAAGAATTACAACATCCTAGAAGGAGGCCAAGATCATTGGTTAGGCATCAAACATCATTTTCTTTTCTCTCTCATCCACGGAAAAGAAAGAAGTTTCAATTTTATTTTTTCTTCTCTTTTACAAACTTTTCCTTACCATTTACATAAAATGATTTTGCTAATTTATTTTCCAAATTTTTATGATATTACATTATTTCGTAGATATAAATAAAAATTCAGGCACGTTTAAATATTTAAATATGAGTACACTAGTAATTGCTTTCTCTCCATTTCCGTATTTATTCAAAACAGAGAATATAGCGATGTAAAAATACAGGTCTTTAGATAAACCTGGGAACGAAGGTGATCATTAGAATGAAATTTTACATCTGCTATAACAATGATAATATATTAATATAACATAAGTAAAACCTTCCCCTCAGACACAAAAATATCGTACTAAGAGCAAAATTACAAAAATAGTGTAAAAGTTCCATTTTTAAGTATCTCATAACTTTTACGAAACAATTATTTAGTTTTAAAAAAAAATTGAAATTTGTTTTTATTGTATTGGTGAAATTACTGTACAGACAATTTTTACAAAATTTTCAATATGAAACAATCATTTTTTAATATGAAGAAAGAAAAAAAACAGTTTTCTGAGGCAAGATATTTTAAAATAAAGCTAAGTTTCCAATCGGCATCTGAGCTGTGGGACAAAGGATATCACAACAAGTTCCAGCGGCTGTTAACCGACGACATAAGCCGGATGTCGCTTTACGAAACGAATCTTAACAATACAAGCTAGATAAACTAAATTGCTCGTTATCTCCCAAAATGTGGTAGGAGAGACGTGTTTGGCACACAAAATCAATCGCCAAACAAACCGCCGACGAAGCAAGACAAAAATTACAGACACCCAGGTGAAATAAACGACAACTATCAACGATCACAAATGAAACTTGGAAACGATAACGGGGCACCACAAGGGGGTCTACCTGTAAGGTCAACAGCCTTTCTGTTTATCACATTTCCCACCGTAGCGAGATGATTCACCGTACACGGATTTGACATTTATAAAGTAATTCTGGATAGCTGCTGCTGCACGAGATAACGCTTGGCTGATCAGAGGATAAAAAAATTTTTTTTCCGTTAAAAAAATTTAATATTTTTCTACGGTAAACTGAACCGATTCACATGAAAGTTAAAATACACTTATGGAATGTAACGCTTAAAAAAGTATTCACATAATGAGAAGATGCTTAAAATCCTCTTTAATATTTAGCACTAACGTTTTATAACAAAACTAATTTTATTCATAAGACACATTTTCATTTTAAAAAATAATGATTGAATGCATATCAATAAAAAGGCAATTTTTTAATAAACACTCATTTTAATTTGCACACATATAGATAAAATTTATGTTTGTGTGCCATTTTCAAAAAATAGATTTAAAGAGCCAGACAAATTTCAAATCACCAAGGAATAAACTGCTGTGTATTGATTACAATATAGAGCCACTGGCAACATAATGAAATAGTCACACGTAAACCACAATATTGTACAAAAATGTAATGTGAAATTACATTTTCTTGCCTTTGCATTTATTTAAAAAAGACAAGTGATACACAATATCAAGTCCCATAAAGAATGTATTATAAAATTTGTTAAGAATTATAAATTAAAACAAATTATGCATTTCATTTAATAAAATTTCGAGAAATAATAACTACATTTTAATTTCAGAATTAAGTCAATTAAGAATTCTTCTGGAAAATGTCACCAGAATTCAGCAGTTATTGCGCTGCTAATAACGATCTGGGTTCTGAGGAACACAAAACCCGCAAGTAATATTGAAAAATTAATTTTTCATTATATTTTTTCTCACAGTCAATTTGTATTCTTTCTACATTAACTGTAACATTTTTTTGATTGTCACAGATAAAATTGATCATGGAAAAATGCTCTTATGAATGGGTTTTAAAATGATGCGCGATGAATAAAAACTTAGTAAACAACCAGAAAATCGACCCGCTCGCTTCATCATAAAAAGCGACTGGAATGACTTACAACAATTTTTTTTCCCTTTTTGTGTAAATAAACCTCCCTAACTGCGCAGATGATAAGATCTGCAGATGTCGTGACCATGAGAATTACGTGCAATGAAATCGAAATTCGCTTCGTAATAAATAAATCATCTAACGGAATTCCTTTATAATTTAGCATAATTTCATTTTAAATTTAAAAAAAATGTTTTTTCTTCTTCTATGTATCAATTATAGGATCTATATAAGTTGATGGGAGAAAATACTGTACTCACTAATATATAAGCGTTATTTGCAAGATTTAAATAATTTAAATTTTCAATGAGAATGAAATAAAATTTCATTAGCTTAAAAAACTATTGTGTAAATAAAATTTGAGACCTATTAAAGTTAGCACATATATATTTAAAATCAAACTTGTTATAAAATTACATGCACTAAACAGAAATAAATTACCGTAAGAATATTGTACATTAAATTTTTAGTTCTTAGTTTTACATAACTTAATTTTCATGACCACTTAATTATAATTTCACCTACGTTATCATTACAATTTTCATAAAATTTTTACTAGAATATAAATTTATAGAAGTTTCAAAATCATATCATTAATATGCTTTGTGATAAAAAAAATAGTTTATTAAATAAATATAATAAAACATAAAAAATTTTAAAAATCCAAATTCAAAAAAATTTTTTTAATTTAATCTTTTTACTAGTAAAATTTTATTACAATGGAATTCTATGAATTAATAAAATGAAAAATACAAATTAAGTTGCAATATATTGAATTCATTTCGATTACACAAAATTTGTATTGCATCCTTCCTGAAAATATATTTACAGAGCAGAGCACGGGCGAAATTAAGTTTCAACAACAAAAATTTTTAAAAATTACTTAAAATATACCAATTGAACGCAAAAGTCCTTAATCACTGATAGCAAAAACCTCTCCGAAAATTTGGATAAGCACACTTTATATTAACAAAAAATTAAATAATTAAAATTTGTATTATGCAAACTAGCAATAATAAATTTTAGAAACCTAATATTGTGGCCCTCTTTCTCAGAGATGCACAAATTGCCCCAGTTTCTGTTAAAGAAGAGAACAATATTAAATTTTATTATTAATAAACATACGTTATATTAAATACAAATTAAAACAAAGCTTAAGTTAATTTTTACGTTTGATTAAGAGAAAATTATTTTTTACCGAAATAATACATAAGCAATATGATAAAGGGAAATCGTACGTGGCACACAAACCCTTTAAGCAAATAATTTAAAAATTCACAAACTTAGAGATACAAAATGGAAGAAATAAGAGCAGTTATACAAGACGTTAAATTACGTATTCCGCGAAATTTTATAAAGCATTTTTAGATATATGTATAAACTGCTGAATATTTTTCGTATTGTAATTGTTTTACTTGATTATAAGTATCTAATTCACAAAACTTGTTCTTCAGCAATTTCTTTACAGTTGTATGCTTTCTCCGTTAGTTATAGTTTCGAAATTTGTATAAAGAACTGTAAAATAGTGTTCGAAATTCATGAATACTACACGTGTATATCAACTTTTGTAACTAATTGATCAGAATAACATCGATGAATTGTTTCAGTAAAATCCAAGATTTTTCTTTTTTAATTTATCAATTCAACTTACTTAAAATTTTATACAATATTTTTATTTAACAAAAATCAAATTGACGCTTTTGAAATATTAGATTTTGATGAATTATTCCCAGCTACTTGTTCACACTCTTAAATAGTATGTATTCACTTAAAAAACAATCATTTAAACTTTATTAATTCATTTACTACTGTTGTGTAATTTAAATCGATTTGCTTAGTAGACATTATGAACTAAATATAAGTCCAAATAAGGATTTTAAAATTTCAGAAGTTCCATTAAACTTAAAATCGTGAATTTTTATTTAACAAAAAATATTAGGTTACATAAATCACTTTAAAGGCTTCTTTTTTACTATACGCTGTTTTAAAAATTAAATAAAATTAAATTTAATTAGAAAAGAGTCAATTGAAAAATACATTTAGCTGTATACTTTGATTAAACACATGAAATTTTCTAACAACATATTCGAGAATTAAAATTTATAAACAAAATCATTGATTGTAACAAAACAGGTAGATTAAGTTTTCTAACATTTAAGGAGCAGCGCATTTTATGAATTTAAAAGAGAGAATCAATAGTTTTAAGTTAGTTCGACTGAGTATTTTATCGCTAATTCATTTTATGTTTTAACATTTTACACGGTTGAAAAATAATGCAAAATAAAATTAAATCCTATCATAGTATATATTTCAGGTAGACGCATCCATTTAACTAGATTTATTTGCAATTTCATTGTATTTCTAAACAATTAAAATGAAATTTTTGCAATCCTTTTCTTTGTAACGAATTTCTTGTACTGATATTTTACTTCGTGACATAGATTCACAGTATTTTTCATTATTCATTATTATTCGATGAAGAAAAGATGTTATTTACAATTTATTTTTAGACGAAATTACAAACGTGATTCAATTCTAGATTTACTTTGCCAGATGACGATTTTATCTTACTTACAAATGAATATAGTAAATGGAATTTTATACATTTAAAAGTAAAATTCAAGTAAATGAGTTTTTACAAAAATTTTATCCACCGCATAAACAAACACATAATTTAATTTGAAATTAATGCAAATGTAGAAAATAAATAAAAAATCCCAAAATTGTATCTCAGAACAAATTTGCATAAAGAAAATTATATATATATATATATATATATATATATATATATATATATATATAGCTGTTTACAACAGAAAAAATATTGATTATATTATTGAATTATAATTTTTTAATATTAATAATTACTATAACTATAATTAATTATCATATTTATTATTATTATTATATAACTTGGTTATATAATTTTTAAAACATTAGAAAAATAACAAGAAAATTAATATATAATAAACTAATAGATATCATATTCAAGTTTATATAGCTACTTAAGAGAGATATCAATATTAACTATTAAATAAAAACACTTATTTAAAAGTATTTTTAAATTGTAGGTAACTTATAGCAATTTTAACTATCATTATTTATCTGAAAAATTTAAAAAGAAAAGTCTGACCTTTGTGAAGGAAATTCCAAGAAATAACAGTCTAAAGTGTTGAGACTTTAAGACGCCATTTTCCCTTTAAAAGGCCGTACCGATATACAAGCACAGCATTTATAACCCATAGCAACAAACTATAAATACATTTTTTTTTTATCACATTATTGATCATTTATATATACAAGTCTATGAATAACACCTGAAATAATGATGTAAAGAAAGAAGAATAACACACATGAATTCATTTTCAAAGTCCACACAAAGATTCAAAAAAACTTTTACCAATTGGACTGTAAGTTAGACTACGTATATTGGACTATGAGCTTGACATCCAACAATTCATGTTCCTATGTCTTTAAATGACTTTGTTGAATGACTACTATGGCAATATAGAGGCTGAAGAGGGGAACTCCACTGAAGGTCTTCTTTGCCTCGAAAGAAGCAATGGTCTGAAATGGCCACAGTCGAAATTGGAAACATTGCCATAAGAATATCTTCCCAAGTGAATCTCAAGATTGCATATTGCTTGTCCATTCTGAATCACCAATTAGACGTTACGAAACCATTTACTAATCATATTTATTTGAGATTGTGTGGCAGATTATTAAATTAATTTTCTTATTGATATATGTATACAGAAATTTCAATAAATGGCACACAGCATTTATAACCCATATTCAACAAACCAAATACATTTTTAATACCTTTCATTTTATCACAGTGTTGATTATTTATACATTCAAGTCTATGAATAATCAGAAATTCAAACTTATAAGTCTTTTCTTTGAACTACAATTTCAGTAACAAATAATAAAGTAATCAGTAACAACTTGTAATCATCACAAATATGAGAGCATAAATACAAAGTTTTCCGGCTAAAAATTATGAAAATTTCCTATTCTTCATAGATGGAGCGGAAAAAGAAACAACTCTTATTAATTTACTACAAATGATAGTACAGCGTTCTCAAATTTTATTATAGCATCTGCTTTGAAAATTCTTATTTACCGTCAAATACATTTGCTAACATTCACAATTAATAATGGCCAATCAAAATAGAGTCTTCATAAATTTATAAAACCATTTGAAAACATATTGGTATACACCAGGCTTTACTATTTAACACATTAAATGTTAAATGAAGAAATCTTATTCTGTAAGAACATGGTTAATCATTAGAGTCCTTAAATGTATTTGCTATACAGTTATTAAATAACTCATATTTGGTTAACGAATTATGAAATAATTTAGACAAAAACATTTTAAAATGCGCCAAAGTTCAGAATAATATTCTACAGTAAATTTTTGAAAATTGTTAATTCAATCATCAACCATTACTTTCATCTAAAATCATTCATAAAAGTAAGAAATATATTTATAACTCAGCCAACAAAGAGGAATTTAACATGGGATAGGGAGTGTGAGATAAAATCTGGCAATTTTAAAATTGTTTTCATCAAGCATACATATTTTCAGGCTCACTCTAATAAAATTTAAAAATGCAAATCATAATATTGATTTGATACGTAAATAATTGATAAATTGATTACATGAACATTTCACACTCATACGGAAGAAAGTTTGGCATTGAACGACGGGTCTTATATATTTGTGTGCACTGCTTATCTGTCAGCTCAAATCTTCCAAACTAGAAGAAAATAAAAAAAATTTTCTTCATATTACATAATTTTTGCTACTTAAGTAAATATTCTAAATACTTGTTTTTCAAAATCTTTAGAAAAATTTAAAATTTATCAAATGTTTTGAAAATTGATAAAAAAATTAAACGAAAATTTTGAATGGACGGAGAAAATTAAGACATGCTGAAGTGAATGTGATATATTTGAAAAGTTTACATATATCTAATCGAGAGCAATTATATACGAAATGCTTATCACTTTCTAATCAATTATTCGGCAAATGATCGACAATATTTAACTAATATATCGATAAATAATAGGGGTGATTAATAATATGCGGCGAAATAATGAATGAGATAAATAGGGCAAATTTTAATTATTATGATCAGTGGGTTTATTTCAATTTTGCTTTAAGAGAAGTGTACATTAAATTCGAAAACAATGATGAAGAACGCATTGTTATATTGCAGTCCAATGGATTAATGTTAAGAACTGGTGACTTCAGATGTTTACAGGAAACAAAAGTTAACGCTGAATGAAGAAATTTAATTTCAATCATAAGTTCGTCTCCTATCGTTTTGGGCTTGATCAACAATGTGAAGATATACTAGGCTGTTGTCGCCACTAAAAATGTGATGTCACTTCCTGTTATTCAAGGAAACCATTAAGCTATTCGAAATGATAGAGTTGCATCCGACGAAATGCGCATTTTCACGCTGAACAGAGTTTTTTGGCTCTTTGCACTATCCAACCTTTACTTGTAAAATACTTAGAAATAAGTCACCAGTAAAACTAATCAAAATGGTTTAATTATACTTCATGCATCCATGAGTTTAAAGCTCAATTTGAATTGGTTGATTATACTGTTTATCAAATTTCTCCGACGCATAATTTAATGTTTGTTGAATAATTTGTCAATTGATACTATTTTCAACAAGTAAATACTATAACACATTTCACACACTTACATGCGAATATGCGTGAGAAATTGAAATCGGATTCAAAAAGAAAGCTATAACGATTTCAATTCAAAAGAGATCTTCGAATTTCAAATTAAATCTTGAAATAAATATGGATAAAATACTTTTTGTAGCACAACTGTTCTTAAAGTAATAAAAAATAACTGTGCAAAAGAAGAGATAACATCGAAAAAGATTTAAGGTATTATCAGAAAATATTATAAGTGCATTATAACTGTCTTCTTCCCACAGCTTACTATATTTGGAATGCATTAGTTGACCTAAAATTTTATATTTTAAAATATAAGATAGAATAGTTTATATTTATAATTCTATATAGTAAAGAATATAGAAATAGTTTCATCATAGGTTCTTATGTATAAAAATGAGAAAGAGCTTAATACAAAGAAAAATGTTCATTGCGATAAAAATTTGGCTAATTATGAAATAAAAGGTACATATTATCATAAACAAAAGTCACGTGCTCATTTCGCTCATATGATAAACATAATGTGGATGCAACAATCAATTCTAAGCACCCTGATTGCAAATTTTAAGTACATATTTCCCCTTGAACACAGGAAACAAAAGTTCCGATTTAAACATCGAAATTAATGCCCGCAATCAAAGTTTCGGGATGATTAGGGAAAGTTTCATCCGCGAGGATTTCATGACTTTATAAGGGAAAGCTTCATTAGAAGTTAACTACTTTGGACTATATTTTCAGAAGTTATTACCAACTTAAAATTGAAATGCAAATTCATAGTTTTGCTCTTTCCATTCACATAATCTTTTGCTAAAGAGTACATGACAATGGACACATGGAATTTATTCATTCATTATGAAAATGAATAGTAAGAAAAATATAAGAAAATTAGTTTTATTCCTTAAAGGCATTCTCAAAAGCAAAATGAAATGATGGAATGTGCGGAGCTGTAAAAAAAATTATTAATCTTATTAGTAGGTGGAGGGAGGAATTGTCAAAAAATGTAGAGTTTTAATATCAATCATTACTTACGAAATGAAACTGAACTCTAATGAACTTCGAATTAAAATTCTGAACTGTTTTCTCAAAATATCAATTCACCTATATTAAATATCAGTAGTTTTGAGAAGTACCTATTGGCGGCCCTCCGGTATTGTGATAAACTGCCAGGTACATAAACATATTTTCTGTTTCAAGCCGACTTTAGACTGCCAAGTAAACAAAATTGCTCAAAACGAGTTCACGTGGTTACGTCATGACTTGAACAGGCAGAGGACAGAATCAATAAAAAATGAAAGCAAAGAAAACTCTAGATTGCTGCGTCTACTTGTAATTCATATGACGTTCTCGCTCTTTTTTTTTTTTTTTTTTTTTTTTTTTAATGCCAATGGCTGTTGTACCAAAAAACCAGTTCGCAAAAAATATTTGGATGTGTAGAAATTAAAAGGAGATGAATTGAAGATTTCGAAGACAACAAAAAAATTTCTAAAACAGCTATAAAGAGAGAGAAAAAATAACCCCATAAAAATGTTTCTAAACATTATATAGACATTAATTAAACAACACTTTCAAAAATGGCAGTATATACATATAATGCAATTTACAGCCGTATTTGTATCTTTGAATTATTGTTCGATTAAAGATTGATTTATAGAACGATTATTAATAAATTATAATAGGAACAAAACAAAAATTACCTTAATCAGGCATCACCAATTAATATTAGATGGGTTTTTTTTTTTTTTTTTAATTGCTTATGGGCTCAGCATAAGTTAAGAACCATTGAAGTATTGTACATCTCTTAGCCTCACATTCCGTAAATTTTGAAAAAGTTCTTTCGCATCACACCTCTATGATTCTGAATCTGGCGATAAGATTTATTTCAATCTCCATTTACTTGATTATATATATATCCATGATATTAAAATTTGTCACATTACTAATTATTTAAATTACTGTTTAAAATGATTTATGCATTTTTTGACATTTTTTATTCATTGCAGAAAATATTGTAACAAAAATAATAAGTGTTATTGAAAAAATATCTTAGCTAGCCAAGCAAAGCTAAACACTACAAAACTATAAGATAATAAAATATTTTATCATTTTTTATGCATTATACAAATGGAGGAATTTGTTTTTAAAAAGTCATTTTATTCTTTCTTAAATATGCAAAATATGACAAACATAAATGGGAAAAAAATTATGAAATAATTAAAAAAAGAATTTTCTAAAAGTTCATAAATTAAAGAGAGGGAAAATATTACATTTAAGACACATAATTTCATACTTCTGAGAACTAATTTGAGGAATAATATTAAAAATTTTGCAGCCACATCTCAAACACTATTAAAATTATTTAGACGGTGTAAATAGCATGCGATACAATTACTTTTCATTCTCGTGAAACAAAAATAACCATGATAATTATTTTGAAGACATATGTAAATAAATAAAGAAAAATTTATTAATAATATATGAAAATATTCGAAATAATAATTTAAGTTTGCTACAGATACAAGAGTTACCACTATTAAATAGAATATTTTCGTTGAAAGCTAAATTAGTTTAAGAAATTTAGTTTTTAAAACATGATTTTTTTCCTTCTTAATCGTTTCTGAAACATGAATAAGTATATATAGTACATCCGATAATATTGGCAAATAGATTAACTCAATTTCTTTTGCGATGTAGCCAAAAAATTATATCGAGTATGTTGAGGGATATGAATTATGATTAAACACGTTACTACGAATTAAATAATGAAATAAACACTATGTCAGTAAAACGAAGTGTGTAAGGAAAGGAAGCCCGCGTATTCAGTAAATGCACAAGTGAAAGCATAAAAGAATTGAAGCCCGCGTATTCAGTAAATGCACAAGTGAAAGCATAAAAGAATTGAAGCCCGCGTATTCAGTAAATGCACAAGTGAAAGCATAAAAGAATTGAAGCCCGCGTATTCAGTAAATGCACAAGTGAAAGCATAAAAGAATTGAAGCCCGCGTATTCAGTAAATGCACTTTGAACTCTTTCAACAACTGAACATCAAAAAGGATAATCCATCACATTGTTACAAAATTTTAAGACAAAAATATTTTTCAATAATCCCCACATAAAACAAAAACAATTGTCACATAGTTTAAAAAAAAAAGCGGTTTATATATATATATATATATATATATATATATTTTAACATTTGTAAACATTTTATTTAATCTTTAATATGTTATAGTTTATTATATCGAGATTGTGTGTGTGTGGTGGGTACTCACAAATCCCAAAGTAAAATATAAACTGTTAAAACTTTTTTTTTTTCGTATTTGATAAAAGATCGCAATAAGTTATCCGCGAACTTCTTTACCACCGTTGGAAAGAGAAAATTCACAAAAAATTTTATAACTTAAAAATAAATATTTACTGAAATAGTTGAGTATAATATTTCAAGTGAAACAAACAGAACATCTAAATAAGTACCACTGCATTTCGGAAAATTTTGAAATTTGTAGGCAATTTTTAATTTATTCGGTAGGCGTGATTAATATTCTAAATTTTACAAATCATATGACGAAAAAGTTCCCACCATAAAAAAAAAAGTTACGCAAACTAACAAAGCCACGTGGACTTAAATATAATGTTCATAGTCATAAAAAGGAAAATGTCGACCAATAACACTCATTCAGAAAACATGTTCCAAATTTTAAAAGAGAAAATACGTAAATCATACATACAAAATGTGTCAAATTTAGAAAATTTAAATATTCCAACTATGGCAATTCATGGAATATGCTTAGTTTTAAAACTAAGCATATTCCGTGAGCGAAACATTTCCCACGTCTACAGATTAAAAACATAATTGTTTTATCCAATACAAGAAGCATTTATTATTTAGAACTAAAACTGATAATCGAGCTGTCAAAAAAAAATTTTTTAAGGCATTCATTCTAGTGACAAAAATCAAATGCGCGAAATCAGTTTGATCACAATTAGTTTTAAATATTATCTTCACAGAAAAAAGAAAAATATGTATAAAATTAACACACGCAAAACACTTCTTCAAAAATTGGAATTTAAAAAAAATTTTTTTAATCTTTTTTGGGAATATGGGAATATCAAACTATTGACGAAAACAGACAATCATTAAAATAAAAAAAAAATAATAAAACAGCTGTTATATATTGATTAATTTAATTTTCTAAGCATTCATATTTGTGCGCGAGGAAACAAGGAAAATTTTAATAAGTGGTATGATATTAAAGCATATAAGCTTTTAATTGTGTAGTGAGTGTAAAAGAAAAAGTACAGAAATCGTATAAAAATTTATGAAGCTTTTATGAGATTTTATACATACAAGATCTTTAAATCTGCCCTTATCCCTACAGAGGAAAGGTGAAATAAATTAGATTATATAAGTGGACAAGTCAAACCTCACATTAAAAGTTAGAGCGCTCGTTGTTGCAATCTGAATTAGTGACATAATTCTTCTCTCATTCCAGTAAACACTGCAGCATATTTAAATATATATAACATCTTAACCTATTAAAAAATTTAAATAGTTTCATATATCGACTATGTTTAACATAATTAAGTTATAAAACATGTGAGCGGATACACTCGAAATTTGAACTTCAATGTACTAGATTCTTAATACATAATAAAATATATTTTTATACAGATCATAATAAATAAGTTTTCAATGCAAAACAGTTTAATATCCCCGAATCAATATGGTTGTTTACATAATATTGTCAATTTAAAATGCATGGTTAAGATAGAAAGGACAATCACTGCTAAACATGCACGTGTCGCATTCACAGAAAACCAATATTTATGAATTCGATTTTAGATACTTTCTGAAAAAATATCTTAATTGTTCATTGTTTTTTCAGGTAAAAAGTATAACAAAGTATGATTATAATAAACGAAATCGATTTAATGAACAATAACTACTTCAAAAAAATATTTATATACTTTTCGATTTATTAAGAAAGAAGAAAAATTTCGCACTTGCACGTATCAAGTGATTTTTCTGCATATGCATGATGTTTGACGTAATATTAAACTTCAGTCCAATACAAAACAGCTGGGAAAAGTTTTCTCGCAATGTCCTTTGGGCCGTCACCTGCGCAAATGCGGAAAAGTTGATGACATCAAAACGCTCGCTCACACACGCAGACGCGCGTCGATTTTTCCATCCACGAAAGATACACTATCGTACCAACATAGCCTAATGCAGCAGAGAAAATCTATTTGAAGACATTGTTTTGGAGAGAGAGAGAAAAAAAAATTGAAAATATTTAGATAAACACTTTACACTTCAAAGAACACACACATTGAAACGTTTTCTTATAACAGAATGAGAGAAATTATGGTGTAAAATACGGAATTAGAATATTCAGACAATAAAATCGATAAATCTTATAGAACGCTAACCATTCACCAGACAACTCAACAATGGTAAATTGTTTATAAATTTATATATATTCGTATAAAATACATATGGAAGAGAAATTCATTTCATTTTATGAATAACCTAATTTTTATCGCTACATATTATATGAAAGAAAACAATAATTAAACGAAAAATATTCAGTACTAGTACTGTAATATTTGAATAGTCAGATTCTTATAAAAAACATTATTTAGACTGATTTAAATCAATCCATTAAGCTTCCTTCCACCACTTGTTTTACGTCAGAATTAAAAAGCATTTTTTTTTCAGGGAAAAATTTCAAGTAATTTAATTGAAAACGTCAAAAATGACACCAAAGAAAATCTAACTTTTTTGCTAGAAGAATTTCATTTCTTGAGTTTAAAGTAGATTCATATCATGAGCGATTAAACTTTGATTAGCAATTATTGATTGTTTAAACATTTTCTAATTAAAACACGAGTTAATAACTTTCAACCACGGATGAATAAGAAACATACTGTGTGCGTGAATCACCTAAAATATATAAAGAACCCTTTAGTAATATGACATAACTGTCGTCTTTGGCTGGGTTCGCTGGGCCATCATTCTCCTAAAATAAGCCAAAAGTACAATTGCTCCAGCTAGTTGGGGTTTTGCTCTTAAGGTGTGCCGTGTAGTACAATTTCACTGATGCTACAATTATATATAGCCTATATTACGCTGTACCTAGAATTATATTTCAACACTTCCGAAGAGCATCTTTTAGTCGCTCCACAAATAAATGCATCGTTTTCACTATTTTAGTAATCACTTGCATTTTGTGATTGAGGGGGGGGGGATTTTTATGCATCTTTGACGATCCAATTTCAATCAGAATTAAGCATTTCAACTATCACAAAAATTTTACAACTGTGGAGTTGTGACACCATAGAAATGATTGAAAGCGAAATAATGGAATCGCAACGTTCACCAATGCAAATTTTCGTTTCATTGGTTAATAATTTTGATCATTTGATGAAAAAAAAAATACCTATTTTATACTTTCTCCGTTTTATGAACGTGAATATAAATAAATTAATATATACTACTACTAATAAAATTAACAAAATTATAATACACACGAATAAAAAAATTTAAATCATCCTTATCGATTATTCATTTTACTTTTTCTTCTGTTCTATTTTCAAAGTGTTCTAATTATTTAGAATAACAAATAATTTTCCAGGCTTTGAAAACTTTTAAAAATAAATTACAATTAAAAAAATACTTCTTTATTACTGGTAAAAATCATGAATGGATTTCTCTCATCACCTTGTTTGCTGCCGCTCGAAGAATGCTATTTGAAAGCAGGCAGCATATTTGTCGAATTGAAGATGCTGTCTCAATACAATGCGACGTCATCTGACATCATGGATATTTTAAACCAATGAGAATTGCAATAAAGTGACGTAATTATGCTCTCAACTGGAACGAAAGAAACAACCACTATATGGTTAATAATAATATATACTACTAATAGTAAAAAATATCTATTAAGAATTAATATAAATAATTTTACCAATTAAATACTATCAGAGAAAAATTCTAAGGTGATAATAATAACATTTCATTAATTTTAGACCGACGATACATTACACAACACCTACAATTCTACGTTCTTTATTTTAACACACAAATAAGAGATATAAAATACTTTCATTTGCCTAAGCACACACCCGAGGAACAAGTAAATGATAAAAAAAAGAAAACATTTTACAGTAGTCTCACTCAACCATATAACGAGACAGTATGGAAATTAGCGACTCATTCCAAAGGTGTATTCCAAACAAAAACTAAATAGTAATTAGTAAAATTATTTGTGATGAAATCTGGGATAGTTCGAGAAAATTTAGCAATAAGAAAAATGCTTTGTCTAGACTCGATGACTCTCCAAAGGCCAAAATAAGTGAGAAAAGAAAAGAGACAGGACTGATACACGAGAGAAATGTACTCAATTCTGTCTACTGTGAATGCTGGGCAAAACAATAGAGAGGAATTAGAAAACAGAATTCCCATCAGATTCGCGTGGCAGGTTGATTCTAGTCTTCCAGAAGGTCGCAATACATTAACAAAGAAAAAGGGCGCTCATCTGAACATTTTTTTCTTCTCTATTCTGGATTACTAATAAACAGAATGAGATATATATATCCTTAATTTCTTTAAATGTGATTCTTATTTAGATCCTGATTTGAGACCAGAGAAAATGCATTCTGGAATAATCAAATTTTCTGCTATTCTGTTTTGTATCGCAAGCATGCTATTTTGAAAGATATTATTTTATATTTCTTTGGATTTCATTTCTGTGAATTTTCATTGAATTCTGCCAAAGCAATAACATTCGAAGAAAATTGTATCACGATTGATCAATATTAAAATATGGATCGATTATCATGTTCATTCCAAGCATTTGGACACATATCAAGGTTCAAAGCGCAATGCTGAAGACTAACATAAAACCACTAAAAAAACCATTGGACTGTGATTTATTTTTGTTAAATTATATAATTTAAGAATAGGAGAACCATATTAAGAACTGAAAATCTATTCTCCGAAAATAAAAAAAATGATACATTGGAAAGGCTTATCCAGGCTCAAATACCAAAATGCGCCACTGTATATATATATATATATATATATATATATATATATATATATATATATATATATATATATATATATATATATATATATAAATTTGCTTTAAATCGTAAAAAACGCTTTTGTAACGTAAATGAAAATATAGGACATAACTTAATAAATGTTGAAATACGAAAAGTTAATATGATAACACAAGCTTTTATTTTAAAGATCAAAATGTAGCTAGCTGCTTTACAAAAGGAAAAAGGAAACACACATCAAAGTGTTTTTTTACGTAAAATTAGATCTTAAGAAAAAATTCATATTGTTTGAAAACTGGATTAAATCTCTTCGCCAGAAATACTCACAAATTAAATGGAAGAATTGAAAATAAATATTTTAATCATATATTTCGTTGATAAATAAGCGAGTATTCGAAGTCAATCTTTCTTTATTTTTTAATCTGAATCAAGACAATAAAAACAAATTATCGGCGCAAAAACTATGCTGATCATGTACAAAATTGAAAATGCTAATAAATTTATTTTATAGATAATACGTGCGTCTATAGTTTACAACTTTATTGATATTATTATATATGCACACATTTTTCCCATAATTTCAGATAATGCGAACATTGAAAGTAATTAGAATTGTGCAAAGCTACACTTCCTACAAAACCATCATACGCATAAATGCACTTAAAAACATAACAATGTAAGCATGAAATTCACTGATATAAAAAAAAAAGCTTGCTTTTAATTAATATAGTACAAATGTGTACTTTAGGAATAGAATACGGTGTCAAAGGCATTGGAGGCTTTGATTTTCAGGCAAAATTAGATTTGTAAAAACAGTGAAGATTTGGTTTTACATTCTTAATTTTAATTAAAATTAGTTTTTCTCTCTCAAAATTATGTTTGTTCGGTTAAAGATACGTATATTTAAGCTGTTGATTTAGAATACATTTTATACATTCTAAGAAATGTGTTGGCATTTTTAAATCGATTTCAGGATAGTTGAGTTGAGTAAGTTGTACATTTTATATTATTTTATAGCATTTTTTAATGATTTAAATTTTAAGAATTTATTTTAAATGTGCATAAATTTGTAGTTGAAAGAATTTTATACTTGGATTTTCCTTTCCTATTCTATTTTTAATTTAGAATTGATTATTTGATTGATATTTCTGGAATATATTGACCTTTATTTTGTCAAATTCTCCAAATCACTTTTTCACATCTTAAAATATTTTTTAAATATTGAAATGTTGCAAACATTTGTCAAATTATCAATTTTTTTTTCAAAAAAATTTATTTTATGGATATAATTTACCCATATTAAAAACAGAAGTTAAGAATTCTTCACGAAGCATAGTGTTGGGCAGTTCTTACCTGAACAAATTTTTTACAATATCTAAATGAAAATAAATGATTTATACAGCATTTAATTTTTTGATTTAAATTTGATTTTCTTTTTAACACTGTTTTATCAACAAATCAACTAGCG